>OX336897.1:7921175-8521175 GCA_946959425.1 Argyrosomus regius | reverse complement strand
GTCATGAAACATTCAGAGAGAAAACAGATCTTCAATATTAAATCAGAGTAAAAAATGTAACGATTGAGCCAAATGTTTTGGTTGACTGCCCAGGATGTTTTGTACAGCATGTAAAAAAATACAATTGTAGTTCTGAGGCGCGTGGTTTGGAAGATGTTAAAATATATGCGCACAAAGCCACCCACTGCTATTACGCTGCAAAACCTGCAGAGCTTCCCCCTCTGGCTCAGCTCTGGCAAGGAGGCAGGAAAAGCAATCAATCCCTACGGCCAGGTCCACAGTACACAGGTCCAAAACCAACTCGTGGTGGGCTCCAATGGCCAAGTTTACCCCGGCACAGAGCACAATGCCAGGAGGTATTAACACAAGCACAGAGGTGGTTGCTGTTGCGGCACTGCTCGACGGTGAGACATCTTTAGATTTTCAGCCAAAAAAGGGTGTTGATTTACAAATGCAAATCTTTGTTCTAACCTAGAAGTGTCTCTTTTAAAAACAGACGTGGACCAATATAGCATCATATTGTTGGTCAAATTGTCGACGCCTGGGCAATCTAAATATAAATTTGATGAGACAATCTTTTTCCAACAACAAAAGAAATCTACCAGTCATACCTGCCGGAGCACACAAATTCATCAATGCACTGTAAACGTTTACTTCTGTCTGATCAGAGTCCTATTCAGTTATATTTTTTAGCATTTCAGAGCATCAAATTAATAATAAAATGTCACTAAATCTTTGAGGAAAAAACAAAATCCTTGCGTAGGGAAAGTACGGGTTTCTGGTTGGGGGTGTAGCACTTCAATAACAAAAAGCAGAAACCACCTCAGGAGCTCTATGTTTCAAACACACTGGATTTTAAAGCTGCTGCCCCACCTTTCTTTGCCTCTCGTCAGTTGGAGATGCCTCATTTACATATTGAATCGGGCCAGTTGTCCATTAGTGCTCATCATGATTCAAACGAGACTTCAGTGTGTTTAAAAGTAAACAAAGCCTCAGAGGCGTGTGTGTTTTCTGTGGCACTCAAGATTCACCAATGATCAATGAGATTTACTAAAATGAGAATGCGCCACCAACGTAAGTTATTTATGAAGATATATTTGAATAAATTGTATTTAAGTAAAACACAAAATATTTCAGCAGTTGGTCGGATTAGTGGATCAATAAAAATGGCTGAAGGCTGTGATATGATCTTGCTCTTTTTTTTTTTTAATCCCTGTAAAATAAATAAATAAAAATCAAATAGAAGTGTGAGCAGCTCTCTGTAATAATAATGCCTCTTTCCTGCTCTGCTCCATGCAGAAATACTGACGTCTTAAACTATTAATTTTTAATATGCTCACTTGATGATAACAGTCATATCAGCCCACTTCTTTTCAAACCTATAATGGCAAGTTTCCATGAAACTGTAAGTGAAAATATTCAGCTGACATCCTCATTGAAATCTGAGTTTCTGGCCTGTGACTGTGCTCCTCTTCACATGAATGGTTCACAGGATGGTGTTGGTGTAACTTGGAGCAGCCAGTGATCTACAAGCAGAGCCCCAGAGGGAGTACACAGCGACAAAAAGAGCACCAGTTTAACCATCACTGACGAACAAACTGTAAACACGGTTACAACTGAGAGCAGCTGATCCCACCTTAGTGCACACACACACACACACTTTTCTCTGAGCAGGTCACCTATACGGTACCTTTCGATTTTGCCCCGCCATGTCCATTGATGGTCGAGCCGATTGAATCTTTCCGGATCCGTTTGCTCGGAGGTCGAACGCTTGATCGGAGAAAATGATGCTGGTCGTGACACGGAGGGGCGGGCTCCGTTGAGGTCTGGGGATGTTGGTTCGAGCTTAGCCCGGTTCGGTTCGGCGGAGAGGCGGGGAGGACCGGAGCTGAACCGGGGCTGAGACCCGTGGCTGATGGATTAAGAATTTCCACTCCGTCGTCTCCCTTTGTACTGCGCTCCTCGCTCGCCTGCTCTCCGCTCTCCTCCTCGTCGCAACCTTCGGGCTTTCTGGACGGATTCCTCCTCCCATCGACACCGATCCCCTCCCTGGAGCCCGGTGTCATGCTGCCAGGACACAATCAGGGAAAATTTGTCAGATTAGGAGCAAAGCGATGTGCAAAATTAACTTCTAAAGACGACGTTCACTGTCTCTCAACATGGCCGCCGCTGTTTGTTTCAAATCCCCTCTCCAGTCCCGACAAAACAACACCAAATATATGCATTTAACGTCCTCAGATAAATTATATTCAACAACCAAAATAGTTTAGTGACGAGCGGTAGTGTTTTACCGAGTGTCCCTCGGCTGAAATTTGTGATATTTTGGGTTGAATTTCAACTAAATTCAAATGCGAGCGCTTTTCAGTTTAGCGCCCTGCAGAAACGACAACGAAACCTCTCGGTGCATTCGACCTCTAAATAAAGTGTTTATTTCAAACATTATTTTACCCATTTTCGTGCTCTTCGGTAGTAGGCGACGTCTTCTTTCTCTTCACCATGAGTCCGACCGGTTAGATTGACAAATACTGATCAAATCGAGCATAATAAAACCTGGAGCGATCTCTCCGCTTTCTGCCCTCTCCCTTGCTCTTGCTTCGACTGAGCTGAACTCTCTGCGCAGTTCAACTGTTTTCTATCAGCAACAACATTACTCAATGCTTCTTTGCAACAAGAAATAAAACGATATAACCCCACACATAAATATCAAATATTCACTGCCCACACTGAGGAAGATTGTGCTATAGGCTATGTCAGCTGAGCCCATCTGAACTGATAAACATAGATAGTTTTATTAACCTGTGTGCAAGTGGACTTTGCCTGTCACTACGTCACCATCGCCTGCAGAAATGTTGTCTATAAAACTATTTATTTTATATACATCCTGCAATTGTAAGCCATCATGACAATACTCTATTCCCTAACATTACTATCGCCTCATACAATAAAAAATCATAAGTCAAACACAGGAGCAGGCTTTATGTGCGCTCTACACATCAAGATCTTGTGTATTACAATTTTAGATTGTGTTAAAAGATGTGTAAACATCACTGTGTTTATACTATTGTGTTTGTTCTTATTTTCTATTTATTCCTGGATAATCTGAAGGATGACAGAGCTGGTGTGACAGTAAGAGAAAGCTAAACAAAGATTAATTGGACATGAGTGGATGAAAAAGACGAGGAATGCACCACTTTTCATATTCCCACACAGCTTTAAATTAATTTAAGTTTCATGTCGCCTAAACTAAATCTCTAAATCACAGATAAATTACATGAGCCGTCAAATCTAAGTGATCTGACAGCAGTGAGAGCCTGAAAGTTGGAGTAAAGTTGCTTAATATTCACTTTAACTCCCCGTAATCTTACAACTTTAAGATATAGTAGCATTATTAGATGAAATGCGGCTACAATTTAACTTCAAAATATCCTTTCAGTGTAACTTCAGGTCAATTTAAAATCGTACAGCAACACACTGAAACCCATACCACAAAGTTACATGACATATCTCCCCTGTAATGTTACAGTCCT
The DNA here is from genome assembly GCA_946959425.1 of Argyrosomus regius. Lineage (NCBI taxonomy): Eukaryota > Metazoa > Chordata > Actinopteri > Sciaenidae > Argyrosomus > Argyrosomus regius. Next base: position 8,517,648 of record OX336897.1, on the reverse strand, counting down.
AGCAGCTAAGTGCTTATAACAGTCCAACTTCTGCTCTACTGTATTACATTAAAAGGTTAATGTCACTTTAAGAGTGCTATGTATTAATACTTGAAGTTATGTGTGTGAACAGTTGTCGTTAACTGTTGTAGTGAGTAGTATTTCATGTCTACAACAGTTGTTTCCACACATAACGTGGTAACTAGCATGGCTGCTGTCTTTGGCTAGCTAATAATGGTTAGCTACGGAAGTAAAAACAAGCCGCGACGTTACAAAAACTACTTGTAATATAATGATTATTCAATGCGGAGCCTCGAGAGGTTTGTTGGATTAAATAACACTATCAAACTTCGAGAATTACCTGAAGTGGAAGCCTGTTGGTGGTGTTCCCCAGTCGAGACACAGGCTAGCATCGCTAGCTGGCGGCAGCCGTCCAGCTTGTTACAGATGACAGTTCCTGCGGTTCGTTTGTCCACGCGCTTAGGCACGCCCACTACAACTCGAAAACAAACCCTGCGATTGGTCAGAAACACACGAGGACGGCGGTTGAAATTTGATTGACAGAAGGCTCCGCCAATCGTTAGCGAGAGAGGCCCTGCGAAGGACCAATTGCCACTCTCTTCCTGTCATGCCGTGTAAGTTTCCCCAATATATATTTTTAAAACACGCAGTCAGTTTGACTCTTTAATAATCCGCCATGTTCACTCAGTGATTAAAAGTCATTTTAACGAGATTCAATCACCGCTATGGAGTTTTTTTTGGCGGTCTAAATATAAACTCCACCCATCGAGTGATTGACGTGTTGACGATCAAATCAACAGGCGATATTCAGAGGAGGCACTTGAATTGAATTCTGGCGTACACCGAAAATCACTGAGCTAAGTGAAATCAGGATTAGATATTAACGGCAGGGAGCAAAACACTGAGTTGGTTGAAATGTGGCAGCTAGAACAAAATGTGGCATAAATGGGCTTTATATTAAAATGATTGGCATTATTAGCATATTTTAGTTGCTATCTTGGACGCGACGCCAGGCGTGCGGGTGATAAGAACAGGCGTCATATTTCAAGATAAGTGGACGGGTTCGGTTGTTTAAGCGCTCATTGACGGACCAGCAGGGCGGAGTTTTGTGCCTTTTTTGTATAAAGGAATGCATTTATATTACAGATATACAAACTGGACTCAACACAAAGAGCACTAGCTTCAGTACTGTTGTGAATAAAGCAGTTTGTTCTCAAAAGACCTTGATTATTTCGTTTATTTTTTCTGGCGGGATGTCTTGCGCCAGGGAAACGAGCGCACCCCTATCACTCAGCACAATGGCAGTGAACCAGTTAAATTCTTGCGTGTCACCGTTGGGTGGACTGAAATTCTTCACCGCCGGACGGAGTTTGGTTGGGCACGCGCAGACAGAGGGGAACTTGCTGGTCGTCCAGTTGGCAAACTGACGAAGTTGTCTTCGGAAACTTGAAGGCTCAAAAATATAAAAACCACTATGACTTCGACGAACATGTTTCAAGGGTTGGATACTGGTACAAAACCGAGTTCAAGGTGAGTAATGTGTAGTCGTGTAGCTCGGTTGAGTGTGAAAGAAACGGCCTGTGGTACGATGTCTTATTATCGAGTGTCGGTTAACTGTTATCTGTTGGTTGTGTGACAGGAGCTTCTCGAAGCTATTTATTACACCATCACTCCTCTGCTGTTGCCTTTAAACATATCGCTACCAACCGAGGTGTTGTAAACAAGTTAAGCTGTGTGGTTGCTCGTGTTGCGCCAGCTTGGTCTGAGTTGTCTTAACTTGGAAGAGTGAAAGAAGAGTTAGCTTTGAAGCTAACCGACCAGGCGTTGTCTGCTGCTGCGCCTGCGGAAGTGTGAAAGCCACTTCAGGCTGCTCTTCTTTGTACTCGCCACTCGTCGCCTCATTGTTCCCAGTTGAAGGAGGTTCATTTACCTCGTAAGCGTCCGTTCTTGGGGTCATATCCGCCAAAATAGTCGAGTTCACACATGTTGTGGCTCTGTGAAAGTCTAACAAGATGAAGACCTTTCAGACATATGGCGCCATTCCCGGTATATAACCAAATAACCTGTCATTTAGCTGCTTTGGGTTTAAGCTGTCGGGCTGTACTGTAACATATTTATAGCTTGGTTACCTTGTGTTTTCTACGTGTCCTCTTTGTGTGTCAGGCTGCAAAACTATGACATCATGTTTCTAGCAGAAAGCAGTAAACATGACCCCCCCCCCCCCCCCTCCCCAATGACTCTAAACCATTAGTATCCACTCTTTAATTTGGCAACGTTTGACATCATCTGACAAGTGTTACTTTCAGTAAATTAGGTCAGTTAAGATTTAGTGAGAGGAATTCAAAATAAGCCTCTAGTTGAACCCTAGCTCACACTTGCACACGCTAATTAACATAATAAATAAGCTGCATATGATGCTATACAAGTGGGATTATATTCTTGTGTCGTCCACAGGGTTTTGCAGCCTCCCGGAGGTGGCTCCAGTAACCTGTTCGGCGGCTATGAAGAAGACTCTGCACCATCGAGAAGACCTAATAAGATGGCCTCTAAAGTTTTTGCTCCACCAGAGCAGCCCCAGAGCGCACCCAGGCGCTCCAATCCCCCAGGTCAGACCAGCTTGCTAGGGCTGATGGATGTGCAGAGGCATGATGTCAGTGTCAGGGGTGTGAAAACTGTTACTATAATGTGACAAATCCAGTATAAACACATTCACTGTTCTCCTCTGCCTGAATGTACACCACCTCCAGATTTTGTGGAGTGTGTGGTATAGGAAAGTCCAGTCTACTGTTGAAAGTTTCCAGAGGGAAACTGCTGGGTCACCCTCACTGCCCCATCTGCTATTTTTTCACTGTGGCATCAGTGAATTGCTGCCACTGTAGTATGTGCACAGTATGACGCTAATTTGCTTAAGATTTGCATATTGCATGATGTTGAAGCGCTCAGATTAGATGTCCTGCCACAGTGTTGTAAATCTGCAGGACCACTAAAACTAAATGTCTCAGCAAAACTTAACACACTGCTTGGTGATATTTTATGTAGGTGGGAAGAGTAGTGGAATATTTGGTGAGCCTGAACCTCCAGCTCAGCCACAGAGACCCAACCCTCCAGGTGGACAGACCAGCAACATATTCGGAGCTGCAGAAAGTGCACCTGTCCAAAGTCCAAGCCGAAGCCACCCAAATAAGCCAAAGGTAGGCCATGCACCAAGTTTCATACCTTGCTTTGACTGCACATTGACATGTGTTGTTTTTACTTTATTCCTCACTCACCACTGTGCAGGTAGGGTCCAAAAGTCTGCTAGTCACCTCATGTATTCTATATTTGGTCCTCATTTTATCCTCTAAGACTTGAAGAGCGCAGTAACCGTGTCACATACCATCGTGTATCAATCAGTCTTCTCTGCCGGTCAATAGTGTTTGTGCCACCAGAGCATTGTTGGCTGTTGCTGAGTCTGTTGCAACAATCTCAGCAGTGACACAAATAAATTCCAAGCAGCCACAGTTTAAAAAATAAGGACAGGTGCCAGTTCTCTGTTCTCTGTGAGGTGTTTATCATGACTTGGGAATGTTTTAAAGATTTTGGAAGATCTTTTTGCAGTTACTTGTTGTTGTTGTTGTTGTTGTTGTTGTGCTTGGGTTCATTTGAAAACTCCTTATCTGCTGGCTATGAAAACTTAGAGACTGTTTTAAAGGCTAGAACTATGACTTAAAGAGTTGCCATCTTGTGCCATATTTTCAAATTGTGTTTCAGTTTGTTTGTTTTTCTGTCTTCCAGGAAAACGTGAAAACAAGCCTTACTTATTGACAACAAAAACTGCAATCTATGCCACAATATATGATGGAATTTATAGGATTTCGTAGCTGCAAACTTGGTCAAACCATAATGGTCGCTTGCTAGCTATGACTCATTTGATCCTTTACACAGAGGACATGTGACAGACTGTGTATGATGATAGAGGAAAATGTTGTGTGCCGCCACATTACTGTATGTATTGAACAGGAAGCTTTATTTTAAATTCCTTTATTCAACCAGGTAAAGTCTTGAAAAAAGATTTTTAATCTTTCACAGTGCCAAAAAGAGAGTCCAGGCCAAAGTTAGTAGCTTGCCAGTTTAATAGACAAATACCTCTTCCGTTAAGACTACTTAAAGATGCCTTGTGGCCATATTCCACCGGGCATGGATGTGATATGTTCTGTGTGCGCCGTGGCCTGTTGGAGGTAATCGCAGCCTTTCTAGTCAATGTTTCAAACCCCACCAGAAGCGCAGCGGTCCGGTTTGGAAAGTGTACGCGGCTGTTCTATTTTTTGCTGCGAGCAGCTCATGTGACTTTACTTCTGATCGTAAAAACTGCCAAAAGGAAAACAATTTAACTACGTAGCATATTTACATATTTAAAGCACATAAACCAAAGAAAAATCTCAAAGTCTGGTGGGCGAAATTCTTCTGGAACGCTCCTGGTGTTTTAAGTCGCATGGAGAACAGACCAAAACAGCGTCACAGAGACGTGCCTGTTGGGATTTTGGCTCAGACATGCAACATTGGTCATGGAAGTTCAGACTTTGAATAGCCGTTTTAGCTTTATTCAAGTAGCATGAAGAAGATTGCTTTCATTGATACACAGTGAGAAATCTCTTATTGTTTTTTACAGGACAATCTAAGCGTGGGACCTGAACCTGAATCACCAGGTGTGTTTGGGGGATTTGTTTTTTTACTGAGTCATCCTACTCTCTGTAGCATTAAAAACACAGATTGTGATAATGAAGCGGAAATGGTTGATTATTTCTGTAAGACTTTTCTCTTTTTCCTCTCCAAGCACCCGAACCCAAGGTCAGCCAGCCTGAGGTGAAGGAGGAAGCTGCCCCTCCAGCTCCCGTGCCAGCCAAGGAAGAGCCCGCCCCTGTCTCAGCTCCTCCTCCGGAGCCTGAGCCCTCCCCTCCCTCTTCCTCACCTCCTGAGGTGAGAGACGAGACTAGTGATCTGAAGAAGCACGAGCCTCACCTGGGACCCAAGCCTCGCTCTCACAACAGGGTCCTCAACCCCCCTGGAGGAAAGTCTAGTGTGGTATTCTACTGATGGGCTGAACACACCACTCCTCCCAGTCTGTGTCCATACACTCCTTGTCTGCTCCCCTGTTAATCTTCTCTCATTCCAACCCCTCCCTCTCCCCACGGTTATTTCACCTGTACATCTAAATGCAGAGCAGGATTTTTTTATTTTTTGTTCTTCACACTAGATTCCTCGTCAAACATGTTGTCCTCAAACTTCTTGCACTTTCAGATCTATCTCTGGCTCCCAGCTCGAATTCTTCTTCTTCTTCAATGAAACCTGCAATCATACAATCACCAACCAGCCAGTCAACAGGCTAGCTAGCGATCACTTTGAATGTGACACTGTTCAATCTCAATATTGTGTGTGTTACTGTTTTCACGGTTTTAAGCATGTGTGTAAATGTAAATTGGTTTAAGGCACAATTTATTTGTCATTTTTGCATCTCAAGAATGGATCAGACGTTGGAGTGCTTGTTCAGCTTTAAAAAAAAAAAAAAAAAAAAATTTGATTTACATGATTTGTAACCAAAATCATCTGCGACATTTGCTAAAAAATCAGAGTGACCTTAATGTGTAGGCGTTCAGTCAGGAGGGGGTGAATAAATGTTACCGATAACGTTAAAATGTTTCAGGGAGTTCCACTCGTGCCAGATCCTCTTATCGGATGACTACGTAAAACCTTTTTGTTTTGGCCGTGTTAGACGACATCTACCGACTGTATAATCAGAAGCCTTATATCAGCTCAGCATTTTTCATCTTTTCTTGCCTTCTCATGAATTATTTCTTCATGGTTTCCTTCTCTAGATGCCAAAAATTGACCTCGAAACAAAGATGAATCCAGTTGTTTTGCCTACTCCCAAATGTTTCTGCTTCCTTAAAGAAATTCCATTTTAATTTTATGCTCTTGTATCATGCAGGTCCTTTTCTGCTTCTTCCTCATTGCTTGCTTTATCTGAAAACATGCCTTCTTCTTTTCCTTTTTTTTGCTTGGGGTAGGCCTTTGTTTATGTTTTAAATTAAAACGGCTGAAGACAAGTGAACTCTGGACAAGCGTGTGTGGCCTACCTGTGTCCAGGTGGGCTCATTGATAATCACCTCTTCACCCAACTTCATGATGCACATTTATGGTATTCTGGTGCCGGCCTGTCTCCCCCCCCTGTGTGTTGATGTGCCTGGCAGGCAATGAGCACAACAGAAGAAAGAAATCCTGTGTATTGCAATAAAACTGTTGTTTTGCATTTAGAGTTTGGGTATTTTGTTTACTTCCCCAAAACGTAGACGTAACACTTGGTAGTGAGTGAATTTACTGTTCAAAAAATGGAAAAAACACACAGACCTTGTTAGATTTTTTTTTTGTCTGGATCAGTGCAAATGTGACATACAAACAAGTCTCATCTGCTCCAGATTTGTAGTTAGTTTGTTGAATCGCTGACACTGATGCTTTTGTCCAGATTTGCCCTTTGGCAGCAGCACTCTGTGCAAGCTGCTTGTACTAAAGACAAAATGGCCACTTTCTGCCTCGGAGGAGAATGTAGTTTTTAGCTTTACAACTACACTTTTGAATCTGTAGTACTGTTATTCATTTTCTACATTTAAGCAACAGACTGAAAGAGCAAACAAAATACATGTGAGAATACACAGATACTGTTTGTGTGACGTATAAGAAGCCCACAAAACAGCATGTGGTTATAAACATAAGAAATGTGATACTTACGTATACATATACAAAAGCTAGAAGCATCAGGCAGGACGATGCTAGCTTATGTAAAAGCTCTTACATGTACATGACAGCAGCCATGACATTAAAATTTCATGCTCAGCATCCTATTGTGGGTTAAACAAAAAAAAAAAAGACTTGGTGTCTGTGTAGAACGAGTTCTGGCTAATTGCTAGGACCATTATGACCAGCATATTGAGTAACCAAAGCCTCTCACACACAGCTTGTCTTTAAGAGTGTTCAACTAATGTGTTCATGAAGAACAATGAATGAGGTTTAAGGAAAAGTATAGACAATCTCCTTAACCAGGATTACCGTGCACTTACTGTGTCTAATGTGAGAGCAAACAGAGTAAACTCGTGTCTCCATTGACCTCAGATGATAGTACAGAATGGGGTTATCGTAATTATTATTAAACTAAAAGATCAAGATGTTTATATTAGTTTTGCACCACCTTGATGTCAAACATCTTGGATAAATCTTGAGTTTCTGAGCCACTTATGGTGCTCATGTCCCTTCTATGCTATATTAAGTGTTCAATTTAAAATAAAATGTTTATTACAAAGAGATACAAAGTGACCATGCAGCTGTGATGTAACATTTACCTTCTAAGAAAACTAGAAGCTTATTCATGTTTCCCAACTCAAACCTCAAATCAGGGCAGGACCATCAGAGGACCACCCACCTTCTGCTGTGAGTCTGAAGAAAATGAATGAAAGGTGTGACATGTAAATATTGTCAGTATTTCACTGCCACCTGCTGAACGAAAATAAGAAAGACAGCTGAAGCTTTATGCTGATTAAAACAAGCCCAGCTGACATTCGGGCATGAAGTCAATATTCATTCTGGTAGATTTAAATGTTTAGCTTGCAGTTCATTCACGCTAATGCTGCATCTCTCTCTCTCTGTCTCTTTTAGAGTGGCAACTTAAAGACTGAGGTTTGATCATTTAGACCTGATCACAGGTCAGAGATTTACTCATCTAATTTGTGTTTTACGGCACATTTGTGGAATAGTTTTACATTTTCTTGTGCAGTTGTAAATAGTAATATGGAGATAGTTAGGATTAATTTGGCTTTGGAGCTGAGGGTCCTTTATCTACCCTGTTTTTATGCTTCATTGATCAGTTTTTGTCTCCATTGTTAATCCTCTCCACAGCAAACAATAGCCTAAGCTACACTTGTCTGGCTGAAAGAAAGTTCAAGTGAAAGATGTTTGAGCTCAACTCCTTTCCTTTGTTATTGTCTGGGAGTGATTCTCATACAGTGTGTGCTGTCCTGTGTGTGTGCGTGCGGTCTTTAGGCTGGAACCACCCGTCCATCTTAAGATAATAAATTATTACCTGTTGATGATATTTTTAATTTTATACAAAGAACAACAGTCTGCACCGACAAATCAGTTAACATGAATTATAAACAGAGCTAAAATATATACAGTATATTTCTTCTAATGTATCTAGTTTGTGTTTTGAAAGTTGGAGATATTCCTTTCCCAATCAGGAATGTTCACTGCAAGAAGATTTTGCTACTCTGTTCCTCTCCTCAGCAGAGTCGAGTGTATTTGCTGCAATCACCTGATAAAACTCTGAATCTGGAAAGCTGAATTCCTCCCTCTCTTGATCAATATGACTGCAAAGTCCTGTCATGGAGGTAAATTTCTTTTCTAAACATTCAGGTGCCAAAAAAGATAAATATATACCCTCAAAGATCCTGCAGATTCATAGCACACACTTAACATTCTGGATTATTTCACTGTGGTTATAAAAGATCATTTCAGCAGGTTTAATAATCAATTTCAGGCACTTTTGCTGAGCTGCACTTTAGGAAAACACAACTTTGACATTTAGAAAATACATTTGTTTTTGTTGCCAGTGTTCAAACAATCAAAGCTGCACTCTCAGGTGAGAGATAGTATTTATCAAAATGAATCACCAAATTTAAACTCATATCTTTAAAATAATTTATCAATAAGGTTCTTTAAAGTATATTTATGTACAGACTCTTTTGTTTGTCTGCATTTTATTTCATTTTCGGAGAGTGCATTGTCATTATTAATGCATTCTAGCAGCAGGTCCTGTTGCGGACTGAAGTCAAGTCGGATATAAAGAGAGTGTAGAAAAAATAAATTTCCGGTTTCAACTTCCAAAATAAAACTACTAGAGAGGCTGTGACTGCATAAACCAAAGTACAAAAGACAAGACTGAGGACACTGACACCATGTCCTCAGTACTGTTTATGACAATTAAGTATTTAGTATAGATTATTAGGAAGATACAGGAAATATAAATTAACAAAACCTGAATATGGCTCTGACAAATGAAATGTTACAGTCGTTCAGATTTGTGTTCAGAATATTACGAAGCTGTGAGTGCGTAAGATCACAGAGTTTAAAGGACAGAATGATATAAACAGTTTGGCTAACAATTGAAGGAAGCCAAGTGAGTCAGTCTTCATAAGCCGCCATGTCAAAATGTCCAACTTCACAGCAGAAATAAACATGTTTACAGCCTGGTACAAAAAACAGTTTTGGTCTCTTTACCTAATTTCCCCGTTCATGACCCTGTACTGAGGGTGAATTTGTACCTAACTCACCTGTTCAGATTTTATTAAGGCTTAAAGTTATGCAAAATTAAGAGCATGGTTGCTTTGATTGACAGGTGGGTGCTGTTACAGGCCCCAGGCTTCATTCGACCCATCAGGTCCACCAACAACTGCCTAGATTAGCCAAAGAGTGGCAGAGGCAGGACTGCCAAGATGGCGGCAGCCATGGCCACCACATGGCTCCCAGACTTTAGAAAGCTCCCACCAAAGCCACAGAAGGTTATATACAACTTATTTCAGTCATTTTATTTATTTATTTAACTTTAAAGTTCAAGTTTCATATTTAATTATCATATGCAGGTAAAACAGGGTCAACAATACAATGAAATGTGTTGGGCAAGAGGAACAGGTCAGCTCAGCATTAAGTTATAAAGATAAAAAGATAAAAATAAGCTAAAGAAGTCAAATACAACAAAATATTAGGTAAAAAGTAATATAAAATGCAAAATATAAAATCAAATAGAATATGAGAAAAATATAAATATGCTTATAATACAAAATATACTAAAAATAGAAAATGGAAAATATATTTGAATCTACTATATGCTGTACACGGTTGTGACAACTATATTCAAGTATTACTGTATGAATAGATATAAATTATTTATTAATATTATATTAATTGTTTTTATTTAGTATTTATTTAATAAGAACTATCTGATTATTTATTCATTCATTTGTTTGTTTGTTTATTTTCACAGTAGTACTCCTGGTGAAAAGTCAACTCCAGATTTCGTTAGCTTTATTTTGAAATCGTGACGCTGACTTCCGGTACGGTCTGTCTGACTTGACGCACGTGAGCGTGCTTGCTCAATGCAGACGGTGTGACGTCAGCCGGAGCAGGTCAGCTGGCTCCTCCATCTGAACAGCAGGGAGAGCCTCTCCCATAGGGAGACATCACCATCAACGCCCGAGCCTGGCCAGCAGCATCGGCGGCCCGCTGGAAGGAGACACAAAACATGGAAGACATGATGTTATAGAGGCGGATCGGGCGTCGGCGGGGATCGGTTTAGATTATTTATTTACATATTTATTAATTTATTTATTTCCCCCTGCCAGTAATGGCTGGGGTCCATGGCTGCGGCTGCTGAGAGGCAGGTGCAATATCATCGACGAAGGCGTTTCGCTCCCCGGCATGGGCGATCCACAGGCCGGCCCACTGCACATCCACTGCTCCCCGGATCAGATGCTCTCAGCGGGGCGAGAGCAGTAGCTGGGCCCGCGTCTGGAGGCGATACATCGGGTGGTGGTGGCGGTGGTGGTGGATAGAGGAGGGGGGGCCCTCTTTACATCAAAACATTAGAGCCAATATTTCCAGTACCGAGCTCAAGGTTAGGCGCTGTTATACGCAACAGCAGCCGGATTTAGTTGAGTGAGTCTGTGCTGCTGCAAAATGTCATAATTTCTCTTTATTAGAGGAAAGACTGAGATTGAATGTCCCTTTTTCTGCGCTGAGCGGATCCAAACCTTGTGACAGTCTCGCCTTACAGGCCTGAAAAACTGTTTGAACGCAGCCCTCCTCACCTCATCTGCAAAAAACAGAAGCCGGCTCCAGCTGCCAAGATGATGGAGCTACCGATAGACGAGGTGGTCTACCAGGACGACTACGGCTCCGGCACCGTGATGTCGGAGCGGGTGTCCGGTTTGGCCAACAGCATCTACCGGGAGTTCGAGCGGCTGATCCGCAGCTATGACGAGGAGGTGGTGAAGGAGCTGATGCCGCTGGTGGTGAACGTCCTGGAGAACCTGGACGCGGTGCTGACCGAGAACCAGGAGCACGAAGTGGAGCTGGAGCTGCTGAAGGAGGACAACGAGCAGCTCATCACCCAGTATGAGAGGGAGAAAGCTCTACGCAAGCAGGCGGAGGAGGTGAGTGACCTGCAGGCTCTGATGGGGGCCCTCTAACCCCGCATCCTCACATCCAGCTTCACGGTCTGAAGTGAGAGGTTTCATCAGACATGTGACTCATGTTTTAGGCCTGTGACAGGAGACTGTTGAGCTTTAATCTCAGTACACTGCTGACACACTGTCAGCTCTGCTTTATGTTAAAAATAAAGTCCCTATAATAAAAATTTAGACGTGAATCACTGCAAGTACCCCACACAGTGAGTAAAGATAAAGCAATGACATGAGAATATTTTGTAAGTTTGTCTTTACTCAGCAGGAAACTGAGACTTTTTAAGACATCAGTGCAAAGTTTAAAGTGTAAAACAAAAGTATGTAGTCCTTCTAACTCTATAAAATACCTCACAATTCAAGAGATTTTAATCTAAATCTGCTTTTCAGGGATATCGAAGTGATTCTATACGAGTTAAGCCAACATGTTGAGGTCAACATATCACAAACAAAGGAGTGTTTCTTTAGGAAATGGATGTAGCAGAGTAAATATGTACAGTATGTGGGCTATTTTATCCAAGTACATGCATGTAAAAGTGCACATTTATATGCATGCATGGATATTTCCTACTACTAACAGAGCTCCCACCACTGTAAATACTGATGCTTCTTGCAGTACAAATGTGTGTCTTTGCAATAAATTAGCTTCATATTTTATCGCTTTTTTATTTTACCTGAGCTGACACAAGTCTCACATGCAAATACGTGCATAATATGCAAAGACCAGATAGAAGTGTGTGGTGATAAAGGGGCAGTCAGCAAAGCTTTGACAGATGAAGGGTGTAAGCACAACTCTGAGTGGGCGTTTACACTTGAACACGCAGCAGAGAACAGGGACACAAACAACAAAAGTGGACATTAAATATGGAGCTATCACATTACAGGTTAAAAACTCCTCCCTTGTCCACCGCACAGTCTTTTCTCTGGACCGGTGTGTCACAGCAGCAGCCGTGGGATCCAGCAGGCATCATAAAGTGACTTTAATCCTCCTCCCATCCAAAGAGGCCTCAGCATATCTCTGACAGCCCTGCTTGTATCAGCTTAGCTCAGCTTTTAGTCATCACCTCCTCTCCCTGTGTCGGATATCTCATTTGTGTTAATTAAGAGTTAAATCTTAAAATTTTAGGCATATTTAAGCTTCTTTTAAATCCTTTTATCATAACACATTGCTTAGTTAGTATTAATACTAGAACAGGTACTGCAGGTAACAGTAGACATGGAGCGGGATGAAGCTTTTTGTTTTATTTGAAAGAACAGGTCCAGTCACATTTTTCAGTTTTTTGTTAACATCTATACGAAAACTGAAACTGAAAGTATTTGTGTAGGAAAAAAGGGAAAAATCACAATGGCTGTATATCTCTTTACATGCACAATAGAGCTGGATTTACCCTGCACTCTTCTGTCTTCCAGTTAAGAAAGGAAAAAACATAGCAGGTGTAGCTCAACATACGTTATCTTTCCACGAATTCTTGAAAACAACTTGTTAATTCCAGTTAAAAACTAGATTTAAAACATCCTGCGTGTCCACAAGTTCACTTGTGTTCCCCTTTTATCATACAGACTAACCTTGCAGTATTAATAAAGTGTATAATCTTTATTTTCTGTATTAGAGGAAGGTTTTGGTGAGCGTGCCGGCACCCTGACGCAGAGGAGCTGCTGGCTGTCAAACAGTTCACTGAAGCGGCGCCTTATTCAGTCGTTTTAACAAGCATATATACATATATATATATATATATATATATATATATATATATATATATAGTTGTATTCTTTCACTTCTACAGTAAAAGTTGTGTTTCGTAATGGTGCAACGCCTGTTAAATGTTAAGCTTCAGGCTTATGTATGTCTTAAACATTTTTCTATGTCGTGATTTAACCAGTTCAGACTTAAAGTCACCTTTTTTGTGCAACATATTTGACGTTTTTTGACTTTTTTTATGCTTTGTAGCCAGCGAGAGAAGTCGATTTACATTTCCTCTCAAATTAGGTGACAAATTTGAATGGAGCAAATAAACAGAGAGATTTCTGTCTGACTATCAGAGGGGTGTAATGGGGGATGGGATGACGTGCGAGGGGTGGGGAATCATAGGAAATCAATAGTGCACAGAGCACACTGAGGGAGCCTGGCACTGTAACCTGATTTGTGCTTATGAGGAGCAGAGACAGAACAACAAAAGCAGAGAGAAACACTCTCTGCAGTGTGAGCGAGTGAACGCACAGGCCTGGATAGGACAGAGTCAAAAGAAAAAGACAGCATGAGAGAGTGAATCTCACTGCCTGGAAACAAGAAACAATAACACATCCCCTCGCAAGACGCAAAGAGAAAAAAGCGGCTCAGATTACAAGGTTATTAGGCTCGAGCTGATGGTAAACAAAGCCGCAAGTCCCTGTGTGCTTGTGTAGCCTTCAACCAAGACATCCAGGATTACATCTCTTTAAGTGAGGTTAACAAATTCAGCCATTTTGTTGGATCTTTGTTGTTTTTTTGTGCGAAGCCGCTGCCGTCTGTGATGATCCGTCACTTCGTATCACTAACTGTGCCGGTTTCACGCGTCTCAGAGTGTGATGACAGTAAAACATTGATCATCTCCGCCTTTATCAGATCGCACTCTTAGCACTATCTCTCTTGAGGTTTTCCTTGAGACTGTATGTCATTATTTTCATGCTGTTGTCTGCTCAGGTAGCACACCGTGTAAATAGTTGGACGTGTGACCACATTGCAGTCAAACACACTCAGTCACGGTTTGTCAGGTAATTAGTTATTCGTATTGGATGGGAAAAACACAATATTGCAGTACATAATTACATAAAATGTCTCATTCTACCTGTGCTATTTAAGTTTCTCAAAGCACTACATACTGTATGCCGCAACTCCTTAACGCTGCATTTTAATGTCAGGGGATAGGTGTCAGATGCAGTATAAGTGCAGTGGATAGAGGAGTGCATTTGAAGGGCGCTACTGTAGGACATGTTCCCTGTCCAACGGGGATAGGACTCTGTGTGACGCTGTGGTCTGCACAGCATAGTGGTGGTCACTAGTTTTAGACCAGTACATCTTTAATTTAAAGACCCAATATGAGATGCAAACAGCATCAAGGCTTGGTAGTCGATTCACTTTTTACTGAGTCATAAAGTTGTTTTGCTAAAGCAACTGTGATATTACAGCTGAAACGACTAATTGGTGCATTTTCCTGCCAAAATCCACTCTGCTTATGATAAACGAGCGCTGTGTTAGATATCAATAGCAGTTGTTGTATCGCGCCGTAGGTCATCGTTTTGTAGCAAATGACGTTTCATGTGGTGCATAGTCCTGCCTGCAGCCGGAGGATTACAGTATTAAGACTCAGTGGACTTGCAGCGCTGAAAAAAGGACGTCATTGTGAACAGCTTTATAAAAAAACACAAACAAACAGGCAAATTGAAGGGGAAGTAGGCAGCTCTGTGTTTGCCTATTCTGGTTCCTCTAACTGAGTTTATGTGTACACTGTGGGACCAACTGAGGTAATATCTAGAGCTTCTGACCAACTCCAGCCTTTCTGTGAGAGACTGAAGGTTTTAAATATCATGGTCTTCTCACCCAAACACTGTTTATGACTCATGCAGGGCAGACTGCAGTTCATGAGTCACTGAAAGGTTGTGAACAATATCATAATTACAGGACGGCACTCACCACATGCAAAGTAATCATGGTGTGCAGTTTCTTTCCATGAATCCAATCTATATACGGTAGTTACACTATTATTCAATCCATTACTTTATGTACTGTTTGTGAATGTATTTGCAGCTCTGTAGAGATCTGTTTTTGTGCTCATGTGTCCTCCATCAGAAATTCATTGAATTCGAGGATGCGTTGGAAGCTGAGAAGAAGGATCTGCAGGGGCAGGTGGAGTTTCTGGAGCTGCAGGGGAAACAGCTGGAGCTGAAGACAAAGAACTACTCTGACCAGAGTGAGTAGATCAACATCCTTTATTATAACCTAATATACTGTATGTGAATCATCATAGTCTCCAGTCTCCAAGAAGATAAACATCAAAACAACAAAACAAGCATGCATTAAAAAACGATTTTAAATAAGCAGGAACACGTTTGAATTGACAAACAGTTTGACTGTTTGTCTGTGTAAAGTAAGAATAAATATGTATTCTGAGTTTGTCAGACCAAAGAACATGTCACATGTTTTCAGCAACTATTTTCCAACATATTTAATGTAATTTGAAAGAAATCTCAGAATTGCCTTTTCACCTTTACCTTTTTAGATTAGTGTTGAGACCAGTACTTTAGGTGTAATAGCTCTGCAGCTCTTCAGGCTGTTTTTCTTCAGACACACTGAAGCTCAAGAGAACATTTCCACTGTAGTTGTAATGGGAAGATGGAAAGGGAAGTAGATACATGTTGTATTTTTGGATTATTTTACATTCTTCACTTGTGACGACCATGGAAATACTATAATCTCGCACTTCTCTTCCTGTTTGGAGCCACAATTGCATTTTTTTTTTTTTATCTCTGCTGACTACGTTAACATCACATCTTAGCTTATAACTAATCATGGATGTATGTGCACTACCTGCATGAATGTGACTCCATAACAGGCTGATATTGAAACAAAATATTATAGGAAATGAAAAACTTATTTTAAAATACATTCCAGCATAGTATTTTAATAGTGTTGTGTGTTTTTAAATTCCTCCAAGTACCATCAGTGGTACACGCAGCCCAGTTAGAGAAACAGTGCCATAATCTATTAGTTTTGCTTTCTTGCCACCACGTTTTTTTCTTTGTCAGGATTGGCAGTGAAGTTTAGACCCAAATAGCTAAATAACAAGTGTTCAGTCATGTGTGCCAGTATTTTTATTTTAGCTAACAAAATTGACCTTTGTCACGCTCTATGCTACTGCCGTGGAACTATATTTTAGTGTCCAAGTCTTCATACTGCAGCGAGCCGTTTGAATCCATTACATTTCATCAGTGTGTCTCCTGGATTTTTTGTTATTTTTCTTTTCTGTTAAACTCCCCTCGCTCTCTTTCTGCCTCACAGTCACTCGGTTGGAGGAACGAGAATCAGACATGAAGAAAGAATACAACGCTCTGCACCAGCGCCACACCGAGGTAAGAGCAGTCAAGCTTTTTAACTGGAGTCCAGAGACCTTTAACTTCTACAATAACTTCTTACATTTCCATTTCTATATCTCCAAAATCCACCAAACACACATGCCTGTTAACTAATAGTGATTTGAATACTCTTGATATTATCAGCCTCAAATGCTCCAGCCATTATCTTAAATAAATAATCAACGTTCAGCTTAACTGTCATTATAAAATACAAATGTTTGAACTAAAATAGAATAAAACAATAAAGTAGAGCATAATAAGTATATAAAAGTACTAAAAAGGAAACTAAACTATATTTACAGCTACGTATATATACACTTATACACAAACATGTGTACAATATGTGCAGTATCAGTGTAAAAAGTTCATTGTAGTGCAATATAGACTTAAAGTAGTAGTAGGACTAATGAAAGGAGCATACCGAGCATTTTTTGCTTTTTTATTTTCTACAAATCAGATGCTTTACATCGAACATTTCTTCAAAATGAAGCTTTATTCTACATTTTTAAGTTTTATCCTACAATCCAGGCAGCTGTTTGTTTCAGAAAAGAAAACAATGGCTGCCTGGAAAGTAGAGAAACAATATATATATGTGTAGTAAATAAACAACATATGCAAAAGTCCTCATACGGTCTGTTGAGTGTTATAATCTGATGATCTGATTGATTTTTTTCTGGTTCACAAAATATTTCCAACATTTAGTAGAATTATATATCTTGTAATTAAATCACTGTAATCCTTTAACTTCCAGGGGTTTCTCTCATGCTTAAACATCATGTTCCTCTCCCTCTCTTCTCTCATCTTTTCTCGTGGATCACAGATGATTCAGACGTACGTCGAGCACATAGAGCGGTCCAAAATGCAGCAGGCAGGGAGCAACAGCCAATCAGACGGCCCCGGCTGTGGACGAACGTGAGTCGTTTAACGCATGTGTTGCTGTGTAAAAGGTCGCACATTAATCTTTGAATCTGAACTTTCATCCATCGTCTCTGTTGCTGCTGTTACGTGTTTTGTCCTGAGTGTATTGGGCTTTTCATGCGTCAATGTTCTCATTGTGTTGACGCTGGCATTTGTTTGTCAGGAGCCGTGATGAACAGCTGGTACTTCCCCTCCTGACAAGAGATGAGAGGAAGTGTACAAAGAAACCTGGCAGTCATTATAAGCCTTGTGGGAAATAATTACAAAAAAAAGAGAAAAGTTTGGAGTTTATTTGCCAGTTTGCAGTGTTCAGCAAATGACACAAGCCATCAGTCCTGAATATATTTGAGCATGAAGCGAGACGAGGACAGGGACATCTGGTGCAGCTTCTGTAGCTGAACTGCAGATTAGTCACCTCCTGCAACATGTTCACTATAAACACAGTAATTTAAATATCTATCCAGTGACACTGATTATTTAAAGCACCCTGATCCAACAAATCTTCTTCAACTATTAGAAATAGAGCTCCACCGGTGTTTGCTCATGATTGTCTCTGTTTTTAGGATAGATACTGATTAGGCTCACAGTTGTTACTTCTTAACAAACTCTTGATTAATTCGAATAATAACAATCTTAAAAAGTGCGCAATTGCAGAGATACTTTAAAGCAACATTGTGTAGAAATATTTTTGTGATTTAACACCCCCAAATTTTAGAGTGAAATAGTCGTAAACATGAACAGCTGCACACTTGTGTTTGTTATGATTACATTACTTATGATCAAAAAAGTAGCGAGTCGACAACTTTGCTAACAGCCAAACATCAAGCAAGTGCAACAACACAAGACATAGCAGCCAGCTAATATTGCTCACTAGTCCAACAGCAAGAAGCCCAGCTCAGCGTCTGTCTTTCAGCCTTTTATTTCACAAAGCTCTCACCAACGATTAAAAGTCAGTCCCAGATTTACTCTTGTCGGGCTCTTTTCTCCCCTTAGCTCCCCGTCAATGTCCTCTTTGGTCTTTTTACCTCTGTCATTATGTCCATAAAGGCTGCTGAGTCTGGTTACTTTGCCCACCTGCCCAGCTCCTGTTCTGGCACGACACCAGCTCCACTCCCTATCAGCATTCCCCCGTACCCTGAATCTGAAACCTCCTCTTCCCAGTTGTCCAAAACGCCCATGATACAAACACTAACACTCCCCCGGTGCTCTGAGCTCACAATCATTAGCTAACAGTGGCTATAACTCGCAGCAGTTTACTTTACTGTCCATCAGGAAACTCTGTAAATCAGGGAAAACCATTCATAAAATATGATCCAGTTTCACCAAAATCAGTGAAATAGTTGGTGGTGTGTAACGTTACGTGCTTCTAACAAGGGATCGTACCCGGATCACAACGTTACATAGAGCAGAAACAGACACCATTCACCTCATTATGAGTCAATGTTGCATCAACATGATTTAAAATCTGTTATTTTATGGTAGCAAAGTTACACAATGTTGCTTCAAAGCTGTAGTCAACTTGTAACGGTGGTAAAGTAAGTGTGTGTGTGTGTGTAGGTGTGTGTGTTTTCATGTGTCATGGCATGTTCCCGTCTGCTGTCTCTCTCTAATCGGTGTCTGTCTGTCTGTCTGTCTTGCTGGCTTGCTCTCTGTGCTGCTGTTTGCACAGTCAACGACACACATGGAGGAAAAGGTAAATTCAACCAGTGGTCCCACAGCTGATCCTCACGCCTCCTCCCTCATCAGCTCCGCCGTCTAAACCGGCCTGCTCTGACTTCAAACGTGATTTCAGATTTGCTGATGCCCCCTCCTCCTCCTCCTCCTCCTCCTCCCCCTTCTCCTCCTCCTCCTCCACCTCATCATTAGTTACTGATGCTGTAATGTATCAACAAAGAATGAAATAAGGAATGGTTCAGAGGTCATGATGAGCCATGCAAACCCCCGTCTACCTTCCTCTCTGTCTCCCTCATGAGTTGCGTTTGTCTGTCTGCCTGCTCTGCTTGTCTGTCTGTCACATGTCCAAACGTGAAACAAGTTATAGTTATGTCAATATGGATTGTTATTAAGCAAAGAAGACACAGTAGGTGTTAGATTTGTGCATGCCTGATGTATCTAGAGTGGATTATCAGCCTGCACAGACAGATGTTCAGCAGCAACCAAGGAACTAACTCCGATGTAGGAATATATTTTAACTTGCTGTACTCTATATAATGTATATTTTTCTCCCTGTAGTTGCCTGTGTTGGTGCCTGTCTGTCTGTTTGAATGACTTGCATCTGTACCCCGAGTAAATTAAGCAAAGCTCACGAGGCGGATGTGTTGGCCTGGTGGACTGGACTGCATGCCCTCAGAGCGCTCTTTGCTTCTCGTTGTAGGGCAGACATTTTGCCCTAAAATTCCCCTCCCGTGTTGTGTGCTACTTTTTTAAATATCAGGATGTTGGGTTGATTGCAGGCGTTTGCTGTTTCCATGTGGAGCTCCTCATGTATGTGTTTGTTCCTCCTGGGTGCTCAGTTTAACTACGCTTATTCACATTGTTGCTGAGAGTTAGATGAGGAGATAGACTCTCATACAGCCAGCAGCTGCTTAGCTTAGCTTAGCTTAGCTTAGCATAAAGACTTTATGCTAGGATTAGCAAGCTTCGTATTTGCTGTGTGGATATGAGCGTGGTGTCAATCTTCTCATCTAACTCTCAGCAAGAAGGCGAATAAGAGCATTTCCAAAATGTTGACCTGTGTCTCAACATTTTATTTTGTGCCTTGCATCTAATGCATGTCAGGATAGGCTCCAACCCTGGAGAGGAAAAGGTGATTAGATATGATAAATGAGTATGAATCAGTCAGTCTCATGTTAGTCTCCACCCTTCTCTGTGTCTCCTCTGCAGCAAAGCGGAGCGCCCGCCGTCATTGAGCCTGTACCCCAGCGGCGAGGGCATGGTACGTGGGGGTCTCGGGGGGGCTAGGATGATGCCCGGGAAAGACATCTGGCAGGTCAGCGAGCTCGGCCAGTCCACCTTCTGCTCTGCCTATCAGGTGGGACAGACAGCGGCCCTGTTCTCCTCCACGACCACAGCCTGGGGAGTGGAAGAGGGAGGGGCAGCCTTTACTGCTGCCCGTCCCGCTAACCACACCCAAACGGACCACCTCCTCCCCCCTCACGCCTGCTTGTGTCACTTTAAAATAAACCTTCTATCTTATTCACTCATCACCTTTAAAATCGACACTTTAAAGTCAGATCTGTTAGGTATACCTGTTGACTCAAGCAAGCAGGGGTCCATGTTGTTTTTTTCCATGGAGTTTTCTTTATAACTGTGTTATTTTACTGTGTGATCGTGGAGCTTCTCCCATACGTCCTCATGTTTTAGTTTACACTAACACATTAAGTGTTTCTGTTTATGTTACTCATACAATTTGATGGCAGATAGTGCTTTATCTGTGAGAGAAACAGCAAAGGTAAGAGGAAAGACTCTTAAACTTTTTATGCTGCATACTCAGAAAATATTCAGTAGACATTGAAATATAGTCGACCATGTTCGGCTACAGGCGGTTCACACGGGAGGCAGGTTCATTCTTAAAATAAGAAAATGATTTATTGTTGACTGTTGTTGAATCCTGAACAGAACCGGTCCTAGCTAATAGAGATAATTTGGTGTTAAAGGCGCACTCCTGATCTGCACTTGGCACCGCATTTTAGCTTGTAACTAATCATGAATGTGTGGGTGCTACGTGAATCAACATGACTGCGTATCAGGTATATGATACTGAAACAAAATATTACAGGAAATGGAAAAACTTATTTTAAGTTATTCAAAAAAGGTTGCAACTGGACTTGTTTGTAGATCATGAAACAAGTCCAGTTGCAACCTTTTTTGAATAACTTAAAATAAGTTTTTCCATTTCCTGTAATATTTTGTTGTAGTTGCTCCAGACTCAACATTTGAAGAAAGATGACCTGGATGTCTGAGAACCTTCACAGACTTATTTTAAATTACATTCCAGCGTAGTAGTTTGATGTTTTCAAAAAATGTATTTCATTTTCAAAAAGTTGCCTGTGACAATCACAAGATGCTGTCACAGGATTAATCTGTAAAGAGCCAGAGGGCGGTATGCAGCACATGTTTGGGTAGATGATCCATTAAATCAGTTTGAAGTAATCACATTAAATATGTGTGTAATCTACAAACAGATTAGTTATCTGTAGCAATGAGTTTTATGCATCAAGAAGTCTCTGAACATCCAACATCAAAACTGCCCAGAACTTGACTTCATGCATTTAACATTAGGAGAGCAAACGGTGAATCTGTGATCTAAAATAGACAAAAAGTTAAGTGATAATACATCCTGTGTCTTAACAACATGAAGCCTCGAAGACCTAAAGTTGTACCACAAAACTTGGAGCTACTTATAAGAAAGTTAGCTGATAATTGTCACCTCATTTGGCCACCAGAGTCATGCTTTAGGTAAAAAGTTCCTCCTCTATATAAAGCTCATACAGTGCTGTTTGTATCTTGCTTCTATGTTCTCGTCGTCTCGCCGTACGTTAAGGAGGACGGATCAGAGTCCGATTCTGTGGCGGCCACACCGAGCAGCACGGGAAGCAAGTCCAACACACCCACCTCCTCTGTCCCCTCCGCCACCGTCACCCCCATCAACGAGGGCTTCCTCCAGCACGCCGACTATGATGCGACGCGAACTGGGAACCGCAGGAAAAGTGCCAAGCGGCTCAGCCGAAATATGGAGGTGCAGGTTTCTCAGGAAACCAGGAATGTCAGCATCGGTGAGAAGATGACACCAAATGTTTACAAAAATGACCTGTGCAGTTTGAGTCTTCGAAAGTTGAAGCTGAAATGTGATTCTGTGCGTCCCCGTTATGTGTTTTTAAGGTATGGGAAGCAGTGATGAGTGGTCAGAGTTTCAGGAGATCATTGATTCGACCCCTGAGCTGGACATGTGTGTGGACCCCCGAGTGTACGGAGGAGGAAACAGGTACAAATACACTGAATACAAGAGTTTCAAAGGACAACACCAGTATGTTTGTATATTTAAATGTAAAAGGCATGTTACTTCTCCTTTAATTTTACTATGGAGCTTGCTCAAAATTCAAAACTCAGACTCAAACTCAAAACAACTTTATTAATCCCACTGGGGACGATTCGTTTGGAGCAGTTTTTACACACACAGAAACATAGGAAACATACAAACAGATAAATGATACAAGGGAGATAAATGTGGAAGAGTCAATAAACAGTTGATAAATAAGCTAGAAAAGGATAAGATAAGATAAAAAATAGTTTTAAAAAGCCAGATAAGACCAGATAAAAAACATACACCAACAGTGACAATAGTTTAAGAGCAAGACTACAGAGCATTTAGTAACCGGATTGCAGAGGGAATGAACGATTTCGAGTATCTGTTGGTTTTACAAGCAGGCGTAGCGTAACGCCGCCCTGATGGCAACAGAGAAAAATTCACTTACCAGTATGTTTCCAGAAAAAGCCAAAATACTGTTGATGATGTTTTTTGGAGGATTTGTCGGTTACAAAAGGAAATGAGATCCCTTTGCTTCACTCACTGTTTAACCTTGCTTGAGTTTGGTAATTCAACATATCGAACATCATGTCTGCAGTTATTCTTTGTTGAAATTATGTTATGGTTTTGTTGTGTGTGTAGCCAGTCATTGTTTCTCAACCCACAGAGTTAAAATTTGACGTTTGATGGACAACAAGCGCTACACATGTGCTGGACTGCTATAACAAAGTGTCTTTTCCCCAGCTGTGTTTGCATATTTCTGGTCTGGTGTTGTTTACCTGCTGAAAGGACTCAAATGTTGTAATTTAACGGTGTACAAGTGATTGTTTTTTTTTGCTGCTTTCCCTGTTTTCGTTTGATGAAATCTGCCGTGTGTTTCAGCCCCTCTCAGGGCATCGTGAACGAGGCCTTTGGCATCAACACCGACTCTCTCTACCACGAGATCAAAGACGCCAAGTCGGACATCATTGGAGATGTAGATGCAGGTGCCGAGCTGCTAGGTATGAACAGGACATTTGCTGCAGCCATACATATATTAAAAAACCTAAAGCTTGGCAGCGAAATTAAAGCAAATTTGATGGTAACAACTCTTTAGTTTAGTGATAAGTATCTCAAAGGAAAGGCCTATGGCTGCCTCCTTCACCTTCATCGCTCAGTGATATCAGATCAGATCCAAAGTAAAGGGCAGATGCATGTGCACGTTACACAAAAGCCAGCATTTGTTTTTGCTTTGCGTTACTGCAGGGCAGGAGCTCCATGTGGAGGCTGTGTGACTGTGCCACTGCACTGACTCTCACTGTTTATTTTACCTTGCATGGCTGAGGCTGGACTACACTCCATGCCAGCAGCTCATCCCTGCGTCACATCCTGAAAAAAAAACAACATACAATCCCTCACTGGCTGCAACCCCCTCCTCAACCCCAGCTGCCCATTCATGCAGTGTTTTATTATTTCTTTGTCTACTTTGTTTGTTTTATCTCTTTTTTACGGGGCAGAGGCATGTTTGATGCAGCCCGAATTTAAGGTTTTGAGTCTAAAGAGATTTTTTTATAAAGTTTTGAAAGACTTCAAATCATATTTATGCTCCTTATTTATCTTAGAGGTCCATTATCAGCCTTTCTTTTGGGCCAACTGAGTTTTGATTTTTATACAGCAGCAATAGAAAGGCCCGTCTTCTTGTCCATCTGTTAACTCTCACCCGTTTCCTTTTTTTCCCCTTTTATGTGCTTCTGCTGGTGACACCCATAGGCGAGTTCTCAGGTGTGTATCTGAGCATGCATTGTTTTTTTTCTTTTACTCTCTCGACTCCTCTCTACTCTCCAGAACTCCACAGCTAAGAGTAAATATCAAGGAGTGCATACAAACCGGGAAAAGGCACGTTACTGTAGTTTGAATTATGAATGTTTGAGGATGAATTTACTGCTTAGAAATCTGAATAATTTCAATAGATGCCCAATATCTATACACGATATCTTATTGCTTTAAAGTCACAGTGAATTTATTTGAATCCAAACACATCCATCCCACTGGTTTGTAAACTGGTTTTGGAAGTTTTCACTGGGACTTTAAAGTCAGTCTGATGTTTGAATAAATCAGGTCAGGTCGCAGCTTTTCTTTTCTAGTTCTTTATCCCTGCTGCTCTTCATCGAATCCAAATTAATAAATGCTTATCAGCATCCTCTCTCTTACCTTTCTGTCTATCTCTTCTTCTTCTCCTTCTCTGATCTGTGGCCTCTCCTCCCTCTCCATTCTTCTTCTTTTGCCTCCAGTCCGTGATGATTTCTTCGGTAAGGCATGCCTTGCCTACGCTCACATGGTCACATTATGCTTGTTATGTCATTTCCCCGGCCTCCAGCTTTCACATCTTTCTGGTTCCTTCTTTGTATTTTTTTTTCCTGTGGCTTTATATTTACCTTTGCATCTCACAAACTTCATTTTTAGAGCTCCGTATTATAGAACATTAAAATAAAAATGTACTTTTGTTCAGATGGAAAACTTTACTGGAGAATAATGTAATGCTAAAGAGGCAGAAGAGAACGCTGAGTCAAGAACAAAACAGTGAAAGTCTTAAAAGGTAGACAGGTATGGAAAGAAAGCCAGTTCAAATATACATGACTATCAACGCACTGACAACACGTTAACAACCTGAAAAAGTCATAGAGATGAAATAATTTCACATGGTCATTATTTTTAACTTACTTTTTTATTGAACATATAAAATAACATACATTGTAACATGTAACATGTAACACTAGGAACATACAATAGGAGATGCTTCTGCAGTTACACTTGTTCCAACATATAGTCATGTGACCACACCATGTCATGAATATTTCCTCCTCCTTCAGAAACATAAGCAATGTGTAGCATTGTATACATCCACTTAGTATGAATTGTACTACAGTAAGTACGGAAAGAAAACTAAAAATAGAAAAAGGGAAAGAAAAATGAGGCGACTAGAGTTTTTTCTTTTTCCTTTTTGAGCTCATTTTTTATTAGTTGTCAACAGCAACATCGTAGCGTATACATTTTCCTCTATCCAGCTGTAGACAACAATTGTACACATTATATTTAAGTTAAAGTTACAAGTAAATAAGAACAACTAAAGCAAAAATCGTATATATCATACATGATATATGATATCGTATAGAAAACAACAGTACTTACACTAAAAAGCAGTGAGGCGTTGACATGACAGTACTCCACCGCTGAGTAAAGATGGATGTTTGGAGCCTTAATGAATATATGATGTGCTCCATCTGATGGAGTTCCCAGACCTTCTGGATCCATGTGTTGGCTTCAGCCATCTAACACTTCAAGGCTGCTGTAAGTAATATATTTAAAAGATATTTCTTGGCCCTCCCGTTCAGACCTTTAGGCATGGCGACTGGAGTTCTGATGTTGCCCGTATTACTGGTAACCATCTTTCAGTAAACCTGTCGTGACCTTCTTCATGATGAAGACATTTCTAACCCCACATTCTGTTATATTGGGGGGTTGTGGCTTCATCAAGGAAGCTGTAATTGTTCATTGTCTTTGCTATCAAAAGCAGAATTTTCAGTAAGTCTATCATAATGTCATAGAGTCATTATTTTACCATACAGTATCATCCAGATAAAAAGTATATTCTAGTAAGTCAGATTAAAATGCACAAAGAAAAAGAGTTAATGTTAAGTTGTTATTCAAATATTCATTGAAATGGTTGGGGAGTATAACTTCTGTATCTTTGTAGAGAGCTGTTCATGTTTTTAATGATAAAAACTAAATAATTGGTGTTAAAGCTTGAATAATGTGTTTGTTTACCAAAAAAGTGGTGCGCAGTGGAGCAAAAAGAGGCAGTTTGATCTTAACGCAAATAATTTAAGTCATAAAACTGCAATCAAAATATTTTTTTTAATAGCCAACGCAACAAAAAAAAGGAATTAAAGGAAAAAAAAACATGATGCATAGCAGTGTTATCAGGCAACAGGAAGTGATGACACTCACCTGTTTGAAGTCGCTAACATGTTAACGTGTTGTTAACGTGTTGTTAACGTGTTATAAGTCATGTATGTTTGAACTGGCTGTGTGGTTCAACAGGAATGAGAAGTGTTTTTTTTATTTTTCCCTTAAAAATAAAGCTCTCAAAGATCGTGATATGAGTGATTTACGAGTTTAATCTGTGACATTTAGAACATTGCAGTTAAAGCTGAAGCTATTTCCTCCCTCTGCAGTCAGATCACATATTACAGCATAAACGTTGCAGAGTTTTCTAATCCAGCGTCCAGCGAGGAAACACAAACTATCCCCGACCTGTTTTATAAGAACCCTCTTTGGCTTTTTGTGTTTTGTTCTGTTTGTTTTTGTTGTTTTCACTCCCTGAATTTTCTCTGTGTTGAGCTTCCTGTGTGTGCTTGGCTTATGTTGCACAGTGCTTGCTGCTTGCACGTTTAAAAAAAGAAATGTAATTAATGTCCGGCAGTAATTAAGGTTTAATAACACAGTTAATAGGCTGAGCATTGCATTAACACTATCGTGGTCAACCCTGAATCCTGACTATACAGTATGTGCACTCATGGAGCTGGATATTGATCGATAATGATATTTAAAGTGAGTTAAAACATGTTAGAGAAGCTCAGATATCTCAGACACAAGACATAAATATTGAACTATTAAACTAACAACTATGTTTCTTAAACTCTAGTTTCATGAGTGCTTTCTCTCATATTTAACAACAAACCTTTACAACCTTACTACTTAAATAATCTATTACTTTTTATATTAAACTTTTGTCTTTTGTGGAGGTTTTCCATGATTTGTTCCGGGTTTATTGATTAATGGATGTTGAGTATTGAGTGTGGTGAGTAACATAGATGTGAATGTGGCTGTTTCAGGGATGGGAAAGGAGGTGGAGAACCTGCTGACGGAGAACAAACAGCTCCTAGAGACCAAGTAAGAGACACAGAGAAGATTAATGCGCTTGTGTTAATCTTCATCCTCATCCAAAGGCACTAAAACTACTCACTGAATTTCGTCTTATCTCCTGCTCTTTGACAGAAACGCTCTGAACATTGTGAAAAATGACCTTATTGCCAAAGTGGACGAGCTGTCGAGTGAGCAGGAGGTGCTGAGGGAGGAGCTGGAGGCTGTGAGGCAGTCCAAGAACAAGGTGGACGCCAGGGTCAAGGAGCTGGAAGAAGATCTCAAGAGGTAAAAAAAACATAACATGATGTGTCTAGGAGAGAAACAATATGCTCCTTTTAAATTGAGAAATACATTTACAGACAACAATAAACAGGTCAAATGCAAGTTAAACATACAACCTTTAACATAATCGCTTTAACTGTTGAGCTGTAATCAAAACTTTAGTGACCCAACCACATGAATACACCCTGACAACGGACGCAGAAGAAGAGTAACATGAAAGTCTTGAAAAACTGTCACTAGTGTCTGAGTCTGAAAACCAGAGGACAAAACGTCTGAGTACAGATCTGTGTTTTCCTGTCGTAGACGGCATCTCGGCTGCTTGAAGCTCCCGTAGTTTCCTGTATTGATCCTTCAGTAAACTGTGCTGAGTCAGTGTCAGGAGGGACTCTGTGTGCTGCTGAGTGAGCTCTGAAGCTTTTCTTTAAAGAAGAATAAATGCGTATCAGTTCCTTCTTTAATTCAGCTGTTTACCTGTAGTTCAAACGTGTCGTAGCAATAGAGTTCATATAGTCGTGTTGGAGCTCATTTGTTTTTATAGAGGCTCACGTTGGGATAGGACGCCTTTTACTTGCAGTTAACTGACGTCTGCTGCCATAAAGTGCTAAGTTGGAGATTGTAAAGCGAGGACCAGGACACAGCTCCACAGGCTCCGCAGCATTTTTACAACTCTCAATAAATCTTCAGGTACTTTAGATTGTGAGCTATGAAACGAGACAGTTTTCCTCGGTAGCTCACCTTGTAGACCCAGGTTTGATTCCTTCCTTCTGTCTCTCAAGTAAAATAAATCAGCAAAGGGATTCTGGTGTTGTGCACACTGGCATAAAATGGATCCATTTTTTATATTAGTAGTAACTGCTGAGCTTTGCCTACTATGACAAGTCAAAATTAAGTAAAGCCTCGTCGTTAAAGGTCTCTCAGTGACTCTGGTCTTGTGGCATCACCTCCCTTTCTTTCCAGAAGTTCATGAGCCACAAATAGAAAATGAAGTTTGTGTAACGCTGTTTTTTGCTTCTGGACTGCAGGTTAAGAGCGGAGGCTCTCGGTGCGTCTCGGGACTCCAAGGATGAAGGAGGTGATGATGTGAGTAAAACTGTAAATGTTAAAAGACTTTTAACACTGTCAGTGTCCTGCACATCTCTGCTCTGTGTTACATTTAAAAAAAAAACATCACCATCCTCTCTCCCAGTTTTCATCACCCATGCAGGATGGCGACATGACGATGACGCAGCGGCGGCGGTTCACCCGGGTGGAGATGGCCCGCGTGCTGATGGAGAGGAATCAGTACAAAGAGAGGCTGATGGAGCTTCAGGAGGCCGTCCGGTGGACAGAAATGATCAGGTAAACTAGAGAGAAAGAACAGCAAATGAAATATAATGAGCTGAAATTAGTTTTTGTATTTTGCATTTAGCCACACATTTGTTATTTTAATGGCCTGATCTTTTGTCTTTGTTTGTACAGCAGCACAAAAATGTGACGTTGTTTGCAATGTAATTGCACAGAAATGCCTCAGATGGTGGCTAAATTCATAAACCACAAAAGGAAAGCACCGTTTCTTCTTTCCCGTTGACTAACACCTCTCCTCCCTCTCAGGGCGTCCCGGGAAAGTCCTCCAATCCAAGAGAAAAAGAAGTCCACCATCTGGCAGTTGTAAGATTCTGCTTTTTATTAGCATTACTCACTATGATTAGATTAAAAAGATTTGATTTGATAAAACAAAACCTCTCCTTCTCTTTCTCCCTCCCTCCACCCATCCATCCATCCACCAGCTTTGCACGTCTCTTCAGCACATCGTCCAGCCCTCCGCCTGTCAAGCGGCCATACTACAGCGTCAACATCCACTACAAGTCGCCCTCGCCGGCCGGTTTCCCTCAGCGACGCAGCCACACCATGTGTCAGATCTCCACCTCCAACCGCACGTTGGAGTTCTTCCCCGAAGAGTGAGCAGCAGCCAGCTTGACCCCTTCACTAAAACACTAAAACCTCCATGCCTACCTGCTACTTCACTTTGGTGGCCTGGTGTGCGTGCTCGCTTGTGGCAGCTTGCAGAGTATAAAAGCTTCCAGCAGGCTCTCTAGTGTTCAGTATTTGGGATTGGTTATCCCATTGAGACAAAGCTCTTCACGTATGAAGGCTGCTGCACAGTTGTTACTAACTCTTTTACATCTTAGAAGAGAGATTAAAGTTTAGTTTGGTGCTTGTAACAACTTCTGTTGCTTTATTTTCTTCCTCTACTTCTTCGTCTTTACAACTTTTCTTTCCATCTTTTGCTGCTGGCTGGCCAGGCTGCTAACGCTTCGCTCTTTCTCTCTTTCCCCTTTCCTTCCCGTTGCTTCCAGACTGGCCAGTAACAGTGTTGCGTCTCTCCTCAGTGACTCGGCACTGTTGGCCCGCCGAGAGCAGCGGCGTGAACAGTACCGGCAGGTCCGTGAGCACATGCGCCGCGATGACGGCATCATGCAGGCATGTGGCTGGAGCGTGCCGTCTCGCTTCAAACAGGTACAAACACACACACACAACTGGACCTCTACAGAAATAATCATTACATTAGGGGAGAATAACCTCACCTTCTGACAGCCAGATGTTAAACTTGTTCAAAGCAGAATAAAATACAGATTTGAACATGAAAATGTGACGCTCACACATAAATTAACATAAAAAAACAGTTTACAGAGTTGTGATTTATGATGAACTTGTTTCTGAGTCCATAAAAACTTTGTTTCCAGGTTGACTCTCACATGTAAAAGCGAAGGAGATTAAATATTATCCTAAAAAGTAACAACTCATTGCATTTTTTAAAAACTCCTGATGTTTGTGAATACTCACAGGTCCTCTATTAAATTATTGATATAACAGCTGAAAGTGGTCGGTGGTCAGCACTCCTATCATCCCATCAGACTGCTGCTGTTTTTGTTTGGCCTGTGCTGGCACATCATGACAAGCAAACAGAGTTAAACGATGAAGATTAGCTTGGCTGGTTTGGTTGTAGCTGCTAGGTCATTTTTACTCCGTATTGTCCAGATTAAAAGGAACATTTCATAGTTTTCACAAAGAGCCGTGCTGATAGCTGTCAACAAATCTCAGGAAAAGGCCAAAATCAACACAGCTTTAGTCTGTTTCTCAATATTTTGTAGCACTCAATCAGCACCCATGTCTATCGGCTTCTCCTGAAGACAAAACATGGTACAAATATGAAGTTTCATTTTTTTTAAAAAGGCTGTAGCACTGTAGCAAACATGATTTAAACAGGAGTAAATGGTGCATTTGTTGGGGACTAACTTCTGATGCGGATTAATACAAATTTTGGTGCTTTAGTGAGTATTTCTGACAGCAGAACAGTGTATGTTTGTATTTATGTTCACTGACATGAATGAACGTTTGCATGTTTTGTTCTTTTGGAGCTCTGTGGCACAGAGGAATAAGATTAAATTAAACCAACACCTGTAAGAGTTAGACGGCTTTTTCCACTTTCAAGCTTAAACATCATTATATAGCATCAAAGTGTGTTTTTAATCGGACCCTGTGCAGCTCAAAAAAAGGCCAGAGGGGCCGAGTGTGTTGGTAGGCAGGTGGCTCTAACTCTGGTCTCCCACAGAATGGTGGTCAGACGGACAGCGCTCAGGACAGCCCGCTGAAGAGACAACAGGCAAGTGAGACCGACAGAGCGCCAGCATGCGCCTTTAAGGCTTCCCCTCCTCTTTAACTTTCCCCCCTAAAGGCCAGACCACTTGGGCTAAAAGAAAACAGACAAAACACTGAACACATAACCAGATAATCAAGACTGCATACTCTCTACACTGCACTGTTAAAAATAGCTTTTTTAAATAAAGGTCCAACAACTCAAAATGCATGAAAATGAAGGGAAACATTTCATTTTGTCCACAAACACACACCTTACGACTGCATCTCACTGATAAACTTTGTCGGAGTTGACTCCATCTTAATCCTCTCTCCCTCTGCCAATGTTGTTGTTGCAACATTTTAACCTTTAACCTCTGTCTGTCTCAACCTGCCTCAACCTCAACATTGATGCCGTCATCACGTACTTACCTCCTGGTTAGATCTCAGAGTTCTTCCTTAAAGGAAAAATCCACTGTAAAACACTTTAAACGATGGAGTCCAATAGAAGAAAACTCAGATTTGTTCTGCAGTAATGAGCAGAGATGGTTGTAACATCACAGATTAGTGACTTCAGTGGAGTTTTCCTCTAACGCCCGCTGTGTATGTGCTGTACATGTATACGGTGCATACACAAACACTGAATGTTCTCGTTTTTCATTAGTGGACAGTAACATTGGAGATGTTTTGATGGAAGCAGACAATAATCTTTTCATTTATTTGCTCGTCTCCTGACTTCTTTTTATCATCTCTGCTTTTAGGCCACTAACGACAAAGAGGACAACCGCATGAAGAACGTGCCCGTCCCGGTGTACTGTCGTCCTCTGGTGGAGAAGGACCCCAACAGGAAGGTGAGGAGTTGACAACATCATAATTGTCTGCTGCACAGTGTAATATTGTATAAAAACACAGTACTTACTTAAAAAGTGATGGAGTGTTGTGTGAAGTATGAAGAGTGATATAAAAACGAGAAGCTGAACATCATTGACTGATAAACTTTGTTGTATTAATAAGCCTCTGGAAAGGACTGTTTGGTACGCCCGTATTTCCTTTATTTATGATCACATTTTGACCACACTTTACACAGTTATCATTGTCTGATAATATCTTTTCAAACAGAAACTGAGATGTTCCCATTTAACACAAAAAATAAGATGATAAGTTCAGAAGAGAAAGAAAAGATTGCATGAATATCATCATATTATTCCTCTATAATGTGGGCTGATTCCTTGTAACTGCTGTCATTACTTTGTGATTAGTAGATATTCCATATTTTGTCATGAGTATTTAATATCCTACAGAAATACTGAAGATCTTTACGCTGACAGCATTCTTGACCTAGCAGGATTAAAGGACTGACAAAGGACATTAGGCCACGAATGAAGCATAAATGTGTCCCAAAATGAGGCCTCCTGCTTCATTGTCCCAACTTTAAAACACGATCTTACAATATTACTCTTCAACTATCTCTTCAACCTCTGAGCATTCACATATTTGTGTGTGTGCACATGCTTGTAGTTGTGGTGCGCAGCTGGGGTGGACCTGACTGGATGGAGGGCCAGCAGCCAGGAGTCGGTGCCAGCCAAAGCACTGTCAGGCAGCAGTGACCCCCTGCACGCTGAGGAGAACGGAGCCGGCAAGAAGAGCAGCCACAACTCCCCAGAGAAGAGAAAGGTAGGTCGAGGCTTTATACGCTAAACTACTCAGAAATATATGAGTTGTTGGTGTGTTAAAACTCCATCGTCTCCTCTGCTCACCCAGTCGAAGGAGCTCCAGGAAACAGACACCATGAGCAGTCGAGTGTGGATCCTCACCAGTACGCACTCTGCAAGCAAGGTGGTCATCATCGACGCCAACCAGCCGGGCTCACTGGTCGACCAGTTCAACGTCTGCAACGCCCACGTGCTCTGCATCTCCAGTGTGCCAGGTGAGACAAAAGGTTCTTGCTGAACCACCATTTTTATGTTTAATTTCCAGTTATCAGACTGTAAATCAACAGTTGTTTGTTTGTTCAATGCGTGTGTTTGTATCCAGCTGCCAGTGAAAGCGATTATCCAGCAGGAGAGATCGTGCTGGATCCGGGTGATGGTGGAGCAGGTGGTGGTGAGGACACTGGCAGTGTGGAGGGCATGTTGGCAGGTATCACTCTTGTCGGCTGTGCCACCAACTGCAGCGTCGCCCGTAGCAACTGCTCCTCGCGTACCGACACGCCCATAATGGACAAAGGACAAGGTGGGCACCTCCTTAACGCGCCTGCTTGTCTTTATTATCATAGAAAGCAGGTGGTCTGTTTATTTCAACGCTGGTTGTGCTTCAGCTCCCACAGCTCCCCCCATGAATGGGAAAATTCACCCCGCCCAGTCGGCTGAGGAGGCCACCGAGGCAACCGAGGTTCCCGAGTCGACCGCCAGCCACACAGAGCTTGGACCTCCAGGACCGTTTACCGAGCATGTGTTCACCGATCCCCAGCCTCGTCCTGCAGACACCTCAGACAGGTTGGAGCTCACTCTGTCCTCGTGAAGGCAACCATCATCATCAAGTCATGAATAAATAACCGTGTTTGTTGTCCATCCACACAGGAATGCAGGACAGTCCAAAGAGGAATCATCTCACCCTCCAGAGTCAGAGGACGGAGGTGAAGAGACCAAGAACTACACCAGTGTGGCTCCCACGATGTGGCTCGGGGCCCAGAACGGCTGGTAAGTCGCTCACAGCTTCTGCTGGAGCCCTAAAAACATACCCTGCTCACACAAGTTTATATTTTAATTGCTACCTCTTTACTTTTGTAAATAAAGATCAGTCACACTCTGGACTCTATGTGCAGTTTGGTTTTGCTCTGGAGTATCTTGCCTCTGTTCTCCTTCAAGGCTCTACGTCCACTCAGCAGTTGGAAACTGGAAGAAGTGTCTGCACTCCATCAAACTCAAAGACTCTGTGCTCAGTCTGGTGTAAGTGCTGCTCACAGTTTAACTCACAAAAATCACTTTTTTCTTTTTTTTTACGAATTTCTGTTACTCCAACTGTCTCTGTCTGCTCATTGATTGCAGGCACGTGAAAGGTCGTGTGCTGGTTGCCCTCGCTGACGGGACCCTCGCCATTTTCCACAGATCAGAAGGTATTCGAGTTACACACACACCAAACTTAAGAGTTATTCCAGGAACTAAGAAAAGCAGCCTTGATATTTGTTTTGATATTAGTTGCCACCATTCAGGCTGATGCACAAAACTCTGCGTACTGTGCACTTTGGATAAAAGCATCAGCTAAATGATTAAATGTAAATGTAAATATCACATTCACTCATTCATACACCGATGGCCCAGCCTTTGGGAGTTCAGTATCTTGCCCAAAGACACTTCAACATGCAGAACCACCGATCTTCTGATTAGTGGACGACCTTCTCAGCCACATTTATAGCGCCTGTACTATAAATTCATCATATGAACCTGTAAAACATCATTATTAAACATCACAAACACACATCATTTATCGTAGCAGACTTCAGCTTGTGTGTGGTTTTGTCAACAGATGGCCAGTGGGATTTGTCCAACTACCACCTAATGGACCTCGGTCGGCCTCATCACTCCATCCGCTGCATGGCTGTGGTCCACGATAAGGTTTGGTGCGGCTACAAGAACAAGATCCACGTCATCCAGCCCAAGAGCATGCAGATCGAGGTGAGTTATGAATCCACTTTGTCTTGTATGTGGCAGTAAATTTCTGTAATAACGAGCTGATTTACTGCTCCGTAGAAGTCCTTTGACGCCCATCCTCGTCGGGAGAGTCAGGTGCGGCAGCTAGCGTGGATCGGCGACGGCGTGTGGGTGTCGATCCGACTAGACTCGACCCTGCGTCTCTACCATGCGCACACACACCAGCACCTCCAGGATGTGGACATCGAGCCGTACGTCAGCAAGATGCTGGGTGAGAGAACGAAGGCTTGTTGAAGTCAGCTGCAACTTGTTTCATAAATAGTCGATGATCACCACAGGTTGATCTCTGCTGACTCTGGTTGTAATTCGCAGGTACTGGCAAACTGGGCTTCTCTTTCGTGCGAATCACAGCACTTCTGATTGGTGGAAATCGACTCTGGGTAGGAACTGGAAACGGTGTCATCATCTCCATCCCTCTGACAGAGAGTGAGTCTGAGTTTCTTTTATACAGCTGCACAAAACAAACACGTAGAAAGAAGAAGAAATAGAAAATGAATGCCTTGTTTTGTGCTAAAACTACAAAAACCTTGAGATATTTATTCATTTGTGGTCTGATCGGTCTGTATGTTACTGATTTAAGTTACATCTGGTGGAAAATGTCCAGCAGCACCACCGTGTGGTCACTTTTTGTCTTAAAACCACCAGGACATTTTATCCTGGGTCCCTGAATTCAAGGGAAATAAACTAGATGATGATCTGAAATTCAGCTAATGGGACTGAGCCTGAACTGACCAATCAGAGGTCTAGTTTCAGCCTCACATAATGTGTCCTCCTTTAGCATACTCCCTCTTCTCCCCGTCTTTCTTTCCACCTTCCTGCCTCCCCTCAGTGCTTTCTCAGTCAGTCTTGCTCATAACTGTTACTATCCTTTCTCCTCTCCGTTCTCCTCCTCTTTCTCCTCCACCTCCTGTAGCGGTGGTCCTTCACCGGGGACAGCTCCTTGGTGTTAGGGGTAAGTGGGAGGCTCCCTCCTGCTGTTGTGATCTACCTTTTCTCGCCTTTTCTCGCCCGGTCCCCTGTAGACTGAAGCTTCCTGTTTCTTTAAGCTTAGACACTCGATTTGTCCTTTTTTTCATGAGCTGAAGGTCAACAAAAGTATTCTTTGCGCGATGATTTTACTGATGATTTGACTGTTGATCAGAGCGGTGCTTTTACTCATTGGTTGCTTTGCATGTTATTTATCATCATGATTTATTACGTCATTGTCTAAATGTTTGTATCAGATCCACTGCATGCAAGAGGAAATACTCACTTCTTATTTTCAGTTGGTCCATGTGGATGTTGTGGGTGTTTTTGTTTTGTTTTTTTGTCTTCTGCCTGCGTCATGCCACCACCTATGATTTTCTGGTAAACGTTCCTGGTTGGTTAGTTTCTCACCTCCTGGTTTTTCGTCCTTCAGCCAATAAGATATCTCCTACATCGTCCAGCGGAGTGATCCACGTGTATGGTGACGACGGCTCTGAGAAGAGCTCCGGCAGCTTCATCCCTTACTGCTCCATGGCGCAGGCCCAGCTCTGTTTCCATGGACACCGCGACGCTGTCAAGTTCTTCGTCTCTGTACCCGGTAGGCACAAAGCCCACAAAGTCTCTCTGCTGATGTAACTGACTACATCCTTGAGTCTTTAACGTGGATTTTAATTTTTGTGCGTGTGACAGGAAACGTTCTGGCCACCCTGAACGGCAGCGTGCTGGACAGCCCATCAGAGGGTCAGGGCTCAACAGCACCGCAAGAGACGGAGGCCCAGAGTGTTCACAACGTGTTGGTGCTGAGTGGAGGAGAGGGCTACATCGACTTCCGTATAGGTGAGCACAAAAACCTGACACCACGCACACATCTCAGGTGTAGCTGGGTCATCTAACAGCTGAGCTATGAGATATGTACTTTACATATTCATTCATTTAAACTCATTCTTAGTGTTTGTTGTTGAGTGTTCACTGCCCTCCAGTGCTCACGTTTATGAACTGCAACACAATGTTGAATTAATGGTTACCACGCGCTATTATTAATACATTTATTACTGGCTTTAACATATCGTCAACACAAGGTTTAGTGTGTGTTCATCGTGGGATTACAGCTCTGTGTTTATCTGTGTCATCATCAGGAGATGGAGAGGACGATGAGACGGAGGAGGGAGAGAGTGCTGGAGCTTCGCAGATGAAACCTGCTTTGTGCAAAGCTGAACGGAGCCACATCATCGTCTGGCAGGTGTCTTACATACCTGAGTGACACCTGGATCTGCTTTAACACCTCACCCACTCATCTCCTTAAACAAATCTCCTCCTCCTCTTCCTTACTCGCCCCCAAAAGCTTCCAGCCACTCCAAACCTTGTAATTATCCCCTGGTCATGTAAAAGTTCTCCCCTTGGCTCTAAAAAACGACCCTCCAAGCCGCGTATCGTCCCTTGTAACTATTATATCCCCTCCTGCCCCGTCACCTTGTAACTTTATTGCCTTGTAAGTAACTCCTGATCTAGTAATCTGCCTGTCATCCTGTTTCTGTCCCACCCAGGGCATTGTAACTATCTTCATGAGCCTTGTAACCCAGCCTCATAACTACCTCCCTCCTCTGTATCAATCTTATATTCACCCTGTAAGCACACTGTGTCTCCTCCTATATTTACCTCAATTGTCCTGCATCTGCCCCAAAATTACTCCTCTTCTTCTTCCTCCACTTAGTTTGTCATCTGTGAAACCTCCACCTCATCTTAAAGCAAAGCCCAGAGCCCCCGACATGCATCAACTGTACCAAAAGATACAAACAAAACAAAACAAGAACAAGAACAGCGGGTACAGAAATGTGAATGACAACACTGACTTGCATTTGCACCAGAAATCTGATTTTTCTAACAGCCAATCAGAAATCCATAACCATTTACACCTTGATATGAACCTTGAATACAAGCGTACACACGTCCTGTTTCGGCTTTAAGATTGTAGCGGATTTGAGGGTAAGTGAAGGTACGATGGGAAGTCAAAATTACGTCGAGTTCAGCACAGAAATCTGGGCTTTTTTTGGGGCTGTTAACTAAAATATTTTGCATCCAATCTCGCATTTGAAGTCTCGATAGTGACGTTTGCTCATTTTCTACCCTAATATATAAAAAAGAGGAGATTGATAACGACTTGTGTGCTGTATCAGACCCCCGAATCGTAGGAAATAGGTCATGCTGGAGTCACGTGAGGTTATGAAACCAGTCGAAGGGGGTTGAGCGTAACGCGTCGACGGTTCGGTCAGACTCGTTTCTCTCGTCTGACTGGCTGTTGATCAGACGGTTTGGTGTAAAGCAGGTTGACAGTGATGTGTTGTCATTACGTGTACAGGGATTATTGTAAATCTCCAGACACACTGAAGCCCATCCTCTTTGTTGAGTATGAAAATTCATGCATTGATCTCTATCTGTGTGGATTAAATATTAAACATATTTGTGTGCTGAAAAAAAAGGAAAACATGCGGTTGATGTGTGGACGTCTTATTTCACAAAAAAACATTAATGGATAAAAAAAAAAAAGGATTTCAGGATCAGATTTATTGTTTTTGACAATTTTCATACAGCAAAGCCTGAACGTGACAAGAGTGGCAGCTTTGATAGAAGAAAATAAGATATTAGCACATGATAAAGTGCATCTTCTCTTTAATTTGGAAACACATGATGATGATATTACAAAACCACAATGAGAAATATGTGCTCATATTTTAAAACTCTTTACATTCAAGTAGTCCCACACGATGAAACAATCTATTTTACAGAATTTGAATTTAAGAAAGAGGAAACTGAAAGTCGTGAATGTGTAACAAGGCAATAATTGTGTCTCATATTGTAGAAACATTTACATTTTGGCTGATTTTTCCATAATAAAAACTAAAAAGGAGCCAGAACTGCGTCCAAAATAAACTGAGCTGGTAAAAATGAACCTTCAGGGTGTTTTTTTTTAATGCAGCTACTTCATAACATTTTATTGCTCCACATTCAAAGCTTATTGCTGAAAAACTGTAAACATGAGATAGTGTTCTGGACTGAACAAAAACAATGAAATCTGTAGCAGAAGCAGCAGCAACGGTCAAGTTGCTGATCAAGTTATCGCTCGCTTAGTGCATTTCACCTCAGGTAAATAAACGTTTTATCAAAAAGCAATGACGAGCTACTAAAGCCAAAAAAATATTCATCTGAGGTATGATATGAATCGCCGTGTAGTGACGCTGGTTCACCTACAGGACGGTGTACACGCAGCACGTGTAGGCCGTCAGTTGTAGATCCAGTGGCTGCTGCCGTCCTCCCAGCAGTGAAGCTCGTTCTGGCGAAACCACAGAGGTATTTCCTTCTGGGCGCTCTCCACCGAGTCGCTGCCGTGGATCACGTTCCTGAGAGCAGACACAGACATGCTCAGGACGCACAGAAAGGGAACACAAAGGTTTGGTTGTTCACACTGTGGAAAGTGGAAGCATGTGACAGTTATCGCATCATATTCATCAGCCCTTTCCAGCTGGAAACGTTGCTGATTCGAGGGAATACTGACGCTTAATCTGCTGCCACCGTGTCCAGATCCCGGATAAGCGGAAGACAATGGATGGACGGGTGGATTAATTTAACAATATTGAAAAGGTCTTTGAGAATAAAGAACAGTACAGCTGGTGTAACGGTCAACTGTAGGGAAACAAAAGCATTGTTGGTGTGATAACACTGTTTTTATTTGTTCTTTTATACGTAGGTTTGGGACTGGAGAAATAAAACAAGAAAATTGTAGAGAAATGTTTAATACCTAAAAGAAACACTAAGTTACATGGAAACTGTCTGTAAAGATCCGGCACACCCACAGTAAAGTGACATGTGATTTTAATAATCTGGCTGATTAGATTTCTTCTCAGGGCGTGTACAGACTGACATTTTCCTCACTCTCCTGTAAGATTTCCTGGTTGGAGCACAATAAATGACACTTCTATCATCTATCAAACATGGACAAACATCTTTATCCTATTAGTAACACATGCCTTTCCTGCTATGACAAATCAAAATGTCTGAGGAGAGTTGAACCGTCAGGTGATCTTACCTGCCCACTTCCACGCCGTAATCTCCTCGGATTGTTCCAGGCAGCGAGTCGGCGGGGTTCGTCTCGCCCAACATCTTACGCGCAGTCTTGACCACGTCCAAACCCTCCCACACCTGAACAAACACACAAATGTACGTGACTACAGCCTGCAGAACGACACGACAGGAGAGAATTACTGCTTTGTGATCTACGTCCGTATATCCGTGATTCTGTTTAACGTGTTGAACGGCTTTGTTTTCAAACTGTTCTTGTTGGACCGTGCCAAATAGCACACTTAAAGTCCCATTGTGTACCTCTTCTACCATGAAATCATTTAAAATAATCTGTATAACAATAACAATAATCTGCGCCCCGTACATCTTTTCTTGCAGAATGTGCTCCAAGTACGATCTCCCACAAGAAATAAATCACATACACCACCACTGTAGCTGCTGTTAGTTCAGTTTGTTAGCCAGGCTGCCCAGACTGTGAGCTCAGAGAATCAGGGGAGTGTAAGTGTTTGTACCACAAGGTGTTTTGGACCACCGGGAAGAAATGAGGCTCCAGAACCGGAGTTGGGCATAGCTATGACATAATGGCAGAGGCGAAGAGACCGAAGAAGACTCTTATGGAGGAAGTGACCAAACATGAGGCCACCAGACGAGAGTAAATCTGGGACTGATTGTCTGATTGTGGTTTGTTCTGTGCTGAAGCCCTCTGACTTTGTGAAGTCTTCAGTGTCCTGTGGTCACGTGGACAGTCTGTGGGAGAATCTCACCATTGCTACGACTGGTCCGGAGCTCATGTAGTTGATCAGATCCTTGAAGAAAGGCTTAGTCCTCAGTTCCCAGTAATGTTCCCTCAGAAGATCCTCAGACGCCTGACACACAAGAGAGACAAATCCAATTAAATTATTAAAAATATAATTTATTTATTATAATATGTTTATCTATCTGGAGCCTGAATAAAACCATTTGGGAAATATGAGTCTCAACTGAGGATAAGTACCTGCAGAAGTTTGAGGCCCACCAGTTTGAACCCTCTCCTCTCGAAGCGACGGATGATTTCGCCAACCAGTTTCCGCTGAACGCCATCTGGTTTCACGGCGATGAAGGTGCGCTCATTCACACCTGTCCAGCCTAAAACCAGAGACAACACACGACGAGAGAAATGTAGGTACAACCAACTTGTGTTCAAAGTGAAGAAAGACGGCCACAACATACAAGCCACAGCAGCTTGCATGCACCTCGGCATAGCCTGGAGGAGGCAGCATCATTCACTCAAGAGGCTGACACAAAGCCGAGCTCTGCGTGGTGTATTTGCACGTGTCTAATCCATGTTGAAAGA
Source organism: Argyrosomus regius (assembly GCA_946959425.1). NCBI lineage: Eukaryota > Metazoa > Chordata > Actinopteri > Sciaenidae > Argyrosomus > Argyrosomus regius. The sequence goes on along the minus strand of OX336897.1, from coordinate 8,476,449 downwards.
CAACCTCTGCACCCTGTGGACACACACACATGCAGCAGTGTACACACAGGTTTGAACTACATGCGTGTCTACACGTGTACAAACATCACCGTGGACAAGCTGCAAAATATTGTATTATTTTGCAGCTTGTCTTGTTGTCTTATCGTCTCTGTCTTTATAATGAGACGTTTCTGTGAGGAGTTTTTAGTTGATCACCTTCGTGGCTAAGATAAGGATCACATTCGTCATTATGGGAGGATTTCCGAGAGAAAATTGAACTTCCCCTTGGTCTCTTTCTTTCTCTGCTTTTCTCTGACCTTTCAGCTGAAATATTTATAACTTAGTATTCTCTAACTCACTGGTTCTCAAACTGTGGTACAAGTACCACTACCACCAATACTTTGAAATATACATTTCATTTTTTATTAGATACATTCATTTAGAAACATTTAATAAACATTTAATGAAAATAAACCGATCCTGTAATATTTTGTTTCAGTATCATCCAGCTCCATAGTCACATCACGTTCATGCAGGTAGTACATTGCATGCATATATCCACGATTAGTTACAAGCTACTAAAATGTGACGGGCGATAGTAAGTGGAGGTAAAATGAATGGTTCAAAAACTCTGCAGTCATGAAGAGAAGTGCAGATCAGGAAGAAGTTGTGGTTCTTGAACAACAGTCAACAATAAAAAAAGATTATTCCTATTAGGAGTAAACCTTCCTCCTGTGTGAACTGTCTGTATGTAAACAGGGTCTACTGTATCTTAGCGTCTGTCATGGTGGTGGTACTCGGAGAGCTGAATATATCCTGAGGTTGTACGTGAAAACAGCGTGAAAAGTTTGAGAAACATTGCTCTAAATCAGGGGTGTCGAACTTCTTTTAGTTCATCCGCCACATACAACCCAGAGACCAGTAAAACCATTTTGCATAACGCTTCCAAACTTTCCCCCTCTTTACGATTAATGAACCATTTATTTATAAAACATAGTGAACTGCCTGAGACGTCTTAAGAAGTGCTGTCTACTGAAATGAATGACTTATCTGCAACTTTAATGTCAATGCTTTAAAGTCCAGTGGGCCAGTATGTTTGACACCACTGCTCTAAATAAATAAATACATAAATAAATAACTAAATAACTGTTTTTGGTTTTTTTTTTGTCTTTCCTGTCCTTTTTGTTTCGTCTACTTTGTTGATGCAGGTTTCTGCTTGTTTATTTGCTATTCGTTTTTGTCATTAGTCATTTTTGTCAGGGATTACCTTTTCTTACTTTCTGTAAAAAAACAAAAAAAAGAAAACATAATTGTCGACTGTTAATTTCTCTGTTAACTGATTGGTTTCCCAATAAACATATTTGAAACATAAATAGTCTTTGTAATGATGTTCTTAGATATTACAGTTGTGTGCTCATATTGTCTTTTTAACCTCATTGTAATCTTACTCTGCTGAATAAATCAAAGACAAAACCATTTTTATATAGTTTATAGTAATTAAACTATATAATAATACATTTATAGTAATTAAAAATGTCTTAACACATTAATTTCTTTGCACAGGTTTAAATCCATAGGTCAATTTTAATGCATGTTTACTGTGTCTCATGCTGGATGCTTGAATCTATCTATCTATCTATCTATCTATCTATCTATGTTCATTTGTTCGTCTCTCACTGGACTTTCCTCCACAGTCACTATCTGCCTCTGTTAATCTGTAAATCCAAAGACACATCGCACTTTATCAGCAAACCTCTCAGTCTAAGTTATTTCAGCCCACGTTTGGTCTCACCAGTGTCTTCAGTCTTCGCTCGTTTAACCACCACCTCTCCGGGCTCACGTAGCTCTCTCCTTGACCTTTTTTTCGGCCCCATTGCAGCAGCTCTCTCCTGCTGCAGGAGCCTCTCTTGCCCTCTCATGAATCCTACAGCGGCGCGCTAACACGTGAGCTATTAATAGGATGATGAATCAACTTCTTTCACAGTGAGGACTCACTGACTGCCCCGCTGCTGGTACGTAGCTGCTGTTAGTGTAACGTTAGGTTAGCAAACGCAGACACTTTGGGTATTAATAGTCACACTTCAGAGCCGAGCAACTCTACATTACTTCTGTGTAACATAACATCAGTTATGTCATGTCTATCAAAGTTAACTGCACCTTCATGACACACCATACTTTCACCAGTTAACCGCTCCTCTTGTAGCTAGCCGAGGGCTCTCCCGGTGAGTCTTGCGTGTCCTGCTCACGCATGGTGGAAACTGTGAGCATATTATCCACACAGAGAGAGAGAGAGAGAGTCAAACTGAAGAGCGAGTGAATGACACATGAAGTATAAACACGTAAAACACCAACCTGCCTGGAAGATGTACGCGAATATGGACAGAAACAGGCAGATCATTGTCGCCAGTTGGACGGAGCACACACACTTGAAGAAGGAGGGAAGGAGGACGTACGCACGCACGCACGCACGCACGCACGTTGCCTAGGAACGCTCCCCAAAAAGCGCGGGCATGTGATGCCATTCCAAGGCTCACGAGGAACAAATAATATGCAAATCTATGGAAGCTCAGAAAGGACAAATGTTTAATGTTTACTGACTGATTAAAGGTGCAGTGTGTAAGATTTGGGGCCTTTATTTTCAGAATAAGGCAGACATGGAATATAATATTCATAACTATGTTTTCATGTAGGCATGATCACCTGAAAATAAAAATCTTTTTTGTTTTTGAAACTATCCTTTCATATCTACAGTGGGAGCGGGTCCTCTTTCATGGAGGCCGCCATGTTGAAACACTGTGTTTCTACAGACTAAACTAAATACTGACTCTAGACGGGGCCCATAAAATGTTGTTTCTCCTTTACACTAAGAATGTAAGGGTGATGTAAGGAGATTGCAATGCAGCGATTGGACTACTAGATGCAACAAAATTCTACACACTGGACCTTTAAACAGCCTCTAAAGTGCCAAAATTAATTTATTTTTATCATGTTAGATAGTGATAGATAGATAGATAGATAGATAGATAGATAGATAGATAGATAGATAGATAGATAGATAGATAGATAGATAGATAGATGACTTTATTAATCCCCAAAGGGAAATTAGGTCGTCATAGCAGCAGTCCGGTATATTTGAATACAATAAAAATACAATAGAATAAAATACTGAGGTAGAAAAAATAATAATAACACAGAATGGGACAAGGACACTTAAAAAACAAAATAAATAGATGATATGATGGTAATGTTATTGTTGATAACAGTATATAGTAATAATAATAATAATCATAATAACAGTATATATAATAATAATAATATATAGATAGACACACATAGAAAATTGTGTCATATATTTACATAACAAGAACGATCAAAAATGACTTCATGTCTCAGTATGTCGTAATATTTATTTAGTGTCTTGTCCTTTAAAGACACTAAAAAAAAAAAAAGAGTTTTAAAATGTATCCGGCAGGACAGGAGACCAATGGAAAGAAGGCCTATGTTTACCCAACCTAAAACTTTACAACTGGGCGACCCAGTTCCGAGATGTGGTAGCTGCAAACTATAGCTGCCGTCAGCTCAGTTTGTTAGCCTGGCTGCCCAGACTGTACACTGACAGTATAAAGAATGTACACAGCATGCATGATGTCACGCATATGTTTCTGAAGAGTCGTTTTAAAGCTTAGTGTGGTGGCTCTGGCTGCCACCATCATGGCTAATCTAAAAATCGGCAAACATGTGGACCCGAGGCAGGCCGGATGACGTCTGGGAGTTCAAACAAGCCATCTGTAACGGCACCTACTACTTGTCCTGTGACTTAAGCATAACATGAAATTTTTGTCAAGCTGCAGCCAAGTCATATTCCCCATTTGCAATTTGTGAAATCTTGTTCATACACTGACACTATAACACAGCTAATATTAATCACTTTTAATGGTCTAAGCAACTATGTATGAGAGGCGTTGCGTTCGCAACGACGAGGAGCTCAACAAACTGCTCGGTGGAGTGACCATCACTCAGGGCGGTGTGCTGCCCAACATCCAGGCAAAACATGTTACAGGTCACGTTACTTGACACCTGCTAAAAAAAAAATAAGCCACACTCCACACAGATAACCATGTTCTCTAATGCAGCCATCAAGTTTAAATACTTGACCAACAGTGTTTTACAGGTTGATGCTTTGAACAGCTGTTCAATTCACACTTTTCTTATTTACACTAATTTTCAATCAATAAAATCAAACTGATGTCAAGCCAAAACGTACTCCCCTCACTCAAATGAATAGAAAAAACTTTGCTTTCGCCTCATTGCCTAAACCTGCTTAATGATTACACACAGAGATATCCTCATTCTCAAAATGATCAGGGTGTTGTTAATGAAGAGGATCCCAGAGGCAGCGCATTAGTCTTTTATCAAAGTGTGTGCGGCAGAGTCTGGACCACTGACAGTATAGACAGAGATTTGGTTGCAATCTGCAACTTCACCACCAGATGCTACTAAATCCTACACACTACATCTTTTAGCCTTAATATAATTTGAAGGGGTGAAACAAAACAAAATTCAGCCTCAGTAAAGTTGTCATTAACAGGGAAATTAGCTATAGAGACTAAAACTTTTTTTTGTACCAGGCTGTAAACATTTTGCTGTGAACTTGGGCATTTTCATATGGGCACTTATGGAGATAGTTGGTTAGGATGGTGGGGAGATTCATTATTATTATTATTATTATTATTATTATTATTATTATTATTATTAAAAATAGTTGCCAGTATCTCTGGCCTTATCTAAAAGTAAACAAAATTTAAAAGTAAACACATTTGAAAACAAAAGCAAAATATCAGCAGACAGACAGAAGATCAAAGGACATTAGAATGTTATGATGTCATCATGTTGATCATGTGATTCAAACATCAACCACTTCAAAGCCAAATCACCCGTGTGAGATCACCACATTTATCCACCACATATCTACCATATTTCATTGTTTTCAAGCAGCACTGCCACACAGAGACATTCATTGGATTTGCATTTCGTGTCTGTAACAGGGTTTAATATTAGATGCCACCAAGATGGGCACCTGTACCCCACAATGCAGGAAAGAAACTCAGAAGCTCATGGACAAAATCCGGGAGCTAAATAGACAGCTTTCCAGATTTGTTCTATTGGACGTGAACTTTCAAAAGGAAACCAAAGAATGCGAGCGACTCCAAAAAAGAGTGGAACAACAGGATCTCACTCTCGACTCATTAAATAGGCAACTGTCTGAAGTGAAAGCTGCTCTTCACAATGAACAGGAAAAGAGAAGTAATGAGAAAAATGTTTCAGAAGAAAGAATTTTTCAACTTGAAAAAAAATGTCAGGAATTGCACAACAAATATACAGTGGAAAGGTCAATTAGAGAAAAAAAGGATAATGAAGCATTACTCCAAAGGACTGAGGTGTTCAGAAGCAAAGACAAAGAATGTGAGTCCTTGAACCACATCGTTCAAGAACTCACAGGCTATAAAAAGTATGCCATCAAAACAATTGCAGAACAAAGAGAACGGCTCAGAATGGCAGAGCTAAAACAGACTGAGCTAGAGAGAATGGCGAAAGACACAAAGCAGAAACAAACCAACATATTTTTAACACATCAGATCAAAGCATTAGAAGGCTCCCTGCAGAATTTTCAACAAAAATGTCAGGGACTAGAGGAGACTATTGAAAAAAAGAACAAAGACATTGAGGCTTACAAGAATGAAAATTACCATCTAACAAAGAAAGCAGTTGCCTGTAAAAATGAGGTGAGCACACATGCTGCTACAATTTCACATCTGCAACGTCAGATGCGTCATTTACAGGTAGAAAACGATCTACTGTTAAATAAATCCGAGCAACAAACAAAAGAAGCAGAAAAGCAGCGTAGTATCCTAGCACACTTGGAACGCAAATGTGCCAACTACAGTTCTCTGAAGACAATGTACAGAGAAAAAGAAGAAGAACATGTTCAGATGACCAAGCAAACACAGGACCGCATAATCGATTTAATGAAACGGATTAATGAATTGGAGAAAAGAGTAAAACGTCAAATGAATAAGACGATGTCTGTCCAGAGCGAGAGATCGCTGGTAAGTGAAAACTTATTCAAAGCTCTCGAGCAAATAAAAGAACAGAGTAAAATAATTGAAGAACTCAGAGAAGAAACCAAAAACAAGACTTGTGAGATCAATTCGATCTTAAGTCAGCAGTGTCACCTTGCAAAACAACATAAATATCTGGGGAGAAAATATGGAAAGGTGAAGCAGCTACTGGCAAATGAAAAGGCAGCACACAATATTGCTAGAGATTATGCTGAGAAAGACCAGACCCTGGCACAAAGCCAACTGGCCAAGTTTATGGCAGAAAAGGAACAACTAGACAAGGACATAGAGTACTACAAAAATTATGCAATAGACCAAACAGACATAATCAACTACCTGGAACATACCAAAACAACCCAAGAGCAGAAAATCAAATTATATGAAATAGAAATTAAGACTCTCAGGCGCCAGAACTGCGACATCTTGAATGATCTTTACAGGATCCCCAGGATGCCTCGCATTAGAAACACAACTATGGAAAAAATAAGACGAGTTTATCCAAGCGTGCAGATCAAACAGCAGCATCTGAAAGATCTTCTGCAGGTAAAAGACAAGGAGATTGAGAACCTGAAGTCCATGTTGGCTAGGCGGCCAGATGATGCAATACAGAAACTCCAAATGTGTCAATGGGACATCAGAAAACTCAAGAAAGAGGCCATGGCACGAGAAGCACTCCTTGTTATGTACGAGGCAAAGGTCAAGAGTCAGGAGGAGGTGAACAGCAGTATGTCAATGGAGTTGAGACAGTTGAAGATCGAACGTAAACAAGAATCAAGAAACACCAAACTACCTCCTATTTCAAAAAAGCCACAGTCCCCAACTGTTGACAAGTCACATAACCGGCCTAAATCTTCCAGCATAACAAGGTTCCCACACAAGCCCTTTAATTGTCAGTACACAAAACCTTCGTTAAATTCTGTCCGTCTACCTCCCTTACAGCTAAACAAATAAGCACCTCCATATACCCCCCCCCACCCCCAAGTATCAGATCACCATCAAGAGTAAATGTTTCTGAACCTCCCACCTCCACTTCGAATGAACATGTCCAGCATTTTCTTGCTGGACAGGTCCACTGGGTTTCCCCCGGGTGCTCCGGTTTGCCTTATAGTCATACAGCAACTAAAAAAAAAACAAAAGGAAAAGAAACAAAAACGATGGACGACTGAGAACCTTCACAGAAAGCTTACATGGATTTTCCCCGGGTGCTCCGGTTTCCTCCCTTATAAAATATACCTTAATAAAACAAAATCACAGAACAATACATCTTTGTTGTGTTTTAGTTCCCAGTTAAAACTTTAAAATTGTTTCCCTTTTTGGGCCTTTCGGCTGATTCTGTGCAATTTCTGTGGCTGGCCAGCTTGAGGTGCTCTGCAGATTGACACAGGCTGCTTGTGAAAGGATATTTCTGTGTGTGCGTGTGTGTGCGTGTGTGCGCGCGCGTGTATCATATCACATATCTATATCTATATAGATGTAGATATGTATCTATCTTTTAAATATGTATAGTTATTTTTTATGTTTTTATGTTTATGTTTGCACCTACCTGTCATGTCCCTTGTCTTTTGAACTGTACTTATGTCTATACCTGTATGTACAATTGAGAGCAAAGTGAACCAGAGTCAAATTCCTCGTGTGTGTACACACACTTGGCCTATAAAGTGATTCTGGTTCTGGTTCTGATTCTGATTCTGATCAAATATCAATGTGATCTACAAATACAAAAAATATTTTAAAATGATTAAAATAAAATAAGGTGTAGATGAGAAGTCAGACTGTTGTGATGAGACTGTCTCAGTGTTGTAGTACTCAAGATTGGTCTTGATCTCGAGACGAAGAAGTCTCAAGACCAGTTTTTGAAGATCTCAGTCTCACATGTTGACAAAACTTTCCATACCGAGTCTCAAAATGACAATGCAGCTCTGTGACACAGTCAAAAACTAATTGATAACATCGCAGTGCAACGAGTCCATGCTAGCTAAGCAGCTAAACTTTAACACTGATACTCCTCTGTGTTTAGATCCTGCCCTGATGTGGGTCATCATACTGTCATCGGTCACACACGCGTTTTAGTCCCCAGTCATGCCTACAGTGGGTGTTTACTGCACATTCTTAGTGGTATAAGTCTGTAATTATCTTAATGAAGTGGTCTGAAGTATTTTGAGGTACAAAAGCATTAAAACAAACACAGATAGAAGCTATATTTGTACCACATATTTAATATTTACCACACACAGATACATACAGAGAGGCCTGCTTCAGATGAAAATAGCAGAGAACTTATTTGAGTCCGAGGTTTTGAGACATTGAGTCGAGGGCGTCCATTGTAGTTGGACAGAAGAAGTTATGACCAACACTGATTTGGTCCAAAAAGTCCCAAATTTCCACTTTCAGAACCACAAATATCACACCGGTGTCCCCTCTGTCCTCTGCCTCTCTTGTTCCTGCTTGCGGAAATAGTCTTTGTTGAGCAGGACGTCCCTCTGTAGAGGCAAGGACGGCTCCTTGGTCACTATGCTGCCTGTTGTTTTCTTGTGCTGGGCCAGCAGCATGGCGCGGAGCAGGGGAGGGTAGGGGACGTAGCGCACAGGTGGCTCAGGGAGCGGCTCAAAGTCCGTAAACTGCTGCTCCATGTGTTTGGGAACCAGGCGCCAGTCGTGGTAAACCGCCTTGTCCACCTCCTTGACCTCGCTCTCCTGTTTTCCTGTGAAGCATAACAATGCAACAAAGTCACTACATGTGTTATGTTTGTGTCCAGCAGCTGATCTCTATGATATGATAACAGGAAGTCAAACTAGAAATGTCCTTTTCCACATTTCAGGAATCATTCATGAAAAAATCTGAAGTAATAACTTCTTTGTAGCTGACATTTAAATTATTACTAACGTGTTACAATAGACCTTTTTCACAGCAGCCAATTGACATGAAATAGTAAACACAGGCGTTTCCAGTTATACTAATTAAGGTTCGGTACCTTAACTAGTATGATTGGAAACACCTGCTGTGAAAAAGGTCTATTCTAGTGGATAATAAATACATTTCGATGGTCTTAAAGTAGTTTAATTAATAATTAATTGAGTTTACTGGAATATTAATATCTATATCAAGCACATACAGTTTTGATTAAGGATATTTATCATCCAGAGCACTATGTCACTCTTAATCTATCCACGGTGCAGAGGTCTGTTTGTGCCCAGTTGCGATGTGGTCTCCTTTCTCTGGCGGTGGAAACTGGACTCTTCGATGTATCACAATATTAGATAACAGGCTTTTTCATAACATGCCAGCAGAATGTCCCGATTTATTTTCTAATGCAGACTAAAGTTCCTGTTTGTTTCACTTGTCTGCCATGCACGGTGTATCACTTGTTCTTTTGTTTATGCTCTTTGTTTGCTATGTTTGTAATGTGGGCTGGGCACATTTGACGCATGACACTTGCTTACCACATGTTGCATTTTCTTATTTCTTAGGTAACAGAAAGCTGTTGACATTTGTGTCCTTGATGGTAGTTACAGTTACACAGACCTGGTTTTAAATCACATACCTTTGTAGGTGAGGATGCCCCATGCTTTGCCGTGATCCATGTTCTAGAAAACACAAGAGTCACTTGGTTACTCCTATCCTAAGAGACCACACGACAAACCACAAGGACATGTCTACACTCTCACCTCAGACGTGTAGTCCACCTTGACTTTAGTGATCTGCCAGTAGCTGGGCTCCGTGTGCTCCTCCAGCCAGGACTTACGGGTGAAGAGGCGACCCACTCCGAACATCCTCATACCTGCCAGCAGAGAGAAGAGGCGACTCTCCCGGCGGACGTCCTGCCAGGCCAACACAGGCAGCATCTTCCCCGTGTGCGGCCGCCTCATCGTCGCATAGTCCAGGGCGTACTTCTGGGACTCCCTCGGCCGGGACTTGAGCTCTCGGTACGCCCGGATCTTCCGAGCCATTTCGGCTATGAGGCGAAGCCGCTTTTTCTTCACCATGGCTGCTCAGCGTCTATCCTGCAAGAGGTTAAAATATCTGAAATTAAAGCAGCTGTTTGAGATATTCAAACGTATTAACCTGTCAGCATGGACGGTCAGTGGAGAGCATAAACATGTATCAACCAGGCTAACCGTTAGCTGGCATTAGAGGCTAAAAACACGTCAAACAAACGTTCGTAAACTGACACCGAGTGATATACTTTAATGAGCTATAGATGAATTATCGACTCTGTTTATATGCTGCAAATATCTAAATTAAAAATACCTCAATGTCCCCGATGAGAATTCAACTTGACCTCCGCAAGCAAGGCACACAACTTCCGCTCACTCGGTCCGACAGTTCCCCGTGAACACGCCAGTGAATGTTTGTTCCGCATGACGTAAGGACAGGTGGTAAAATAATAATTACAATAAAAGATGTCGAGTATTAGATAAAATGGATAATTAATAACCTGTAAAGATGTTCTGTCATTTCCTAATACATATGCTCCATTGCACCATTTCATTGCACATTTCCATTCAGTGTAAAAAATGTTTTATCCTTGTCTATACATATTTATATACACACACACACATATATATATATGTCTATGTTTACCCATAAAGTCCTCTGTTTTGTTTTTTAACTGTACCTATGTCTATACATGTTTGCTGTTTGTACTAAGAGAGCAAAGTGTAACCAGAGTCAAACTCCTCGTGTGTGCACACATACCTTTGATATTAAACCAAAGGAGTGTTTTATTGTGTTTAATATTAAGTAATTACTTTAATAAATTATGTTAGTGTTGCCCTTTGTACTGATCCAGATTTTAGCTGATGGAACGAATTTGACATCCTGAAACTGAAACTTCCCTGGCACCAGTTTGTAATGAATGAACACACATGAACGATCCTCTGTGCATATTTAGCATTCATTTTATTTTCAGCTGAAAATCATGCTGATAAGTTATACAGAAAAAGGCGAGTAAAGGCCTTCACATACAGTATTATTAATATGACATGTTATAGAAGAAACACTTAGAATTTTTTCATATTTACAGTATAACAGTAAGAAAAAGTGCTTGGATGCATCAACGTGAAGACAAATACTGTGAAATAAGACGTAAAATTCATCTGCTGGACTACGACTAATCTCATGGTGGTAACATTATAACAAGATTTATTGGGATAAATTGGATAAATCATTACACAACTGGACAGAATTAAGTGTGTCATGTCGAACTACTCATGACGAATGAGCATGGTCCTCTGGTACCTTCACCGCTGTCTTTGTGTCTATATGCCTCCATCATAACATCCTAAAACACCCATCATCACATAAGATGCTTGTATTGCATAGTACCTTAAGTCTCTGTGTACGTCTACTTAAATCAAGACCTTGAGGAGAGAACGTGAGGCAGCACCCGGGCCAAACACTACTTTAATACTTATATACTGTTATGCTTTTATACTCTAAAGAAAAATTACCTACATATCTAACCCAGGGTTAATGCCCCGCTCCTAGGTCATTCATGATCACTTAAATTGATCTTGCACCACTCAGCATCTGTAGGCCCTAAAAGGTGGCTGGAAAATGTTTGTAGAGCATCATAACATCACTCCTGCAGCATGATCCACCTCTCTACTCGCCTTTAAATGTGTTCAATATATTCTAAAATATGTACTTACGCCAGAATATGGCTGCAGCTTTAGTCAGAATGAGTAGTGTAACATGTAAACTGTGTTTTAGCCACATTAAAAAAGTATTATATGTACACAGAGAGCTGAGAGGTCGGCTACGCTGCAGGGGCACTGTGAGAAGTCTTTCTGCTGTGAATAACTTTACAGGCATCTTTTCAGCCAACAGGAACTGAGTGTTTGATACTAAAAAGATTCAGAATAGAGTACGACCTCGAAGAGTCAAGAGGAGTAAAAGATGTGATGGAACAAGGCCTTGGAAAAAAAAAAAACAATAGACACACTTGCATAAAGTACAAAAAACATTAAAACTGCTCATAATCTCATATTTTGTCAATCAAAGCGAGTAAAAAGTTCTAAAAACCGATGGAGATGTAACAGCGATGAAAAGTTACTTAAAATGTGTGGCAGTCTCTTCTGAGTGATCCGATTTAAAAGATCTACACTAAATAACGACGTATACCGCTTACATTATTTTAGAAAAAGAGAAATCCATAGTTTAGTTCATAAACAGGAGACTTTGAAAAGCTGGTGACAGATGGATGTTGAAGTAAATGTAACAAATATTTGACTCTTTTTTTTTTCTCAAGTTTCTCAAGAAACAAGAATTATCTGATGAGGAATCATGTGGCATATGAGCCGCTCCACTAAAGGAATATTTTCATTTTTGGAGGACTAAAAGCTACAAAGTACATTCAGGTTTATTTCACCTCCTTCTAACATTTCCTAGGTTTTTAATCCTTCTAAGGGTGCGTTCAGACAGGATCAGGCACTGCAGTGAAAATGCTTTTTTTTTTTTAAATTTGAGTGGGGGTAGTGCATTTTTGGTGCCAAAAAAATGCAGTGAAGTGGAGCTTGATTTGTAGAAAACGGCCGCCAATCGCTCAGACCGATGAAACCTCCACAGTCAGCCTGAAATGTCTCTGAAACTAAGCCTATCCACGTGGACTCATGGACTAAACTCTGATACTCTACCTGTTGTGTTCTGGCTTTGTTTATTTCACGTACCCAGCTTCTAAATCTGAGTCTGACTCGCAATTTAAGCTGCAAAATAGAGACCGACGGTTTGAGAGAGCAGTGGTTGAGTGACAAAGACAGTGAATGAGAGTGAGGGAGCACGGCATCGATAAAGCCGGTTAATCGGCGAAATAAAAAGTTATTTCCGTGTTTTGATTGTTTCACAGCGGTTACATTCAACACAAATAGACACAACCCTGCGTTAATTTGCCACAGCGCCTGATCCTGTCTGAATATACCCGTAAAAACGTTTTTACTGTAACCTGTCTGCTTAGAAACAGATAATATGACCTATGGTGTGTCACTTCCTGTCTGTCGCACTGATTCCCACTTTGGCAACCTAACAGAAAATTGCAGATGTTAATAAAACAGGTAACAGATTACTTTGATAATGCACTGATTGCATTTTAGGTTGTGAACAATATACATTATTTGCATACAAGATGAAGACACAGAAAATATACAGTCTCTCTCTTTTTTTGAAACCCCCCTTTTATACCATGATGACCACCAAAATTTGGCCATCGGTGACTTCAGTGTTACACTGTACAGTCCGTCCCTGCATCATGTCACTAATCCCCATAAACAACATGGCAACAAGTTATGCTAGCTAACAAAATAACACCACGTCTTTTCACTTACAGAATCACGGAAGCTGGTTTGGATACCGGTTGTATGATCATGAAGCATGAAGACGTCTGAATGGCATGAGAGAAGATCACAGTAAAAGACGTGCAGGCAGGAATACTGCCGTCACAGTTTTCCACCTACGTACCCACTCCGATCCTGGTTATTTTCTTCACTACGGAACAACATTGATGCTGAGGAAAGCTTGAGGCAGGTAAGAAACACCAGCTTAGACGCCGTAGGACAGTATCGTCTACCAGTGTTTAAGAGGAGGTAGGATTTGAGCCGTCCAGTCATGTCCAGCGGCATCTCTTCCTCTGACAGGCTTCGGGGTCAGACGTACAACCCTCCGAGTCACTCTCAGAGGAGGACGGTCCTGCCAAGGGAGGTACAGGCAAGCGTGAGGGACGCTCAGGCCCGTCTGGGGTTTCTTCTGTGGCGCCACCATTTAGACTGAGCACCCAACCCAGTTTGTTGTGGAGCAGCTGACGAAGGCCCGGTGGCAGTGGCAACACATCCAGGGTGTCCATACAGTCCGGCAGCAGCTGGCGAAGGCGAGCACAGCAAAGGTAGAGCAGGGAGGTGGGCGCGGAGCAGGATCTGATCACCTTCATGCTGCTCTTCGCTGCCGTGGAGCACGCCATCGGATAAAACCTCTTATTTTGTAGCTCTGTGGCAGCAACACCTATATCGAGAATGGTGACAAGATAACATGCTCTTAAAATACCGTTCTCTGATATGTAGCAAGAAATCACAGTACAGAAATACCAAACGAGGTCATTTACAGCTAAAGTCCACCAGGCACGGATGCACCGTGGCTGCCAGAGATGATCTATTCAATGTTTCAAACCCAACCAGAAACGTCGCTGTGCCGAGAATATGTGGCTGTTGTATTTTTAACGTACGCCATGAACAGCCAGCATCAATCTGCACAGAGCAGCTCAAGCTGACAGGAAGTCAGACTCAGAAATGGCATAGAGAATCCAGTCGATTTTCAGAATAAAACAAATTTCCAGTCGTAAAAACAGACAAAAGGGAAACAATTTAACTGTGTAGCATATTTACATGTTTAGAAACACATAAATCATTAAAAAATGACCAAATCTGAGCAAGTTATCAAAGTCTGGCGGGCAAACCACTCCTGGTGGGGTTTGAAGTCGCGTGGAGAACGGAACAAAACAGCGTTGTGACCGTGATGTGACGGAGATGTGCCCTGTGGGAGAGACAGTGTCTCCAAAACATAGTTTGACTACCAGAGAGTGTGAAAAATGTGATATCTGTATCTCAGTACATATCAGGTTTATAGCATCATATGACACAAACGTATCACTATTGTTTGTTTAAAAAATGACTATTAGCTGACATTATTTAAACTCCCAAATATCAGTATCAGCTTCAAAAACACAATATCTGTTGGGCTATAGATTACAGTAGAATCTTAGTCACATCAGTACTCAGTATTAGCAGCGATAAAGTTGGTGAAGTTCCTTACAAATCATCAAACTACCACCACAGAGGTCAATCGTGACTAACCTATACACTTGCGATTCTTGAAGAACGTGAGTGTGCCGTGCCACAAGTCCAGATGGACTCCGATGATGGACCCCTGTCCAAACCGGGAGGAGAAGTTCATCTTGTCTCCTTTATGATGCAACAAGCCTGAAAAAAGGAACAGAAACACTGGTGTCTAACTTCCACAATAACCGCTGTGAGCTGTTACTGCTACAACGTAGCATGTTGTGATCGTCTTACCAGTGTAAGAAAGACCCCAGCTGTCTGTATCTTTTCCCAACAGGCTGCAGAACGTGTGTCTGTATTTGTCTAGATTGACATCAGAAGTACCGATGCCAACCATCTGTGCAGAAATAAAGAACAATTTAAAGACTTTTTTTTTTAGCCGAAACAGTTTCTGAGTTTGCATAATAAGATCAGGAGTCGAGTTTTACCATGTCTGTTCCGTACACGGGGGACGTCATCTTGATTTCCCAGAAGTGCTGCCCTTCAGCCAGCTCCTTGGAGCCACGGATAGCTGCTGTACCACAGCTGTATTCAGAGTGGAAGTTCACTTTGCGATTGTCGCAGCTCAGTAACGTCGCCGTCGACCGGCTGTTGGCATCCCAAACCCAGTCGAACTCTGCAACATCAGAAATCATTCAATCAATGATAAAACTGGTGCTTTCTTTATTAGTTATCCCTTCTAATGCAGCAGTCGTCTTGTACCTTGGTCGTCCTCTCCACAGTGGCAGTCTTTCACTTGGTGGAAGCCTCGCAGGCGAGGGTTGTAGTTGGTCTCAGCCTGGGAATCGCAACCACAGTAGGACTCTCCGGTGACAGGCACTGCGCTGGGGACCGGAGGGACCATCACTGCTGAAAAGTCTGCCTCGGAGTCTGAATCACTGTACTGGAGAGCAACGATGTGGATAGAAAGATCAGTAACACTTTATTTGGATAGTCTGCCAAGAGAAAGTTGAAGTATCTGTTTCACTTCGTCTGTGAATGTTTATGTGCCTAAACCTAACCAAACCGAAGCTGCTGAAGTGTCACAAATACTCTATAAACTATAATCTGTAGGCGGACTATCCAAGAAAAGTGTTACCAGCTTACGCTTACGTAACAACACAGCACTGGTTTTGATGTTAGGCTGCTACGAAGCCAAAATTGGGCACTGGACTGGAAAATGTCTGTATCTCTAAGATATGATAGCAGGATCCGTTATGTTCCACTCATTTCTGTGGAGAGATTATTAGCTCTAATACAAAGCGTGCAAACAAACTGAAACTTTACCCTCGAGCGTCAAACATTTGCACGAACAAACCTACACTGTTTACAACAGCCAAAGGCAAATTAGAGGCTTTAAGTTCGTCCTGAGACTTCTCATGGTGACACATCCTTTCTCCTGCCTAGAGTGTAAACAAGTGGCATCACATGACATCAACAAAAACGTACATAACTGTTCTTTAGGTCCAGCAGCACTTGTCTGCTTACCTCTAGGCGGTCATAGCTCCATTCTTCACTCTCTGAGGCCAACACAAGCGCCCGGGCATCAGCATCCCGCCGTATCCCACCCCAAACATATCTCCATGCACGGCTGTTCCTGTTTCGTCTGGACATGGCAGCAACACGAGTCTCACCAGTAGAAGAGCCGGCCAAAGTCAGTTCAGGGTGTCTTCAATCCAGATGCTGGACGAACAGCATCAGTCCAGCTGCTGGAAGACAACATGACAACATATTTGAGACTTCCCTTTGTGCGTGCACGTCCTCACACACTTGCATAAGACGTGTGACATAACTTGTTACCATCCTGCTGTCTTATATCACCGGGAACATTTGCTACACCCTTGCTTTCTCCACCACACTCATGACAAATGTTGTCCAGCCCACTAAGACACACTTTGTGGGGCAACATTAACTCGCATGCAGACTCTCATTAACACACTCATCATTTACCTACTTGTACTAACTGTTAGTAGTCTACTTCCAGTGCAGATATAAGCGACATTATTGTTATTATTACCCCTTAAGATGAGGTTTTCCTGGCTAGCTTCAGTTAGTCAGCTGGTCCAGCTAACAGCAGCAGCTATCCCGCTGACTGTTAGCAGGCTATAACAAGGTCACAATTCAAGTCAGCCTGTTGGTTATACGTGTGTGTACGGCTCAGTACACTTGTATACGTTCAGGACTATAGTGTCTTCGTGGTTTATTGGCAGCGTGTTGAGAAAAAGGTGGCTGAAGCGGAATAACTTGGAGCGATGTGGCGATACAGAGTCAGAGCTAGCTGGCTAGTTAGCTTCCGTTAGCTCCGTTAGCTGGATTAAACGATAGCCGTTAACGTTACCTGCGTGATGTTCACGAGCAGCATTCACGAGACAAAAAAAAAATCACTTGACAACACCTGCGGGGGACCGTCTGCTCCTCGAAGCCACCGATCGCCGGATGGTGAACACACGGACAGCTGAAAAGGGAGAGGCTAGCTGAGCTTCCCCTTTTTTCATGACCTACTTTACATTAGTGTGACCGTAAACAATAACAGGCAGGCAAGCAGGCAGCGGCACACAGCACACAGGCTGCTCCACAGGAAGTTTTTAGGGCAACATCAGACACTCCTGACACCACAGCTGAGAGGAACAAGTGCTGGAGGACAGAGGTCTTACTGACTAAGTAGTATAACATCACAAACTTCATTACAAGTGCAAGTTTTGGAAGCATTCAAAGTGTGAACAAGTATCAGATAGATAGATTTACATGTGCAGAGAAGTTAAACATGTGCTAAGATCTTTACAAATATATAACTATAAAAATGCAAAAATAGAAATAAAAAAAAATATCAGTGCTTGCTAACTGCTCACTTTCTGGGTGTTATACTGTTATACAATATATGGTAATGGTACAATAGTGGAGAAATATTCAGAAATACAAGTAAAAGTCCATCCATCCATTTTTTCTGTAACCGCTCATCACATGTGGCACATAGAGACAACCAACCATTCATGCTCACATTCACACTTATGGCAAATTTAGAGTCACCAGTTAACCTGTTAAGTCCTTCATTCAAAATATTACTTAAAGGTCCAGTGTGTATAATTTAGTGGCATCTAGTGGTGAAGTTTCAGATTACAACCGACTGAAAACCCCTAACCTCTCCCTCTTGGTTCAAAGCATTAAGAAAGAAACTACAGTGGCTGTGAAACTTGTGAAAAAAACGTGTTTGGTTTGTTCCTTCTGGGCTGCTGTAGAAACAAAGTAGTTTAACGGAAGAGGACCCACTCCCTCTGTAGATATAAAAGTCTCATTCTAAGGTAACAAAAACATAACAATTCTTATTTTCAGGTGATTATACACTCATGAAAACATAGTTATAAGTATTATATTAATAAATTAACTGGACCTTTAAGTCAAAGTACAGAAGTGTAAAATAAAATGTACTTTTTAATATTTTGGCCACCCCACATACATGAGAGACAGCCCTTTCAATATAATACAACAACAACACCCACTACAACCTCAGTAATAAACATAATAGTTAAATGAATACCTCTCTGACAGTGTCAGCAAAAACTGATATCTGGGTATCTTTGTTTCATTCAGCAGCAGCAGTTTGTAGCTCAGAGGATGTGATGTGTATACATGTAAAACTTGTTACAGGCAGTTTGGACAGGGCCGTAATCAGCACTGCTACATTTATATATCGTACAAGTGTTTGTAGTTTTGTACATTTCTTTTTTTTCTTTTGGTACATTACAATGTGAACACTGCGCTGTGCGATGGACGTTTCACTACTGCACTCAGCAGCCACCATTTTACCATACAGTGATTCAAGGAATCACAAAAATGTGTAAAGATTTTTCAGATGCATAATATCTGTGAAATTCACCCTGATTTTGTCTTCAGATACATTATTCAAAAGACGCTGATGGAGCTCCCTGAAGATCAGACCTCTGTCGCTCGTGATTTATCTGAATGTCTGAGGTAATAGTGGATTACATACTGTATGTATCAAGTTAAAGTATAATAATAATACTAATAATATATTCAGTGCCATTTATGAATCAAAAGGAGTATTTAATATAGTCATACACCACAAACACGAAACTGTTTGAACACTGTAGCATGTAGGGAATAAACTAAAATAAAAAAAATCATACTCGTGTTCATGCTTTAATTAAAAATATGAATATAAGGAGGATATTTTCATGTCCACCACAGCCTGAACTGGGATAACTTTGTTGCCTTTTCATATAGCACCATCATCTGGTCAAAATTTTTATGTCATGTCCAATACTTTGATTATTTCTGTAAAACTAACTGACTACTTCAGCAACCTACTGCAAGTTCTTACTGCTCATCTCATTTACTGACTTAATTATTTAGTGCCTGATTTCCATCTACACTGAACTGCTTGAGAGTGAAAAGACTACATAGATAGATACTTTATTGATCCCGGAGTACACACCCCGGATAATTGGAAGAAAAAGAAAATTTCCTATTTATCAGTAATGTTTTATCCACCTTGTGTAAACGAGCTGCTGTGATTTATTTCAAAATACATTAAATATGTTGGAAAATAGTTGCTAAAAACATGAAAAAAAGACTTTGAACGATATATTACAGAAATGTGGAGTTAGAGGTTAAAACAGTTTTCAGTCCAGGATTTTGTGGGAGGTCCTAAAGGGTGGCTCGATGACACGCTGAGGCCACCCTGAGCATACCCCTGCACCCCTAGCAGAGAGATAGAGATGAATTCATCTCACTCAGAGTGTTTCAAAGTTAGTCATTTTCTGAACTCATCTGACACGTTTCAGTTGCTTCAAAATTGCTGCTTGACTACTCCCACGAGTGGGCGTGGCTTCAGCACATTCAGCGGACACACCGCCACAGTCCTGGAGCTGAGAATACTGCTCTTTTTTTATTTTGACACCTAATTTCATAAACTTGTTGATATTTTTAATCATTCAAATTTGGCTGGGTGGTTAATAACACTTTCTTTTTTGGTCTGACAAACTCTGAACACATTTATTCTTACTTCACACGGACTTTAAGTCTATCTTATCTTAAATAAAAAGGCTCGACACTGATGTTCTGGAGGAGGTTGAGTTTTATTTGGAAATCTGACAGGCATGACTGAACAGTGAGCTCTCACCTTAAACAGAAAAAACAAACAAAAAAATCAAGACAGCAGCACTACAGGTAAACGATACTAGTGTTTGAGAATGTCATATTAAACATAAATCGACTCACACACACATTATGCGCTCGTGTCATTCACACACACACACACACACATCACACACACATACACACACAGTCAACTCCATGTCAACATGTGGACATCCTCCATTAATAATCACACTACATCCAGAGGAATTCCAAGCACTTAGAACAATTACCCACAGTGCAATTAATCTAACTATACACAGATAATTTATATATTTTGATGTATATAGGGTATTTAATAAACAGTATTCCATTTAGACAGTTTCATCAAGTCAAAATTTTAATAACTTTTTCCATAAATAGTGAAAAAAAACAAACAAAAAAAAAAACGTCTTGTCAGTTCCTTACCACTGTGATTCAAAAATGGTCCCAGAAAAGAACATGAAAAAATAAAACACTAATGTGCACGATTTTTCAGCAGTCTCGAAAACGGAGAATCAAAACCCACCAACGAAAAAAAATCAAAGGAGGAGGGGAGGGGGCAGAGGGGTAAACGTTGATACTCACACTCACAGCACAGACTGGTTACTACATTTACAGAGGGGTGGTGGTGGGGGGGATGGAGGGACTCTGGATCACTGTACAGGTTAAGATCAGACAACAAATCAAGCAGACTGTCCACACATCATCCCACAACAACCAATACATCTTCATGCCCGTTCTGTACGCACGAGACCTGACACAACTGGATGGCTTTAAACAATATGGATAGATCACATCTACTGAGGACACAGCTATCAAGTCGACCGCCAACATGTTTCTGCTGCCATCCCATCCTGTCAGACCCACGGGGGTGTAATGGAAGTAGGTGAAAATCTCCTATTTGTTCTTGCTGCTTTGATGTGGAATGAATGAGATGGTGGTTTCGATGCAGACACTTATTTTGTAGATAGGATGAGGGCCACGATGAGGCCGTAAAGCCCCAGCACCTCGGCAAAGATCAGGATCAGAATCATGCCCACGAAAAGCCGGGGCTGCTGGGCGGTGCCTCTCACACCAGCGTCTCCCACGATGCCGATGGCGAATCCGGCTGCCAGCCCGCTCAGGCCCACGCTCAGACCGGCACCGAGATGCAGGAAGCTCCTATTAAAGAGAAACGGAGAACAATTAGTCATATCTTGGCAACACGCTGAATGCTGAGTATACAGATGGACAGCAGAGAAGTCGATTATGATGCACGAGTGCTTCCCTGAAGCCACATATCAGATCTATAGAGGGGGAGTTTTATTTTAAGATGCATTTTACTGATGTAAAGGACCAAAATATCCGTCAGTACTCCACTGAGGCCTCCTCAGTCACCCACATTTTCTCTACAAAGAACAGCAGCACGTGCGACTTTCAAGCAGAGGGATGCATGGCGCTGCCAGCAAGGTCAATAAAGGACACAGTGAGGTAAAATGTGGCTTCTGGACTCTTATTATATGCCAAATACACGTCAAAACAATCCATCAATCAATATTTTTGATGATTTATTTTAAACTCGGCGATGTATACATAATTTCATCAAGTGAACGTGATTTGGGGCGAGTGTGTGTTTAGACGTTGGTTGATGTCACTTCTCTTTACATTTTCATTTCATCCTTATTTTCCAGGTGACGGAGCTCCTCTACAGCTGTTTAACTCTATCGCAATGTACCCACGAAGGCGTGCAGACTTCTGAATCTAAACAATTTGATCAAATCCTCCTTGTTAAACTGAAACTGAAGACGCAGTAACTGCTGTTTAAATCTGTATGAAAGAATCATTTTAGTTTTTAAACAATGAGGGCCACAGGTGGCCACAAACATAACATATAACTAAATTTGTTTGACTCATGAAAATGACTCAAATGTGCAATTCAAGATCGACTTAAGTAGTCTCTGGTTCACCAAAGCTTCTACATATGTCATGTGAAAGGGTATTACATAATGGTGCCAAAGCCTGTGAGGGTTGTTTTGGTTTTCCAGCCCACATAAACTGGATGGTCGGGTCTCACAAAACCCATATAATTAAAAAGCTCCAGAAATCTGACAAGTTAACTGTTTAATACCGATCCAACAAAGAGCTGGACGTAGCAAATGTACCATGAAGGAAGTCTTTGGTGTTTATCAGAACAGATAAAATGCCTTAAAGGTCCGTGTGTAAGATTTAGGAAGATTTAGGACAAACCAAACTCTGATCTAGATGTGGCCTTTTGCTTTTTATGTGAGTTTGGCAGCCAACATGCTTGGAAGGAAGAGGTTAAGACATGGGAGAGTATTCACGTGGCTGCAATCTGTAACTTCACCATTGGTGTCACTAAATCTGACACACTGGTCCTTTAATGTTCAGAATTTAGCTTTGTTTAATTCATTTCGTGTGTGAGTTAAGGAGTACAGCATGGTGGCTTTGATTGACAGGGAGGTGCCGTTACAGATGGCTTGGCTGAGCATCCAGGCTTCATTCAGCCCGCCTTAGGTCCACTAATGATCCACGTCTTTGCTGCCACCAACAACATGAGCATGTGTAAATGTTCTAATCAATGAGGTTCATCTTACTTGTAAAGAGAGACTCTCTCAGAGATGTTGTTTGCGATCAGCACGGCCACCACCAGCCCGTAGATGGCGATGATACCAGCCATGACCACGGGGATGATGGACTTCATGATGAGCTCTGGCCGCATCACAGACATGGCAGCGATGCCTGTGCCGCTCTTTGCCGTCCCATATGCTGCTCCTAATGCTGAGTGAGAGAGGACAGTGTTAATTCATCTGTGCAGTTCAGGCGGTGTTAACTCTTCATTTAAAAACGACTCACACTAGACGAGATATGGATTCAAAAAGAAGTTGCATGACAGTGATTAATCCAGTTGATCGATTTCAGTTCATGCCACATCTGACAGATGGTGTGGAGAGCTGACGTTCAGGTAAAACAGTAAAAGATGTTCGACTGCCAGCAGATCTCTCTCGCCCAGTGAAGTGATACATCAACAATGAGAGGCGTACTAAAAATCACACTAGTGCATCTATTTTTAAGGTTTCCTCACCTCTGAAAAACATTTTTAAAAGAGTGATGAACGGTTGCACTCTGAAGCCTCAATACTTTATTATTATATGACCTTTCTGCTCTACTGTCACTTCACACATGTCACTGATGTCTGATCTGTTTGTCACATCACGTGTGAAGGTTCGTCCCATCGTGTAGTCCAGAAAATCTTCACACCAATTAAAAAAATGTTTGCTGCCATTTGTACTCCTAGATGTCATATGATTTGTTTATATTTTAACATTTCCAACCTAAATACTTCAGGCCTGTTTCATTCATTAGCTGCTTCTATGCTGAGCACAACTTCACACATTTCCACCGCCGCTGGAAGCACAAGTTCCTGTCCAATTGAGCGCGCCTTCTTACTTTGCGATATGCTGAGCCTCCAAATACAAAGCCCTCTGTGCTTTTTCTGAAGTTGTGGCCAGGTTCACCATTTGTGTTTACTGGCGCATGTATTCCTCACCCTATCGCTGGAAAAAATATTTTTTGTCTTTTAACTCTTTGTGATGAGCTGACGCTTTAGCTTGGCTGGCTAGCTTCATTTGCTGCTACCTGAAGACACGTGGCGCATTTTGGTCTTCCATCATTGTTCTCAATAAAAACCAAACTCGAGGTAACTGTTGGTTTGGCCTTCACTGCATCGCTCGATGAAGTGGACGGACTTAAATGTGTCCATAGCATCAATCTGCACAGGGCATCATACGTGGCAACAAGCAGGGAGCAACTGTGAGTACAGGATGTTACCGACCATGAACACACACCAATTCACCACTTCTCACCTGCTCGTGCAGGTGTGTCGACACATTCTGTGGCCCTATGTTCCCACATTACACGAAGCGATTGTTGGTGTGTATTTTCTCCAATAATTTCAGTACCGAGCAGCATTTTTCTTTTTATTCTGGGAGGGAAAGGTCGTACAAAAATAGGAGATCCCAGAAGATTTATTAATGAATTAATCTGCAGTTGTTTTATTTGCATAAACAGAACTTCTGAATCCTCCCATCTTCAGTGCATCATGGCCCAACTCGGCACTGCATGCGGTACCTTGAAAGGCATCCCGATGATAATAAATGGTGGTAAACATCACATTTCTATCATTAGGGTCTTCACAGTAAGTCTCAGCTTTCTCATCTCCTTTCCAAAACATTATAATCACTGTTTTTATGCAACTGTCACCTCAAGAAATCCTGGACCGACTCCATCACCAACAAACAAACAAACAACTCTTATGACAATATAACAGCATCCATGAAGATTTAACTGAGGGGTGTAATGTTTTCAGACTCTAAGCTGTAAAGCTCAATTGCACTGCTGGGCCGAGGTGTCTCTGAATGGCTGTGGTTAGGGAAATGATTTATAACAGAGTCTGAACAACACAGCGGCCATATGTCAGGGGTACTTTAGAAAACGCTGTACCATTATACAGCTCAGTTTTTGCTCATTTTTTATGAGCTGAAGTAAAAAAAATATAAGATTTTTATGCACACAAAAGATCTATTTCTCTCAAATTTTGTTCACAAATTTGAGAGAAATAATTGGCTGTTAGTCGTTGCCTTTGTTTGTCAGGGTCAGCCAATCAGTAGGGCAGGTAATGACTTTGTCCTCCTGGAGAAGAAAGTATTGTAGCCCTCTAAGAAACAGCCACAGTTCAGGGCCTAATAAATGTTTCTCTCAAAATAAAACTGCATCTTTTACCTGACAAATACTCGCACATTCCTGCACAAACTGCACAGCTTTTAATTTGAAAAAACCCCCCCCCAAAAAACACATATCTTTTACTACTTTTTTATATTTTTCACTTAAAAACACCAAAACAAACTCCTTGTATGTGCAATTCTGTTTCTTTTAATGGAACCAGTTCGACGCACACCTGTGTCATAGTCATGCTGTTATGCCACACCTGTCAGGTAGATGGATTATCTTGGCAAAGGAGAAGTGCTCACTGACACAAATTGGACATATTTCTGAGCCAAATCTGAGAGAAATAAATTGTTTGTGTTCAAACTCAAAACAAAGTGTTTACATTTTTGTTGAGCGCAGTTTATCCTGCAGAGAGAAAAAATCAACAGTTACGCGACTTAATAACCAAATGTAATGTAAAATAAATGTAATCAGCCCAATCCAGTATGTGTTGAGCACAGATTTCTGCTTCTGTATGGACTTGGGCCAGAGTGGACATTGTGTGAACGCTGCAAAACCAGACGCCAACGTCATGCATTCAGGCATCATCTTAACACTACATAAATGAATGAACAGGAGCACACACCTCTTACATCGGTAGTAAGACACCAAACTATAAAGACGTCTATTGCCCTACATTTAAATTAATTTGTATTTAATTACAGATGAACTGATCCAGTTGGGTGTTGGCCAAGGATGTGACTGATCCACATTAAACACAGGTGCTGTGTCAATGTCATGATAAAATGTGATTCAGCTATCAGATTTAAAGCCTGGCCTAAATTCAGGGAAAACATGTGCACTAGTATTGGATTGTTTAGGTATCATAACTGTATTTTAGAGACGTCGTATTTTATCTCCCAATCCAAAAATGTGACGTGTTCATCTTAAAAAAAACATAAAATTTAAATTTAAAAAGGAGGCAACCCTGGCACTGAATCGATGCACAAACTCCACAAAGTGTCCCTCGATGTCATCATCAAAATCAGGAATGATTTCCACATCACGCAGACGCGAAACGACATCACCTCACTGATTTATCATCCCCAAAGAAAATCACAGCCAGAGCACGATGTATGTTGTGTTTGGTTAGGTATAATATTATCTCCTCTGTGACAGACTGGGTGTATCCGGCTGAGTGCATGCTGAACATGATGGCGGTACATGAATGAATGGATGGATTTTACCCCCTCCTTTAATCTCCCATACTGGTGCTTAGGCCTTGATGCTGGCCTAATACACTCCATGACAACCAATGCACCCAACAAGCATCATATTTATCTTATAATTCATAAAAAATCTGGATGTTTTCCTGGACTTCATTATGACAGATTGAGGATGAGAGGGTTGGGGGGGGGGGGGGGCAGCTGCCACCTCAGTGAGGGTCTGCGTCACCAGCCAGCAGCATCAAAGCTGTGATATGATGTGATATAACCCGGGTTAGCCTCGGTGTTAGCAGCGTTAGGAGCGGCTTGATGTCGGTGCTTCGCCCGCCTCTGCCTCGCATCCCTGTCAGGTGTGTGTGTGTGTGTGTGTGTGTGTGGTAAAAGCCCAGCTTTGTCTCAACCCACCACATTTATTATTGTTATTTTGTGTTAATATCATCACATGAAGCTATGACTCGTCGTTGGCGTGTTTAAAGGTTGAAATGTCATGATGAAGGAGCTGGTGTAGTTACCGCTGAAGACCATGGCCGCAGAGGCTCCCATCACAGCGAAGAAAGGCGAGTACTCGGGGCTCTCCTCAGAAGACATCCTCACTCTTTTCACTCCTTTTCCCAGCTACGACGAGACAAACTATACTTTTATTTTTTATTTTTTTTGAAGGCTAGGTTAGGTCTCCTCCTTTTCCCACCGTCTGCTGTGGACAGGTTAAAACACGGAGGGAGAGAGAGACGGCGACAAACGGAGCTGGCAGCGAGATCACCGGTGGAGAAGAGGAAAATGGCGAAACGGAAAAAGTCACATGATCGACCGTGTCGGGAGAGTCCATTCGTGTGGACACGGAGGGGGGGGGGTGCTCGACACAAACACCATCACTATTACTCACCACCGATGTTTTTAACATCTTGTTAAAATAACTCTTGTTTGTTATTAATTTTAATTAAAGCTCCAGCAGTTTGTGATACGTTAATATAAATATAAGTAGTTTGTAGTGTGTGTGTGTTGGTATGTTCTGCTGCAAGTGCACTGACTGCAGTTGAAACGCTAGTAGTCACTACACGCTGGCGTATTAATTATTAGGTATCATAGACAGTTAAATCAACCATAAACACTGTGTGTGCGCTCTGTAAATTAAAAATATAACAACAAATAAACAGAGTGTGTTAAACGCGAGCAGACAGCCCACACACTCAGTGTCTATGTCCTGCATTTACAGTCATGCATCCTACAGCTAAACAGCAATGTCAGTGTTGTGTCAGTGTTGTGTGTGTTGTTTTCACCATCTGGCAGGGAGAGTTTCATTTAAAACAACATTAGACTTCCTTTAGGAGTCAAACACACTATGACAGTCTTGACAGAGTCACCTGGAGAGGCACCCCGCAGCCTTCTTTGTCAAGGTGACACTTAAAATGGGTGTTTCTAATGTCAGCTTAAAGGACACTTCACCACAAAACGTATTCATGCTTCTTCTTATAGATTACAGATCTTAACCCTTTTCTCCCGCAGCATCCATCAGTGAGTCTTGATGGTTAACAAAGATTGTCCTAGCCTATCCTCATTAGGGTCACAATGGGGTTGGAGCCTAAGGCGGGGTACACCCTGGACAAGTCGCCAGTTCATCACAAGGCACATAGAGACAAACGATAGATAGATAGATAGATAGATAGATAGATAGATAGATAGATAGATAGATAGATAGATAGATAGATCAATTCTAACTAATGGGCAACCAATGTAAGGATTTTGGAGTTACATGTGCCCTCTGTGTTCCTGTTTCTGTCTGTGGAGCACAATAGAGACAGAAGTCTGCCACTGAACTCCTCTGCCTGGTGAACGTTGTGCAGAGGGTGGGTGTTGTCCAGTATGGAGATCGGTTAGAAGAGAGACACTGGCCACCACAGAATAGTAACATCTGTAGCAGTTTTTTGCAGATGTTGAGGGAGCCCAGTCTTCTCAAGAAGTACAGCCGGCTCTGCACTTTCCTGTGGAGAGTCTCCATGTTTGCTGGAGATGTGGTTTGTTCCTTCTGAAGTCCATCCACCACCATCTCTTTGGTCTTGGAGGTGTTCAGCTGCAGCCCCAGCCAAAGTTGGAACCAGGAACCGCCATGCTGTGACGCACCACCGTGCCACCCTCCTTTAATAATCCAACTCCTTGAAAATGCATTTTCAGAAAGCGCTCATATATCTCAGTTGATCAGAGATTTTCTATACATTCAGAAAACATTCAGTATAATCACTTTGAAAGATGAGAACATAAAAAGGCTTTACATATAAAGTTGCATCACTTATCCTCCTAAACATTACACCAGAAATGTGTTTACTGTGTTTCACAACACTGCTGACAGTTTGCACGTTGAGGAAGGGCGTCGGTCGTGCATAAATAAACAATTTATTTGGATTGGATAATTATGTCCTGTTCCTCATTTCAGATCTTCTACGCAGCCACATATTGTGGAAGTGTCCTGAACAGGAACAGATCATTATCCCACAGGAGTTATGATAATTTAAGACATGCTGTGTGGGAATTCTGCTGTCGCAGGTACACAGACTAACTCTTAATAGAAAATATATGGACATCATTGCAGCATATTAATACTCTTAATATAATATAATAACATAATATAATACGTCTTCCAACTTTACAGGCTTTATTTACATTCATTTCTTTCGTAGGTTTGAGTTCCCTGCAGTCTTTAACCCATAATCTTGTTAATATTTATTCCCTGACTCCATACTCGTTACACTCAGCATCATTTGAATGAGAGGGATTTGCCTTTGGTGAGTTGTGCTGCTAAAACTTTTTTTGGATTTTATGAATTCTTTAAGATGAGGTCTTATCAACTCCTCCATTTCATTTCTTATATAATTTTTTGGGTTGATGTTGTGGTCTATACCCCCAAACACAGGACAGCAAACCCCAAACATTCAGTATACTGCTGAATAACAAACACCTACAGTACTTGATGACATGCACCATGAAGTGAAGCAAACCGTCATGCTGCAACATTATCATGGAGAGTTTGTGTAAAGTTTCTCTAGTTCAAGTTTTAACTAGTTCAATTGTGTCTCAAGACTATACTTAAGATACAATCTTATACAATACAGATGAAAAGTGGAAGCAGAACAGACAGCTGAAAATATGCAGAGCACACACATGACTGTCAGCAGCCTCTCCACTTGTTCTGGTCAGAGCTCATTCATGTGACCTGTTCCTACTCTGAATGTAATAAACATTTTTTTTACAGTAAGAGGAGAATATGTATTTGAGAAGATGCATAAATTACTATTTTGCAGCAAACTGTCAGTGATCGGATAGATTGTATGATCTGCTTTTTGTTTTCATTGTTTGTCCAAGTTCACATTAACATATTGACCAAAAACTACCTATACAAGACACACAGAGATAAGTCCTGCTGCTTTATAATAAACCTTAAAGTCCAAGAAGAAAACACATAAACGTGTTGGAAAATAGCTCCTGAAAACATGTGAATAGACATGTGAAGTTGTGTTGGAGTTGTTTTTCACCAGTTTTCAGTCCAGGTTTTTTTTGGGCGGTCCTAAATGGTGGCTCGATGACACACTGAGGCCACCCTGACCATGACCCCGCCCCCCTAACACATTAGCATTTAGCATCTGTGAAGTGGAGGTATTTTGTGGAGGAACATAATCAACGGAGAGCTGAAGATTACCACCAACACCACCCGCCTCTGCAGTGAGCATTTTACACCAGCTAGTTTCACAGACTGTTGTGAAATACTATTACATAACTATCATAACAAAACTTTGCTCCCAAAAGATTTTGTCTCCTCTGACTTCTGAAACTGGTAATGACGACTCTAAATATTTCCTAAACAGAATGACACATTTCTTACTGTTTGTGCTGGTCTTAACCAGCAGGGTTTCTAGCATGTTGTAACTTTGATAGTACGAGTACAACTGGTGGTACGAGGAAGAATCTTAGAAATATATATTTTTTAATGAAATAGATTCATTTTAAAACATTATACTACAAAAACATTACAAATTTTCAAATTAAAATACTAATTAAACTACTTAAACTGTAAGGTGAGCTAAACTATGACAGCGAGATAGTAAACAGAGGTAAAATTACCAGTTCAAAAACTCTGTAATCATGGCTCCAGATGGGAAATATTAAGAGAAGTGGAGATCAGGAGTACCAACTTTTCAACCAAATCAGCTCCGGTTCTTGAACTGGTTCAGTTCAATAAATAATCTTCTTATTGGGAATAAAACTGCCTCCTGTGTGAAGTGATGGTAACTGAATGAAGTCAACCTACGCTGCTGTATTTTTAACATCTGTCACGATGGTGGTATAAAGTACGAGTTAAAATGTATTTCAAAAAATATACCTTCAGTCTAACAGTGCCCACATCACCATCTGCTGGCTGATTTACTGACCAGTCAGGGCATCATGTTGGACTTTTTCCTTCCAGTAAATGAGAGCTCTGCTATCGTACTTCAATTTGCTATTATAAATGACATTAACTGAACTTGACAGTTTGTTACAACACCACATGAATCAGTAAAAGGAAGTTAAATGATGTGGAAAGTGGTGGAGATCAGACTTCCTCAAACATCACACAAGATTACACTTTATATAAAATATCACAAGAAAAACACGTGTTACAGACACACTGTATTTTAATGAAAGATTAGGTTAAAATAATACACTTTTAATGAAAGAAGCAGACATTTAAAAAAAATCACCATAAATATGCTACATAATCCTAATCACACTTGCTCTAACACGATCGAGTAAATGTATCTGTGAGGGCGGCTCAGTGTTAGGATATACACAAACACGTGTAGGATAGATCTCATCAGCATGAAGTAAAAGTGAAGACATCCCAGCTGTGCAGTGGAAACTCTAGACGTGAACCCCGAGACGACACCATCCAGCTTAAGACATCCACCCACCCACACACTCACTCACACACACACACATACTAACACACACACACACACTAAAATGTATACCTACAAGCAGACACTCACACTCCATACTTAAGAAATCTTGCAGGAGACTTGCGGGCTTTAACTTTACTGATTCAACATCCTGATTGCCTTTGGCAGAATATATGTGTTACTGATCTTACCATAAAAAAACACAAATTTCACTAAAAAACAAGCCCCTCCCCGCTGCTGTAAGCGCTCCCATAGCCTTACAGGACTAAACAGGCCTAAAAACGTCTCAGTTTGGGCCAGATTTGTCTAAATGTGCACCTTAAACTTAGAAGGAAAACCCAAATATCTTCATCCGATGTGTGGGAAGGTCAAATTATTTGACTTGCTCTGCTCTCGCCCCCACAGAGCGTGTTTTAGTGGTGGCCGATAAGGATTTCATCACTCAAACACTTTAAAATCCAACATGCACACACACCTGTGTGACTAACGTCTCCCAGTCGTTCACACACAAACCCCCCCCTGCACTCATTCAGTCCATGTCCCAGCACAACTAGCAATCGGGATAGCAAATATCAACACATGTGTTGTTGATGTGGTCGCCCGGAAACAATGAAGAACAGTAAAAGATAAGGCATCACATGCTATTCTTGGCAAAGCCGTACGAAGTGAAAGTGTGGCACAGTGATGGCTCGTACGCGGGATGAGGAAGCTACACTGGAACCCTTTTTATGTCGAGGGATGCAACTTTTTGAAAAAGTCATGAAGAGCGATGAAGGCTTTCCTCTCAGTCCCATCCGTTGTCCTTTATCATGTGGGACAGCTCGATGATGAACTTCCCCTCCTTGTACTTCTGACTCAGCTCAAACGCTTGCTCCTGCAGAGAGGAGGTGCAGAGCAGCCGTTAGAAAGTAGATTAGAGTAAAGCTCAAATCAGACCACGGTCCTGTTCTCCTACTGTGACTGTTTATGTCATCAACAAGACAACAACTACACAGCAGAGGAGTCTAAAAAGAGGAATCACCTGGGTGTTAGTCCAGTTTTCTGAGGAGGACAAGGAGGAGGAGGAGGAAAAGAAGATAAAGAAGGTTGAGGAGGAGAAAAAGGAGAAGGTTGAGGAGAAAGAGAAGAAGGAGGAGAAGGCTGAGGAGATGGAGAAGTAGAAGGAAGAGGGGAAGGCTGAGGAGAAGAAGAAGAAGAAGCCCCCTGGGAGCGATGAACGGTGAACAGAGATGGACACACTTACATATTTCCAGCCCAGTGTGGTGTGACAGTTTTCACAGTAGATGTCAGCTACTGCGTGAAGTCCCGTGAGCAGCAGCCTCTCCTCTGCAGGACCGCAGCCGACGTTCACCCTGAAAACAGATGCAGCACTGTCACACAGCAGCCTCTGATCACAGTGACCCAGCACAGTCAGGGAACTATTTTCTGTATCTGCATCACTCTTTTAAAAAGAAAGTTCATGAAACAGTCAGGGGGAGGATGCCTTTCCATAAAACCATTTTAAAACACAGCGTCACCTGAATAGATGAAGTTAGATTAAGTGTTAAACTATGAGAGGCTCTGTATTTATGACCCACTAACCCAGGAGGAGCGCGACTAAAGTGAACTGAACTCAACCCAACTTCAAGGTCCACTCCAGAGCAAATCACAGTATTTCCCACAGATGACAGTGGAACTGGTGAGGGGGTATATTTCTGTTTTTAGTAGGTTGTTTCTTATTTCACCATTTTGATTCTACTTAATTCTCCACCTCCGTTTAGTGTTTAAACTATTTGAATCTGCTTTTTAAAAATTAAGTTTACAGTCCCCCCAAAAATGAACTAGTTCCTGTTCATTTCCTCTTTTTTTTAAGACTTTGAGTTTGATTTGATTTGTTGGCTTTGTCTTGTGGTCTTAAAGTCTGTGTAAAGGCCATCCAAAAATATGCAAAAATATTCATTATGAAATGAATATTTTATGAAAAGCGGCACATCTTTACATTTCCTGATTTCAACTAAGATTTGAATTTTTCATTTTCAAGCCAAGGCTCATTCCAACGGCACACCATTTTGTCATACGGCCAAAAATTCACCGGGTACTGTGTTCTGTGTGTGCCGCAGCTGTTCTAGTCAGTTTTAAACTCCACCAGAAGCGCCACAGTCCATTTCAGGAGAGCGTCTGCCTGAGAATACACATACAGGCTTTTCTATTTTTGATGGACGCCACCAAATCTGAGCAAGTTAACAAAGTTTGGCTGTAAGCACTTTTCAAACCTTGAGAACACACGCACCAATGCAAACCATGCAAAATACTTACACAGAGTTGAAGAGGTAGGCTCGGCCCTGGCTGCCTTGGAAAGACTACGAGACATGACAAGAGACAAGAATGTTTCCACAACAAATCCATTTGAATATTTCCAAAATGTTTCACACTTGCTAACTCACTTAAGTCTCTTAATTGTTTTAAGTCAGTCCAGTTCTTCCAGTTCAGATGCTTTATGAGCCACCTGAAATGACTGCCAACAACAAAAGGACGGCGGCGTTCTCACCTTGGAGATAAGATCGTCATGGTTGGCCAGGTGGGCGCGGCAGTGCACACAGCTGTAGCGACGGTGGCAGGAGTCTAGGTAAGCCTGGAAAGTCTTGGCCTTTGTCAGCTTCACCATGTCTGAGGGGGAAGTAGGATTGTAATATGTTGTTGTGCATGAGTTAGTGATGCGGGCATACAGGCGACACACTGGTTAACCCTTATAGAGATCCTTGCCAAGCCATTTTGGCTGTGTTGAATGAATATAACTCTAATTTGTCAGAGGATGGTTTTTTTTTTGGTTTTTTTAAATTGTTGTCTCAGTCCCTTAAATTAGCCTAAAATGGCTAAAAAGCTACACAAAAATGTATGATGCATGATGAACGATGATGCATTCCTTTATGTTAAGATTTCATTTTGGACGACTAGCTTTACATTTTTATTTTTTATATTTGTCCACCAGATGGCACTACTTTTTCTGCAAGGGTGCCAATAAGTGCGTGTCACTATTGATGTTGGATAATGGTGTGTGTGTGTGTGTGTGTGTGTCAAATACTCCTTGAAATGTATTTTATTTAAATTATTTTTGTTTTTTTCGAAAAAAAACAAACAAACAGTGGAGTTATGTAAACATACTGGCCTTTAAAGGGTTAAAAACCCCAAAATATAATTAATATTTGATATGTATATTTCAGGCTGAAGTAGAAAAAAAAAGACTGACTTGTTTAAAGTGGAAAAATATTATATCATATTTTTACAGCCGTTTTTGGAAGGTGACATTTTTGCCATTAGGGACGAATGCATTAGGATATTAAAGGACGTCTAATGAATCAATTCATTTTGATTATATTTGTCTGTAGCAGTGACGTCAGACAGGTTTTGAGCATAAGACATTAGATTATATTATATCTGATAATAAAAAAACAAACACTGCGTGGCATTCCCCCTGATGACCTGACCTAAATATTAATAAACTGTGATACTTAAACAATCATTCGATTATCTAATCAGACAATATATTAATTCCAGACAATTATTTGCTGGCTACAGATTTTTTTCCCCCATGCAATTATGTGAATATTAAGTTAATGTACCAGACATCATAAGTGCATAAAAGTACATTAAAAAGGTCCAGAGTGTCAAATTGAGGCTCTATAATACGGAAGAAATTGAAGATAATATTGATAACTATGTTTTCATTGGTGTATAATCACCTGGAAATGATAATTGGTATGTTTTAGTAGCATCTACAGACACTGTCGGTCCTCCTACACTGCTGTATTTTTAAATCATAGCTCAGAAGAGTGAAACTTGTTACTGGCTCTAAATAGGGACTTTCATGTATTTCACAGCAACCTTAGCTTCTCCGTCATGTTAGGAAACAGAGGGTGAGTGGAGGGTGCTGCAATCACACTGCTTAACACCACTAAATCCGACACACTGCTCCTTTAAGTGTGTACTTCCTCCTGCTGCTTTATTAAACGATTTAATGTGTGCTGTTTAAGAGGAGAGTAATTGTTGAGTTTGTGAACAGGTTTGTTCTGTTTTCCTTTTGGCATCTTAGTTTTCTATCACACGTTCAAAAATAGTACATATCTCTCTCTCTCTCTCTCTCTGTCTGTTGACTCAGCTAGATTGAGTTTGACTTTTTTTTTTTATTGACAAGGTTGATTCATTCAAAACCACAAAGCCAATTTCTACCAGGAAGAGGGCGAGACAAACTAAGGTGTGAAAAACTCAGACTCTGTATCTATGAAACTACATTTCAAAGCATTATAATTTATCATGGTTTTCTTTTGTCATTCCAACATCTCGTCTATTTTTTCTATCTTACTAGAACAGGCTCACATAGATTTGGACACATTAATCTAGTTATATTAAAATAGATTTGCATGCTAAGTCAAAGTCTTCATTGATCAAAATGATAAGATGTGACTTACTACCTTGTTTTTCACAATGCACATTTGCATAAGTTATTGCACAAGAGTCAATATGTATATTTTTAGAGGTAGAACCATATGTTCTTCCTCCTTAGAGTTTATTCTATTTATACTGTTGTCACCGATCATTACCTCATGCCTGTATATAGTGTGTGCCTGTTCTGTGTTGTTACTTGTAATGCTGCTGCAACAAAAGAATTTACCTTCGGGGATCAATAAAGTTTAATTTCCCTGCACATGTTTAATGTCTTTGCACATGTTTAATTTAAACTCAGATTTATTTATATATGTTAATTTTAATGTATGTTTAATGTATGGATGCCTGAATTTCCCTCGGGAACACTAAAGTATCTATCTATCTATCTATCTATCTATCTATCTATCTATCTATCTTCTTATTGTCATATAACATTTGACAGTGCATGTATCATTAATGCATAAATTAGACTAAAGCTGGCAGAGGTTATAACCAGGGCAGTTTATCAGGCAGCTTGCTTCCTGGTTCATGACAGTTTGCACAAACAATCCTCGCTTCATTACCTGCGATCAGTTAACCCAAATCAAAGCCCCCCTCTGCACCTTTTGTTCATGTATAACCGTCTGTCTGTCACTAAATGAAGACACACTAAATGCTCTCACACGTCTGTCAGCTACAACACAGACTAGCCACCAGCTTAGCTTTCGTGGCTAGCTGTAGCTAGCGTGGCTAGCTCCGTTGTGACAACACAGCAGCAGCAGCAGCAGCAGCAGCTCGGAGGCGCATTGCAGGATGTTCTCCGGAGAGTGTGTCGACTCACCTGACAGCACCGGAGCTCGTCAGTCCTTACACAGCGGGTCAAATGTGGTTGACAAGAGGCGAAAAAAAGCAGGTACGTGTCGGTCGGTACGTCCAACAGTCGACCACGCGCTGACGGCTCGCGGACAATAAAAGCCAAACACAGACAGGCAGCAGCTCTCTGGTCTTACCCGCGTCTTTCTCTCTTCTTTTAAAAAGCAACTTTAAAAAGTTCCTCCACGACCTTTCGTTAAAACTAAATCCGACAATGTTGGCCAAACAGACGGGATAACCGTGCGGGAGCCCCCGGCGGGAGAAATATGCGGTTTGTTTATGAAAACACGCAGAGGAGGAAGTCTGAGGAGTGCAAAACAAACCCGCGTCGACCAATAGGAGCCCGCGGGTGACGTTTAGAATGTGGGTCAACCAATCAGATTCGACTTCACACCAGCCCTTTGCTATGGCTATCAAGCCTGATAGTTACAGAGCTATAAAGGGTTATCTCGGGATAAAAGTCCTTTAGATTGGCTACAAATGGGTCACACGTACACACTGCAGGTTAACAGGTATTTGTGGTTGAAGTGCCAAAAACTGCAGTTCCTCCAACGTCCACTTGAGGCTGGCTACAGAAGTGAGTCAGTCTCCATAAGCGCGTATGTTAAAATGTCCAACTTCACAGCAGAGATAAACATGTTTACAGCCTGGTACAAAAAACAGTTTTGGTCTCTATAGCTAATTTCCCCGTTCACGACAACTGTACCGAGGCTGAATTTTTATTTAACTCATCTGTTCAAATTACTTTAAGGATTAAAGGTCCAGTGTGTAGGCTTTGATAGCCTCTAGCGGTGAGGTTGCAGATTGTAACCAACTGAATACCCCACGCCTCACCCTTCCCTGTGGGAGAACATATGGTGGCCATGAAACTAGAGGGGGGGTGGCTTTTTTGAGCCCTCAGGCGTCATTCAGCCCACCTCAGCTCCACCGATGATCCACGTCTTTGCCAGAGGCACCACACTCTGAGCTTTGAAACCATGAGTGACGCCACGCATACACTGTCCATCCATTATACTGTCAGCGGCTACAGTACATGACCTGACCATCAATTGAAGTCAAACCATGTTGTCTAAATTTGTCAATCTGTCGGACCGTTAACATGGAGGAAGTAAAGCCGATGTCAACAGAGCAAGAGTGAAGGTTAAAATTAGATGGTGTCCTGTTTCCCTGTCATCCGTCTTGCAGTTGTGAGCTACAGTACATTACCTGACCATCAATTGAAGTCAAAAGCTGTTGTCCTAAATTTGGAGGGTGGCAGTTGTCTCAGAGCAGATGTCAGCAGCATCAAGGAGCTCTTAGAATACAATGTATTGATGTGTTGCAACAGCAGCATTGTGGTATTCTTCAGTGTTATACCAACATATATGGTAATTTCACATATTGCCAGGAAGGCCTACCAACATGGAGGCAGATAGAGACAGAGATTGTGAGCTTCAAAATAGCTTTTCAAAAACCTACGGGTGACGTCTTGCATACGGCGTCCATTCTTTATACTGTCAGTGGCCGTTACGTGACAAGATTCAGGAAATCTTTAATATCCTTGGGGAGGAAGGATGGGGAGTTGGTTTCTTGATGACTTGAGGCTGTGTGTTTATGTTGCATGCAGGCCTGTAGCTCCCCCAGCACAGCAAGATCCACCATTAATAGGCCCAATCGCTTTAGCTTGAAAAGGCTTACTGGCCAAGAAATGTGAGGCTGTTTTTTTTGCCTAAAAACACCCGTTTAATCCCAACAAACCTTCAACAAACCTTCTAGATTACCCAAATATTACTGATGACATGCCTTTGGTGTCTTTAATCGTAGCTGCTGCCCTGGTTTTCTGATCACAAGAGCTTCATTTCTCTGCTGGTACACTTATTCAAACCTGTGCTCTCTGCGTCTACTGTATTAAAGACCTCAGTGTGCACTGATCCACTTATATTCCATTAACTTATTTGTCAAAGCAGGTCAGAAAAATACAGCCTTTGTTTCACCAACAGAGTGGTTGATTATTATCACAGCAGTGTGGCCGGACTTTGACCGTTGCCTGGGAAAAACAAGGACACGGGTGAGGCTCACTGCACATGTAAACCCTCAGTTTATACCTGCATATGTTGTAGATGAGCGAGTATTAAAACACAGATGCACAGTGATACATTAAATACACCAATATGGATTTATAGAATCACTAATCACTAAATTGCATTTTTATTGTCATTTATTCACACTTTTGATTCTAACACCACAAAAAATAA
Organism: Argyrosomus regius; assembly: GCA_946959425.1. Taxonomy (NCBI): domain Eukaryota; kingdom Metazoa; phylum Chordata; class Actinopteri; family Sciaenidae; genus Argyrosomus; species Argyrosomus regius. The sequence continues at coordinate 8,438,051 of OX336897.1, read as the reverse complement.
TACAAATATATGAATATAAACTGAATTGTAGCAGATAATTGATTTCTTAAGACTAGCATTAACTCAAAGCAGCCAGGTCAGAAGATACCACCAGACACAGTAAAAACAAAGTCACGTTCACTCTCTTATCATGAGAAATGCGATGTCAGGTGACTTGGTACAGCTGGTTAAATATTCACTCCAACAGCAAACAAACACTTCAAACACCATCCCAGCACTTTTTTTCACAGCTGACAACTGAAATAAAACAAAAATTTACCCAAACACACTCTATCAGCCAGATACCGTCCCATTTCATTCATCAGGACACACTATCAAAATCTACACAATCCACTATTTCCACTAGGAATATCTAATAATCGGACTTCACGTTTTCCCCAGGCTGTCAGCGATGTTCAACTAAAATGTCACTCCACTGCTCAAAACAATTAAAGGTCCAGTGTGTAGAATTTAGTGGCACCTAGCGGTGAAGTTGCAGATTGCAACCAACTAAATACTCTCCCATGCCTCACCCTTTTCTTCCAAGCATGTAGGAAAAACTCTGGCTTCAAAATTCACATAAAAAACAAAAGGCCACATCTAGATCTGTGTTTAGTTTGTCTGTTCTGGGCTAATGTAGAAAAATGGCGGTTCAACATGGTGGACTCCGTGGAAGAGGACCCGCTCTCACTGTAGATATAAAGGGCTCATTTTAAGACAACGAAAACACAAAGAGTCATATTTTCAGGTGATTATACACTAATGAAAACATAGTAATAAAAATTTGATTCAATTCCTGCTAATATCGTCCACACTGGACCTTTAACTTGCATTTAAACCGTTGAACTTACCAATATGAGTTACAGACAGAATATGTACTGCTCTAATATTGTCATGTGGATCCATCACAACCACTTAGACAAGAACATATCACCAGTATTGTTTTCTTTTTCTTTCTTCATATCATCCAGTTTTGCCTTGAGTTGTCGTCATTAACTTTTCAGTTATTCATTTATATTCATTCAGATCGTCTGCCTTTATTCTACAACATAAATATCATTATCGTGAGGGTGGGAGAGGCTGGGAATGACCTCCTGAAGGTCTGAGGGCGGCACAAGGCAATCACAGCTGTAAGCTAAAGATAAGATAATTCTTACTCATCATATCATATTTATCATATTTAGACAGAAAAAACACCTCCTCCTGAGCTGCATTTAACCCCTGCAAAACCAGAGGTGCAGATATTATCAATATATTATACACATAGGTGTGTGTATGTGCACACATGTATCTTAATTTTTACCACTTTTTTTGTTTATTTAAGGTGTTTATTTATTCCGTCCTTCACACATACTTGCACATTCCTCTGGCCACATGAATACTTTAAAAACGTTCATACATGCAAAGAAAATATGAAACGTAAACAACTAAAAATCTGTACTAAATTAAAATATTGTGTGTATGTCTGGTTATTTTATTACATCTTCATGTTGTATGTCTCATTGCACTAACAGGAAAAATAAAGTTAAATCAATTCAGCACTGTTAGATACATCAATGATTGTTTCTTAAAACCCTGCACTGTGTCTTACAGATAGTGTGTGGGTGAAGGTTTGCAGATAATTCAATCAACAGCGATTAAAGAATTGAGATTAAAGCGTTGGATGGTAGTTTGGTTCCCATGCATGGTGTTTAATAGTTAGACCAACAACTCTTTGTCTTGTCACGATTAAAGAAAAGACACTTTATGTATTCGCTTCCCTTTCACAGCCTTTTCTTTTGTTTGCACACAATCCTCATCCATCATTCGCTTCATCGTTCCTGAGTAATAAATTGTCGTCATCGTGTGTTTGAGGTCAGTCGTGACTTCTGAGGTAGTTCGACAGAAGAGTCGGATAGTCGCTCATCACCCCAGTGGCTCCCACTTCAAATGCTGCCTTTATGTCTTCGTCTTCATTGCACACAAACAAGTGCACCTGCAAATACAGATATATTAGTCAACTGTAATGATGTGTTCAGGGTCCTGGAGACCTGCAGGACATGTTTAACAGCTCAAAACACAAATTTTATAAATCTGATTTGAACTGATGGCATGTTTCAGAAGTTCACTACAGAAAATTAGACTTTATTGCTGTATTTCTGCATCTGGAGGAGTAAAACAGGGTTAAATATATTTAATGTGCTCCTTAATACCGCATATGTCTGTTTGGATTTCTGTTATTGGAGTTTTATATGCCTCCCAAGTGACAAATTGACCTCAAGCATAAGTTAAGCCACAATGTAGAAAAACAAACGGTGCAACTTTCTTGAAAATAAACCTATAAAACATGAAATATTTTCATTAATTTCTGTATTTTGTCACTTTGAATAAATGTGTAATGCTCAGTTTGTGGTAAAATGAAAGGGAGTTTTTGACACCAGAACGATGTTTTCACACTCATCTGCTGAAAGTGTAAAGTTGAACTTGAAACTTGAAACCTTCAGCACAAAAACACTGAAAATCTTTATAGATCCTGAATTTTTAATGAATGTGAAGGAGTAGATGTCACGATCAAGATTTTAACAAGATAAAAATAGAACAATTTATACTAATTTGCAATACTTTTCTACTTATTGGGGTTTTAAAAAGAGAAGAAAAAATATATATCTTTCTGTTTATTTTGCAATCTGTGAGACCGTTAACATGGAGGAAGTAAAGCCGATGTCAGCGAGAGTGAAAGTTAAAATTAGATGGTGTCCTGTTGCCCTGTCATCCGTCTTGCAGTTGTGAGCTACAGTACGCGACCTGACCATCAATTGAAGTCAATTGAAGCTCATTTCGTTCACTTGTATCCCCGATCTCATCCTTTCAATCATTACCCAAAGCTCATGACCATAGGTGAGAGTCAGGACATAGATGGATGGAGTTTTGCCTTCCGGCTCAGCTCCCTTTGAACCACAACAGTCTGGTACAACAACTGCAGTACTGCCGTCGGCAGACCAACCAGCCAGACCATCTCACACTACATCACTCGTGAGCAAGACCCAGAGATACTTGAACTCTTGAACACTTGGGGCAGCAACTCGCTCCCAACCTGACTAGTGTGCATACTGCAACTACTATACTGCAACGCTGAACACAGGAGTTCATCATGGTTGCGTGCTCGGCCCCTTTGCTTTTCACTGTGTTAACCCATGACTGTGCAGCAGTTTACAGTTTGAACCACATCATCAAGTTTGCTGATATAACCGTGGTGGGTTTAATCAGTGGAAATGAGAGGAGACAAGAGAGGGAACTCACTTAACTGGTGTACCACCAACAACCTGTGCCTAAATGTGGACAAAACAAAAGAGGTCATTGTTGACTTCGGGAGAGCTCAACGTGACTGCACCTTGCTGAACTTCAACAGCTCCCAAGTGGAGATTGACACATGACATAGGAGGACCTCGCATGGACCTTTAACCTGCAATCTTGGACAGCTGAAATGACCATCGGGGTCTCTCTTCCCTCTGTCATGGACATCTACAACAGTCCTATCTGCGCTATGTTTCATGTAGCACCATGGTCTACACTTTCCAGAGGTGGAGGACATCTCATCCCTCTGTGTTTTTATGTGGATACTAAGGGGAAGAGCTTTTCTTAGTCACTACCTCAGAAATTACTCACAAGTATTCAAATGCGCTGGTGCCCTCAGCAGCTGACAAAGCTACGGCATATGACTTCAATTGTTCACATGCTCAAACTATTCGGTGACCACTCATGGTCTGACGATGGGGGTGAGCTCATCCCAGCAGAGATTACTCACATCAGGACAGAGGTGGTGCATTCAGGATACTCATGATGGACGTTTGTCTCAGCTGGAATAAGTTTAACGTGCATGAAACCATCAGGAGCTTTGGTTATATTAAGTCCTACAGTTGATGATGCTGTAAAGCAGTGTTTTGACCTCATGTTCAAGTGGCCTGTTTCTGACTCTTGTTACATTAATGCACATGTTTTGGATCATTAACTCTACATTGTGTCATGTGGAGGTTGTTTCCTCCCTCCCGTCACTGGGTGTGGCCTCATTACTCATTTAAGCAATATTGCATTCGAGGGCGTGCTTTACCGTCATTATTGGCACGACAGTGAGTGAAATGAAGTGTCAATAATGAGGTAAAGCACACTCCCAAATGTAATATTGCGATTTTACAACAATTACCAACTTAAAAAAAATATATAATCAGTCTGTATCAGGAGTTGGGTAGCATGTTGAGTCTGATGAGGTCTGATGTTTACAATAAACGGATCTTAAACGATTCAGTGGTTTGTGTTTGCATATTGAGTCTGTAATCGTTCAGCTTATTGAACATTCCTTGGTCAATATTTTGCTCATCCTATCCTCATTTTAAAAACATTACTTTACATTTTTAAATGTTTTTTCATATTTCTTATTGTAAATTTCTATTTTATTCTTTTCCCCTGACTGCACTTGATTCTTATTTTCTCTTCCAGTGTTCATTGTTAGACACCAAAACAGCGAGACAAATTTCTCGTATGTGAAAACAGCAGTTGGTTTTAAATAAACCTGATTCTGCTAAATGTTTCATACCTGAATTCCCCGGGCTGCAAGGTGTTTAAACAGACTCTTCCTCATTGTTACTCTGCAATGAAACATGAATAATTCAGTTTTTAGTAAAAACAAAAGATAATCTAGAATTTGATGTTGTCGTCAAATAAACTGCATAATTATACCTCAAAATGTAATTCTGCATAAAAGCATCACTTCACTGACATGTCTGACCATTTGAAAATTTCAACAAACCAGTCAGTTGTAAGTTTTTCTTAAGTTTTAAGTATTTCCTGTGAGGAAACTTCACTCACTTTTCCAACAAAGAGATGACCATCTTGTTCCTCAGTATGCGCTTCTCAGGGATGAACGTCCTTCAGAGACAAAGAAACAAAGAAAAAAGCGACAGACACGTCTGTATTGTGACACATTTATCAGGAACAACAGGGATGATGATGCTGTGTAATGACACATGCATGAACACACACATGCACAGACTCACCTGTTGATGATGCGTGGCAGGTAGAACTGCAGTAAACTCTCTCCCAGAGGCACAAAGGGCAGCAGGCCGCTGTAGAAGAGCAGCAGAAGCAGCACGCCTCGGTTCACAGTGAAGCTAAACGGCATGGAGCCGTTCTACGAGGAAGCAGAGAGACAGTTTGTATAGTTTAACTTCACGTTTCAATCAACAGTCACTTTATTATAAGCTCATGTTGTCTGTGAACTGATAGTAAAATCCTGCACAGGTAACTTTGTCTCCCCCAGGTGGTTCATGTACCGTTGTGCGACATTCCTTCATGATACTGGAGTTCACAGTGGCCCAGACGGTGATCCCCTCCCTGTTATAGCGTCTCACCAAGTCGGACACCTACAACCGGACAAGAGAGGTTAATATGAAACAAGACAAACACAGTCAAGCATTACATTGTGAATACTGGTGCTGTTACAAACAGGAACATTACAGGCATTTCTGTCTGAGTGTAAAACATGGGCAGTAGATAAATCATATCTGAGGAGTAAGTGTCATAAAATATTGTATCACAGTTTGATGGTTAGTGAAGGTTTTATTGTGAGAACAGAGTATGAACGAATATGAACATTATTCCATGTTTTAAACATTAGAGAGTTGTTCTAAAACTGCTAAGAGTTGTAGTTTTTAAGTGTTTTGTACCTTTTCTATCAGCTGCTTGTTGTTCTCTTTGATTTCGATGCTGACAGGCATCTCAGGAAACTTCCTGAACAGATCCTCCAGCAGAGCGAACTTCCTGTCTGCACCGCTGCTGTAGCGACCTGAAGGAGAGAGGCGTGAAAACAAAGGTTTCACCACACAGACACACTCATGTACACACACACGTACTGACCCACTTCTTCAATAAAAGGCTTTTTGTTAATGATGAATCAGACGATGAATGGAGGAACTCACCTGCGTAAAATGTCACCTCCAGTCTCTCCTTGTACAGAGGCAAATCCTGAGAGAGGAGGAGTGAAAAGTTGTATTATTTATGAATTATTAGAATATTGATTGTGATTACCATGAAAAAAGCATCCATCCTGATGAGGATGATCCACGTGTTTGTCGATTTTTAGATAAGCCGGGAGGCGGAAGAAGCAGGACTTCCAAGATGGCGGTGGCCAGAGCCATCACACTGAGCTTCAGAACAACTCTCAAGAATCTTGTGGGTGACGTCACGTATATGCTGTCCATTCTTTATACTGTCATTATGTGAGACGTGGCTTCAAGGCATCTTGGTTAAGTTTAAAGTGAATATCTGGCTTTGCATGGAGCTATTCTGCACGTTGGAGCAGCTGACTAACCTGCCACTAAACCGCCACTCAAATGTAAGCACTTATTCGGCTGAGGTTGGAGTTACCGTCTCAGCATGACCTTGTGACCTTTGTTCTCCCACCTGCAGCTTGAGTGAGGAGATGGTCATGTCGTGGCCGGTTTGCCTCAGCAGATTCTCATCATGGGACACCACCACGTGTCCGTCCTGCGTCAAGTGACAGTCCAGCTCGATCATCTGCGTGCCCTGCTCCACCGCACTGCAGACAGACGGAGGAAAGACAAAAAATGAGGATATGTGCACTTGTTATGTGAGAGATTGTGTTCACTTCTGCTGTCCTAACGGTGAGACAACAAGAACCAATCATTTAAAATGCGGTACAAGAAACTAAAATGTCTAATCCTGATGTTCTGTATCATAAATAATAAAACAGAAAGGACAGCCCATCGCTGATAAAGGTAGTTTAGATTTCCAAATATCCTGTTGTTGGGCCTAAGGCATGCAGACTTAATCGCTCTTTTATCTTATATACTGTGAGACTTGTTATGAGGCTGGATAATCACTCAGTTTCTGACTTATTAAAGAGAGATCAGAGTAAATTGGATGATGCTCAGGCTCTCCATTTTCCCTCATCAGTCCCAGTGGACCACGGCATCCTGCTCACTGAGTAAAAGAAGCTTTCAAACAAACCGACTGCTCTACCTCCCTGTCAACATATCAACGTCTCTGGAGTTTGTCCTGTAAAGAGCTCAGAGTTTCCTAGTAATGTTTTTGTAAAGAATTCTTTGTTGTTTATCAGTTTTCACTCACTTATTTGTTAGTTATGAAGTTGTTGTGCATTCATACCTCCTGACAGTTTCACTAAAAACCTCACAGATGTCACCGACTAGTCAGACTTTTGCTCTGTAATCATATTTTCTTGATCATGTTCTGATAAAATTCATGTTGTGAAACTAAATTCTACATGCGTAGGCTTTGACCTAGTTTCATCTTTTGCCTCTCTCGCTGGGTGACATATGTACGTAGAAACCACTGGCTCATTAGTAAGTATTATTATTATTAGTAGTAAGTAAAACAGTATTAGTATCTCAGTCTTGATGCATGTGTCCAGTGTGGCTAATAAACAGGGTAGATATATTTTAAAGCTGACCCTGTTTTAATCTTCATAAACACTTTTAAAGACTTTTATTCATCTGTGTATCTTGAGCAGCCTGTTGTCCAGACCCTTAAGGTTGAATACAGTGTTTTAACTGTACAACTGTCATACTTGTCTATTGCATCATAAAACTTGCAAAAATGCAACAATTCAGGTAATTTTTCATCATTTTTAAATGATCCTTGTCATTCTGAAAGAGGAATTATCCATTGAGAGGCTGATGAGCTGTTCCAAAAGCAACAGCTCACCTTCCTGAGTCTGGTACTCACTGTGTGAACGCCTCCATCGTGCTTTCTATCCTCTCTCCACATCCTAGTAACAAACAAGAGGGTTGATGATTGAAGCAGAGAAGCAAAAATACAGGAAAAAAAGCTACATTTGGACAAAATTTAGTCGCAGCTAACTCTCTTTTCTGATAATTTTATATCGCTGTTTCTACTGTAGGTGAGTGAGGAGGAAACAGTGAATAATAAAACCACTGATTATACTTTAAGTTCCTCAGTGCGACCATATTATTAAAGATTTTACCAGATGTTTCAAAAGCCAGAGGCACGCTGAGTCACTCTTCACTGCAGCAAATGATGTTAGCAATCAGATATCGGCCTTCTCTCTTCAACATGCTTCCTGTAGTGTTTGTTGACTTTATATATATCTACATCTGAGCTGTTTGCTGCAGATTAACAACAATACAGAGAAAAATAAGTCATACAATAAAATGTTTGCCACGCTGTTATAGCGTGCAGAACGTCGTTTGGTGTTTGTACCTTTCAGCATTAATAGAGCCTTCACAAATGTGCAAGTTACTCATCATTCCATGGGCGCTAACACACCCCAATATTATCCAAAGTAGCAACCTCTGTGGCTGTGAAGTGAGGCTGGCTACAGAAGTTAGTCAGTCTCCATAAGTCCCCATGTTAAAATGTCCAACTTCACAGCAGAAATAAACATGTTTACAGCCTGTTACAAAAAACAGTTTTGGTCTCTATAGCTAATTTCCCCGTTCATGACAACTGTACTGAGGGTGAATTTATATATAACTAACTATTTGAGCATACAGGCCTCAGGTCAGCCGATGATCCACATTTTTGCCATTTTCTAGATTAACTGGAGGTGGAAGAAGCACGACTTCTAAGATGTTGGTGCACAGAGCCACTTTTGAACTTTGCACTGAGACCATTTTGGATGCTCCTTTCTCTCTTTTCTCTTCTCAGTTTGGAAGTTTGAAATATAGACTCATCACAACACACTTCCCTTTCCGCTTGTCCATCTCAGATGAGCTCAGGTTCAGAGAACTCTGCGGCATTTCTGAATATTGTTTATATGTCTTTCTCTTTGCATAGTCTTAACTTGCAGATGCAGCGACAAACTGCGCCTCGAGCCCATGTAGCAACATGCAGTGCTGCCTGAGGGGTCAAAGGTCACGGGCACTCAGTGTCTTTGCCGCTTTCGTGGAGAGATTTGTCTGGATTCTCTGAATCTTTTCATAATATGGATAGGTTTAGTGATCTCCCTAAAGTTCTTGCGACTGTTCATTGAGAAACGTTGTCCCTAAACTGTAGTGCAAAGTGGTGAACCTCGCCTCTTCCTTGTAAATGACCCGTTACCAAAGAACCTGTTTACCCGTGGAACGATCCAAACGGGTGTTGCAAAATTTGAGCATTTCACAACTGTACCAACTTTTCTTTGAACGTGCTGCAGGCGTTAAATTTGCAAAAAAAACACAAAAAAAACCCAATAAAGTTTGAACATTAAATCTTGTCTTGCATTCAAGAATTTAAGTTGTAAAGGTTCTTGCAGATCATTGCATTCTCTTTTCATTCATGTTTCACACCCCAACTTTTCTGTACTTATATAGCAATCATCCTCCCTGCTATCTCCTTCTTCTAAACCCTGAGCTCCACACATGTCATGATCAGGACATCATGGTACACCCTCCCTCCAGGCAGTCGCCCCCATACCTCCTCTGTGCGAGATGTGTGTGCAGTAAAAGGCTGTACGTTTCCTCTTGTGGAGAATGAGTGGATTCTTCAGCAGGTACAGCGAGGTGAGGGTGTATCCACCCAGAGCTGGGAGGATGAAGTACAGAAAGCTGCTCATCCTTCCCTTCAAATACGTCCTGTGAGTCTCTGCGAGTCTCTGCGAGGTACCACCACCACTGCAAGAACGGTGAGCCAAACAATGTGTGTCCTTGTTCAGCGAAAAAGGTATTTTATCTCTTAATGAAAATCTACAACAATCCTCTTTTGTGTTTCCAATGACAAGTGAACTGATCTAAACGCTTGACCGAACACAATCAGCTCTCTGTCTTCCTCTGAAGATAAGAAAAAACTGGACTGACTGGAAAGACAGAAGAAATTCTCCAACGCACCTGAAACCTTCAGAGCTGTAAAAATCTGTTAATGAAGCACCGACTCCTAACCCAGAGCTCACCTCAACTCTCTCCCTCTGCCTCTCTCTCCCCCCCTCCCTCTCTGGCCTCTCCCCAGCCTGTGGCAATACTATTTCACTCTCTTCACACTGCTTTTGTTAAGCTTTGGCTTTGTGTACGTGTGCCATACCTGGACAACGTGTGTTTGCCAACACCTTTCTAGGATTTCTTTTGTTTGGAGGACAAAGTCCACCACAGGATTTTATGATACAGCACATTTGTGACACTTAATCATTTAATAACTCACAAAATAAGTTGTTCTACTTCGCAGATTTAAAGTTTCATAGTTTGTAGCTGATGCCTGTGCAGGGGAAAAGACAAACACATCCCGGGGAGTGCAGCAGGATTCATAGCCTGTGTATATTTGACAAAGGGGATGTGGTATGCAGAGTAAACTCTGACCCACAAGGCCAGAAATATGAAAACAATCACATGCGTACAGGCATGTATGCTCGCTATACATGAAGTTCAAAGTCAGCACAGTGTAGTACTGTATTGTGCAGCTTCAATAGCAAAGCTGGAATGTGACAAACAAAGGTGCGACAAGCCGAGCCGGCTGTGAAATGTTACAAGTCTAGAGAAATCCATTCGTCATATTAACAGTGAGACTTTCCAGCATTTTTTACCACGTTTTGTTTAAACTTTTCTGTTTTTATAGTCTTATTTCTAAAAGCATACATTGCTGCTGTCATTTAAATCATGACCAAAGAGTTGGAATGTGAAGGACGGAGGGGGAAGCCGTGCTCAGACATGTTGTGAACGAACGTGGGAAAGCTGCAGCAAGAAAAGCAAGTTCGTGGTTAATAGTCACACACTTGCATGTATTCCCGCCACTCAAGACAGAGGTTTATGCCTGTGTGACAGTTTCACAATGATATCTCAGACTGTCTGTAGCATCAGCTTTAACTTTAGGTTAGCCTCAGGCTAGCCCAGAAATAGAGCCGTGTTTTCTTAGTAAGAATCAGTGACATCTGCTGATCATAGACAGTATAAAGAATGGACGTCATATTCATGACGTCACCTCTTATGTTTCTGAAGTTCAGAGTGTGATGACTCCGGTCATCCCATCTTGCCTGCCTCTGCTGCTAATCTAAAAATTGGGATCATCGGTGGACCTGAGGCGGGCTGAATGACGCCTGGGTGCTCAAACAGGCCACCTGTAATGGCACCTACCTGTCAATCAAAGTGGCAACACTGTTTATTATGCATAACTTAAAGCCTTAATATAATTTGAACAGGTGAGCTATAAAAATCTAGTCTCGGTACAGTTGTCCGTTCGAGGATCTGCAGTTTTTGGTACTTGGCTTCACTTTGCAGCCACGGACGCTGCTGCTTGCTGATGACCAGCGTTTGCATGGTTAGAATCAGTTACACCAGTTGAACACTATCTGTAAGGACATTGTCAGTCGTTTTTCATTTGGAAACTAACCTGACCCTGCCTTTGAGGAGAGTTAAAATCTGAGGCAACTGGACTTGGCTGTAGGTCCATTGTCAGATCCATGATCTACAACCAAGTTCAGTTACTTCAGATTTAACTCTCCTCAAAGAAAGATGGACCTTCACATACAACCTGTCTGACTGATGAGTTAATACGAGTCTGCAGTATCTGCAGCTGAGGTTTATTTCTTCTGGATACTGGCTGTACCTGCATACTCGTCCTGGTGCAGTCGTAGTCCTGGAGTATTCTCAGCTCCAGGACTGTGGGGGCGTGTCCACTGAATGCATTGAAGCCACGCCCACTCCGGGTGCCCTCAGCGTGTCATCAAGCCACCCTTTAGGGCCGCCCACATAATCCCGGACTGAAAACTGGTGAAAAACTGTTTGAACCTCTAACTCCACATTTCCGTAATATATCATTGAGAGTCTTTTCACGTGTTTTCAGCAACTATTTTCCAACATGTTTAATGTGTTTTGAAGGAAATCTCTGAAGTCTGACCAAGAGTTCAATAACAGATTGTAAAAGAAGATCAAAGTACCACTGAGGGAAAAAACGAGATCCACAAACAGTTGCAACAGTATCAGGAAATTTTATTTAATTATATGTATATAATTCTGTTTCTTTGTTAATCGTTTAATTCATAATACCCATGAATATACAGACTATAACCCTCAATAACTCATATCTCTTTGACAATCTACTTATATCTTCTTTTAAAATAATTCCTTATAAGATCTTGGAGGGGAAATCAAAGTAAAGAAAAAAAAAAAAAGGAAAGTTTCAGAAAGATTGAAAACACTGCCAATAATAATCACGCCCATAAGAGAAGGAAGGAAGAAAAATACAAATAAAAACATCCTAATAATTAAAAAAATGATACAACTTAAACTCCCTTTATGTAAAAAAAAAAAAAAAAAAAAAAGAAAAAAAATACAACAACTCACCAATATAACAACAATAGCAATAATAAGAACAGCCATTTAAAAACAACAATATCTGGATAAACCGGCCTCGTGACGGACAGGCCTTTTAAACGCGTCGATACTGTATGTGTGTGTGGTGTGTGTGTATATGTGTGTGTGTGTGTGTGTGTGCGTGTGTGTTTAAGTGCAAACACACAGATAACACACTCCTCAGAAAGAGAGAGGAAGTGTGTGCATGCGTGTGTGTGTGTGTGTGTTTGTTAGGAGGATTGCAAAATGTGGTCCTCTTGGTTCGTTCCCATGGTTACCCAGTGAGATGTTTGGTCTGGTGGCAGGTTGGAGAACAAAAAAAAAAAAAAAAAACCCCAAAAAAACAAAGAAAGAAAGAAAGCAGGGCCGAATCGACTGCTGATCAAATATACATATGAAATACATACAAAATATCTGTGCGACTTGTTGTAAAAGCAGGGAGAGGAAACGACACTTTCAAAAAACACACACAGGACAAATAGTCTTGGCTTTATGTTACTGAGGAGCAGATACACAAACACTTGTACAAAGACTTAAATTACCGCAGACGATCCATCACACACACACATACGCAGCAGGCGAAACTTAAAGCTGAAACGAGGAGGATGCAAGACCAAAACAACAACCTTGAAGAGGAGAGAGCGTGGCTGCAAAGACAAAGTGCAGGCGTGCTGATTGAGTTATGATTGGAGTCCTCTGCTTGTGTGACCATCCGTCATTTTATGATCCAAGCAATGGGAGGAAGTGGCAGACACAAGGCGAGGGAAGAGGAAGAGATGGAGGAGGTGGAGGAGGAAGAGGTGGTGGAGGAGGAGGAGGAGGAGGGGAGGCAGCCCTTTTGAGTAAAGCGTGGTGAGAGTTGGGAGGTCGAACAAAAGAATGAGCGTCACCACATGCACCAAAAAGCCTCACACCGATCCCAGAGTGCTGGCTATGGCTTCTGAGAAAGGAAACAAAATGACGCGGCTCGAGCCCGGAAAACAAATTTTACCGACAAAGAAGGGGCGAGGCCGATGAGCACTCCAGATCTGGAGTCTATTTCAGACAAAGACAGGGATCCAGTGTGTGTGTTGGTCCATTTAGTTAGTAGGAGGGGGCTCCTTTACTGGTCCCAGCAGTGCAACAGGCAAAAAATTAGTGCAGGCTGAAGCTGGACCCCCCAGCGGGTGGTGGTGGTGGTGGTGTTGGTGGTGGTGGTGGTGGTGGTGGCAGTCACATCCAGAACAAAGCGAGAGGAGGGAGCAGACGCCAACAACAGACACAGATAATAACAACACACATGCACACACACAAAGAAACACGACAAGCCGTCTTTTGAGAGGAGGAACGAGCGCCAGTGTAGCACCAAATCACCCACGCTGAAGGAGGGTAACCAGGAAAACACACCGGCGAAGGGGAGAGCGCAAAAAACTGGCGTTTATACTGTACAACCATGAAGGGGAGGATGGTTGGATGATGGTTGCTTGGCTGTGCGCTGAGCAGGAATAACTGTACAGCACTCTGACATACCTGAGTTTGACCATTTTGTTGTCGATTACGTCGCGTTCGCGTCACATAGAGCAATCAGGGCTTGTCTGAAAGCTTCACATCAGCCAAGAACCGTCGTTCAATGCATGTGGTGCAACCCTCGCGAGGCTACATCATCCGTGTGACGTGAACGCAGCGCTCATCAGCAACGCGTACAGTTTGTCTCAGTAGTCGTAAAAGAGCTGTTCTTGTAAAAAGTTAGCAACCGGTGAAGCCGCAGCGACGGACGCCAGAAAATTCAGGCCGTTTACATTCAGCACTCACATCGATGAGCCGAAACAAACAAACAAAAAAAAAGGATCGTAATGCTTCGTTGGAAAGTGCATTTTTTTTGTAGATCGAGTTCACGTGGGATAAAATTTTTACATTTTTTGGTGGCCGTTCACTGACGGTTAGGCCTCTTAGCCTGCGTACGCGCTTGACGGTAGCGGATAGGAACGCAGGACAAAAAAACAGCACGGTGGGATGTCGAGGCCAAGAAGTCAACCGGGCCCCATTTTCCAGAATACTGTTCACTAAACATGACTCTAACGGACGACTTCAGTGTTTGTAACATAAATGTCATTTAATATATGAAAGGAATACTGACACTGGATCAGATATTTGGTGTTGGTTGTATTTCTTGAGGAAAAGGGGATGTTGAGGGGCCAAATGTGGAACGATACAGTAATGTTATACTCCTGTCTGTTTTCCTGCAGTAGTTGTCTGTAAGACATTTAGTCAGGTGGTTACATTTCTTAAGTTTCAAGCCTCCGGCTCACATATTTGCTGCTAAAAATGTTGGAAATGTTCTGGAAAATGGGGCTTCAGTCTAACATCAGAATGAACAGAAACTATATTTTAATGCAGGTTGATTCGATCCACTTTGTTCCAAATCGTGTAGCGCCTCCAAAAAGAAAAATAAACAAACTTCCCACAAATGAAGGGAGATTTCAGTTCGTCTGCCCTCGCTACGAGTTACAGGTCAAGAAATGTGTTTTAAGGTACAGTTCAAAAACTACAACATCCTTTAGTTGCTCCCCAAGCCAAGTTTCTTGCATCTCTCTGCCACTTTGGTTAATTTCAGGAATGCATGCATTCATATGAACATCATACACAGTTTGTTTTTTTTTTAAGAAAAAAAAAAAAAAAAAAAGAGCGACAACAAACAAAGAAGTCTATAAACCTGCCAACATGCCAGTAAAAACATTGAATGTTTGTCTCAAAAATCAAAAAACTAGCAAATATAAACCCCAAAAACATACAAATACGACTCTGAACTGATCCGAAAACACTCGAACGACGGTGTACAAACAAAAACTGCGACAAGCACACTTAAAAACAACAACAAAAAAAAAAAGCTTTTATATTTTTTGTATATACACACACCCGATTTTAGCATCCCCCGTTCTTTTAGCCCTCGATTTTTTTCCCCCCAGTTGTAATTTAAATGGAGCAAGACAAGAGAGTTATGGTGTTGGTTAATACAGTAGTATGAGTTTATATGAGAGGGAGCGACAGAGAAAGAGAGAGATCAGCGACAGGGTTTGATCAGGACAGGACAGGAGAGGAGGTTTACTGTAAGATGGGACAGGATGAGGCATTAAAACAGGAAAACAAACGTGAGGTGAGAGGAGGGAAGAGTCCAACATGGACAAAACTGAAAACAGTATGAGTACGCCAGACCCTACCGCCCCACCCAACCACAGAAATTAAAAGTTAAACTTAGCTCTCTTGCAGTAGAAATGGAAAGATAAGCAGTTAAATGTTCATATTTCTTGTTTTCTCTTTTTTGTTGTCGTCGGTTGCTTGAAGATGCATTTTTTTTCTTTTTGTTTTTAGCATGTCGTTTTTGGAGTCTTCTTGTTCCAAGCCTCTGTGTGGCTTTGTCACTCTTTAGGGCTAAAATACAAAAAATAAATAAATAAAAAAAGAGAGAGAAAGAAGAGAAAAAAAAATGCACTTAGACCCACTTTGAAAAACTTTGATTACTTCCTGTAAGATAAAGATCTGACTCACCCAGATAGTTAAGATGATAACTTTCACTTGTCGGTGAGTGAGAGGGTTTAAAGACTGGAAGCTGATCAAACAAACACATTTGTGGATATAAGGGTGCATTCAGACAGGATCAGGCACTGTGCAGCGGTGTGTCTATTTGTGCTGAACGTAACCGCTGTGAAACAATACGGAAATAACTTTTTATTTCGCTTAACCGGCTTTATCGATGCCAGTGCTCCCTCGCCCTCATTCGCTGACTCTGTCTCAAACAATCAGACACAAAGTTTGTGTCTCTATTTTGCAGCGTGAATTGTAAGTCAGGCTCAGATTTAGAAGCTGAGTACATGAAATAAACAAAGCCAGAACACAACAGGTAGAGTATCAGATCATGAATCCACCTGGATAGCTTCAGTTTAAGACGCATTTCAGGCTGGCTGTGGACGGGTTACCAAATCCAAGTGTTGCAGTCAGGCTGCGTTTTTCCAAAAGCTGGATCTGGCTCAACTTCTCCGCCACAGGTCGCTGCATTTTTTGGTGCACAACGGAAAAACCTGCGTTTACGCCACTGCGCCTGATCTTGTCTGAATGCGCCCTAACTGTGCAGAACATCATATTTAAAACATTTGTTGTTTCGGGGCTTCCTGCAGAGTGTGAGTGTGTTCATGATGTGAACAGGAATAAAAGTCAAATCTTACCACCTGAGTGAGACGAATTCCTTCACTAGATATTGTTGAATATTATGAATGCTGACAGCAGCAGGACACTAAGTTTATTTACAGGACAATATCAATCTGTAGTTGATGATTTGTCTTCATAATAAAAAGGTCTCTGCTCACTGTGTTAATAGGCTGCCTATGTTGAGTTAAGGAAACGACACATACACAGCTTAACTTGCTTAACTCATCATAAATAAACTTTGATGAACCTGCTGTGCAACTTTTATTACCCTTTGATTCGATTTTAGTCTAGTAGAATAATTGAATGACTAGAGTAATTGTATTTTCTACTAACACACTAAGCTCACATGTGGCTTTTGTCTTTGTGTTGATTACAACACATAAACCACAAGTATTTCCACATTCCTCCTCACAGCAGGGGCCACGTATGTCTTATTATTAACTGGTTGGTGTAAGTTGAAGTTTAAGGTTCTGGTCTGTTTCTCCTCCACTGACATCTAGTGGTCTCAAATCAACACAAGCTTCATTCAGAGCTCTTGCAGTTTAAATAGAGACACATCATGCATAGGATGAAACAGCTTTAAATGCAGCTTTATGACACAAATTGATACTTAGAAGTGGTGGATTTTTGACTGATGTTGTTATTTTCTGATGAACAAATACTTCTGGTTCTTTTAACTTTCCTTTCGATGGTGTTGGCCAAAGTGATCGGCTAATGACGACACTGTAAACTAACTAATATGTGTCAGGTAAGGCAACCTATGCTAACATAGGTGTGTGTTTAATAGATGGATCGTTTATCGTCCTCCATAGAGAACATTTGTTCCCACAGCCTGTACGGACATGCGTTTGGGTGTGAGGTAATGGTCTTTTCATGTACCTTTGTGTCTCAGGAGCCCTGGTAGGTTTCCTGGAAACGGGCGGTTTCCTCATAGATCAGTTCCTTCAGCTTCTCCTTGGGAAGGTCGTCGAGCTCCATGGAGAAAGTGAAAGGCTCCTCCGCTATTGGCTGCACACAAACACACACATAATACAAACATTCAAGTAGAAGCTCGAGTGTAGCTTTAAAAACGAGGTGTTGGTGGTAAAAAAAATCGAGAAGTACAGTGTGGTACGCTGTTGCAACATGCTGCACACAGTTATTCAGCCTTTAAGAGGCTGATCTGGAGGTAGTAGTTTGAAAAAAAAAAAAAAAACAGTTCAGCTTTCGCTGCCAAGTGTGTTTATACAGCCTGAACGGTGCAGATCAGGACACAACATGAGTAAACGCTGTAATGCCACGTAACTACAGCACGAAACAGCGGTACGAGTCTGGCTCTGCTGACGTAAACTGAGACGTGATTAACAATTACATTCTTTAACGTCTCTGAAGCTGAAGCACGGAGCAAAACTTAATACTAAGCACGGCTAAGAGGATTCGCAGCACAAAGGCTCAACAATGACAAACATGTCTGAATGGATCCAACATTTGTACAAATCTCAAAACTCGGCTTTTGTACTCTAAATCTTTAGCTTTTAAGGATTTTCTTAAAAAGTTATTTCACTGAATAAATGATATATATATATATATATATTAGTTTGTGATGGTGGCGCCATCCGTGTGCGTACCTCATCTGTGGGGTCGTAGTACTGCTCCAGGTAAGGATGAGCCAGGGCCTCCTCGACGCTGATGCGCTTGAAGGGATTGAAGGTCAACATGCGGCCCAGCAGGTCCAGAGCTACGACAGATTAATCAAGAGCGTTAGTCACCAGGATGTGCTGCAACAACAACAACATCTACTTTTTAATTCATTGTATTGCATCATATTTAAAAAATAAAAGCATCTTAATATACAAATTTAAGATGGAGGTGCATTCAGCATGACTTTACTGTCACACAAAACTAACCACGTTTTAATAGAGTTAATAATTAATGAGTATTTTGGCTGTGTGATATTTACAGTATGTTCTCGTTGAAGCTCTCAGCTGTGCTAACTCCCCCATGATTATTGTGAATGTAAACAATATCTTTATTATTCTAACAAACCGCCCATGTGGAGCATCTGACAAACAATAATCCTACGTTAAAAGCATGTTCTATAAATATTTTTTTAGATTTATAGGTGATAGAAACACCCTTTATTGATCGAGCTCAGCGGTTACAAAAGAACAGCACAGTCCTTTGAAACTGCCACCTGAACGTCTGCATCTGCTGCTAACTGTGGGTCTGTTACAGCTGCTGCCTTGCTTGTAGTGTTTTATTGTGTATGAAAAGTGTGTGTGGTCGCCCTGCCCTGATTGGTCCTGGCTGAGGAGGCATAGCAACCATAGTCACCTGCGTCTTGGAGGGCGACGACTGCTCGAACCACAAATCTAATCTGCCAGTCTCCAATCTGAAGATCAACCTTATTTAAGCGCGGACCGCAACTCGTGGCGGCTTGTGTTTCCGTGTCGAGCTCGCCTCTGTTGTTGTACTCATAAACTGATCATGAATATTGATGATGTGATTTGCACAAGCTGAGAAGTTTGTTGTTAGAGTCTCTAGATTTAGGTTATTTCTCTGTTTTTTGGTTATAGATAATAATTTAGATAGTTTTGATTTAGATAAATTGGAGTCTGGTCTTTAAAGAGTACTCTTTTTGTTATATTTATTTTGTTGGTTTGAGCAGCATCTGTTCGCCCTTTGTTTCCCTTTTTTTATTACCTCTTTTTGTTGTAGAATTAATCTGAATATAAACTAATAAATAACTTGGTTTCTACCGAAAACAATTGGTTTATCTTACTTCCTTTCCCCACACGAGCTGCGCTGTAACAGGGCCACAGAGAGCTGCTTTAGCCTCCACCTACTTCCCCAGATAAGTTTTGTTATTTTAGATACATGCGTCTTATTTTCTCTCCTTTACATCCCAGGTTTATAAATGAGCATGCGTCGACGTACCTTTTGCGTCAGCCTTGACGTAGATCTTATCCCAGGGGACCTTGGGTTTGTCAGGCAGGGCCTGCAGGTAGTTCCTCGCCTTCATGTTGATGATGCAGTTCAGATCTTCTTGAGTTGGAGAGCCGAGGACTCCTGCACACAGACGAGAGACAGAGAGTGAGGGACATCTTTCTTTCAATATGGCTACTCATGGGGCAGATCCTTCATAAATGTCATCAAAACAAGTACTACTCGCCCCAGAGAGTTAAGTAATCGACTGATGAACATACCAGGTGCTTAAATAACTTCATTGTGTAATCATTTGTAAAAATGAGCTTACCCAGTATGTGGTTGAGCTGGTCCAGGTAGTGTTTCCCGGGAAAGATAGGCCTGTTGGATAACATCTCAGCCAGGATGCAGCCCACTGACCAGATGTCAATGGACTTGGAGTAGCCCTGAGACACAAACACACAGATAGAGTGAGGAGGAAAGGAGATATCCACCCTAACACAGAGCCCATATCAGTTCCTCACACACCTACCTTTGAGTTGAGCATGATTTCTGGAGCCCTGTACCAACGCGTGGCCACGTACTCTGTCAAGAAACCCGTGTGGTCGTGCTCGGGGTCGGCTATCCGTGCCAGGCCAAAGTCACAGATCTGAGGATGAGACAAAGAGTCAGACAAATGTCTTCTCAGCTCTTATGGCCTTTTTAGAGTTGGACAACATTAATTATCTCAATGATATGATTAGGCATAAAGCACTTTCCATTTAGCTTAATGTTCTGTGGGTACATTTTCTCAAACTGCATGTTGGTGGAAGTGGAAACAGGAAGCAGAAATGCCTTCAGAGATCATTTAACAGCAAACTCAATCATTTAATAGGACGTATGTGCAAACACAAAATCTTGATTCAGTGTTTGCCACACAGTGGATGCTCGTCTGCGTCGTCAGGTAACTCTTAAAATGCACAAGAACGGCGTGTTTGAAGGCTGAAAGTCTGAAACATTTACAGAGAAACGATACTTTGGCGGAGCCAAGCCCAGCCAGGAAGGGGTTGGGTCAATCCATCATCCATATCCTACATTCCTGAGATTCCTGTTCAGTGTTGGCGAGAGCTGGTGCGACGTACTACTGGCACCGATGTTTAAATAAACACATAACTCGTGTTAATTTCTACAGAAGCTGACTGAAAATAAACAATCGACTTGAGACTCTGAGGTTTTGTCTGCCAAAAATTAACCAGTGTATGGACTGGGAATCACAGGGAACGTTTAATACGACACATAAATGCAGGATTTGCACATACACTGTGCAAAGTAAGCATGCGTATGTAGCTGTCCTGTGCTGTAGGTGCAGCTGATCAAATAAATACAGTTGTCACGAGTGACGAAGGTGTGTGTGTGTGCTGACCTTGAGGTCACAGGTGGTGTTGATGAGCAGGTTGGAGGGCTTGAGGTCACGGTGCAACACGTTGGCCGAGTGGATGTACTTGAGTCCTCGCAGGATCTGGTAGAGGAAATAGCAGATGTGGTCGTTGCTCAGCTTCTGGCTCTTCAGCAGCTTGTACAAGTCCGTCTCCATCAGAGTCTGCACGATGTAGCTGGAGGGACGCACGGGTCAAGGAGGACAACGACGGGGACACCAGGAGAAACATAAGGACTTTGCCCTGAATTATTGAGCAACATAAGATTATGAATAAAACCTTATTTTATTTCTTGCCGGACAAAATGAGAACTTCAACTTATATTTAGTGAGGACGGTCAAAAAGGTGCAAGAAGTGTGGTGCAATAATTTTGTTCCTCAAATCATGCATGAACCACAATAAACAACCATAACCACGGCAACCAGTGTGTTGTTTAACACAGTCGCAAGAGCACGCGGAGTGCAAAACGTCTGCACTAATAGTGAGAAACGTCCTTTGTCAGACCTTTGTGGTACTGTAAGAGTGTACATTTCTTAACCACACCAGGAATGGCAACATTGGTCAGTCCACTACTTTGGTATCTCAACAACTACTGGATGAATTGCCCAAAATTTCTGCTATGATAGGACGACAACTCCAGGTATCATGGGATTAACAGTGGATGGATAACAACAACAACTGTTTTTAAACATAGACAAATTCAGAAATTAATCACAGAAGAAGTTCGTTCATTCATTGTTGTTGAAAAATCTACAAAAAGACGCTGCAGTTCCAGGCTGGATTACAAAGCGCGTGAACGGGACACGATCGCACTCGAGGCAGCTGCTCATTGGATGTAAACTGTGTAACCAAGGAGATGTTTCTGTTGTAACTGTTGTAAGATAAAATCCACACCTTCGCAGCCCACGATCGCTTTCAGCAGAAGTGAACCCAAACAGAAGATGCCAGCTTTCTCTTGTTGGGTCATCATATAGCGCCTCCTAGCTACAGCACTCAGACTACAGCTCATGCTTGCATTCACATTTTTCCGGTAACAAACTCCAGGAAGCGACTGTGCGTGAAATCGATCTTGCGTAGCTCGAAGCGTCTTCGTGTACTTGTGTAAAACCACGTTTGTTGTCTCGTTGATACAAGAGACCCCGGCGTGCAGCGCTCCTACCAGCCGAGCTACATACAGAAAGGAATCGATGCCTGGTCCCTGGATTTGGTTACATCGGCCCTAATCAGGATTCATCACCAGCAACGACACAATACAACAAAGTGGAGCAACTAAAGCGATCAGACACACACACACACACACACAAAAAAAAGATACAAGGACATCACACATTTCTTTTCTGTTTTTCAGTGGACAAAGCAGCTTTTCACAGAGAAAGTAGCAACTCAGCAGCAACTCGCTGACCGGCCGTGCCTACAGTCCATCTGTTAGCTGCCCTGCACTGTCACTGAGGCTGACATACTCAAATGATCACCCAGCATAGAGGTGTTTGATGAATAGTTTGACCTAGACATCAGAGTACTTCTTACAGCCTGAACTCCACAAGATGATCACATATGTAAATGACTTTCAATGTCTTTAGCATGAACCGATTAGACAATGCTAATAAACAAAACATCTCAAAGTACAAACTGTAATTTAGAATCACCTTCAATTTTCAAGCTCTGTAGCACGAGTAGAGTGAGGGAAAGCTGGATTAATAACTACTTGTTTGTTTGGTTTAACCTCCCCACAAAGACACGCCGCCTCTGTTATTATTTTTATGTCAGGCGTAGTCGCAGCCACACACCTAAAAATGCCAAAGGCATTAAAGATAAAGACAAATCACTACACCGTTTTGTTACAGGTTATTGAACGCAACACAACCAGATGTTTAAATGAACTACTCTTTGAGTAAGTGCGCCACTTTTTTTCTGCGTTTTGATCAGAAGTACTGATTTGGACTGTGGCTGGCGACTGTGGCTGATTTTCTCTGTCGGAAGCGGTGATTTGATCTGTCACAAAGAGTCAAACGCAGTTTAATCTCGTATAATAAGTTGCCTCTGAAGCGTTAAAAAAAGGATACACATCCCTCATGTTGTCAATGTGCCGTGCCCTGAGAATGTCGTTGATGCCGATGATATTCTCATGGTGGAAGCCCAGCAGGATCTTGATTTCTCTCAGCGTGCGCTGGCAGTACGTCTGGTGCTCAAACGGGCTGATTTTCTTGATGGCGACGCGCTGGCTCGTCATGTTGTCCAGAGCGGAGCTGGATAGAAGCACAAAACAAGTCTCATATTACACACTGCAACAATCCACACACACACACACAATGACAGTATCAGAAAACTGGGCTAATGCTAAAAAAAAAAAAAGGGTGTTGCACAGTGCTAAGATGTACATGTGATATGTGGTGAAGTGCTGTAGGTGTAGGCCTGAGTGTCGGTGTGGGTGTAGACGGCGTGTTTTCTGGGGGGTCTGGGGCCCAAGCTATACTTTTCACACACACACTCATCCTAAACAGGAACAATAGTTACATCACATCTTTCCTCTTAGTGGAGGCACATTCACTTATTGCACAACACACTGCGTAGACCGGGCACGATCACACGCCTGTGTGTGTGTGTGTGTGTGTGTGTGTGCCTTCACAAAACATCTGTGCAGCGGTGACCTGGCAGTTTCCCTGAAACTCCTTTCACTGTGTTGACAATGTTTACAAATGCTGCACCAGTGTGTGGATCACATGAGTACGATGACACAAACAAAACAGCACAGTGCTCGTCTGTCACACACACTCTCTCTCTCTCCTTGTTTGATCATGACAGGCATCATCTGTATGAGACATCCACGCATCCACTGATTGTGTTCACAGTTCAGCCTCAGCAGCAATGACTAGGCACTGATGTCTAGTGCAACAGGGTGGTGTGTGTGTGTGTGTGTGTGTGTGTGTGTGTGTGTGTGTGTGTGTGTTTTATTAACACACGCTTTGGAGATCACATACAGTGATAACACACGAGGAAAAAGAGGCCTCGCTACAACTGCACACTATTCCCTCTCGCATCCTCTGCAGCAGCTCTGCTGCAGGCTTGACTCGTTTAGCAATCACAAACCGAGCAGAGATGAAAAAAAAAAAATTGATTGAACTGAGTCAAACTTGCGGTCAAATGCATGTCTGCAAAAGATTTCTGATCCGAGAGCAAAACTACGTCCTGCGCAATCACTCCCAATCTTGTTTCCTGTAAAGCTGCTCGTAGCCACGCCTGTAGCTACTCGGCTAACCTGCTAACCACAACACGGGAGGCATTTGAGGTTAAATAAATGTCTGGATGTTGGGCAGCTGCTTTGAAAACACGCGTCGTGACACCTCCTTTGTTTACTACATGACGCTTGTTGAATGTAACAGCTGTGTTTGGCTCGCTGGCTGTAGCGTTTTTTGCTAACAAACAAGCTTATGTGAGCTAGCGCTCCTGATTGAGACACTGTGATGGCCGATAACTCACCACACCATTCCGTAAGCCCCCTCCCCGATGTAAGAGAGGTTCGTGTAGCGGGGCCCCACGTCAAACATTTGGCCCTTCACGGACTCGCACTCGGGTTTGGGTCCCGCCGCGGGAGCCCCATCATGCACAGCCGTGGAAGCCGCCCCGGCAGCAGCGTCTGCGGCCCCGACCGCTGCAGTGCTGCTCGAATCCGCCATTCTTCCTCTCCCAAACTGCTCCTGCTGCTGTCAGTGTATGTTCACCGAGGATCCGCCGCCGCCGCTCTCAGCACGGTTCAACCGTTTGTCAAAAAAAAAGGCTTTAACCGACCGGATCGACGGAGTTTGGATCAGATCAGACCGGGGCCCTCTCTCTACTACTGAGGAGTAAATGGATTTCGTGCGCGCGGAGCGGATTTGGTCCTCTCAGCACAGAGCGTAAATGCGCGTGCCCAAAACTACGGTAATACAGGTGCGTTGGATATGCCCCACAAGGGCGGATTTGTATGGGCGGAGTCGCGTCTGTTGTCTCACAGGCACCGCCCATTCAGCTGTATTTTTACGGCGAAACGAGCGCGACGACCCGCAAAATAAACACGCAGCAGCCGCGAGTGGGCGTGCCGAAATATGTTGCACGCTGCCTGTTGTGACAAGAACAACACACTTTGTGATTTAATCGACATTTTATCACGACATTAACGTTATGTTAGACTACAAAGACTACAATTCCCAGATTATCGCCATATTTGTGTCTGCACGCGCAAAGAAATGCTAAAATTACGCTAAAAAAACGAATAACAGGGCAACAAAAATGTCGGATTTTGACGCTATAAGTCATAGATATAAAAAATATATGATATCAATTTCAAAATCTGACACTTTTAGTTAATTATTTGCGATAAAAAAAAAAGACAAAATCACCGACAAATACTGGAATCTTATCACCATGGAAACCAGTGCGACTGCCAAAGCCACACCCCTCTCTGCCTACGTCACCTCGTCAGGGCGGTGTACTTCCTGGTTACTCCTGTGCTGCATGTTGCTGTGCTTCGTGTACTATTGATTGGTTTTTTTTATGTCTCAGGGTTATGGTACATTTATTCCTACGACGACTCTGGATAGGCCGACTCCGTCTAGCGCTCACTCTCCTCGGACTCCCGCGTACCGTCTACAGCGCCGGAGTTAGGTACGGACAGCAACGTTTGTTTATTTTACATTACAGGACAGTTTCGCTTCAGGCTCACACTGTAATCCACAGTGGTTAAGTGCTTTAGTAGGTGTTTCAAGTGTGTTTATTTATGTAATTTAAATGAGTTTTGTGAAGTAAATATTATTAACTTAGTCAACAGATGTGTTTTGTTGCATAAAAGTAGCTCTAGCTCTACCAAAAGTGTGTGTTTTCTTCCTGATTATGTATGTTATCAGTGTATGACAGTAGTAATCACGTACATATTTTCACATTTTCTGAGTAGCCACGAGGGCAATAAGTGCATGTGGGATGGTGCCAGGTTTTGCAGGGAAGACAGAGCGATGCTTACTTACTGGATTTCTTATGTCTCATATTTCCACTGCAGACCTGCCATCTCCTGCTCAACATCCCATCCTTTCGCAACCAGTCAAACCGTTAGACCCGTCAGTACCAGTTGGTGTAACCTCTACGGGGCGATGCCATCCTCAGCGGCGCTTCATACCAAGTCCAGATGCCCCCAGTATCCAGGGTCTAAACTCAAGCGCTTCCCCGTGCCTGACAACAAGGTGGACTGGAGTCAAAACTGGCCGCAATATAATCCAGTCAGCCACACCGACCCGGCTGTACTAAAGAAGCCAGTATGGGCAGATCCTGATATTGGGTGAGTGATACCTGATCAGTCAACTTATATCGTCCAAAATGATATTTTCTTGGCTGTTGTGAGACTGTTACACGTGCTGTTTGTGTTCTAAGATGAGCTGGAGTCTATTCATGCCAGTTTTGATGACTTCTTCTTGTTTCGCAGCTCTTTCTCTCCACAGTTCAACGCTGTGGATGGCAGTGTGGACAGGACAAGCTTTGAGGGCAGCTACAAAATCGAAAATGGAAAGCCACTGTAAGTAATCGAGCACCTACAAAGGTTTCCCAAACATTTAGATGACATCCCCCCCGCCCTTTGTTACCTACCCCACAGTCCCTACACTTTTACATATTCTTTGATCACAGTTGTCTTTCGGTATAAAAGTGCTCCATTTCATTTGCTCTGGGTCAACTCACTGGCTCAGATACGTTCTGTGATGGCATGTTTTTTAATAAACACACACCACCACAGCAAACATCTCAACTGGACTCGATGATTTCTTCGACAGTGGTGCAGTGGTTAGCACTGTCGCCTCACAGCAAGAAGGTTCCTGGTTCAAATCCGAGTTTGCATGTTCTCCCTGTGTCTGTGTGGGTTCTCTCCGGGTACTCCGGTTTCTTCCCACCGCCTAAAGACATGCACTAAACAGGTTAATTGGTGACTCCAAATGGCCCGTAGGTGTAGGTGTGAATGGGTGTATGTCTCTATTAGCCCTGTGATGAACTGGGCCCCGCCTCTAAGCCCCCCTGTGATCCTGATGAGGATACACAGTTACAGAAAATCGATGGATAGTTTTGCTCAAAAACAGATAGTTCACATCTGTATTTAGTCATTTTCAAGCCTTTATGGGTAGAAAGTGGACTCAAAAAGAAAGTGATAGCAAGCTTATCTAATCTAACACTTTGATAATGTTACTTTAACATACAGCAGCAGCTTCACAGAGCTGCATCAGGGCAGATAATTATCAAGGGGATCCGTAGCATTAGAAATCCTTTTGCATTACCGGGAGTTATTTTATTAAATGTTAAACACATCAGGATGACCGGTCAGACCAACGCTGTGAGTGCTTGTTCTAAAAGTCTTTAATAGGAAGGTCTACAACTCTCCTTGTGCTCTTTAAAGAGTTTTGTGTTTGTTGAGAATGCTGTTATTGATTTATGTTTATTTTGACTTTAACTTTTTTTTTTGCAAACATACTTTAAATAACACCTTTGCAATTTTTACTTTTTTCTCATTTAGAAATCCACTTGGACGCACGGGAGTGACTGGTAGAGGTTTGCTGGGACGATGGGGACCCAATCACGCAGCAGATCCGATTGTCACCAGGTAACTTTTTCTTTCCACGTCTGTATTATCCAGATTCTTTCTAACCTCATTTTAATTGATGGCCTGATGTGTGTCACTGCCTGGCAGATGGAAAGTAGATGCCAAAGGAGCAAAGATGAATCACGCAGTCTCCAAACGGCCTATCCTGCAGTTTGTGTCCATCAAGAGGAAAGACTGTGGGGAGTGGGCCATTCCTGGGGTTGGTGGCTTTTGCATGTGTCTCACTTAATCCAAAATCAAGACTCAGATGTGTTTCTGTGACTCACTTGTTTGTTTATATGTGTTTGTTTTCTAGGGCATGGTAGATGCAGGGGAGCAGGTCTCGCTCACGTTGCAGCGGGAGTTCTCGGAAGAGGCGTTGAATTCGTTGGAAACCCCGGCAACGGAGAGAGCGAAAATCCATGAACGCATCACCAAGCTCTTTAAATCATCAGGCCTTCAGGTCAGCAGCTGACTCCCTCTCACTTACTGTCACATTTTAGTCAACGACTGTGACAAACAAAGTATCTTTGTTCTCCTTTAGGTCTTTAAAGGCTACGTGGATGATCCTAGAAACACTGACAACGCTTGGATGGAGACAGTCGCTGTCAACTTCCACGATGAATCAGGTTTTTCTTTGTTTATAGCTCTTCAGACATCATCTCTCTGAGTTTTTTAGTGCGCTGACGTATTTTTGTTGTTACTGCAGGCAACAGTGTGAGCGAGCTGCCGCTTCAAGCTGGAGATGACGCGGGACAAGTCAAGTGGGTCGATGTTGACTCGCCCTTCCCGCTCTACGCGAGTCATTCCCGTTTCCTAGAGCTGGTTGCCAAAGAGAGGAAAGCCCACTGGTAACCAATGACGAGAGACTCTATTCTGACATAACAATGAAGGTTACAAACAAGCCTCTCTGTGCAGAGAGTGCTTGTGATTTTAGGACGCATGACACCTCAAATATGTGAATCATCTTGCACTAATTTAAACATAGCAATCGTAGTTAGCAGAACTAGCAGAACTTATGAAATGAATAAAACTAGCATGTTGAAAGCTTGGCTGCAGCTTGTGACTTGCTGCTTTGCAGAAGACGCTAACGTGAGACTGTAAAACGTGAGACGCTGCTGAGTGCCACGCCACATTGTATCTGTAATTATGCTAATTTATTCACTGTTAACAAGGATCACATTAACACAGCGTGATTATAGAGGAACAAACACAATGAGCTGCAGTGAATATAACACGTACTACATTAATTTAAGTGTGATAAAGGGGGCGCGCAATCAAAATTAAAAAGTGTAGACTCACTTTGATCTTTACATGTGAATATAATTTAAAGAAACGATGAAGCTGATCCCAGACAGGCCGAAGATGGAGGACGAACATGTTTACAAGTGGGAACAGACGGTGGGAAGCAAAGGTTATTTCACACAAAACAGCTCGCCTTTACGGAAACAGATCAGTACGCAATGAAGCATTAAATGGCTCGTATCTGTTCATGGTGCAAACACAAACACCTGGTTCCTAAGATGTAATATGAATATTCTGTATGCTATTTCCACTCACCGCTTTATGTGAAAGTGGTAAGACTGAAAACTTAACTGAATTATGTCTCACTTATTTGACTGAAGAGATGATGACAGAGAACACACAGTTTAACATGATGGACTATAGGACATCAACGGGTCTTTGAGGCATCACAAATCCTATAAGCTCTTTTCATTTGCTGTTATCGCCGCTCAGGCCACAACTTTTGCCATATTCAATTGGATAAAGGTGATATTACCAGCAGCTGAGTGTGTGTGTGGAGGCACTACCATTCTTACCTCAGTCAATGCTGATCCACGTTCAGCCACTGGACTCTTACAGGCCGCTTAATATGCTTATCAAAGTAACAAACTAAACTTTACAGTAGGAGCACTGAATTTTACTCAAACTAGCAACCTGTCAGTCACAAAATCCTCCAACCTTTGCCGTAAAGTTTTATTTTTTTCTGCCTAAAGTGAACTAAAAGTGATCTTGTGTTCTTTGTTAATTTAACTTGCTCTAAACTGTAAATCATTGTGCATTTCTCCTCATTAAACATATGTGTGTCAAGGAAGTGATTATCATAAATCGTGTACCTGTATGTGCCGCCGTCTTAACTCTTTACGTCTGAGCTTACACATTAAAAGCAGTAATGCTCAAATGTTTATGCAAACCTACAGACCGTCATGCAATATAAAGTGATATAAAACATGATTTTTGTCTGATTTTAAGAGATCTACACTGATGTTTTTAACAAATTATATCCTAAAGAGGAACACACGTCATGGAGAAATAAAAATTCTGGAAAGATACCTATAATTTTGTTCACTGTGTTTGTCTTGTATTGTTAAATTGTGTGTTGTCTGTGCTATGTACACCGGGTCCCCTCATGCAGGCCCAAACACTTACATCTAAAGGCTACTTCTTGGGTGGGTGGTCACATTTGTAATCATTGACTACACTGAGTGTAATGATTTTTTTAAAGTGGCCTTGAACCTCAGAGAGCAGAGAGTTATAGCAAGCTATACTGCCGTATTACTGCAGATATACTGTACGTGACATGTAAGAACATCTCAGGTTAGGAGGTGCCAGAGAGTATTATATATATTTGGACAGGTAAAATAGTTTGTAGAAAGTCCAATTTGGTCAAAGAAAATGATGTTCTCACTGTTTTCAGGTTAAGTGATAAACACAGCTGTAATCCAGATTTAATTTGCAGACACAGCTCTTCCTATGTCTACAATTTGTTCAAGTAAAATATACTGATAACGAATAGAAAACTGAATAAATAATCATTATTATGGAGGTAATGTGAGTAATAAAAGTAACCTTGGTTGCACAGCAGACATTCTGACTTGTCAAAGCCAGAAAAACACAGGTGGACTTAACAACAATAAAGATGGCACAGGTCCATTAAGTGTCCTAGTTACAGTGATGGAGAAGCAGCAGCACAATAGCAGGACCTCCCTGAAGTGGAATGCAGCTATCATTAGTACACCTGAGAGCTTCCTGCTACTGTGCTGTTCAACCAGTCCATAAACACTTTCTCACAACCTCCGTGACTGTGAAGTGAAATCAATGCTGAAGTGCCAAAAACTGCAGTTCCTCAAACGTCCACTTGGGGCTGGCTACAGAAGTGAATCAGTCTCCATAAGCCCCCATGTTAAAATGTCCAACTTCACAGCAGAAATAAACATGTTTACAGCCTGGTACAAAAAACAGTTTTGGTCTCTATAGCTAATTTCTCCGTTCATGACAACTGTACTGAGGGTGAATTATTATAGAACTCACCTGTTCAAATTATATTAAGGCTTAAAGTTGCAGAATTACCAGCGTGGAAGCTTTGATTGACAGGTGGGTGCCATTACAGGTGGCTTGTTTGAGCACCCAGGTGTCATTCAGCCTGCCACAGGTCTGCCAATGATCCACATCTTTGTAACATTTAAAGACCTATTATACTGTCAGTGATTGTTACTGAAACTTTTTTATTTTCAGTTGTAATTGTACAGAAGCTATGAACAGACGTGCTTGTGTGCTTTTAATGCCCTAGACGTTATTAAATAAACAATCAGCTTCTGTATTTATACATATTTATATGTCTTTATATGTGTGTATATGTGTTAGTTGCTGGGGTAAGTTGAAGTCTGAAGAAGAATGCCTGTCATGTGTCATGTAGGCCAACATGTGTGACCTAGTTGTACTGCCAATGTGTGCAACACAAGGCCTTTGACGGAACAACTACACTACCCATGAGCCTTTGCGACAAAAAGCCGCTCTAGCTGGCGACGTGGCTGAGGGACGTTTGAACGGACCGGGTTGATTCAAACGGGGCAAACCGGCTTTTGTTCGTTCACTGCCAGTTCAGTCAGACTTTAGATGCTCGGACGAGTCTCTCCTTAAGTTTTTTTTATATATCATCGCTGGTTTAAACATGTCGGGGAAAATCAAGAGCCGCAGTGCCGCAAACGCAGACTCGATCACCGGCGGAGTGTCCTGCGATGAGCGCATCTTGCGGGATTGTCATCAGCTGTACACAGATCCCGACAGCGGTGAGTTGGCTGACTGGTTGACTCAAACCTCACCTGGCCGTAGATCACGGAAACACTCACCTGTTTTGTAATGATAAGACAGCAAGCTGTTTGCTAACCAGGCTAGTTAAGACACGTTAGCTTTAATGCTGGCGGCTAACTTAACCGTTAGCTCGGCTAACTGAGCTAATAGGCACGGATTTGGCTGACGTTGCGCTAGCCGGCGCTAATGCTAGTTAAATTAGCCGAGCACAGCTGTAACTAATTAGTCAATTAATGAATGATGAGTCAGCTCACACATATCAAACGTTTTTGTAATGTTAGCTCTTAGTTATAAGTTGGTTAGCTCATGAGATACTGAGTCTATGAATTCTGGGTCCCCATAAATGTTACATTCATTTTTAAAATAATAATAAACAGTACTCTGCTACTAATATTGAAATGTGTCTCCTCTTTAACACTGCTCACACAGGCTTTGTCTTTCTCTGTCCTGAGTCCAACAGGTGCCACCAT
Organism: Argyrosomus regius; assembly: GCA_946959425.1. NCBI lineage: Eukaryota > Metazoa > Chordata > Actinopteri > Sciaenidae > Argyrosomus > Argyrosomus regius. Next base: position 8,406,133 of record OX336897.1, on the reverse strand, counting down.
GATGGCATCCTTCATTTTACCCCTTCAGACCAATGCAACCTGTAAACTCATCAGTGATTGTTGAACTGTGTCATGTGTTTTGTTCAGGACTGATGTCTGTAGCCGAATCTGTTGGTGTGACGTTGCTGCCGCCCAGGAAGAAGATCACCGTGTTGCTGATGGGCAACCATTCAGCCGGGAAAAGCTCCTTCATCAACTGGTAAATAGATTTTTGTCCCAGTCTGCAGGGACTTGGCTTGTGGACCGGAGGGTGGACTGAGAGGCTGGTTCACCTCTTGAGCAAGATACCGAACCCCTCACTGCTCCCAGGGTGCCACTACGTTGCTGCCCATCACTCCCACCATCTCTCCACATTTGCATGTCTGTGAGCCCTTTGTGTGTGTGTGTGTGTGTGGGCCTGTATATGTGAAACTTCATATTAATTCTCCTCTTTTCAGTCAGAGGGCAAGTCTGTCCACTCAAGATCAAACTGCTCAACAACTGGCAAACTAAAGTGATGTTCTATATGAAACAGTACACTTGGTCTACACTAGCATGTACAGGCAATATCACATGAGAGGGTGTGCTCTACCGTCATTATTAGCACGTCAGTGATGAAGCCAGTTTACTACTCCAGCAAGTAGTCCGAGCCTTAGTAACGACCTAACAACAGAGGCTATGTCTGGTCCCAGTCGACTAACGGTAAAGCTTTCTAGAGATCGTGGAGTTTCCCTAAATGAATAAATACCACACAAATAAACACAAAACTGCCTCGCTAGTTCACAAGTTCACAAGTGACTGCAGTATAAATAGAATTAAAAGTCTAAGAGAAGGAAGAACAAAGAGGTGTGTCTGTAAAAAAAACAAACATATAACTCTGTATAATAACTCTGTGCATTCTCTCTGGGAGTCATTGAAGAGTTTTAAGGCAGTGGGCAGGAATGACTTCAGTTGCGAGAGCTGCAGGAGACTCGGACAGAACACACTTGGTTGTTTGATCTGTGACGGTAGCTTTCTGTTATCCCTCCTTTGCACAGTTTCGCATGCAAAGTTTATAAATGCCTGCATAATGAGTGCAGCAAAGCTCTTCACATCAGCCATTTTTGCTGAATAATATAGTTTTAATTGATTTAATTTGACTTTGTGGACAAAACTGACTTGGAAACAAACATTTCTGCTCCACCTGTGCATCACTAACCTGCTTACCTGTTTCTTTTTGTCATGTGTTTATCAGGTATGTGGAAGAGCACATTCAGCGCACTGGAGTGGCTATTGAGACCCAAGGCTTCAGCTTTGTTACAAGTGGACGCAAGAGAGAGTCTCTCACAGTGAGTGCAACAGTACAAACACAATAGGTTGACATTTATTGACGTGTTCTTCATCTCTAAGTCAATTTAAAACTTTACATTTGAAGTCGTTCCTCGTGATAAGTCCTTATATACATTAACTTAGTTCCTCTCTAGTGATTTCAGTTCTTCTTGACATCCTGATACCTGGTTCACAAACGTATCTCTGACTGAGCCGGTTCTGTTTTTCTTCAGGGAAATGCCACCCTCCACCTGTATCCACACTTCAAACCTCTGCAACAGTTCAAAGGTGAGATTTCAGCTCAAATGTCCTTCCAAACAGTCCTTCCCTCTTTTTTTATTTAAACAGTCAACACAATGATGCACTTTGTCTCCGCCTCATTGATCTGTTCCCAAATTCCCAGCATTCTGATGGAGAGATTTGCTGCTTTGTTGTTTGTCTGTTTGCTACTTTGCAGCTTTAGGATGCAGCAGCAGCAGCACAGATCGATCCGCGTGGCAGCGCCCTCACACTCCTTGTCCTTTATGAAAACTGATACAACGAACAATCAGCACTCTTCTCTGATCTCTTTTAAAATGTCTTCTAGGGGTCTCAGAGTACTTGAGCACAGAGATCTGCACGTCGAGACAGAAACGGTTCAGCCTGGTGACGTTTGTGGATTCGCCCGGGTTGGTGGACGGTGATATGAAGTATCCCTTTGATGTGGACGAAGTTATCCTGTGGCTGGGTGAGCTGCCACTTACTGACCTTGTCTGTTGTCGCACCGTAGTTATCACGGGGTCCCCTGAGGCTTTTGGAGCAGCTGGTGTTGTGACACAGAGTTATTTTAAATGGTATAGAGCAGCTCTGTTGACGTTTGTTGGATCTGTGACGTGCACCAGTTAATGTGGCCTCTGGGACTGAAATATTATAAAGTACAACTACTTTCCATGCTCCACACTTTGTTTCATGATCTGTCATCTTGTCTTTGTTTTAGAGGTTAAGTTAGAGCCACGTCTGCTGCAATATTTCTGTGTGAGATCAGTGAGCTTTTTCCAGGTTAACTGCTGATATAAAAAAAAAAAAAATCATCTTTCACTAAAATCATATTAATACAGTGTGATTAAACTGTGACATGACACTAAATAATGTGTCCAAGTAAGAGCTACACTAACTCCTTCTCGCTTTCACTCTCAGGTGATCTCTGTGACCTGATCCTGGTCTTCTTTGACCCCATGGGTCAGGCCCTGTGCAAGCGCACCCTCAACATCGTGGAGAGCCTGAATGAGAAACACGGAGATCGACTGAGGTTTTACCTGAGCAAGGCTGACGAGGCCGGGGGAGAGTCGGACAGACAGGTATGAACAGCTACAGCGCGGGTTAATCAGTATTCTGTTCATCAGTTGAAGAAAACTTTAAACTTTGTAGACATTAAAGAAGCTTCCACATCATATTGTCAGACCACTGATGACCAAGAATAGATCCTCTTCATGTTAAAGTGTGTGGGTGGTTGAAAGCTTCCGTCAAGTGTCTTTCCCAGTGCGGCTTTTAAAGTACAGAACACGCGTGTAAATGTGTCTTTACTTCCATAAAACACACTTGTACTTACAGTCAGGAAGTCACATCTCTCATACTCTTAGTCTTCTGACTTTGTTCGTCTCAGAGAGTGATGATGCAGATCGTCCAGGAGCTCTGCAAGCGCCCGGGGCTCAACAAATGTGGTTTTGACATGCCCACTATCTACATTCCTCATCCAAATAAGGTGAGACGCGCTACTTTCATTGAGTTTGAGGTGATTGTACACTTTTTAGGCTCTTTTTAATTTCACATGTTTTGTTCCTTTCCTCAGCCAAGTCGCTGTGTCAACCAGATCGAGGAGGTGTGTCGCACCGTCGAGAAAACGATTAACCAAACCGTCCAGAATACACTCAACTCGCTGGAGAAGGACTGTGAGATCATCAGCGAGGCGATCACTGATACACTCGTTAACGATAGGTAACTCTCAAAACCTCTTTGTGCTACAGGAACTCTGCATATGTCAGAAGTTTGAGGTTAATTTCTTTGCTTTCAGGCAGACCAGTGTTGGGAACCGACGGGTGCGCTGTAAGAGCTGCTTCCTCACTCTGCTCGGCTTCAGCGTCCCCATGGCTCTGATGGCCTTACTGGTGCTGGGCACTCTGTCCCAGGAGCTGCTGGAGATGGCTCTGGGCCGTGAGGGCACAGAGACACTCTCACTCTACCTGGTGAGTGTTCAAGCCGCCGTTCACTGCTGTGTTGTGACATGTAAAGCAAATCAAGTCTAATTTGGTCACTCTTGTAATCCACAGTCTCCCGTAGTGAAAGTATTCGACTCCCTCTCGGTGGAGCAGCGGTTTTACGGTTGTGGCCTCCTGGTCCTTCTCTCCTTCCTCCTGCTCATCATCGCACGCTTCTCCTTCAGGTACAAGATGCTGAATCAGCTGCTGTGCTTCCACAGTCAGCCTGAAATGTCTCTGAAACTGAGAGGTGGATTCATAGGCTAAACTCTGATACTCTACCTGTTGTGTTCTGGCTTTGTTATTTCATGTGCCCAGCTTCTAAATCTGAGTGTGGCTCACAATTTACGCTGAAAGCGGCTACTTTGATATCTGAATGTAACCTTACTGTCAGGTCACCATTTTAATTCATTGTAATATATTTGTTTTATGTAAGCACAGTCCTAATTCACCCTTTTTCCTCAAGTGCAACTTAATTTCTTTTTATTTTAGTTTATCTTGATTTTTCCAGTGGACACATGCAACACATACTTATTCAAGCAATAAATATCAAATATTCACTAATTCCAGCTGAACAATTGTACGAATTTGCTGATTTTCTTCATCTTGTCTTGTAATAAGATGAATATTTTGCACAAAACAGGAAATCTGTCATCAGAAATTGGGATGAAATTTTGATATTTTCTGACATCTTAAAGATCAAATGTTGCAGCCCTGTCGTCCGGTTTAGTACCTACACATTTGTACTGTATGTGTGTTCTTACTCCACTCTTCTGTTTTACTGCAGCTCTGATACTTTCATTTCCCATTGTAGAATCAAGAAGATAATATATGTTGAGCAGCTGCATGTAAATTCAGGTCCAACGTCAGTTTGTATGTTAAAAACAAGTCTCGTGTCATCTTTGCAGGACTCAACCCACTCTGTCAGGCAAACAGAAGAGACAGCTTCAGGAGAAGCTGGAGTACGTTCAGGAGGTGGTAAAGACCAAAAAGGTATTATGGGTGACTGACTCTGATGTGGTGCTGGCAGTAAAAAAGCAATATTACTGAGGGGTAGTAATCTGTCTTCTTCTTTCCATCTAGAAAAAGCTGTATGAGGAATATCTTCGGCAGAGTGTCAGCGATCAGGACATGGACTTGTAAAGATGTACACAACGAGTCAGCATCCCCACACTGACGTCAGCCATCATGTCACTCTGACCACTCGATGCTGTCTCGTTGACGTGTATAAGCACGCGGTACTCTCGTGAAAGCCCGTCCAAATTCTGGTGCTTTGGATACTGTAAAGTCTGTTTACCTGTTAGATAATGTTACCTCTGTAAAAACTCTCAAATCACACTATCTGCAGATTAGTAGAGTTTGGTCTCATAACAAATGAACTTTTGTTACTAATCATGTATTCGTTGTGAGCGTTTATATACATGTACTCTATGTGCCTCTGCTCCATCCACAGGAACTCAGGCATGTACCACTTAAAGATATTTAAAAAAAAATTGCAAGCTATTTATATTATTCCTTTATCAGAGAAATTGTATTTTGGTTAAAGGGCATATAGCACTGTTTCACATGAGTCACTTTGTATGAGTTTTTGAAGACTTACACCAGCATTTTATACAGAACTCTGCTTAGTATTATGAAGATACAGCTTTAGTATGTAATATGTAGAGTGTTCAATTATCCGCACAGCTCTTATCAAACATTTTTAGTCATTGACCAATTCAACTTTTTGTATTTTCCTGTTCTACATCATGACCATGTTTTTAACTACAATTGACTTAAATAAAAAACAATGTTCACTATTGGAGGCGATGCCTTTTTTTCTTGAGATTTAGGTCCGGCCCGAGGTCTTGGGTCCAGTTGAATAGTCAATAATTACCTCCTATGTCCTTTCCTAACTATTTTAAGATGTGAAGGAGAGTTCATAAGGAGTTAGGAAAAGACGTCTGCGGTGTTCAGAGAATTTAACTGCGCTTACACGAGGCTATGTCACGATGTGACAGTGGATGTTGATGTTGCGGATGTGAAACAAAGTGCTTGTCACAGTGAGAATGGCCGCTCACCCTCCTGTCCACTCAGATACAAACATTAGCAAGTAATGGCAAAAGATGGATGATTAATAAGCAACAATAACTTCCAGGGTGATCTGCATGGACGCTGGAACACTTTATATTGTTATATACTTTATATATTCATGTTGTATATATTAATATGAATGCCCAGGATAACTGGGATCTAGTTTCACTCAGTCAGGAATCTAAAGAGACTATTCGACCGGACCTTGTGTTGTGCTGGCCTGCCTCGGTTTTCTTTTAGCTCTTCTTGGTGGTTTGGCCCTTCCCACCTCTTGACTGATCGATGTCGACTGGTTCCAGCCTTTATAAGCTGCATCATTTTGCACATTGCATGGGCATTGTCTGATTTATTTGTTAATTGTCTGAGAGGAAACATCAGGAATAATTATGGAATAAAATTAGGTTCATCTACAAAACAGTTTGTAAATACTGTGCCACCTAAATCTGCTATATACTGTCTGGTCTCGGTTTAGTTGGTCGTAACATGTAAAGAATATGAACATCATCTGTGTTTCTTCTTTACTTGTATTCTCTGCCTCACAGTTTTGTCTATGCCACACCCTGTTTGACTGCAAATGGATGAGGAGGTGGAGGAGGAGTAGGGCAGGATGGAAGGATGCATTCCTTGATATCAGATTTCTAGATAAAAATCGAAGCGAGGGCTAGAAAGTCGAATCAATACTATGAATAGATCCACAGCATCTAAATCTAATGAGTCTGCTACAGTCACAAATTAATAACACTTTGAAACTAAAGTTGTGTAGCATTATTATATCAAGTGGCGTCTACAGTCATTTGAGATCCTGTCTAGTTTTTATTGAAGTCCAAACACAGGAAACTATAAACCTTGTATGGTCATGCCTTTGTCAAGCAAAGGAAACAGGTGCAGAGAGACTCGGATGCAAATCTGCTGCAAATAAAACAGTTTCTGAGTTTCATGGCGTATAGTAAGCTTGGTTCTCTGCTGCTCTTCTCTTGCTCCTCTTTTAGATGAATTATGTGGCATGACTGTCCATCATGCCACATACGCCACATGACAATTACTTCACATCATATCAGCATGCAGTATGAAAAGTGACCTGCTCACCACAGAGGGAGCATTATACTGCAGAATGCGAGGGCCAGAGCTGATAACACACACCGACAGACATTAACACTGTGAGAATGAAATAAAGTGTGCTGAGAGCTGGCCTGTTAAAAATTGTGGATGTATGCGCCTATCAACACCTATCAAGACTGAATCACCTGCTCACCTGGAGAAACTATCAGAGAGATGAGAGAGGTAAAAGATAATATAAACAACAAAGAAAAAGAAACACAAGAAAAGAAAAATCTTATAGTTTTAAGTCACGACCGAAGCACAGCCACGATACCAATGAGTGATGTCACCTGTACGTTTCCGAGGCGTTGTTTTGAAGCCAAAATATGTGGTGGCAAAGACGTGGATCATCTCTTGACCTTAGTAGCCTCGCTGCTGATTATGTGCAACTTTAAGCCTTAATATAATTTGAACGAGGTGTTATAAAAAAAAAAGTCTCTGTACAGTTGACATGAATGAGGAAGTTAGCTATAGAGACCAAAACAGTTTTTTGTACCAGGCTGTAAACATGTTTATTTCTGCTGTGAAGTTGGACATTTTAACATGGGGACTTATGGAGACTGACTCACTTCTGGAGCCAGCCTCAAGTGGACGTTTGAGGAATTACAGTTTTTAGGCTTCATTTCCCAGCACGGAAGGTTGCCGCTTATAAACACACACACAAAAGGCGCAGTTATATACTGTGTGCTGCTTAAAACGAGTGAATCAGAGACATGAGAGCCAGAGTTTTATTATAGTGTCAGGCCAAGTTTGTGGTTCAAAATGAGGCTCACTGCCCTCCAGTGGTCAGCACACAGTGGACATGACCGGACACTGTAACGTCCAAGGGTGTGGCAGTTACAGAAAACAGACATATATGGACACTTTTCTCTGTGTTTAACCAACATTAAAGAAAAAGCATTAACGTTATCATCAGCCTCAGGGCTCAGGGCTGAGGGGGGGAAAGGCGTTAGTGAACAGGAAGCAGGCTGACGTGATTTCCGCAGGCTCGGACCGGGGAAAGTTGTTTCCTGAAGTTGACACTGCGCCGATAATTTCCACACCAAATCTTCCTCGGTGCTTTTTTTTAAAATTTTTAATAGAAAAAAATGACTCGGACAGGTTTGTCGGACTTTTTATAGACGTCAGGTGAGCTCCGATGTCTGGCGGGAAAATGAGCTCCAGGAGTGAAGACGCAGGTAATAAAACAAAACAGCCGAGCAACGTTAAACTTTAATCCGCTTCACGACTAACGGGATTGGCTGTGAGGAGACACACTGACCTCTGTACAACTTAAAGTCTCACCAAACATTAACCTGTTGCTTCTCTTTAATGTTAACCTGTTGATTTGAACGCAGCTCCGGTCAGTTAGTTAACCGTTAAACGGCCTGTTAGCACCGTTGACCATTGAAACAAACGGGCGATGCTAGCTGCTGGCTAACACTTTAGCTAGTGTCCAAACTGAAGGGAGAACCGCCGAGGAGGGTCCGGACCAAAGTGGGATTTAATCCGGCTCAGCAGTGAGACCTTTCCCATTATCCTCCTCGCTAATGATTAAGCGACTGTACCAAGTTATATTTGCTACATTCCTGCAGATATAAGCTGCTTTTTAAGACCTGTTGCAGGTTCAAACACGATTGAATACACTGTATTAACAGCTGTGACTGCAAATCACAAATTATTTCTGTTATTGGAGTTTATTTATCAACTTTTTGTGATCTGTCTAACCCCAGATTTAAGTATAAACAGCAGGATAACATACTGCATCAAAGTCACATATGTTTGTTCATCTATATTACATGTAAATCATGAAATACTTGGTGCAATGTCAGTGTTTTATGGTATTTTGTCACCTTAAAGGTCCAGTGTGTCAGATTAAAGGGGGCTCTATTTACTGAATTTGTCAGACATTAAATATAATATTCATAACTTTTATTCATTAGTGTATAGTCGTCACCTGTAAATAACATTTGTTATGTTTTTATTACCTTTTTAAAATGAGTCTTTAACCTCTACAGAAACAGTGGGCCCTCTTCCACGTGTCGTGTTTCATGTCACAAATCAAACGCTGGCTCCAGATAGGGCCTTTCATGTTTTTTGGCATGTTTCATGGTCGTCTCTCCTTCATGCTAGAAAGAAGAGGGTGAAGCGACGGGGTTGCAGTCAGCAGCTTCATGGCTAGATGTGATCCTTTCAGTCAGATGTGCACGTGTAGTTTGACAAACAAATGGGTCAAAACTATTCTACATATTGAGTGAGAAAACAGGAAAATGTGTTTAGTTTGTAGTTATTATGACTGTTTTTACACTTCCAGCAGTGTGGCAAACACAATGAAGATGTAAAGACAGTTACTGAATATACAGATATAGATAACGTTCACTCCTTCTCATTGTACTAAACAATTTGAACAACTAGTTTCCTGTTATACAGTCAATAAGGCGGTGTCACACACTATTACCTGAGCGGCTTTATTATCCCACAAGATTGAAGACATAAAACATGAAATCTGTATTTGTATGCAGCTTTCAGACAGCTGTACAGACTTACAATGTGCACACTTAACGTACACGTTTTGTAGCTTTACAAACTGAACAATGAGAAAAATTTCAAGTTGCATCCTTTTAATCATGTTATTTATTATCAATATATTTTGTGTGACGCCATCCACACTGATGCAAACATCCTAATGACAGGACAGCATAATGAAGACACAACCTGTTAATCGTTTTCAGAGTCGAGCCTGCAGGCCCAGCTAGCCGAGTACCGAGCTCAGGCCGAGCACTGGCAGGGCGTGGCGACGATCTGCGAGCTGAGCAAACAGGAGGAACTGGCAGAGCTGCAAAAACAATGTGATCAAGAGATCCAGTCTCTGCAGGAGGCTCTCAGAGGTCTGTGTCCTTGTGTGTTACCCTGTGAAGTTGCGCACTTTCTAACACTGTGAACTCTCTTAAGGAAATGCAAATAGCTGTAAGTAAGAGAGGCAAATATAAACATCTCACGAGAAACAGATACTGTCACAGCATATCATGTATCAGGTACAAGCTCACACAGCTTGTTCATACGTCACACTTTAAAGATAAGTTTTTAGCCTTTGATAAGAAGTCTGGATCTACAGCTATAAGCAGCCATATCTTTGTTTTCACGCCTGTTCAGAGGCCCTGAAGCTAAAAGCTTTAAATTAAAAGCAGAATTTGCATTTCAAGTTCATATTTTGGTGTAAAAGAAGTCATTTTTGTGCTCAAACTTTAGTTGCAGTTAATGTAAGCACAAGTAATGCCTGACTGTGTTGGGAAACTTCTCCTTTTTTATATGTTTTAATGATAAAATCTGTTGTATTGAAGCTGTTTCTAAACTTTAAAGACACAAAACTGATGCTGTTTTGTGATGCAGTTCAAGGACAGTCAGAGAAAACAGAGAAACACATGTAGAGTTATGTGTAGAGTATGTTTTGAGCTAGCTGTAAATGGTTTCATCAGTAGTTTATTGTGTTGTTGTGTTTACAGAGACAGCAGCGCAGTATGAAGCCAGAATAGCTGTTCTTCAGTCTCAGCCTGTGGAGTGGAGGAGAGCGAGTGGACAGAACATGGTCAGTGTTTATCTTTTTCCTTTTTTTAAACTTGTTTAACTTGTTTGAGTGTTTTGGACTCAGTCCCAGCATTTGTTTCCCTCTGTTAGATCAGTGGAAGGAGAGCCAGGATGGACACAGAAATTGGCAGTAATGAATCCCAAACGCAGATCACTAACAGCCAGACGGAGGCCGAGGCGTCGCCGGACAGAAGGCACAACCAGTCGGCGGAGCTCGAGGCGGCGGCAGCAGAGGGAGAAGGGACGCCGCTCACAGCTGAAGGGTATTTTTCACTGCGAAACTGCGACTCGGCCTCGCTGTCCTCCTTCTCTTTAGACACACCCTCCCTGCCGAGAAAGCTCCACGCTCAGGACGACACCGACTCGCTGGTCTCCACGGGAACTCTGGTGCCTGAAGCCATCTACCTGCCGCCGGCTGGACACCGGCTGGTCACGCACAGCGACTGGGACGCACTCAACGCTCAGGTGTGGATTTAAAACGATGATATCAGGTCGAGATTTGCACTTTAATTGAATAACACTGAGGGTGTGGTGTGTTGGGCAGGTGTCTGAGCTGCAAGGGGAGGTGAGTCGGCTCGAGGCGGAGAAAGAGGAGCTGGAGAAAGAACTGGATACACAAACCAAGCACACACACAAACAGGTGAGCAACACTGATCAGAGTGTACAGCAGAGAGTGTGTAGAGTGTGTGTCACATGTTAATTTGTGTGTGTGCGTGTGTGTTCAGGTATCAATGCTCCAGTGTCAGGTCCAGACTTCAGAGGCCCTCCTCCAGGATTTGCAGAAATCTTTTAGCCAATCACAGAACGCAGTCCAGAGTCGGCTGGTGAGTGATACGATGTCCGTCCTACAGGGTGTGTGAGGCTCTGTCAGGGGTGGTAAAATTCAAAAATCACTTGATTCCTGTGGCATAAGATGTTTGTGTGATCGCATACAATTGTCATTTGTGTCTCCAGGCAGAATTATCTTTTTCCCAGAGGAAGATGTGCAGCGAGCTGTCGAGACTGAAAGGAGAGGAGGTGGAGGATGAAGGACCGGAGTCCAGCTCATCATTCCCAGCGACGCTGCAGGTACCATTACCCTTCTAGGCCTTTACATACAGTATGTCTGCTCCATGAGAGCTGCAGCAGAGAAGAATAGTTTCACATGGTGTCATAAAGGGAACAGAAACCTGTGAGAGTTTTGTTTCTGTGACTTCCTTTGTTGCATTTCTTCATTTCAGATTCAGAGTTTATGGATGACTTTATTTCATTTTTCACTTGATGTGTCAACCTTAATACGTGGATGATGGTTTGGAAGTATTTTGACCTGCTTGTAGTGTCAGTGTGTGTGTGTGTGTGTGTGTGCGCTGACTGTTGAACTCTGACCTGCAGGGGGCGCACTGTGAGGAGCGACTGCGCATTGAGATTGTCAACCTGAGGGAGCAGCTGGGCAGCCGGTCAGAGGAGAACGGTCTGTTGATTATATTAATATGATTATTTAGAGCAGATATTTAAACACTGACTGTCACTTAAACTGAAACCTTTCATCCTTTCTGCCTGTTTCCACTCACAACGACGTCATCAGAGGTGTTAGAAGGTGAGTGAACGACTCAGTCTGATAAGACAGTTAGTAGGTCTCGTTTAATAATCACAGCATTGTTGATGTCAGTGCTGCAGTGATTGAACAAACTATAAGCAGTCCTTGTTTGTGATGCTGTGCAGTGCAGCTGTCCAGTCTGAAGACGGAGACGGAGAGGATCCAGGCTCAGAAGGACCAGCTGCAGGCTGAACTGCTGGCCTGCCGCACTGAACTGGAAGCCCTGCGGGTGGCGCTCTCTCACGTGCAGAACACCAACAAGGCGCTCAGTAATGACAAAGTAAATCCAACCTGCCTCTTTTTTTAACGTCGTTACTGCTGTCACTAAACTCGCATGGTTGGTCAGAAATGCTGATCCTGATCGTTTAAAAAAGTTCTTAAGCGTTATTTTATATTATTATTATATACATTTTATTATTCTAACAAACAAAACTGGACACAAGGTCCACCTTACTTGTTTTAAAAGCTTTTAACCAACTCTTGTGGCTTTCCTCAGCGGATGAAGTTGCTCAGTTGTCATCCCTGGAGCAGAAACAGAAACTCGTGTCCACGTGACTGAACTTACAGACTGAGATCATATTAGGGCGCATTCAGACAGAATCTGATGCTGCAGCAAATCAAGAGAAATAAACTGAAATAAGAAAATTTAATTACACTTGGGATAAGAGGTAAATTAGGACTGTAAAAAAAATATTACGGGTGCATTCAGACAGGATCTGTCGCTCACACTCCAGTGAATCACTACAGTGTGTGTGTACAGTGAGGTGTGTCTCTTTACTGTTGAATTCAACCACTGTGAAACAATCAGGAAATAACTTTTTATTTCACGGGCACTCCTTCACTTTCATTCACACTCGAGCGAGCCGCACCCAGACTTAGTAGCATCCTAGTTTAGTCCGTGGGTTTAATTTTTCCACTGCAGCGCCCCGATGATAACTAGACAGTCCTCATGACAGCTCCATCTGAGAAATGGTTGAAAGCTTTGGGAAATAAGTTGGAGTGTGTGTTGAGATTTTCTTAAAGGTCAAAAATGAGCTTATAAGCTTAATTATGAATCATGATGACTGGATTCAGTTTCAGAGTTCATTAATTACACATGTACACGTCATGTTTCTTTCTATAATTCTCACGATAGCAGCTAAATAATATATAAAATATAAAAATGTTTTTTTGATTTACAATATTTATATGAGAAAACAAGTGTGACACGGCAAAGTGTGATACAATAATAATGATATTAAAATACTTAATGTTGTCTGTCTGATCTGTTTTCTCTGTGGCTGTCAGGCGTCTCTGCACCAACAGTGTCTGGAGCTGCGAAGTCAAGTGATCAGTCTGCGCTCTCAGGTCGACACCAGCCAGACTGTTCAGAGAGACTTTGTCCAGCTCTCCCAGTCGCTGCAGGTAAGAAACAACGGACAGTTGTAGAGGTTTGAGTGCAGGAGTGATGGATGAATCCTTGACCCGTCTCTCCTCACTCCTTCAGGTGAAGCTGGAGGTAATCCGGCAGGCCGAGACTCTCGAACAAGTCAAAGAAATCCTGGAAGGCGGAGTCAGCGAAGCTAGCTCCTCTCCTGCAGACGCCTCGTGAGTTATAGAGAGTCACACTGGAACCAAAGAGAACAGACCAAGAGAAAACGGCAACGAGAGTGACCAACAAGGACCAACTAACTAATCGTGATCACTGGGATTATCGCAGCTCGCACTTTCCGATGGATTCTCCTAAAGAGACATCACGTTTTTGATTGTTTCAGAGACGATGGTGTTGACCAAAGTGATGTTTGATGAATCATGGGAACACTGTAACGTTTGTTCACACTCACTCTGTTTATTCCTGTACTAATTATGTAAATGTATCTGTAGATAAAACTGACACAGCAAAACACTCCACAGTCCCAACACTTGATTTTGCACTGTATCGGTCATTAATATGCAAACTATACGGTCATCACCCCGTGCAGACTTTTTCTGTGAAGAAGGACGAATCACAGTGCAATAATGAAGTGATACAAACTCTCCTAAATTAACTTCATCAGGGAGGGTTATTTTTATTATTTTCATTCATTTGTTGTCTCTTTATTTTAGCTCAAAGTCGTTAATTATTCCTGTTCTTACTACAACCATACCGGCTTTTTGACTGAAAGCAGATTTATGATTGTGGATGAGAAAAGAAGTAAAAAAAATCAGTGAAGAAATGTGAACGTGTGACAGTCCATAATATATTTGTTATGCTACATAATTTGAGATATTCATTACAACATTTTAAGGTGAGGAAATGTTACTAAACCTCCGTTAAGAGATATAAAGTGAGCTGGACACTGACAGTTTTAATACATATCTTTATTCTTTAAGAATAGAATCAACACAGAATAGTTTTCATAACTCTCACCTATATATTAACTTCAGTACATACACAGAAAAAAATATTTTGCAGCTTTTTTTTTTTTTGGTGTATTTTCAGGCGGCTGATGTGTTTTTGTTTTTGCATTCGTGCCACTTGATGTTTTTGATCACGTCAAGTAGCTGATGGCAGCTCTCATTCAGCGGAAGGGCTCAGCCTTTTCTCTCCATCCTCTGTGTCTCAGCTCTCTGCTTCACTTCAGAGCGATCTTTACCTCTTAGACTTTACCTGGAGAGAAAAACAGACGCCTGTCAGGGTGTGCTGAGATTAAGTGACGGCGTTAAGAGTGAATAACTAAATCATTTTGGGGAAATGCGCAGCCAGCTATCTTAATTTAGCACAACCAAACAGCTAGCCCGTCCCGATCCAAACATAATCCTCCTTCTAACACCTCTAAAACTCACTAATTAACATGTAATATTTAATAATAATAATGTTTAAATGGACAATAAGTGTAAAAAACAAACAAACTGGGGGTCTCTTGGCAAGGACCAGTAACTCTGCGTGGGCTCAGAGCCAGTCCAATGCAACAGCCTCAAAACAACAAACCATCACTAAAGTTTTTGTACAAATTAAAACCATGGATTGAACAATGAAATAAACTGTTTGACATGTTAGTTAGTGAGCTTTAGACAGAGCCAGACTAACTGTTTCACAGGCGAAAGCATATATATATATTCTGAGTGTAAAAATTAAATTAATATAAAGAATTATTCCCAGTTAAACTCGATAGAAAACGTGATAAAATCACAAATTTTGAAGCCATATCTTCAGGTTTTTATGTGAGCGATGTTAGAAGGCTGAACAGAACATACACGGTGTGTTTGAGGAATAATCCAGCGATAATTTATCATGTTGCAAAATGCACAATGAACTGGTTCCATTAACTGTAACAGTGATCAGCATGCACAATAGCACAACCTCTCATAAGCTGTATACAGCCATCATTTATACATCTATGGGTCAAAACGTCTGCTGTGCAGCCAGTCCATGTTAGCTGGATTACAGTAAACGCATGGACAGTCAAAGCGAATGTGCTAATCTGCATTTTACTATTTCTACTGAAGTCATACTTTCAAGCTTCTAATGAGAAACAACTATGAAATACTATGTATGATGCTGAGACCGGTTATTAGACTTCTACTGGTGCTTCATGTCAGAGGCACAGCCGGCTAGATTTACAGAAAAACTTACAAGACAGGGAAAACAAACAAAACACACACATATAACGGACACAGAGTCAACATGAAACTGTCCTACGACGTGCAAGATGCAGAAACCTTTAGCATGAGTGAGGGGAATACCTTGTTTTGTTACAGGGAGTATGGAGGAGGGGGAAACAGGTTTAGACTGGGTAGTCAGAAGAAAAAGGAGCATCCAAAGAGAGGAAAATTAGATAAATGTCACCAGAGTCATCAGAGGTTAGAGGAAAGAGGGTGGGAGATAATTAAAACTGTGTCAGGGATAAGAAAAGAAGGAAGAGAGGCTGAAACAACAGACAAATTATTCAATAACAATCAATTAATCAATCATATATTCCTTAAAAATCAACAAAAAGGAGACATTGGTGGCAAACGTTAGAGGGGAAATCACAGCACATTGTCTCAGAGTACCAGCATCTGTTGTTGTTCTCTTCTGTACAGTGTATATGATGAAATCACACTGTGTTTAAACAGGTCAAATGTTGAACTTACCCTCCAGATATGTGCGAGCCACAAACTTGAGAACCTCATCGATGAGGATGACGGGGAAGGAGAGCTTCAGCACCATCAACCACTGCTCCACGTTCAAGTGAGTGAGCTTAAAGATCAGCTGTGGACGAGACAAGCAAGCACCGATCAGGGGGAGATACAGAAATACGAGTTTGATGTGTTGGAGACGATCGAAGCTTCAGCTCCCTCCACAGATTTTCTATGGGATTAACGTCCACTCCATGACCTGAATATGCTTTTTCTTGAGCCACTCCTTTGTTGGCTTGGCTGTATGTTTTGGGTCATGGTCGTGCTGGAAGTGGACCAAACTCCCTCCTGAGATGAACACAAACGTGGTGACCAACTACAGGAAACGTCTGACCTCTGTGCTTGACAGCAAGTTTCTCCACCAAGTACTGAGTCATGTTTTGTTAGGGGATCAAATAATAAATAATAATTCACTCAATCAAATGCAGATTAGTTTATAACTTTTATATAATGTGATTTACTAGTTAGTTTTTCATTCATTTGTAGTTAATTTGTAATTTACTGTGAG
Source organism: Argyrosomus regius (assembly GCA_946959425.1). NCBI lineage: Eukaryota > Metazoa > Chordata > Actinopteri > Sciaenidae > Argyrosomus > Argyrosomus regius. Next base: position 8,389,653 of record OX336897.1, on the reverse strand, counting down.
ATGGATGTGAGAGAGATGAAGCTATGGGCAGATTTAAGCAGATGTATAGTTAACTTAAAAAAAAGGAATAAAAAGACGCACCATGTTAAACAGTTGGATATTAATGACACAGAAGTGATGAACATCAGTGCTTAATAAATAAAATTTGTCTAAATAATAATAATAATGTGTATAAATGTCTAAAGAAATGAGGAAAAGTTGTCTTGTGTGCCACCTCTGTTAGTAATCTGGTCGTCTGTAAGTATTTAAGCGATGACATAATGTGAGAGAGAACATGGAGGTGGGAGAGGCGGTGTGTGAGGCGTGTGTGGAGGAGGAGCAGAGGGAGGTGGATGTAGTGCAGGAGGACTCACGGGCAGGGGGTCGACGTAGATGATCATGAAGTGAAGGGACATGGAGAGGCTCATGGCGCCCACCAGCCAGCCGTTGCTCCAGGGAGGCATGCGCACCAGGGACTGGTTCTCAGACAAGCTGGGGGGGAGGAGGGAGGAGGAGGAGGAGGAGGAGGAGGAGGAGGAGGAGGAGGAGGAGGAGGAGGGTTGGGTTGGATGGGGAGGCGGAGGGGTACGTTAATGCAGACTGAAAATGTGTGAGGGCATATGAAAGAATGAATGTAGAAACATAAAGTGCAGAAAGTGTTTGTCAGTGGAGGAGGAAGTACTCTGATCCTTTAAAAATAAAAGTACCACCTAATTAAAAGTTAATTAAAATGTACTTCAAAGTCCAGGCCTTGAACTCATCTTCACACCTGAAGTACTTAAACACACCGCAGAGCGACGAAGAGACGGCTCCTCCAATCAGAGTCTCAACTACCTCCTGCTTCCTGCCACCAGCCGACACTGGCTCATCTCTGAACTCCTCCATCCAACTACAACCCTGACTTCTCCTCTCATCTCTTAACCTCATCCCTTCATCCCTCGACCTTCATCCCTTCATCCCTTGGATCTCAACCTTCATTATTTTATTGGAATTATTGTTACTGATTTAAATTGAAGCAGAATTTTAGTTTTACTAATTTGAGCTAGTTTATATACTTTGTTTACGATCGTTATATGTCTTCATTTAAAAAGTAACAATTACAGCTGATGTAGTGAAGTAAATACTCAAGTACAATAAACTTTGAGTACAGTGCTGAGTAAATGTACTTTATACTCCACCACTGGGTCAAATATCGTTTATTTTTCATCAACAATATTGAGATTTAGTACCCACAATGCCCCCTGAGCCGACAGACCTGTTCAGAGCGTTGCACATCTCGATGGTGACCAGCACAGACAGAGCCATGGTCATTGGAGGAGCGGCCTCAAACACTTCGCAGTGGACGCCGTCAAAGTCCTCGTTGTCCTCGCTGCACTGCATGAAGTGTGACTGAAGATAGAAACATTCGTTATTCTTCGTTCTCTGAGAAGTTAAGATCTTTCCATGAAGAGTCTCTGATTAAAGCAGCTGGTTGCAGCGTGTGATTGCGTTAAATACTGACCAGCTGGTGGAAGGTGACCATTGGGCCATCGTCGCTGTACAGGAACCACCAGGCAGCAGCTGCGACAGTTGCAGCACCGACATAACCTGGCAGAGATATTGTATTGGTGCTTAATGCGTTGGCACGGCAACAACATCATTTAGATGTAAATTACAGATGCATTTGTGGACGTTTGAGTCTCATGCAGCTGTGGAAGTGTTTCTTTAATGATTTATTAATTATCAAGAGTCGTAGGGCGCCATTTAAGACAAACTAAGCTAAAGTTAATGGACCGCAACACAGGAGTGCTTCCTGCAGTGTCACTAAACAAGTCAAAAGTTTAATATAAAAGTTATAAGACACCTGATCAGACAGTAAGAGAGAGAGAGAACAAAGATTGTTATACCTCCGATGGTCAAATATCTGAAGAAAAGCCAGCCAGAGATGAGGGGCTCTTTGGGGGAGCGGGGAGCTTTGCCCATGATGTCCAGGTCGGGCGGGTTGAAGCCCAGCGCGGTGGCAGGTAGGCCGTCAGTCACAAGGTTGACCCACAGCAGCTGGACAGGGATCAGAGCCTCGGGCAGACCAAGGGCAGCGGTGAGGAAGATACTGAAGGAGCGAGAATGGGAAATGAATAGTTAGGTCACAGTTCCTCTGCTTGACGTTCTAGTCTTAAGCAAAGACTAGTGTCGATAATATGATTGAATGAGAGTGCTACGGTGTGTTCATGCCTTGTTCCCAATCCAACATTTGGTGACACAGTTTCATCTATTTGTTTACAAATTTAGTTCAAATTCATTGGTGTCTACAGGAGAAAATTTTAAAATGAATGATGGCTTAATTCCATTTAGCTGCTCTGGTTATTGGTGCTATCGTTAAGGACATTTATTTCCTGCTATGACAAGTCTAAAAAAGTCTATTATGTTGAGTTATTGCTCAGTGGTTTCCAAGCCAAGGTTTAGCTTGTGCCCCCTTAAAACAAAGCGATGCTCCACTGTGTGTAATGTAATAAATAATACTAACAATAATTCACAAGAAAACAAGGAGGAGGGATACAAAGCTGCTACAAATAGGATCCAGCGTTCATCTCCTAATCATATATTTATATATTATCTAATATCTCACACAATCAATAGTCATTTTCAGACCTCAACTATCAAGCACTCACCAGACGACCTCGCCTACGTTGGAGGAGATGAGGTAGCGGATGAACTGCTTCATGTTGTTGTAAATGGCTCTGCCCTCCTCAACAGCAGACACAATGGAAGAGAAGTTGTCGTCAGCCAGGACCATCTCAGAGGCAGACTTGGCAACGGCAGTGCCAGAGCCCATGGCGATGCCAATCTCCGCCTTCTTCAAGGCGGGGGCATCATTCACTCCATCACCGGTCTTGGAGAGGAATAATGCGTTAATTCAAGTCAAATGGTGTCACTCCATTTCAAAGCATATACAAGCTCTTTTCTTCTTCTCACCATGGCGGTAATCTCATCGAAGCCTTGGAGGAACTCAACGATCTTAGACTTGTGGGAGGGCTCCACTCTGGCGAAGCAGCAAGCCTTTCGGACGGCTTTCTTCTGATCATATGGAGAGAGGTCGTCAAACTCACGACCGGTGAAGGCCTTGCCAGTGACGTCCTCATCCTCACTGAAGATGCCAATACGACGGCAGATGGCCACAGCTGTGCCTTTGTTGTCACCTGGTGGGACAGATGTGAAGATTTGATTGTTCTTGTTCAGTCTTTGTTTAATTTCTTACTCAATAAGATTAAAACTGTTGAGTACCGACCAGTGATCATGATGACACGGATACCAGCAGCCCTGCACAGCTCGATGGAGCTCATAACTTCCTTACGAGGAGGATCGAGCATGCCAACACATCCAATAAAGGTCAAATCAGTCTGGAGAACAAAAGAAGCAAAAAGTTCAGTGACCTTTGGAGCTGCTTGCAAGCAAGAAAGTATACTTCAGTAAACATTCAGCACTCTACGTTGTCCTTAGTCGCCCACCTCATAGTCTACAAACTTGGTGGAGTCCTCCAGGTTCATCTCCTCCTTCTTCATTGGGGTGTCGCTGGTGGCCAGAGCCAAACAGCGGAGGGTGTCTCGCCCGGTGCCCCACTCCTTGATAACGGACATGATGTGGTCTTTGACTGGCTCGGTCAAAGGTACACGAGTGGTGCCCACACGGACATATGTGCAACGGTCAATGACGCCTTCTGGAGCACCCTGATTTTCAACAGTCAACAAAATATAAACCGTCATTTTGTAGTAGTATCAATTGATTGAACTCTATCTAAGACATTTCTTAGAAAACTTGAAGCTTTATCTTTGTGTTTAGTGCTGATTAGCAAATGTTATTCCTAAATATCAGCATCTTATGGTCATTGTAACCATGTTAGCATGCTGAAGTTAGCATTTAGCTCAAAGCATCACTTTGCCGAAGTGTACTCTTTGTGTTGTGTCACACACTCACTTTGACAAACATCTTGCTTCCCACAGGGGCTTTGGCCGACTTGGCAGGAGAGCAGTAAACCGACATGGACTTCCTGTCTCTGGAGAACTCCAGCGTGAACTCCTTCTTCATCAGCTGCTTGACCACCTGTTTGAAAATGAAGGAAAAGAATCAACAAACAAGGTAGAGTCTATTACATCTGTTAAAGCAACGTTGTGTAACTTTTCTAACATAAAATAACAGGTTTAAAATAATTTCGATGCTACATTGATGTGTAATCAGGTCAGTGGTGTCGGAGATGCTCTCATGCCAGAACCGGAGCTGGGCAAATGAAATTTGGAAGATAAATGGACCTCTTAAAAATATATATTATAATAATATTATTATAATGATATATTTGCATACGATCTTTTGTGGACTTACAGAACAGCAAGTGTTTGCTCTTTCCACCTTGGACAGGCCGCGCACTTCAGTGTTGAACACATTCATCTTCTCCACCAAACAGCACAGGGCTGTTTCAGTCGCCTCACCCACTTTTTCATAAATACCCTTGGACTGCATGGTGGAAAAACAAAAAAAGCAAAAGTAGATTTTAAGTTGGTATTCTGCTACATGTAACACATAAATAAATGTCATGAAGACAAAATTGCAAACCTCATTGTAGTCCAGAGAAGAGTCATTGCACAGAGCGCAGATGGTAGCCAGCTCTACCAGTCCGTCGTACTGTCCGCACTTCACAGAACTGCCATTCTTCGTACTGGGAGAAAATGATTGACAAGTCAATGCATTGTTGTGTTGCGTGTTCTTTTAACATTAACTGTTAACTCTTCTGATACTTACACTTCTCCCTCTGGGGTGTACTTTGAGCCTGAGATGTCAAACTGACTGAGGGAAACATTGTCGCCATCGACTTTATCAATGACGAACATCTGCACGGAAACAAAGTTTCTGCATTAGGTTTGCTCTCATTTCGAGTCATCAGAGGACTTTCTAGATTGAAAACTCTCGTACTATATATACAAACGTACCTTAGTGACACACATCTGGTTGGTGGTGAGGGTACCAGTCTTGTCAGAGCAGATGACTGACGTGCAGCCCAGGGTTTCCACAGAGGGTAGACTTCTGACGATGGCGTTCTTCTTGGCCATACGACGAGTTCCCAGAGCCAGGCAGGTAGTGATGACAGCGGGAAGACCTGCGATGGACGGAAAACAGGAAGGACAGGTTGGAAGGTGAAGGTGAAACATTTAGAGGAACTTCTTAAGCCAAAGAACCAGGTGATGAGAAAGGATGATTGGACGACCACCGGGACTTTAGGGACTCTGCCACTGGGCAGGCTGACAATAGTGGAGGTCCCTTGACAGCCCTTAACACATCAGCTGGAGCACAAGGTATTCCTGTGGGAGGGGGCTACTGCAAACCATTCACTCAGATCTGTGCTCAGATTCTTGGCAAATATCAACCCTGACAATGATGTGGAGAAGGTCTGGAGTGTGTCCAGTTTAGTGACATTATCGTGGCATCTGTGTTTGCAGATGATGCTGCCCTTTTGGCATCATCAGACTGTGGCTTCTGATGAGCGTTGGCACAGTTTGCAGCTGACTGTGGTGTGACGGGGTGGAGAGAGCACCTCCAAATCAGTCTGTCAGACTGTTTCTGCACCAGAACAGGTGGCAAAAAAGTTGCTGTTTCAAGCATTTGATGATTTTTAAGGTACTCATCACAACAGGGGGCAAACCAGTCGGATGTAAAGACAGAACTGAGTAACTATGCAAGCTCTTTATTTATGAACCAAACGTCTTTCCAACTTTCATCTATTCTTGGAGTTGGGTAGCGACCAAAAGAATCATATCAAGAAAACAAAGACTGTTTGGCTTCCTGTCTGTGACAAACAACTACAACAGCGAGTTAAGAGGAGTCAGATAAGCTGCTACAGCCACCTGCTAAAGATGCCCCTTTATGATTATATCAGAAAAACTGGGCAGAGATCCCAGGACAGATCAGGACCCACAGAAGTAAATCTACCAGACAGTGAAAAGAATGGACGTCGTATTCGTGACGTCACCCATAAGTTTGTAAAGCTCAGCCCACGTTGGCAGTACTGCCTCTACCGCCTCCTGGCTGATCTAAAAATCGGCAAAGATGTGGAATGTCGGTGGACCTGAGTTGGGCTGTATGAAGCCTGAGTGCTCAAACAAGTCACCTGTAATGGCACCTACCCGTCAATCAAATTTAATATTCAACTTCCGGGACTGGTATCTAAGCTGAGCTACACAAGATGAATCTCTGATATGATAATCTTCTTGGGAAACTGGATGGAAGTTAATTTCATGGGGGTTTACCTTCAGGGATGGCAGCCACGGCCAAAGCCACAGCGATCTTGAAATAGTAGATAGCACCACGCATCCAGGAGCCTCCATGGACGGGGTCATTGAAATGGCCAATGTTGATTATCCACACAGCCACACAGATGAGGGAGATGACCTGATGGACAGGCAGTCAGCAGGTGTGTGTCAGACATTAGTTGTAGTCTTTATTGAATTTAAATGTTATGGGTCTTAGTGTTTTTACTGTCTCACCTTGGAGAGCTGCTCTCCGAACTCGTCCAGTTTCTGCTGCAGAGGCGTCTTCTCCTGCTCAGTGGCGGCCATCTGGTCACGAATCTTACCGATCTCAGTGGAGACGCCAGTTGCAACAGCAATACCAGTGGCTTTACCAGCGGCAATGTTGGTGCCCTGAACAGAGATTTAAGAGGGAAAAAACTGAATAAAATATCTCGACAACTATTAGGACTGACACGACATTTCGAACAGAAATTAATGGACCCAAGAGGATGGATCACACCGACTTTATTCTAGCTCCAACATGAGGTTGACATTTGTGGGTTTTGACACTCAGGATGAAATGTAATAACTTCCTCTGACTTTTCCTCCAAGTTTCATCTGTCTGATACTTTGGTAGATAACAGCAAAAGTACTGATGTTCCCATGAGCCTCAGCCAAATGTTATTTGCATAACTGGCTATGTGCATGTAATTGTGATGGACGGTGTAGGAGACAAGAATAACGTCGTGGGGGAGACAAAAGTGAGTAAAAACACCCTAAATATGTTTAGAACTACAAATTAACTTTCTTCTAGGATCAGCCAGCGGCGGCTTCACGCAGTTCATTTGCAGTCTGAACGCAGAGGGGTGAACATCTCCTGATCTGACTGCAGCTGGGAGGGACTGCTGTGTGAGTTCTGGTCCGCCTGTGAGTGCTTTTGGATGGAGGAAGGGCCCACGGACAGCAGCACCCGCTGCTCCATGAGAAGACGATATATGTTTTCATGTCAGAGTCCCCAAAAGAAAAAGTTGCTACATTTGTTGGCAACGCTCAGAACAAAAAGGTTCTTGGTTCAAAACCTCGGCTGGGGCCTTTCTATGTGAAGTTTCATGTCTGTGGGGGTTCTCTCTGAGTACTCTGGCTTCCTCCCACAGTCCAAATACATGCTAATAGGTTAATTGGTGACTCTAAATTGGCTGTAGGTGTGAATGTGAGTGTGACTGGATGTTTGTCTTTATGTGCCCTGTGATGAACTGGCCCAGTGTCAGCTGGGATAGGCGAATGGACAGTTTTAGAGAAGATTTAGGAGAATAAATGGGAAGGTGAGTTTGATAGTTTGATGTAAACAGGATGCAGGAGAAAGACTCACAGAGAACAGCATGTTCTTCTTGTCCTGATTGACGGCTCGGAGGTCGGGGACGGCATCGGTGTGCTTGATCACACTGACAGACTCACCTGTGAGAGACATATAAGTTTAAATGGTCAGAGAAGGAAGCAGACATCAAAGAGACGTCCTATTTTTGTGACACCTACCAGTAAGAATGGACTGGTCCACACGCAGGGTGGTGGATTTGATGGAGATGATCCTGATGTCAGCTGGGACTTTGTCACCAACTAGTGACCACGCAGAGAAAACTCAGATTAATTTAAGGATTATGGTCAAACTTCATCTCAGTGTGTGCAGCGTTACAGCAGGATGGATGCAGGGAAGAGGTGTGTGTGTGTGTGTGTGTGTGTGTGTGTGTGTGTGTGTGTGTGTGTTGGTGGGTGTACAGGGTTGATTGACTGGTTTTAGCACTCTGGATGGAGAGTGTTGTTGTTGAAAACTGATACCACAGTCAGAGACAGAGGGAGAGGGAGACCTTGGGGAGATCATGAAATGAAAAGAACAGGTGTACAGCAAACAGAGGGGAGAGTCCGGCCGTTCATATTAAGTGTATTTATATTCAAGCTTGTTGTGTTTTTTTCTTCCTGCAGCGAGTTACTTCAGTTCCCCTCCACGCCTGTTTTTCTGTGACTGCCTTAAAAGGGTCCATGTTCATTCTCAAGGACATCAAGAGCCGAGTACTCAAACACATGTGCATGTGACTGCTTTGAAGTATATGAGCGCACGAGCCGAGCCGAGGAGCTTGATTTCTTTTTTATGTTCAATCAGGAGTCAAACAAAGAGAAAAAGCTTTCTGTCTAGACTTTCCAAGGTTGAGAAGTCTAAGATGAAACACTGAGACGAGCTCCGGCTTAATTATTAGTTAAAGTGTGTTCTGATTTTTATATTTTTATATTATTTGTACACACACAAATGGAAGTAATCTAATTCATGTAATTTAACGTCCCAATGTCCACTGCTGATTGTGCATCTGGAAAACACAGACCAGTAGCTCCATTTTTAATATTTCTATATAGCCTCTGTTGTTGTGTACGCTCTAAGAGTCCTTTGAGTCACAATTGCAGCCCGTCGGTGCCTTTGTAAGGTTTAGAAGGGAAGTTATTTGTATATTTGAGAGATGCAAAGCTGAGAAGTAAATACAATTTATATTTATGTTACACATTTAATATTTGCATATTTACACGTTTAAATCTTTATAGCTGCATCTTTAAAACAGTCACGATATTCTGTTGAATCTGCCGCTCTGATTCCTCTCAGTCCTAGCTTCTGATTGGACAAGGAGGTGATGTTGTTATGAACTGTATGAATCAGTGAAGTGCTCTCCGTCTCCATCCTGCTGTTTCTTCTCATCAAGAGTCATCCAACCACCACATATTGAACCCTCATGCTACACTCTGAAGAACATTTTTATGGTTAATAATCCTCTTTATTTCCTTTTAAAGGTTATTTGGAGTGATTACTGGTTCTTTAAGTCGACCCTTTGTAACAATGTGACAACAAAGAGAGAGTTTGAACACGTCTTTTGTGAACCTGAAGTACTTATGGGTTTAACTAACTGGGAAGATCAGTTATAAACGGTTCTTTACACGCAGGTAAAAGGTTCCTCTATGGCCTCAACATGGAGAACCACTTCAGGTTCTAACTCAAACTTTTATTTTAAAGGGTTTATTTTACAGTTTGAGGATCTGAATTGTTTATTTCAGTTAATTGGACCTTTGACCCTGTACGGCTGAAGTCAGCATGCTAGTAGATTGCCAGGATTCCCTGTGCACTTCCTTATTCTTATGTTATTCAGCAGTTCACCACAGTGAACTCTCCTACATCAAATATGAACACCCCGTGACCCTGAAGATCACGTCTACAGCCCGATGATAATTGTTCAGCGGCTGAACGGTCTTATGAATCTTACCAGAAACCTCCACCACGTCACCAGGAACAATCTCCCTGGCCTTGATCCTCTGCACGCTCTTCCTGTCCGACCGGTAAACTTTCCCCATCTCGGGCTCGTACTCCTTCAGAGCCTCAATGGCACTCTCTGCATTTCGCTCCTGTTAAACAAATACACAAAGTTTCTGTCAGACTCTGTTGATCACAGTTGGATATTTGTCAGGTCAAAAATGGCCAGAATACGATTTCAATATACTAATATATAAACCAATTTGTCTCTATTGGCAAATGATTGAAGGTCCAGTGTGTCAGATTTAGTAAGCTCTAATAACAAAATGTGACAGGAACTGAATATAATATTTATAACTATGATTTCATCAGTGTTTTATCACCTGAAAATAAGAACCAAATGTTGTTTTTGTTACCTTACAGTGAGACTTTTAGATCTACAGATGCTGCAGGTCCTCTCCCACAGAGTCATGTTGAACTGCCGTGTTTGTACAGTAGCCCTGATCGGACAAACTAAACACTGGCTCTACACAGGGCCTTTCACGTGTTTTGCACATTTTCCCAGCCGCCATAGTTTCTCCTTCATTCTAAATGATATAGCACCTTTCTATATAGCACCTAGCACTTTCACATTACATATCTCACTCACCCAGTCACACACACATTCATCAGCCAATCATTCACACAGCGATGACGCATCACGACCAATTTAGGGTTCATTATCTTGTTCAAGGGCACATCACTGTCATCAATAGTGTAGAACTGAAGCTTCAGTGTGAAGGGTTTTGTGGCATCTTGCTGTGCGTCAGCCTTCCCTTTGTAGCGTGAAGGAGAAACTGCGGTGGCCGTGAAATGCACAAAAAACGTTTGTCTGTGGTTCAGCATGACTCTAAAGACGAGGACCTGTGTCTGTAGATATAAAAGTCTCATACTAAGGTAACATAAACATAATGACTCTTATTTTCAGGTGATTAAACACTAATGAAAACACAGTTTTGCAGATTACATTCTGTAAATAAAGCCTCATAAATCTGACACACTGGACCTTTAAAGTCATACATACACCTCAAAGATCAGGAGTACAAAGACAATAATACTTTACTTGAGTAATGGGATGTTAAATTATATTTACACTGCATGTGTTTGAGGTGTCTGTCTGTCTGTCTGTCTGTCTGTCTGTCCGTCTGTCCGTCTGTCCGTCTGTCTGTCCGTCTGTCCGTCTGTCCGTCTGTCTGTCTGTCCGTCTGTCTGTTTGTCTGTCTGTCTGTCTGTCCATCTGTCTGTCTGTCCCTCTGTCTATCTGTCTGTCTGTCTGTCTGTCTGTCTGGAGCTTGAACAGCAGGTTGATGTTCAGTTCAGTCTGTGGTTTCTTCCAAGGCTGCCCTCGACCGCCTCAAAGTGTAAAGCCCAACTTATGCCAGCCGCCCTCCCTCTCTCCATACCGCCATGTGTGAATCCTTGTGCATAGTTTCCAAATGACTGCCGCAGGGTTGATATGAACCCCCCTAACACACACACACGCACACACACACACACACACACACACACATATACACAGCAGGCCTGTGGTAACCTGATCGTCCCTCTGTATTTTTACTGTGGATTGCACAGTGTGGATTGTAACAAAGCAGACTGCAACTTTGAGAGTCCCAGTCCGCCGTCACCTCCCGCTCCTCCTCCCTCCTGCTCGCCCCTGTCTGCTTAACCTTTCACCTTTTCACCTCCTGCTGATGTCAGACTCCTCTTTCTGGACTCCCTTGAACTTTGAGCTCTGGAAGAAGGAGTGTGCGCTTGCCGTAAAGGACACAGGGGGCTGCGACCTGAACAGGCCGCCGTCCACTGTGTGTGATTTATTGTGTGTGACTGTTACTAAGTATAAGAGTCTATTTAGGTGTGTGTAAAAGACAGCATTCAGGAGCAGGTATGTGTCCTTGTGATTGCAATTGTTCCTCTGTGTGTGTGTGTGTGTGTGTGTGTGTGTGTGTGTTGACTGACCTGCCACACTCCAACAACAGCATTTGCGATGAGGATGAGGAGGATGACGAAGGGCTCGACAAAGGCAGTGACGGTTTCCTCGCCTTCCTCGAACATAGCCAGAACCTGAGAGAGACAGAAGGAACATACGAGAGATCTGAAGTGTTAAAACTTAACAAATAAAAACAAACTCAGGGACAACATCAGGACTGCTAACATTTCATTATCAGTTAAATTTTTATTCCAAAAAATGTCAGAAAATAGTGACAAAATTCACAGATTGTCTTTAAATGTTTTGTTCAACTAACAGTCTAAAATTTAGAGATATTCAGTTTACAGTCACACAAAACTGAGAAAAGCAGCAAACTTCACACTTGAGAGCCATATTGAGTTACTTGGATGCAAATGTAATGTTTTCACTTATTAAAACACCAAATTTAACCTCCTAAACTCTGATTTTCACCTCAATTACTTTAATAATTTAGAGAAATACTTGTACGTGCTGTGTGTCCCAACACTTCTTAAAGCTACATGATGTAATGAAACCATTAGATAATCAACAGACAAAATTCTGATCGATTAATTTATATATCAAAGTCAAGCGAGCAAAAACCCTGAATGTTTTCTGGTTTAAGTCGGTCAAATGTGAAGATTTGCTGCCGTTCTTTCATTTTTTTATCACTTTAATTTAATTTTTTGGGGTTTTGGATCGCTTGTAGTATAAAAACAAGACATTAACTGACGTAATTTTGGACTGTTTATATCAATGTTAATTGCAGCCTTCAAAATTCTACATAAAAGAGCTTAGAGCTTAGAATGAGTTTTTTCATATCTATAGCAACATCTAATCGTGGCCTGTAGCTGCCCATATTTATCTATATTTATTTATATTCATCCTCCATACAGTTCTCCACACTTATTCTATCTGATCCTATTTTACTTGAATTTTACTTTATATATTTAGTCAGTTTTACTGTTTACCATTAAAAGTTTATTGTTTACTGTTTGTTTTATATATCTAGCTAAGAGTCTATTGTATATCTTATATCGTATTTTTTTCATACCTTTTTATTTTGTCTGTATCTGTATGCTACTGGAAATTCAATTTCCTTGAGGGAGTCATCCCAAAGGGATCAATAAAGTGCAGTCTAAGTCTAAGTCTCTTTTATCTCCAACAGTCATCTTTGTTTTTAATATTTCTAATGATGGATCCACTCGTGGCTCTGTTGGGGTTAAAGTAACGCATTATCACAGTTACATTATCAGTAAACCTGGCTGGTGCAACAAGTGTCGTGCACCTGTCGCTCAGGGTGTCCAGCATTCAACATAAACATAAAACAGTCACGGCGAGCAGCTATTTCTGACAGTTATGATGCTGCTACTGGATCAAATGACATTTCACTTTGTCGTCATCCCTTTGTGTGAAATCTCTACATGTGACTCTTTTCTGGACATATAGACGAACACGTGTCTGGGAGGGGAAGGTGGGGGGGGGGGGGTCCCATGTTTCTAACACAGGTCTGTTTCGGAAAGGCTTCATGTTGACATTGACACAGATTAGTTGCGAGCCAGCAGAGCGAGGAGGGGGAAGAAGAAGAAGAAGAAGAAGAAGAAGAAGAAGAGGCTTCATCTTCCTCTTGTAGCGTTTCACTTTTTGCTTTTCATCTCACGCCTTTCACCCCCAAAAATAGTCTCACTCTCTCTCTCTCCCTCCGGTCTGTCTTCACCCTGCTCCTCTTCAAAGACACAATCGATCTCCAGAACGAGAGTCAGAGCCTGTCAGCACGTCGCGGCGGCAGGACATTCCTGTGTGTATGAATAGGGCGACCATGTATTTGCAGCATTTAGTGTTCTCTCTTTTAGAAACCGTATACGACTCTGAATCTATTGCTCTCGTTTGTCATTGTAACAAACAATGCCATTGTGCAACCCAATCCCCGACTCACCCCCTCCACTCCTCACCCTCCTCTCTCACTCTCTCCTGCTGCTGCCTCGTTCCTTCCATCCCTGACCTTTGTCCAAGGATACAGTTTCTCGTTCTGGCTTGAGACTTTCTTAAAATAAAGCTCCTGCCATGCATATGTGCACACACACACACACACACACACACACACACACACACACACACACACACACACACACACACTCTTTCTGTCTGTCTTTGTCTTCATCTTTCTCTGTTTAACACACACACACACACATACACATATACAGCAGTCAGGCCTTCTAAGGCCATAGTGACAGCTGTGCAGAGAGGCCAGAGGGCAGAGATGGAGGATTAAGACAATGTGTTCGGCCTCCACAAAACTGTTTTGGAGAGAGCGACAGCAGGGAGAGGGGAGGAGAGAGAGCGGGATTCCTCGTGTAAATGAGAGTGAGGATACGAGTCTAAATGTAACTTAATAACTCGGCGATGTACCGCTCGTGTTTGACGGCGAAGGGGTCACTGTCAGGTTCTCTGTCATGTGCTTTTCTAACGTATGTCAAGATGCGGAGACAAGACATCACCCTGTTTGCAGCGACTTTGAGCTGCTAATATGTGACTTATCAAGCAGCAGAGTCCCTAAACCAAACCCAATCATAACCATTTGGAGATTGATGTGCGAGCAAAGTATTGACTCCAACGTCTAATCGGTCGGTTATTATCAGAGTTTTGATGGTTATAAACTGTGCAGAAATATCAGATATATGATCAAACATTGATTTGAGAGCTCACGGGATTTCTACCAATGATCTTCAATATAATAATAATATATAAACTTCTAATAATTAATACACTGTTGCCCATGAAGTTGGAATTAAAGGTTAATTGTGGTTTAATTTTCACTGTGATATGTTTGGAAGAGATCGATCAATAAAGTTTGAGAAGATACACTCTATCAATAGTTTATCTCACCTTTATGGGCGTCAGTGTATAATCAAAGATTGATTTGAGATTTTCCTACCAATTATTTTCTATTTAAAAATATAATACAATCATCTAATACTTCATAAATGCGATACCTGAAACACAGGAAGACATGACAGAAGGCGCCCATTATCAGAGTGGATTTCATCTCTACACTCAGTGAAGGATGTTTGGATTTCTATTGTTTGGATTCAGTTACTCTTTGGACTCTTTATGTGGACATAATACATATCTTACCAACATCATAAGATCCTTAAATACAAGAAACCTTTGCACATGAACACAGCTCCCATCTGGCTGCAGATACAGGCCGTAGCATCTCTTAACAAAATGTATGCATGTATGAGATATTTGCTGTGTTGAATGTTTATTTTTGTGGTTGCGTTTATCTTTTCAGACTCTCTGTATACTGTGTATCTTGTACTCGGTGGATATTTGCATCGTGTAAAGAGAAAAAGTGAGCAAACTCACAAAAGAGATGCAGGCGGCCAGCAGTAAGATTCGGACCAACAGGTCCTCAAACTGTTCCACCACCAACTCCCAGATCGTCTTTCCTGTTGAAGAAAACACCTAAAATCACAACCAGTATTCAGGTGTGTGTGTTTCCTAGTTGTATGTGTTTATATATTTATATATTTACCTCAAAAATGTTTAAAAATCTCAGTAATCATGTGATTTTGAGGGTTAAATGGTGTTCAAACTGTATTATCCTGCTCGTCTTTGGGCCAAATTAATGCAGCAGATAGAAATGGTAAATAAAAATGCTAGTTTAGATTTAAAAACACAACAATTGTAGAAGCTGTACGTCCAATATCTCGGCTTTTGATGAACCGGTTGCTTGAGTTGTGTGCGGTGTGAACATGTTATTAGTAGTTTGGGTCACTATAATGAAGCTTGTAGCACACTGGGGCCAATGGCAGGTGTTAAATACATGACTTGTCATCACAGGAAGTGAGGCGAACAGGTGTGTCCGGGGAGTTAAATGCACTCTGATCAACGCGGATGTGAATTAAACACGAATAATTTTAAAAAAGCAGGTGTTTAAAGTGGACTCACCCTCCTCTGCTGGCAGCTCTGTGGGCGAAGAGAGACAAACGATATTAATAAATCACAGCTGCACATTGTTTTTAATGTCTGCAGCGTGAAAAAGACACTTTACAGACACTTTAATCTAACATCCATCCATGAACTGAACTGACATGTGGAGGAGCAGCCGGTTCATTCAGGCCTTCTTGTCCACCTGCCAGTGCATGACACAAATATAGTGACTTTAGTAACCGACCTTTACGGTGACCCTAATTACTGTGTTATTCTAGTTTGCTGTTACTCCGTCAACATCCATTCGTCAGCACCAAATACAGAGTCGCTGCAGCCCGTTGATGCCCGCGATAAGACTCGCTCACAGAGATGCTTGTGTGTTACATGCAGGCCATCTTTAATGTTTTTAATTACACCTGCAAGTTTGAATGATCGGCGCAGCATCAAGGCTAAAAATCTGACCTCAAGGTCCACCTATGAGCCTTTTCAGGAGCTGCATCTAATGGTCTGCCTTAGTGGATGGAGTTGAGGCTATGTAGTAAGTACTTTGACCTTGACTTGTTTCCAAAGTCACAAATGAGCTGTCACGCTTAGGTTTCAAAATAAAAGCATCCTCAACTCAAACTGAAGCCTGAAAACTTGAAACCTGAAGCTCTGATGCACCTGCTGCCTTTGTCCCTTAATTAGACCGTCATTAAAAAGTCGTACACAGTCATCCAGCCACTCCTCCATCACCTCCTTCTTCCCTTAATGTCGTTTTTCTGTCACTAAACCTCTCGGGTACGCTTCCACTCTCTAAAAATCCAACTGAACATCCTCCACATCCTGCAAATCCTCAACCACTTCAGTTCATTACTACTCTTTCTTCACACTCTCCAATGCTCCATCCATACATCCATCCATCCATCCGTCCCTCACCGTTGAAGCCATACTTGTCCAGGTTCTTCTTGACCTGATCGGGTGAGAGGCCGTTGTCCTCGGTGACGCCAAAGTAGGACAGAACCTCCGCCGACTCTTTGGTGTGTGCGTTCTCCATCCTCACTTAAACGGAGAGGCTTCGGGACAAAAAGGGGGATAGAAAACAGAAACATTAAGTCTGAGCGGCCCAGCTGAAGGACCCCCCGATACTGAAAGTTAAAACAAACTTGACCCACCACTTTCTTGAAGTGTGGGATTGGGATTAAAAACTGGCAACCCTCCCTGCTGTTCACACTTGCTCTCTCTCTACCCCCTCTCTCTCTCTCTCTCTCTCTCTCTCTCTGGGCTGGTGCTCTCCTCTCGGAGCCCTCGACTGACAGAAAGTGCAACCCGGCAAACTGTCCTGAAAAGTTTTATACAGATGAAAAAGTGGCCTCATTGGTGCTCTCTCACCATGCACTCACCCCTCATTGGCTGAGAACGTCAGAAATAGGTGGGCAGGGATGGCCCTGTGGTAAAGAATAGGCAGGGGGGCAGGAGGGTATGTGTGTGTGTGTGTGTGAGGGAGGGCGGTGAGGGGTAACAACTGCAGAGGGGTGGAAATAAGATGTGCACAAGAGAACATGCATGGTCAGGACAATGAGGAGGGGCGACATGAATGAGAGGTAGGGGACACTGATGAGCATGTATGTGCACATGTTTGTGGACACATGAACGCTCACATGTACTGTACTTACTGTAGGTGACAAGTTTGAGGTACTCCACTCGAGTATTTCCATACTTTATACTTGTACTGCAACATTTCAGACTCGCTAACCTTTCTGGTTTGTAGCAGTAAAGACATATTTACTTTCTAAACTACTCCGATTCATTCAAGTTGAGATCACTGACAGTATAAAGAATGGACAGCGTATCCGTGATGTCACCCGTGTGAGCTCGAGTTGGCTGTGCTGCCTCTTCCTCCTCCTGGCTAATCTAAAAATCAGTAAAGACGTGGATCATCGGTAGACTTGGGCTAATTTAGGGCTACACGCTAAGAAAACCTGGTTCTTGATCACTGACAGTATAAAACATGGATATTGTCATGTCTGTGACATCACCCACAGGTTTCTGAAGAGCTGTTTTGAAGCTCAGAGTCTGGTGGCTCTGGCTGTCGCCATATTGGGAGTCCTGCCTAATCTAAAAATCGACAAAGACGTGGATCATCGGCTGACCTGAGGTGGGCTGAATGACGCCTGGGTGCTCTAATAAGCCATCTATAATGGCACCAACCTGTCAATCAAAGCAGCCACGCTGCAAGATAATTTGGGATGAGTTGGACCACAGAGTGAAGGAAAAGACTGTTGGAAAACCATTTTCCAGGTGACGACCTCATTAAGGTGAAGAGTGTGCAAAGATGTTTCCAAAGAAAAGAAGGCTACTTTGAAGAATCTAAAATAAACATATTCTGGTTTGTTTAACACTTTTTTTTTACTTACCACATAGTTCCATATGTGTTTTGATGTCCAATAAAGAAAAACCATGATGAGAAGGTGTCCAAACTTTTGACTGTTTGGAGATAGATTGGGAACTACAATACAACATACATAAATACAATCTAAGAGTTGATTCATAAATATTAACAATCTTTTCTGCAGAAACACTGCGCCTAAGGATTTTTGTTGTATTGCTACTTCAACTTAAGTATCTGATCTGAATACTTCTTCCACTTCTGGAAACGTGGAAGCGTAAGTCACCAGAAAAGTTAGAGGTCCAACTCTATTTCTCCTCTGCAAAGTCCTGAAGTCCTCTTGGTGACATAGATCGAGTAATTCCCTCATAATTACAGGAGAGAGAAGAGGAAAGAGGAGAGCAGTGTATCATAGAGAGGTAGGGAGGCTTTTAGGATCTATGAACAGCATGTGAGGTCAGTTCACTTAAGCCCCGTTTATTGCTGTGGAAAGCATGTTAACGCTACAGATTATTGATAATGTGGTAAAAGAGGACAACCATTATCCCGTCTCCTATCCCATCATGTCACATCACATGAAACAACAAACAGTCTGAAATACATGTGAACATTCACGCTGAAGGCATTTTGCAGTTTCAAAGTCTGTGATAACTGATTTGTGTGGCCACTTGAGGGCAGCAGAAACAAGCTGTGAACACGACACAGACATATCATCGACTTTAAAGATGTTTGTTTACACATCCAGCAGGTATGGAGTAACATTAGCATCAATTTGGAGACTGTTTCTGGTCACCTGATGAATGTACGTCTAATATAAACTCTCTTTAAGCTCTGATTTTGGTCTTGGCTTTAAAGCGGCTTTTCGGAAACCTGTGGGTGACATCCCGGATACGCCTCCATGTTTTATACTGTCTATGCTCTGGATGTAAGTATGTGGCTGCTAAATGCTCCACTTTGTCCACCAACTGGTGTCACTCTCTGTTGTTTAGTGCTGAGCAGCTCGGGTAAAGTTGTCATGAACGGGGAAACGAGCTATAGAGACCAAAACTGTTTTTTGTACCAGGCTGTAAACATGTTTATTTCTGCTGTGAAGTTGGACATTTTAACATGGGGACTTATGGAGACTGACTCGTTCTGTAGCCAGCCTCAAGTGGACGTTTGAGGAACTGCAGTTTTTGGCTTCACTTCACAGCGACGGAGGTTGCTGCTTGGTGATAAGTGAACTCTAGCAGCAAAGAAACAATGAGTACCATCCTTCATCTTCATCTTAACTTCCTGCAGGTTTTCCTTCCCTCCACAGTATCTTTCTCCCCCTCCAGGCTGTCGTCTGTGTTTGAGCTGCCCTGCTGTGTGTGTGTGTGTTTCCCCTCTGACCCGCGGTGCTGTTGTGGGCCCGGCTGTAGCAGCGCAAAGCTTAAGGTGGCTCACTGACATTTAGCTCAATCTCCCTTTGGGATCCGGTTACTGCAGCTCATCCTAAGCACTGCGCTCTAATGCTAATAAAACACTGCAGTGATAATGCTGCACCACCCATGCAGAGGCACACACACACACACACACACACACACACACACACACACACATACATGTAGTTGAAACACTGTTTTAGGATGATTCGGTGTGTGTTTGTGGTCTTTAACTCAACAAAAAAAGAGGCTTTAATCATAAATATAAATAATTTTACCTCCCTAATCTTAACATAAATGTACTTATCAAGTTGTTTCTGACATAAGCAATTAAATAATTATTAGTTGCCAAGCCAGCTGCTAAGAGCTGACAGGCTTGTTTGAGTCATGTTTTGAAGGAGCTATCGCTCACAGCGGGGTTGACATGTCGAGTTTCCTGTTGTGATTGTTGACTTAAGGATATTTAAGTCCTCGGACGCAGCACTCCAGGACGTCCTCTGTGATGACCCCTCAGCACTGCAGTACAGCGTTTAGTTCATAAATCAGATCTGGAAATGCTAATGTGTCCTCTTAAATATGGAAGATACAAGTACATTTGTTTGAACCAACATCCACCTGCGGTCTTAAAGTTTTTGTTTGTTTGACTGTTCGGTCTATAAAGTGTCATAAAACATGGGAAATTATCCAACCCAGATCCAAGACGTGCAAGATGACAGATCAACAGTTAAAAACTGAAAACATATTAAGTTTAGAGTAACATAAAAATCATTGTGTCTGTATTTTTCTTTATATTTTTGCATATAAAATGTTAATTAATCCATAAAAATAACTGAAAAATATGATTCTCTCAGCTGACTAAACTGTTGCAGCTACAGACAAACAAACAAAGCACCCCATTGAAGTTTTAATGTTTTTATTGTATTACATTTGAGATTTAAAAAAAACATTATTTAATCAAAGTGAAAACAGACTGTGATAAAGAAAAATAGACTTGTTTTCCTCCGTTAAAGGTCCAGTGTGTCAAATGTCTGAGGCTCTATTTATAGAAAATGGCACAAACTGAATATAATATGCACAGCTGTGTTTTTATTAGTGTTTAATCACCTGAAAATGAGAGTTGTTATGTTTTTGTTACATTAGAATGAGTCTTTCATATCTACAGACGCTGTGGGTCCGTCATGTTTCCAGGGAGCCCAAATTGGACAAACCAAGATTAATAAAGGGCAAATACAGGGGGGTGTAATTGTAATCACTGACAGTATAAAGGATGGATGTCATATCCGTGACGTCACTCACAGCTAATCTAAAAATCGGCCAAGACGTGGCTCATCAGCGGGCTTGAGACAGGCAGAATGACGCCGGGTTGCTCAAACAAGCCATTTTTAACGGCACTTACCTGTCAGTCAACGCAGCCTCGCTGTTAATTATGCATAACTTTAAGCCTTAATATAATATGAACAGGTGAGTTATATAGAAATTCAGACTCAGTACAGTTGTCATGAATGGGGAAATTAGCTATATGGGGACTTATGGAGATTGACTCATTCTATAGCCAGCCTCAAGTGGACGTTTGAGGAACTGCAGTTTTTAGCACTTCCATGTTGGCTTCACCTCACGGCCACGGAGGTTGCTGCTTGGTTTACACCTGCATCTGCAAGTTTGTCAGTGTCAAAAAAGGCAGGTAAAATCTACTTTGATTCAACGTTGCATGACAGTCAAACACAAGTATTAGAGCATTTCAGATGTGTCTCGAGGACGTGTGGAGGCCGTCATGTTTCAGCGTCTAAAATCAAAAATCCAGGACTTCAACTTGTCACATCTCGACATAATTGTGTTTGCTTGTGTGTCTTTTCAGTCGGTGGACCTGTCACAAACATCCTGCAGTTACACTCCACATCTTTCCTAACCCCTCAAATGATTATGTGCATAATGATTTGAAGCTGGGACGGGGACAGGCTCGGTTGTGATGTAACCAGTGTGTGTGTGTGTGTGTGTGTGTGTGTGTGAGGGCTTGTTGGCAGGCGGCTCAGTGTGGGAGGGTGGGCACGTCAGGACTGCCTGCCTGTGGCTGCTCATCACTGTGATAGATACAGGAAGTACTTTGAGGTAGGACTGACGGTGAGGGCCAAAAGTAGCCAAAAGTGTGTGTGTGTGTGTGTGTGTGTAGGTAGCTAGTGCGTATACTGCATTGTATTATTAGCTGAGGCAGGGCAGCTGGGGTTTGAAGTGCCTCACTGTAACTGTACCTATAGCAGCAGTTGTGCTCTTCTGGTATAAATAGTGCCATGGGCATGTGGGCAGGCAGTTATGACACAATGGCAGAATTTCGGTGTTCTTTCAGGGAGGTTTGAGAATGTGACACCCTGCAGGCGAAGACCCCCCTAGATGCTACGCCGAGGCTTGAAGGTTACATCAAGGTGGGATGTGCAGAGCGTTCACATTGCGCTGCAACGACCAGATTATTTCACCACGCAGACAGAAAACACAGAGTGTCCTCTTTTAAAGGGTGGTGGAGAAAATCGAGATCACTCTCGTGCGTGTATGATAAATATGAAGCTGTAAGCAAGCTGTAAGGCAAACAGCTTAGCTTAGCACAAAGACTGGAAACAGGGGGAAACAGCTAGCCTGGCTTCATCTATAGCTGTGTTCAAGTGACGTTTTCTGATTGTGAAACTGTTCCCTGCTAACTTTTACAACAGTAGCTATTGTCGTCCAGCTCGTATCCTTCCACCTCCTGCCATCCAAACTATCTCCTGCCTGAAATCTCCCTCTTCTCTGTTTCACCAGCTCATGATCGCCGTCCTCTGCTGCTCCCACTTCATCACTCTGCCGCTGCCACGTGCCTCGAAAACTGTCCCTGGAAGTAAACCGAGAGCAGGAGCAGCTCTCTTAAGTAAGCGTGTCCCTGAAAACATAACGTGAGGACACATTACGGGCCCCCTCGTGTTGCTCTGTTATGTCATCAAATCTCAGGCTAAGACGGAGACACCACCCCCCCCATTCGCTCTGGTCCAAGGACAGACTAGAAACCGATAAAGAGCCACTTCCTCCTTAGAAGATCTTACTGGGATTTACAATGAAGCAGAGCCAACACGACCCAAGACACACACACATATATATATATATACACACACAGAGTTCAGCAGCGTGTCTCCAAGATCTGTGTTGTGGTTTTGTTTACAGATGCCTGTCCAGTCTTTTATAAGACTTATGACATCAGTACATGGCTCTGTACCAGCTACTGTACTTCTTGTGTTACACGTTTAAATCTCTCTGATTTATGACTTCTCAAGAAGAAGTCTGGGAACAGGTCGGGATTTGTTGTCATTTCAAATTATATAGCCACTTCAAATTAAAACTGTTGATATCAGGTCTCATTAAAGGCATTAATTCTGTCGGATAATTACAAAATGTGACATAAATAACATCGTCGGTCGCGCAGATTCTTTGGATGGGACCTTCAGTTTGATTTTATGATGTATAAACAAGTGCTGTTCACACTTACAGAGCTTTATTTTAAACTGCAGTCAGCGTGCCAGCAGGGCTGTAGACATACTGAGGTCCTTCTTTCTCAAGATTTTACTTTAAGATGTGTAACTTACATAGTTTACGCATATGATATGAGCTTGTTGCAGCATTTTTACGCTAAATATGTTAAAATTTTACAACTTTTAGAACAACAAAATAATTATAGAAATACATACGTCAGCAACATTGAGTTTTCTCATTGAGTTATTACACTAATGTTAGTTTCTTGTGTTCTTGCGTTAATGTTAGCTTCTTGAGTTGGTTGTAAACAACATCTCCAGCAGAATCTCCAAACCTGGGTAAAACTCTCTCTTAATTCAGCCCCGTAAACTGCGTTGGCATGTGCAGAAATCCAAAGAAAAACCAGCTACGGCAAGTTATGGATGCTAAACTGGATTGGACCTTGTTCGAGGGAGGGTTTAGTGAACTGTCCAGAAAAGAGTCGCACCTGTGTGAGTGTGTGTGTGCATTATATCACTTGTATAAATGATTAAGTTAAATGTAAAATAATAATGATACTAACACTTTTCAATTAATGTATCCTCCTATTGATGATTACTATTATGGTGTGCATGTGTGTGTATACCCCAGGAATAGGGCTTGGGTTGGGACAGCACTTAAAGCTTAGCACCATTCCAGCTAAACACCTGTCACACACACAACACACACAAATACACACACCCATGCGTGTGTGCTCACGCTTAGATGTCCACACACACACACACACACACACACACCTGTCTGATGCATACCATACACTCTGTCTGTCTGTCTGTCTGTCTGTGTGTCTGTCTCACATTCACACTTGAACATACTGTGACATGCTCAGAAATGGTGACGCTTGTGTCTGCAAGGTCACATTTCTATATTCTCTCACATGGCTACTGTTACACTTTTAATTACAGCTCACAATGTTAGCTTCTTCAGCTCGTATGCTAATGTTAGCTTCTAGAGTTCTTACGCTAATGTTAGCTTCTAGAGTTCTTATGCTAACGTTAGATTCTTATTATGCGAATGTTAGCTTCTAGAGTTCTTACGCTAATGTTAGCTTCTAGAGTTCTTATGCTAACGTTAGATTCTTTAGTTATTATGCGAATGTTAACTTCTAGAGTTCTTACGCTAATGTTAGCTTCTAGAGTTATTACGCTAACGTTAGATTCTTTAGTTCTTATGCTAATATTAGCCTCTAGAGTTCTTACGCTAACGTTAGATTCTTTAGTTCTTATGCTAATGTTAGCCTCTAGAGTTCTTACGCTAACGTTAGATTCTTTAGTTCTTATGCTAATGTTAGCCTCTAGAGTTCTAACGCTAACGTTAGAGTCTTTAGTTCTTACTATAATGTTAGCCTCTTGAGTTCTTGCTTATTTGTTCACACTTTTTGACAACAACAGCACCATAACACCCATGTACAGTATGTTTTATGGTAGCATTAATATATTAAATTGATCAATCAAATGCAAGTCAAATGAACCTGCAACTGAGACGTCTTCTGACTGTATTCGTCCTATAAATTACCCAAAGAGATGACAAGGCAGAACAAAGAGTCTACCACAGCTGGTCAATAAAAAACAAGCAAAGAGGTGATAAGCACCCTCCGTCACTGAGCTCTCTCGTCCTCCACAACCTCTCTCTTAACTTCTCCATAGTGGACTCCCTCATCTTGCTCAACACTCATCCATCATCCTGTCATCGCTGCTGTTTCTCCAGCCCCATGCACCCAGTCATTCCCAGCCTGCCTGCCCGTGCTCAGGCCCGTATATGGCGGGTTCATCCGGCAGGGGAGCCACAGGGTTAAATATACTCTGAAGCTCCGAGAATGCCAAACTCTGCCAACTAACCTGCCAGAGAGAGAGCAGAGGGGGTCTAACACACACAACAATGGGCACATGTAATCATTGTCTCATTAGCATAAGCATTTTCTGCAACAGTTCTAATGAAAATGAAGTCCCGTCTATGAGGTGTGTTCAGGAAAACATTCACTGTGGCACAGCAACACTCACCTGATCACACAGTATGAAAAAAACAGAAGCAAATTGAGTGAAACTACGAAATCCCTCAGCGGTCATGCATTCATACATTTGATTTCCTCCATTTTCTCATGATAATGAGTTAATTTCATTTTTTTTCTCAAGATAAAAAGATAATTGTTTTGCGTTCTCCGGATAATTTTTCCGTGATCTCGAGATAACAAGAAGAGATAATGGGATAATTTTCTCATGATCTCTAGATAACGGGACTTTGTTTTCTTGATTACGGGATAATTTTTTGTGATCTCGCATAACGAGATGAGATAAGGGGATAATTTTCTCGAGATAATGTAACTTTGTTTTCTCGAGATTGCAGAATAACTTTTTTGTGATATCAAGATAACAAGAAGAGATAATGGGGTCATTTTCTCGTAATCTTGAGATAACAGGATTTTTTTCTTTTTTTCGATTACGGGATAATTTTTCTTGAAATAACAAGAAGCGATAACGGGACTTAGTTTTCTCGAGATTACGGGATAATTTTTTCATATTCTCGAAATAACGAGATGAGATAACAGGATAATTTTCTTGCAATCTTGAGATAACAGGATAATTTTCTCAAGATTGCGAGATAGCGAGACTTTGTTTTCTCGAGATTGTGAGAAAATTATCCCATTATCTTGAGAAAACAAAGTCTCGTTATCTCAAGATAACATTAGCGTAAGAACACAAGAAGCTCTGCTACCGTTAACACTGTAAACTGACCACATAAGTCAAGGATAAATATCACTCAAGATGTATGCTAACAAAGTAGCCAACAAACAGTGTAGTATAACACTTGTGTCACAGTGTGCGTACATGTGGTCAGACTGTAGCTGTCAGGGGGGGAATAGCGGAAGGCAGGGCTACTGGAAGGCAACCCCGGGGCCTATAAATCACCTCCAGTATGTGTGGCGCTCCATTACCGCTCCAGAGCTGGAACCAAAAGAGCCCAGTGCTGAAAGAGGAGCCAAGTAAATAATATAACACTGAGTCCATCACTGCTGCTCTGGAACAATTCTCTGTGGGAGCCTGTGATGGGCACTTAGAGAAGAAAACAATGCCCATGGCCTTTTAGGAAAATACACGCAAGGAGATTAAATATTTTAATGTTAGAATAAGTAAATATTATAAGAGTTCTTGAGGGCATTATGGATTTTAATCTGATATTTAAAACCAGCTTTTGTTGTCTTTAATAATTTGGAAAATGAATGTAATTAACAGTGTAAGGGGTCATGGCTACAAAGGACCGCAAAAATAGTTAGCTGAACAGAAGGTCCCATTTCTCCGGAGCCAGTTGACAACACTTCCTATTAATAGTGAGGATTGTCCTTGGGTATTTTTATAAAAGGAGATGGGGTGTGTATGAAAGTGTGTGTGTGCATGAGGAAAGTAAGGCAAAAAGGGATGAAGTTTTCTCAGAGAACGCATATTTGTCTGCTTCAAACATTAAAAAAAGTCAGCTGGAGACGTTATTTACAACCAACCCAAGAAGCTAACATTTGCGTAAGAACTAGGGCTGTCAAATTAACGCGTTAATTTCGATTAAATAATTATAGAAAAAATAACGCGATAAAAAAAGTAACGCAGATTAATCGGGCTGCGTCCACTAGTGGAATTAGGAAACTTCAGCCCACTCTCCAGCATAGTAGGTGGTGGTAATGCTCCTTAAATGCTCGTTGCCATCAGGCTGCGTGGTACCTGCTGGTGCCACCTTTGAGTCGGGTATACGCTCCGCCCACACCTGCTTTGTTATGATGGAGGCAACACCTGATGCTAACGTTAGCAGCCAGCCTCGCCAAGCTACACTCGACCTCGACCAGGGCGTTCAGATGCAAACTGATGAAGTCTACTAACGACTGATTAACGAACTCCCTCGCAAAAAATTAATTTCAGTGGTAGATGACAGGCAGAGATTTCACAGATAGCATCCTCTGAGCTAACTTAACTTTATTTTGACACATAAGATGTTGGAAAAAAGTCATCAGGCCGCATGAAATGTGACCGTGAATGGCCCCCAGGCCGTACTTTGGACATCCCTGGCATAGATCAACTATAGTGAGGAAGCTAATTTTCTGCTTGGGACATGTAGCCTTAGCTTTAGCCTCAGTCTTTTTTTAGCACAATATACAATTAGCACATCAAGTCAAGTATGAATGAGTGTGTGCGTGTGCGTGAGGAAAGTAAGGCAGAAGGGGATGAAGCTTTCTCGGAGAAAACAGATACTCCTCGTATTACAGCAGCTTTACGCGCCGCTCTGCTAATGCGTCAGTACTTTGTCTTCACTCATTGGCTTGTAGCTCCTTCCCTAAATCTTCTCCACTTCTCCACACACACACTGGTCTATTTTTAGCATGCTGTGGGGTTTCAAGGTAGAGTTGTGTCGACCCCCTCGTCTCACCCCCAGCTCCAGGCCTTACAAGGACCCCCCCGGTGGACACGGTTGCCTAGTAACCAGCTGTGTTTGCACCTAAGCTGTGAAGGTCCATCGCACGACCCGGCACCTGCCCTTCATCATCTTAATTATCAACATCATCATCCCCCCCGTCCTCCTTCACATCGTCATCTTTTATTCATACGCTAACAAAGAGGAGAGACGTTCAGCGGTGTCTCACCGTTCATTCTTTACGTCTGACTCAAACTGAAGTTGAATCAGTTGAATCAAGTCTGATGTTAATCACTGACAGTATAAAGAATGGACATTGTATCCATGGCATCACCCACAGGTTGGTGGCTGTGGCTGTCACCATCTTGGTAGTCTCTTCTGCCTCCTGGCTAATCTAAAAATCGGCAAAGACATAGATCATCGGTGGACCTGAGAGCTCTTCAGAAACACAGATATGCTGTCCATTCTTTATACTATCAGTGATTAATTCAAAGTATTATAAACGTATTGCTTCAATATTACACTTAAGACAGTGTTAACCAATATCTAAAGAATAGTGAGAGTTGATGGTTGTTCATATGCAGTATGGGGAAGCACCGGGTAATTCACTTTTTAAGCTTTTAGTGTTCTGTCATGTCTCTACAGCAAATATGGAGCTACAGGATCAGGCGCTCCGGCAAAAACGGAGGTTTTTCTATTCATTTCAGTCGGGGTAGTCCGTTTCCACACCGGCAGTCCGCAACGCAGGGGTGCCAGCAAAAAAACGCACCAGAGGGGTGTCAATTAGCTCAGTCGGTAGAGCATCCGACCCATGTACGAAGCCTTGCTGCAGCGGCCCAGGGTTTGAATCCGACCTGAGGCCCTTTGCTGCATGGCATTCCCCATCTCTCTCTCTCTCCCCACATTCCTGTCACTCTTCAGCTGTCTCTGAAGAAAAACAAAAAAAAGCTTGAAAAAAAACAAAAAAATATCTTTAAAAAAAGAAACCGCGCCGGCGTGCGGGAGAGAGATTGATCCAGATCCAACTTTTGGGAAAATGGAGCCCGACATCACGCTCCGCAAGCCAATTAGACACTCAGATCGGTCAAACCTCCAGAGACAGCCTGAAATGGGTGTATTCACGGACTAAACTCTGATAATCTACCTGTGTGTGTGCTCTGACTTTGTTTATTTCATGTACTCAGCTTCTAAACCTGAGTCCGACTCGCAATTTACGCCGCAAAATAGTGACACAAAGAAGTTTAATTTGATTTGTGTCCGATGATCCTGTCCTGTGTGAATTCATGCTAACTGTGGCCTAACTGCTTCTAGTCTTTGTCTTTAGTGTAAGAAGAAGAAGAAGAAGAAGAAGCTAACATTAGCATAAGAACTGTCTTTGTGCTAAGCCAAGCTAACTACAGGCTGGCTGTAGCTTTATCAGCCTAACAGTCTAACTTAGCTTTTGAACATCCTTACATTTGCTATCAGTCACACTAACAATTATATCAAGCATCATCATGATTATTATCTTTCTATGCCGAGTCACCATTTTACCCAATTTTCCCCCTTGATGTCCATCAATGTCATGAAGTCCAATTATGTTAATTATCCCACCGAGACGCCGAGTGAGCGGCACAGAGTGTGACAGTGAGCTGTGATAATGATGGCGAGGCTCGAAGGAGGCTGGAGGAGGAGCGGAAAGGTCGAGGCCATTAGTAAGAGACAGCTGCTGGAGACAAAGTGACATGTTGGAGGGCAGAAGAGGAGCACAGACACGGCTCAAAAAATAAATATCAATGCTGTGCGAGGGCGAGCAGGAGGAACCGATAAAATATGACAAGGAGGCTGATATTTACAATAACACATACTCTAAACCATTATTTCTAAATAACTCCTCGTTTGGCCACTTGAGGGCACCAGAAACATGCAAACGCCTGCATGGTTGCATGCACGCCCAATATAAGTAAATATATATAACTTTATAATAAACTTTCTTTGGTTCATCAGCTAGTCGCTAACGTTTGTCTGCTGTTTGGTGCTGAGCAGGAAACGTTGTGGGTGTTTTTAAAACAGCTGCCTGATGAGGCTAAAAACAACTTTTAATTATTCAGAGTGAAACAAAACAGTGAAGTTGCAGAAAAATGTGACCTTGCAAGTAATCAAGTCGTCCTTTGTTGATATATAAATATTGATCATAGCTGCTTTAATGCAAATCATCTGCAGAACCACGAACACAAAGTAAAGAACAAACTGATGTTTTTCTTGTGTTGCACACTTGGACACAAAAAGGGAAAAGTCCACGACCTTGAAGTCATCAAATTTCTTTACCCAACGTACTGAAGCACCTCGGCCCTCATCCCTTGACATTCTTCCTTTACCCTCCATCCACCTACTCTTCATCCCTCTAGCCTCTTCCCTTCATCCCTTGACCTTTATCCATCATCCCTTACAGTATGCCTCGATCATCATCCCTTCATTCCTCGACTCTTGACGTTCATCCATTCGTCCCTGATTGCTCGCTCTTGACCCTCATCCCTTCATCCCTATTCCCTTATCCCTCAACCTTCATTCCTGATTGCTTGACCTTTGACCCTCATCCCTCGACCCTCATCCCTTCATCCTTTGACCCCCTACCCTTGACCTTCATTCCTAATTGCTTGACCTTTGACCCTCATCCCTTCGTCCCTCATCCCTTCATCCCTTGACCCTCATCCCTTGACCCTCATCCCTTCATCCCTCGACCGTCATCCCTTCGTCCCTCATCCCTTCATCCCTTGACCCTCATCCCTTCATTCCTATTCCCTCAACCCTCAACTTTCATCCCTTCATCCCTCATCCTGTCATCTTGGTTCCTTTTTATTCACAACATCTAATAAACCTGTCTAAATTGAACTCCATATTTGTGTACAATATTAATATGACCACATTACATTACTAACATTACATTACTACGAACATTTTTAGAACATCTTTAGAACATTGGACATTTTTATTCATTCTCAGATAAGTGAAAAAAAACCGACATCACAGACATAATGTTTTTTTGTTGACTGATTTATTACAGTATAGAAATCGCTCACTGCTGACACAATCTACAAAAAAACTCTTCATATCATTCGTCTTGAAAAATCATCACTGTTCAATCAATACTGGACAGATGCATCAAATCTAGTGAAGCGCGGACGTTCGCTTTAGAAATATCTCAAAGTTACATAATTATTGTTTTTTAAAGACGTCGATAGAAATGTGTAAAAATCTCACAGAGTGATAAAAAAATATCTCATTATGCTCAAAATGTGAACCGAGCTGTCACAAAGTAAGGACGGTATAAGTTACTCATAATAAACTAGTTCACATTTAATAAAAGATGGTATCACGTATACGGACAAAGTGTGGATACACATTTTAAAGAGTTGGAATTTATGTCGGAAATGTAAAAATATACATGACATTTGATATATATATACATACATTATAAGAGAATCCACTTTAAAACACAGTTCTTTCCAGTTTAAAGCCATCAGAAATTATTTAAAAAAAAGGAGTTTCAGGTTAGAAATCATTTCAGGAAGAAAGCAACGACTTATTTTGGGGTTATTATACCTTTTTAAAGGGCTGAGACGTGTAATCTGTTTGATAAATTTAACGTTTGATCCCTAAAAAGCTAACGGCAAAGTCAACTAGAGATAAACGATGAACTGATTGTCAGGCTGGTTTTTAACGTGGCTGGTCCCGTTGTCTTTCGAAACAGAAGACACTTTGTTTTAAACGTTAGTATGAGGGTGCGTTCAGACAGGATCCGGCGCTGTTGCGTGAACGTAGGTTTTTCCGTGAATTTGAATGGGGGTAGTGCGTTTCCCGCCCAAAAAAACGCAGCGATACGCGGCGGAGAAGTTGAGCTGGATCCAACTGTTATCACGCGGTGTGGCCCGCCAATCGGACGATCAGATCGGTCAAGCTTCAACTGAAGCTGAGACTATCCAGGTGGTTTCATGGACTAAACTCTGATACTCTACCTGTTGTGTTCTGGCTTTGTTTATTTCATGTAGCCAGCTTCTAAATCTGAGTCTGACTCGCAAATTTACGCTGCAAAATAGAGACACGAAGACGTTTAATTTGGTTTGTCCGATGGAAGAGCAAGCAGTGGTTGAGCGACTTAGATAGTGAATGAGAGTGAGGGAGCACAGCATCAATAAAGCCAGTTAATCGGCGAAATTAAAAGTTTTCTTTCAGCACAAATAGACACACCGCCGCACAATGCCAGATCCTGTCTGAATGCGTCCTAAACCTTTAAAAGACACATAAGCAAACAGAGTTTTGGGTCATTTAACTCATTCACAGGCACCAAACTCTGACCACACACACACACACACACACACATAAAGGATACAAACACATTTTCAGCATGATCCAGTTCTCTTCATCGGCATATGCATCTTTCTTGTTAGTAGCACATTATACATACAGTATATCTGGATTATGATAACATGAAGAGTAATAAGAGGAAGAATACTATATTTTACAGATCCAGTAGTTAAACTGATCGTTTAGTGTCTTTCTGGTGTCTCTTTGTAAGAATCACTATAAAATCTGTGTGTGTGTGTGTGTTTTTGAGGTGAGGTGCCCTATAGGTTGCTGAAAAGTTCATTTTTCTTGGTCCAGTCCATGGGCGGAGCTCTCTTGTTGGAGCGTTTCTGGTGGGCGAGCTCTTTGACCTGCTGCAGGGACAGATTCAGCGCTGGGATGGTGTCCATGTTCAAACCCTGGATAATAATAAAAAAAAAAAACAGGATGATCAGCATATTTCTGTGACATGTTTAACGTTTAGTTAAAGTTTGTTGTGCTTCCTGTGACGTACGTCAGGTGGGGTGTTTGTGGGCGGGGTTGTGAGCGAGGTGTTGGACGAGGCGTTGGATGGAGAAGGACTGACGGACAGCTTTGAGTCCCTCTGCTCCTCTTTGGCCGGTCTACCATTCACCTGAGGACACAAACACTCATCAACATCACCTTATACAGACTGATAAACCATTAAACGTGACAACATTATGAACATTTTGCCATGACGAGTCACATTTCAATAAGTGTGATTTGGGTTTTTCTCCAGCCTTTGTACAGTACCAGACCTCGCCACAAGGAGGCAGCCTTGGATTGAGCTTTTTGTACACATCTCTTGACACAATAAGTTAAAAAAAAGCAAAATAATGTGAAACTTAAGTAAAAACAACACCCAAAAACAGAGTAAAACCAATTAACGGTGAGTTCTGAGTAGCATTCTTGGCAATTTTACTATCAAACATGTGATTTATTGATCTAAAAAGAGGTATTTAGTACACCTAAAGGGTGAGAAGGTCATGGGATCAACAAAAACAAGAGTGGTGAAGGGTGAAGGGTGCTGAAAAGGTTGCAGGATGGTGCATTTAAAGCTCCTGCAGCCCCCAGTGTAAGTATCAATATTGGTATCTGAACATAAGCCAGTAAAACCTGCTCCATACTCAAGCCCACTCCAACCCACCAACCAGCCTTCAAAGGCGACTTCTCCCTGACCTCTCGCACCACCTCCCCCTCCCCGTCAGCTCTTCAACCTTTTAACCAGCGCCTGTTACGCAACAATACGTGGAACACAACTTCCCTGCTACACATACTGTCCCCGAGTAACGGGAAGCCCGGGTCAAGCTTCACTTTGCATATTTGGCTCAACGCCCAAGCAGAAGGCTGCCACGATCGGCACGGTAGTTTTCTTTTATAGTTTGTGTGCTGGTGTCTTCTTCATGAAGAATTATCTTATCCACGCTGATTTACATGAAAGTCCACCTGGGAACTTGACGCTCCGGTAACCTGAGAGACCCTCAGAAAGCATTCCTGTGATGACTCTAACAAGGAGAGGTTAAATAAGCATGCACACACAAAGAGTTTGCGTTTTTGTTGGAATATCTGTACTGTGAATATAAAACTACAGCCAGCAGCTGTTTAGCTTAGCTTAGCACAGAGACCAGAGGTTAAACAGTTAGCCTGGCTCAGTCCAAAGGTAACAAAATCTGCACCTCCAAAGCTCACTGATTAACTTGTTATTAGTGTTTAGTATACACACACACACAAAAAAAGCAAAGTGTAGCAACAATTCAGCGTTTCATGGGGGCGTTATGTGTTGGACTATTTCTTGGCTGAGAGCAGTGACTTCCTGGAGACTCTGCTGGTTGCCTGGCAACTACTCAGACCCAAGAAATACACATAAAATGGTGATTTGATGTTTTTAAGGTCGCCTTGTGTCGTTCACATAAATTAAACTGATGCTGATTGTTCATATTTATTTACTCCAAACAGCCAATATGCTAACTGTATAGCTGGCTACAGCTAGCTAAGTAGAAACTAGGTAAACAAAACCTTTTGTGTTATTTCACTCCAGACTCTCCACCTTTTTTATCTCGTCAATGTATCCTGGGTAATTTTAGGTCTAAAATTTAATTTTACGCAGTTCTGTCCAAACAAACAGTTAGTTCATTAGTTAGCTTTAGAGAAAGTTAGATTTGCTAACTTTGGGCAGAGCAAGGCTAGCTGTTTCCCCCCATTTCCAGTCTTTGTGCTAAGCTAAGCTAACTACCTCCAGCTTGATATAACTAATTGCATCTTTCCATTGATTTGTACGCAGTCAAGCTAAAATTTGCTTCACTTTCTGTCTAAACAAGCAGTTACTCTTCAGTTTTTGTACGACCTTTGGACATTGCAAGGTTAGCTTAAGGAGTTAGCTTTAGAGAAAGTGCTAGAAAGCAGATTGTGCTACCTTAGGAAGGCTAGCTGTTTCCCCCTGTTTCCAGTCTTTTTGCTAAGCTAAGCTAAGCAGCTGCAGCTTGATATAACTGTACAGATGTGAGAGTCCCATCTAACTCTCAAATAACGCAACATTAAGTCAAACTGTTCTTCCAAGGCAATGTCTTTTTAGGATTACGCCCAAATACTTCATCAGAATTAACACAAAGCTGCTAAATTCTTCAGCTCCATTTTTTATGTTGTATACACCATCTGTCCTTGGTCAAACAAATAATTCAGCGTTAATGGAGTACTAAGTTGGGTGTGGTTTTCCACATAGCGTTAACAATGAACACCAGAAGGTTTACACAATCACAGGAAAGCCCGTTCAGCGCACGTCTCTGTGATTAATAACTCACTTCAGCAGCTGCTTGAATTCTCTGATGTGGCAAACCACACCTGAGAAAACGCTACGAGTTACTTGGAAAACATTTGACCTTGGACTGCTGGGCTGGGTGTGCTACACGAGGAGCTACAGAGTATTCAACGCAGAAGGTTGAACTCTTTTCCAGGGAAAGAGAAGAGACCGACGCACACTTCGAGTTTTCGAATCTCACTAAATCAAATGAGAGCTCTCGTGATGCATCTTGTGCTGGTGGATCTTACCTTCTCCTCCATCCCTCCATTAATGACAGGCTCAGGCAGCGGACCTGTAGGTATGAGAAGAATCTGTCATTAGCCTCCAATAAAAACTCTTTGTCGTGTCACGATAGCTTCGGTCCTGCACCATCAGAGCAGGGAGCTCCACTCTGCTAGATCAAGAGTCTTTCTGCAGCTCACCTTTCATTCCTACCAACACCTACTCTATTACATAGCACAGGTATGAGCAGGTCATCTATTATTCACATGTGGTTCATCTTCTATGAGATGGTCCTCCTGAATGCATCCCTCTACATGTCAGATAGCTGTACTGGAACATTTCCCTTCAGCCTTTTCCTCATAAAAACACAGTTTTCTGCAGACAGACATCACCACAGAGGTTGGACACCTCCCTTACCTTCCATCCTTCTGATCCTTCGCACGGTCGATAAGTGTCTTTAAGCTAATGATGATTATTACAGGAGATAGCAGCTGCTCCTCCTTCAGGGTTAATCTGAGATTCGAGTTCTTCCTCGGGTCTTTATGTTTGTGTGTTTGTGTGTCCCTGACTCTGAGAGGAGCCCCTCCAAGTCCCCAATCCAGCTCCAGCTCCAGCCTGAGAGGCCACTTGGAGTGAGCGCCTTGGAAACCAAACAAAGCTGCTGGCCAGCCGGGTGTATATGTGTGTGTGTGTGTGTGCATGTGTGCGTGTGTGTGTGTGTGTGTGTGTGTGTGTGTGTGTGTGTGTGTGTGCGTGTGTGTGCGTGTGTGTGTGTGTGTGTGTGTGTGTTGAAGTTAAGAGTCAGTGTAGGCAGGTGTCCTCTGAGTGGGCAGCATGTGAAGTGCAGGCAGTTACCTGGGAAACACCTCACAGGAATCTGTCCTTTAACGGAGGGTTCAAATTATTAAACATAATCACTCGTCACCCGCGTTCTTACTGATAAATTTAATTAATCAAACTGTAAACACGTGTAACATCACAAATATTGAGAAATATCAACTTCCTCTGCATCCTCTCCACCGCTGTGCACCGTCTGTTGCCATGCCAACAGCTGGCAGTGCCATGATTACATGAGGGGGTCTCATGCTGCAAAGTGGCACTTATTTGGCCAACACACACAGAAATACGCTCATGACCACCTCCCTGAGGATCTGACGGCCCTCAAACACAAGAAACCAAATCACACACTGTACTAGAGCTCCCCCTAGGGGCTGTGGTAGATAGAGCAGGGCCAAAGTGCCTCAGAGCAAGGCGGTGAATCATTTCTGGGGGCAAAAATTTGATCACTTATCGAGCTTGGAGGTTTATTATTGAAGGAAAAAGTCCCCGTTTTGGACGTTTTCTGGAGCTTTCAGTCATGTTTTGTGACAGTTATACATCCATGTGTTATCAGAGGGTCAAGAGATAACAACCAAATCATCTCCACTATGATGGAGGAGGCTAACAGTGCTAACCGGGCTACAGAGTAGCATCACAGAGGCTGAACTGACTCACTGGTAACTCGGGTTTCAACTTGTGAGAGCGGACAGGAGAGCAAAGACCAATTTCTGTGAATTTCCCCATGTGTGGTATCAATAACGTCTATCTTATCTCATCTCATTTATGCATCCAACTAGCATTTTGTTACACAACCGTGGTGGGAAATTAACACCACCGACAAATGCTGATAAAATCTGAAAGTTTCTGGTAGATTTCAGACACGAAATGGTGATTTCCTGTAAATGAAGTCACTGTTCATCCAGGGAAGATGCATGTGCAGGACGTCGAAGGCAGGGACAGGAAAATGGACGTTGATGATAGAAAAAAAAGGTCAAACTAGAAATCCTGAAGCTCCAATGGACTCCTTGTGGTGTCTGGCAGTGGTTGAGTTTCTTCCTGGCCTTACCATTCCAGTTTGACCTTTTGGCTCTGTCATCGACGTCCATTTTTCCATCCTTTCTGACAAAGGAGACAGGGAACGACACACAGGAAAGGAAATGTGCTGCAGGAAGGACTCATGGGGAGTCTACTCTACCAGTTGAGTATTTTGTCTTATCCGCCTTGTACATTGTGAGCCGCTGTGTGGCATCAATAAAGTCTATTTAATCTAATCTTAATTATTTGTTGTAATATTAAACTTCTCTGAGAGAGAGAGATCTGCGTTAAGCCTTCCCTCTTCACAAACACAGACACTCAATCCGACTCTGATCTGTCTGATCTGATCTATTTATGTCTAAAAGATTAACTTTCACCACAGGCCATCGAGATGAGGTGGTGGTGAGGGCAGGAAGTGTCTCTGTCTCCGTCTGTGTCTGTGTTTCTTGGCAGAGAAAACATCCACGAAGGACAGAGTGACTCAAAAAAGAGATAAAAAAAGGATTAAAGGAGCCAAGAAACTCCTCCGTCGTCTCACCGGTGATGTGGTCCGAGGTCGGGGCCACGCGGCATCTCTTGAAGAAGGCGTCTGTGTCGGGGTCCACCACCAGCAGACGGACAACGTTCCCGCCGACTTTAATGGCGGCAACTACTTCTGAATGTGTCTTCCCGTCGACGGACGCGCCGTTCACCTGAAAAACAGATTATTATACACTTTTTTAAACATTAAAACAAGATGTTTCTTTTTTGTCTTTGTTCCCACGCAGAAGTGAACAAACTGTTTTTGTTTTATCTCTATCAGGATTTCTTTTTTCAGTATTATCTCTTTGTCTGCCAGGGCAGGAAATCCTGTGTGTCCTCACACAAAGACACGTACGCACACACACACATTCCTCGGCTAACTTACAAAACAATCCTCAAAAGAATCAAAATTATGATTTTCTGTCCTTTAAATCAACTTTTTATCCGCCGTGTTTACATGTTTTGTGGCGTTTTGACTGTGTGACAGCTGTACTTTAACTCTCTGCTATACAGTAACTCAACATGTCAGGTGGCTCCCGCCCACACCAGCTGAGACTTCTGGGATAAAATCACCATGGGAAAGCATGTTAGAAATGTCTAGCAAGGGTGTGTGTGTGTGTGTGTGTGTGTGTGTGTGTGAGACTGTGTTTAGGTCATAGGGTGGACCTGCATGTGTAAGCCAGTCCCACAGAGGAAGCTGGACAATAGCTGCTTGGCCAGTAACAGCAGTAACAATGGCTGTCCGCTCCCCACAAAGCCCCGCTCCTCAGTGGGTGGTGTGGCTGTCTGGAGGCCCTCTGGGGGACTAGAAACCCCTCGCTAGACCTGAAACTCTCTGCTACTTCTAATCCGTCTGTCCTCTTTCTTTTCTCTTGTTCTTCTCTGTTTCTTAGGGAGTGAATGAAGACGTGTACGGCGCTCTGATTTGACTACATGTGCACAAAAATGTAATTCACAGATGAGTCAGAGACGTTTATTGTGAGATGCTGGCTTAAAATAAACGGGAGTAGGATGTATGATATTAAAACCACATGGTTTTATGGTTGTAATATCTATTTAAGGACAATAAGGATACATGAGGACACACTGTGCTGTGAAAACTGTGATTTTTAGCTCCACAAAATCAACTTTTATCAAACATTTTAATTGCTTGCATGACACAGAGTTTATTTTAAGAATCCTACGCTGCAGCCACACTTATATGAAGTAGAAATTACAGGAATTTACTCTGTAATTTTATGTTTTTATTTGTTTTTATGCATCTCTGTAAGCCGCTGTATACTGGAAGGTGGTCAGAGCAGACCCCAGACCAGTTAAGAAGCTGATTATTCATGTTACAGTCCTCTGAGGGGGGATTTAAGACCCCACACAGCGGCTGTTAGTTCACTTCACATTCCTCTGAACACACAGTTAACTTTGGGGAAAGAGTCCAGAGACCACCTGCATAAAAGATACAACTGGAGAATATTTTCTAATGTGGAACAGTCAGATTACTTTTCCTGCAGCGGAGGAGGAAGACATCATTTACTTTTACAACTTACTTTTCAATACAATTACAAGTAAAAGTGAAAATGTCACTTATGAAAATATGTGAGTGTCATCAGGTAAATACAAGTTAAAAAAGTAAACACAGAAAAACGTCCCCTGTGACTGTTTTAACATTATTTCAATAGATTATTATTACTCGTGCATTAAAGGTCCAGTGTGTAAGATTTGTGGGGGTCTGTTTATGTTTTCATCACTGTATAATCACCTGAAGGTGAGAGTGATGTGAGGAGATTGCAATGTCGCATGTGACATGTGACGTGAATTTAATGTAAAGACAGGATTGTACTATTGGTTAGTTGTTGGTTGAGGTGAAGCTGACTTGTGATTATTATTATTATAGATTAATCTGATTATTTTAGTCAATTAACTGATTGTTTGTTTGGTTTGTAAAAATTCTTACAATAGTGAGAAATGCCGTCACAAGCTTCAAAGCCCGAAGTGACACCTTCACAACACTTGTGCTGCCCAAATCTCAAAATTATTACTAATTAATTTTGATTTTTTTTTTAAATAATTAAAAGGAAATCTTTACATTTGTAAAGCTGGAATTGTGAAAAATGATTTCAATAATTATCAAAATAATTTCCAATTAAGTTTCAATCGATTAATCACCGAATCACTTCAGCTTAATTTGTACATTTTCACGTTTTGTGAATTTGTAAAGTAACTAGTAACTAAGCTGTCAAATAACTGGTGAACTAAAAGTGAGAAGTGATACTCAATAGCTAAGTACAGTATTTGAGTAACTTCTGTTTTTTGCTTTCACATATCTGCAATCTTTTGTGGGTTTTTTTTAGGTGTTTTGTTCCACAATGATAAACAGAAATAAACTTTTTGTATGTAGTCTGTGGGTGACGTCACGGATATAATGTCCATGTTTTATACTTTCAGTTGTTTTATGTTAGTGAGTGCAACAGATAAATAGCGATCCTTAAATTAGAGTCCCTCACAGGCCGTTTCTGTTTTAGGGTAGAGAAGCTTCATTTTACAAAAAAAAAGTCCAGTTTGACATTTTGGGAAATTTTCACTTTCCCTCTTTCAGCATAGCTCTGTTTCAAAAGGAAACAAAACACCTAGCTTGTCCCGACCTTAGCTCAATATTTAACATGTTATATCTAGTTTGTTTAATCCATACAAAAAAAGTGTCAAACCAGTTGCCTGGCAACCAGTGGAGACTTCGGGAAGTGACTGCGCCCGGACAAGAAAATAGTCCAGCACCTACACTCGGTTTTTGTATGAATTAAACAAATGAGTTAAATGTATGAAGTGAGCTTTAGAGGTGCTGGTAGGCAGGTTTGATAACTTTGTACAGAGCCATGCTAACTGTTTCCATCTGTTTCCAGTCTTTATGCTAAGCTACGCTAACTGGCTGCGGCTTCAGTGGTGTGGTGTCAATCTTCTCATCTAACTGTCAGCGTTAAAGCTAGTAAGTGTATTTCCCGAGATGTCTAAATATTCCTTTAAACTCCTGTCACCGTTGCTTTTTCCCCCACATGTCTGCGATACTTTTCTTGTTTTGTTTTTTTGGCGTGTTGTTCTACAAAAATAAACGCTTTCTCCAGACCGTGTCTTGGCTCTTGATTTTTCACCACCGCATTTTAAAATGAACTTTTTATATGAAGCCACTCCCTCAATCTGGCTACTTTTGTATTTAATCCAGAAACAGTTTATGATGTCTTAATATTTATTTTGAGAGCTGATATTGAGATTTAGCCTCCAAGGTTACATAACACCAAATAAAAATGAATTAGCGTAGCCTCGACCTGAGTTTTTTTTTTCTAGTAGAAAGTGAACAGACCCAATCAAATGCTGCACCATTCTTCTTTATTTTTATCCCTGCAGGCTGCCTGGAGCGGAAGTATGGCAGACTAATCAGGATCCACTCTTTGGATGGATATTTTTGTATCGCTTCTCATAAAGATTAGCTGAAAAGTCAGTTTCCTTAAAACTGCCAAGGACTTGCATTAATGCTTGTTACATAAGACCAAAATCTGGCAGCCTGTTCGAGGAGTTTCTAACTCACCAGAACATTAATAAGTTTTCTAAATGTCCCCTCTCATGCTGAGTATGCTTATTAAAAAGTACCTGTACTATCCTGTCCTTGGGCTGCAGGCCTGCCCTCTCTGCTGGAGAGTCCTCATCCACAGCTCGGATGTACTGACCCGGCCGCGCCCGCTCACTGTGCAGGTTGAAGCCATACCCGTTGGACCCTCGCTGGATCACGCAGAGACGTGGTCGCAGTTCAGTACACGCCTCCTGGAAGAGGCCAGAGGAGAGAGAGAGAGAAAGTGTCAACACACTTGATGTGACATGCAACAACAGACCAAAACTTTACCATACCTCCGACATGGTTCTCTCTTCAGGAAGCACGAGCGGCACAAAGATTACGGAGAGCTCCTGTGAATCGTTAACCATGAATATAAAGCCGAGGTTGAACATACAGGTGGCTGCTGCATGCTGATGTGTTGTGCAGTGTGTTTTTGACAATCATGAGTAAACTCGGGGCTGCTGTTTGGACTCCACGTGACTCCAAACAGCTCGCCAGGAAGGAAGAGGGTCTCTGAGGCATGTGATTGGAGGTCTGCTGGGAAAGGTTTGTGGAGAATTTGGGGAGGGGGGGGGCAGCCGGAGGCAGTCAGCTCGACTCGACTCTGGCCTTGTCGGCTTTTGAGGAAGGGACCAAGTTCCGGTGTGGTTCGGGAGCCCTGCTCTCTCCAGGCTCCGAGGAGGACAATGGAAGCTGGGCGTTGACCTCTGACCGCCTCCCCCCCATCACCCTGTCACGTCCAGTCCTGCTCTGGGATGGCAGGAAGAGTTAGAGCTGTATTGTCATCCAGGAAAAAACTGGAGCTCAAACCAAGAAACTCCCTTCCGCTGTATGGATGAAGCAGTTTCTTTATTTAGCGGAGGGGTCTTTAATGGTTTGGAGTTAAATACAGGAGAGACTGGTCAGGATAGTCTTTGTCACGGTGACAAAATCTGACCTGACACTCCCTCCACATCACTCCCTGTTTGCTCCCGCCTTCTGTCAACCGAACACTCGAAGACAATGAACAGCTTCTATAAATAAGTCAGCGTGAATGACTCACTTTCTACATAAAACAGGCAGGAGGCTAATTGATTAAAGCTACGTCAAATCATCAGTGGACATAAATGAACTGAGACTGTCTGACTCGACATTTTCTCTCACTTTTCCAGCACTGATTGTCACTTCCCTGCTTTATGTAACATAATTGTTTCAAGCTAACACCCCGCCCACCTCTGCCAAGAACTGACTGTTTTCTTCTTCTCAGTAAAGCACCTGAAGAAAAACAACATGATGGGTCACCTTTTCCAGGAATTACAGATAAGAAGCACGAGCAGGTGAAGAGTTTTATCACCAGTTACAAGAAAGAAACAGAATGAATGTAAATAATGTAAACTTTTTACAAGAGAGTGACTCAGGATGAGGGTCAAACTGTGAATTTTCATTTCCAAGAAATCGTGTAATGTGACAACAGTGAACTGCACGCAACAACACTTGTGTTTATTAATCCAGCCAGCGAAAGAGGGACTTAGGTAACAGGTTTTATGCAAGCGGAAACCTCTGTGGCTGTGAAGTGAAGCCAAAAACTGCAGTTCCTCAAACGTCCACTTGAGGCTGGCTACAGAACGAGTCAGTCTCCATAAGTCCCCATGTTAAAATGTCCAACTTCACAGCAGAAATAAACATGTTTACAGCCTGGTACAAAAAACAGTTTTGGTCTCTATAGCTATGTAGAGTTCATGACAACTGTACTGAGGGTGAATATATATATAATGCACCTGTTCAAATTATATTAAGACTTGAAATTATACATGAGGATCGACACCGCTCTCATGTCTTTAAACAACAGCCAGCAGCCAGTTAGCGTAGCTTAGCATAAAGACTGTGAACAGGGGGAAACAGCTAGCCTG
This sequence comes from Argyrosomus regius, assembly GCA_946959425.1. Taxonomy (NCBI): domain Eukaryota; kingdom Metazoa; phylum Chordata; class Actinopteri; family Sciaenidae; genus Argyrosomus; species Argyrosomus regius. Next base: position 8,347,300 of record OX336897.1, on the reverse strand, counting down.
GCTCTGTACAAAAGGAAAAAAAACACCTAGCTTGTCCCGACCTTAGCTCGACCTTACTTATAAATAGTTTGTTTAATCCATACAAAAAAAGTGTCAAGCAGTTGCTAGGCAGCCAGTGGAGACTTCAGGAAGTAACCAGTCCAGCACCGACATGAATTAATATCTCATTTGTATGAATTAAACAAATGACATGTAATGTATGAAGTAAGATATAGAGGTGCAAAGAGGAGAGCCAGGCTAGCTGTTTCCCTCTGTTTCCAGTCTTTATGCTAAGCTAAGCTAATCGGCTGCTGGCTGTAGCTTCATGAGAGTGGTGTCAATCTTCTCATCTGACTGTCAGCGTTAAAGCGAATAAGTGTATTTCCCAGGATGTGAAAGTATTCCTTTAAACTCCTGTCACTTCTCCAGAGCTCCTTCCGCATAACGTCTACATGTCTTGAACAAAAACATCAGATATAACACATTAAGTGCGACGTGAGTGTGTTCTCATCAGGGATGCAGATTGGACGTCTTTGTGCTCATCCCTGCTGATCCTGATAAGAGCTCTACATCATAATGGTAACTGATTACACAAAAACGTCTTTGATTGCACGTCCTTCACACTCACTCAAGCGTTACACCCAAACCTCAAATAAAACAACCTTTTTTAACGAGTTCTTTCAGAGTACAGACTGTCTCTTCTCTCGTTTCTTTCGGTACACGGTTAGTTTAGCTGCTGTCGGTTTGAATGAATGTTTCAGTGTTTCTTATGACTGACCTTCCCTCCTCTGAACTCACGAAAAGAGCTTCTATCTTCACCGTGAATCAGATTATTGCAACAATTTAGGGATCTTTAGGTGTCTTGTGTTGGACACCGAGTGTCATCAAGACACACTTGCAGCCTTGGCATCAGACTCCCCGACACTCATCGGGCACTCTGGTTGACGTTGGTTGTCCCTTTGCAGGGAGAGAGAGGGCTGAGAGAGGCTCTGGCAGAGACAACAGAGGAAGGTTTGTGTCTGAGAGGAGTGGAGGGCTGAAGAATCTCCACGCGGGGCTGAAATCTGTGGAATCTGCTGAACACACACATGCCGGGAGGGGAACCGAGGACCTGGACGACTCGAGAACTGTTGCATTGCTCGTGTTACGTGTTACAACAATGTAATGTTGCGACAGAAGATGAACACAGCTGTCTGAGGCTTGTGGCTAAAACAGAGCGATGTGAACTGAGTACAACTAAATATTTGTGTCTCTTGGCCTTTGGAAGATTTGTATACTTCCTCTCAGACTCTTTATTTTGTTTAGAGTACTACCCAGTCCCTAAATCATCCACAAGCACCACGCGATATGTGGAAGGAAAAGCCATCGACTTCCTCAGATTTAGTTTGCTGCATTCAGTTCAACATCATCTCATCTGTCGCGTCTGAATCACACTCACACTCGTTACCTCATATTTCTGACTGAGTATCACGTTTTCTATTGTGTGAAATGTTCTTGTCGGCCCAGAAAAATAGCGAACGCACTCTGTCTGTGACACAAACTTTCCTTTGAGGAGGGAAGTGTTGAACAGGAACTGTTGACACATCTTCCCTCAATATGCTTCCTTCTGCGCTGGCTCAATTTCCTGACATGAAAGAGAAATCGATACACAAAAAACACACCCAAATATATGCAAAAAACACACACACACACATGATGAGGGGAAAGGGAGGCTTTCATGTCTGTATTAGACATCTAATAAAAGAGGTCATGCATCAACAAAAACGCTGGGCAGCGTGACCACGAGGCAAATCTGAACTCAGCTCGTCACCCATCATAAACGAGAGATATGACTCTGAAACAGACTGTGAAAAAAGCTGAATATGAGGGAGGAAAACCAACAATTCATGTGTGTCAATGTTTTACAGCGTCTCATGTGCCAGATTGTTTCTTCATTGAGATGAGTAACTTCTTGGAGTCTATGCTGGTTGCCTGGCAACTGCTCACAGCCAAAAAATAGTCAGTCCACCCTCTAAAATGGGTGAATTGTTGTTTTTACACTTTTTTCTTCATACAAATGAAATATAAAGCATTGATTGTTGAGTGACGATGGCGGTGGCCAGCGCCACATATTTTTCGGCTTCAAATGGCACTTTGGAAACCTACGAGTGACGTCACTCTTTAAAAACATAATAACTCCTAACACTGGACCTTTAAGTCCTCATCTTAACATTTACTGGTGTATCTTTTGTCCGCTGCAGACATTTTACCTCTTGAACTGTTCAGCCGGTGGTTGTTTACATTTTGAACAGCACACATGAGTGTTAAGGCTCACCGGTTTATCACATTTATCTGATAATGTTGTAAATAAAAGTATATGTCGTACACAGTTTGTTTTTCTCTTCATCGACAGATTGTGATGTACTGTAAATGACTGCCTCAGTACATGTACACTGTGTATCATGATGTTTTCTTGGAGTAGTTCTGGCCCTAAAACATTGATATAAGTTGTGGCACCTCTTTGTATCATCAGTTAATAACATGTTGTTGTTTAGCACCAACTGAACGAGTGTTAACGCTGGTTTAGGTGGATACAAAGTGAAGTAACACAGGGCAGTCCAAATGTTGAAAGCAGAGTTGCATCATATTTGTTTCCACTTGTGTCTATTGAATCAACTTCACTGCTGCTGCTGCTTTTCAGAGTGTTTCTGTCTCTGCTGCTCAGACTTCAGATGGCTTTGAATACCAATCACTCCAAAACAAAACCAGGACCAGCGTTAATATTCTCAAAACACACTACTGAGTCACACGGCCGCCTCGTAAATCTCACTTCATCTGCCGCTCCGGCACACAGTTGTTATTTCTCTGTGTGTTTTTAAGCGTTTGCAGGTTCCACACTCAGACTCTGTTTTAGACTCGTCCTCAGGAAGCTGCGAAAACCGAGAGATAAGATACTTGAGTTCAACTTTGAGGCCTCCGATGCAGCTGCAGGCAGCAACCTCCATGAGTATGTGGAGCTGCTCTTAGTTACCGAGTTGCTGAATTCCTAAAATCCTATAAATAATCATTTGTGGAAAATCTTTGCTGTCTGGAATGTAACTGTGAATATTTGAGCTTTTTAAGCTTTGAAAACAGTTTATACAGCTCAGAGATCACACGTGTTTTCATGCAAAAGATTGTTTGTTTTTTACGTTGATATGAATAAAAGACAAATCAAATGAGTTTAGTGACGAGGGATGACATTACAAATTATTCTTTTTAAAGCTCAAAACATGGCAAGAGCATGCAGTCTACAGAATGCTGTCTATATCTCCACTTTTCATTATTTTGATGAAATGTACATATTCCCTTACGTCTATAATCAGCCTCCAGACACTTATTAACCAATGAAAAGATGTTTTGTTACATGTATATAGGATAGCTAGAAGCTCTCTGAACTGAGTCAGACTGATGCATGCACATTAGTGTCAGATTAGCCTGAATTATGTTGATTTCAATGGTTAAAATGGTGAAATAGCTTTATGTAGGCCAGTGTCCTTCACATGGAAACATGAAGGACAGCCTTGCTATTGATAGTTTACCAACTGAGGGGGACATAAGCAACAGAGCTACCGCTTATGCTTATCCTCATCAGGGTTGCGGGGGTTTGAGCCAAACCCAGCAGGCTTTGGGGCGAGAGGCAGGTACGCCCTGGACAAGTTGCCAGCTCATCACAGGGCACACAGAGACAAACATGCTCACATTCACACCTACGGGTAATTTAGAGTCACCTATTAACCTGTTAAGTTCATGTCTTTGGACTGTGGGAGGAAGCAGTTTCTCGTCTGTTGTGAACATCCTGTCAGTTCCTACCAGATCAGGGTCGTCCCTCTCTACCTTCAGAAAGACCCAGCTCTTCAGAGAGCACCTCCTCTCCAACACTACCAACAACTGGACATGCTAAATCTATCTTTGAGTAATACTTATTGCTGCACTAACATGACCATTGTCGCACTGTAGCTTGATTGTTTTCCATTTTAAGTCGCTTTGGATAAAAGCGTCAAAGAGAGCGAACACAGACATGGAGAGAACATGCAAACTCCACACGGAAAGGCCGAACCAGGAACCTTCCTGTTGTGAGGCGACAGTGGTAACCACAGCACCAAGGTGCCGCCCAGGTTTTGTCATACTTAGTCATGAAGAATCACCAGAAGTTGTTACAGCTCATCCTGAGAGGAACATGGATGTATTACATTTCACTCAAAACAACAAATGGAAGAGAAAACGTCACGGCAATCCCTGTGGACTGACCAACAGACAGCTCTAGAGCCACGCCACCAGCATGTTAAAAAACGATTAAAGGTCAGCATTTATGTGCACATCACAGCACTAAAAGAGCCTTCGAGGTGCCCACAGGTGAGCGTTTGAGAAGCCAGATTGATTTCCACCTTCCTAACCCTCTCAGGGAGTGTTTAAAAAAGCAACCAACCACCTCCATAATAACCATCCATCATGTTTATCACCCGCTGCCACCCTCTGACTCAGCCACTGTAGATTTGCATCTGTCAGGCTCTCCTGCTGACTCTCTCCGACAGAGGAGCGCTGTAGCTGCGAGCGATTCAGTCTTTGCCACTCCGGCCTGCCAGTTACTTCATATTTTCCTCACACTTGGCCAGCGGACTGATGTGTAACTACAGGCCTTTACTAAAGGAGCACACATACAGTCTCAGGCATGTGTCATTCCTCTGTGACTCAACTACTCTTTCTGTTTCACCCTGGAAAAAAAACGAAGACTCCTATAATTACATAAACACCTCGCTGACGAGTCTTGCAAATCATCAACTGAAACCTGTCGCGCTCAACTGATCTGTGTATGCAGATGTGACCTCTAAATCAGCCTCCACCCTTCACCGTCGCCGCAGAGTTCAACCTCTTTGATCAGCATAAAGAATAACCACTGAAGCGACACCCAGCCAGGCACTGCGGTTACTCAGTGACACGACCAACCGTCGGCCTCCCCTTCCTCGTTCCTTGTGATTGTCATGTGTAGTTTTCTTTTGACGGAGATTAACGGGCTCAAGGGCAGACTTAATAAATGTTTGATGTAAACCTGGTGCCTTTTTAAACAGCACAGCACACGTTTTGTCCTCTTTGAGCGTGCAGAGTGCACCACTCTCTCAGGGCAGGATGGGGGTGTTGGATTTCAAGCTGGACCATTGAACCAGCTGCGAGGCAGGCGGAGGGGGGAACAAAGCACCCTACTGTCCCCCCACCCAACTCCAGTCCATTTGAGGATGGGACAAACCGGCTCTACAAAAGACACCAAAGAAAAGTTTTGCAGAGGGTTCCCGTTACAATAGACTCTTTAGGGGGAAGGCCTGAAAATAGAAAAGTAACGTCAGTCATCACAGCAGGGAAACAGGCGCTGATAAGACCAAATGGAGAGGTTTGATTACCACAGAGAGGCCTCGGCAAAATGCCTTTTCTCAAGGGTCTTCTGCAGCCTCCATCTTCAGTTTGTCTACATGCAGCCAACCACAAACCAGAGTCAACAAGTTTTATCTCCTCGACCAGTCTTCCTGTCTCTGACCCTCCACCCTTCAGACCTGAAACCAGCATTAGCTCCACACAGCGAGTCCTGCAGTGTGCGATTTATTAAAACTGCAGTAACTGACTCTTCAGTGGACTCTGACTTGAGTTCAGGAGTTTCTACATTTTCCCACAATCCCCACTTGTTGTTGTGTGCAGCTGTTAGTGGAGCATGTAGGTGGCGGGAAACAATGAAGCCAAAGGCATTAGCAAGGTCGAGACACTGAGAGTTACTACTGAAGAGAAAGTCGTGCCCTTTACTTGTATTATTGAGGCTACTCTTACTGGAAACATGTGTGTCTAATCTGTGTCCCAGTGCATGTAAAATGTGAGGTAATGAGTTGATGGTTTGTTTGTCTCTAGACAGAAAACATCTGAACATAATGGCTCACCATCTTACTTTAACATGTTAACATGCTAATATTTGCTTTATTAGCACCAAACGCAAAGTACAGCTGAGGCTGATGGGATTGTCATGCTCACATTGAGAGCCAAACAAGAAGAGTATACAACCATGCTAGCAGCTGAGGCGCAGTGTTGATTTGAGCTAATCTGTACTCTACTCCGATTTCCTAACCCTATCTTTTGGCCACGTGTGTCCGCGATCTCATTCTTTTGGTCGCTACCCAAAGCTCATGACCGCAGGTGAGGTCTGGAACGTAGATAAACTGGAAAATGGAGAGTTTTGTCCTTCTCCATCTCACACTCCGTTATCACTAGTGAATAAGATCCCAAGACACTTGAACTCCCTCGCCTGGGGAAGCAACTAACTCCCAACCCGAAGGGAGCTTTCCACCGTTTTCCAGCAGAGAAGCCTCAGACTTGGAGGTATCAACCACTCAATAACAAACTGGAGCAAAGAAAGCAAACTAAATCACAGATTGTTGACTTAAAACAATCTGGAGTATTCTTGGATTTATTTTCTTACAGTTCCTTAGTTTGGTACCATTCAGTGTTCATAAATAACACCAACAATATACATTCATTTGGTCTGTCTTGGTTGTCTCTGTGTCGTACGATGGGAAGGGAGGTGTACAGCAGGGGGTGAGTCTATTTCAAGGCAAGCAGCGAGTCATTTCCCACCCCACTCCCGCCTCCCACCGGCAGGGCGAGGCCCTCCGGCTCATTGTCCGACCAGGGGTGGTGAACCTTCAGCAGAATGTAGAGGGAAATGGAATGTGGCATTGTAGAGTCTCCGTCCAGAATCCCATGGGACCCAATCAGCAACTAACCCCCCCACCACCCCACCACCAACAACCATCCACCACCCACCCACACAGACAGACAGGGTTCAGGTTCCACCCCTGGCCTGGCCTGGGCCACGCTGGTCTTGACCGTGGGGACGGGACAGTGGTGCTGTTGTTTGGACTGACGTCACTGAGAAGTTTCAGCAAGTGGTACGAGCTGCAAAGACGAACATTATTTGATCCGGTCTTAATCGATAGAGCGTGATGTTTGATGAGAGGAGGCCGAACTGTATCCTTCATTACCATTTAAACAATGGTACACAAAGCAAGAACTTGGTTGTCCTTTAAGACTCTGACCATGAAATTACAATGTCTTGGTTGCAGACCTTTGATGAATGTCTTCCCCTCTCGTCTCTCTCCCCTTATTTCCTGTCAGTGCTCCACTGTCTACCAATAAAAAGACAAAAAGCTGCCCCCAACATACTTAAAAAAGGAACTTTGGCACTCACAGTTTCTCTTACTGATAATAAGTGTTTCCATCATTTTTTATGCTCCCCTCGCCTCTTTCCTAAACAGATATTGTAATCAATTGTGCGTGACTGTCTTGCAAAACACTGCTGGTTATCTTGAGCAACGTTTTGTTGATAGTATTGTATCATGAGTTATTCTGAAATTCCCGCCCAGAATACACACAAAACAGAAACTGACCAGAGAAGTGTGTCAACGTTTAAAGACTGCCAGTGTCTCATGGTGGTGACTAAAACATAACCTGAACACGTAGTGATAACGAAACAGCATGTGAGAGCGTGGTTTTGTTTATCTTAGTATAGATTCATTGTTACTGTATGTTAATGTATCTGTGCTACATAATTATAGAGCATATCTATATATACTGTCTCTGAGTTTGTCAGCCCAAAGAAGAAAGTGTTATTAACCACCCAGCCAAATTTAAAATTTTAAAAATATCGACAAGTTTATGAAATTAGGGGTCAAACCTGGTAAAAGTGCTGGGGGCGTGTCCGCTGAAGGTGCTGAAACCACACCAACTCACTGGAGAGGTCCCGCCTCTCCAAATAACATGTAATAAAATTCAAAAACCTGATAAATCACAATCAACCTTTGACATCAACCTTTAAATCCAATAATTGGCCTTTTCCGCTCAGTGTTTCGGGACTCATTAACTTCCTCTGTTCACACATCACACCTGCTGATCACCTGAGATTACACTCTTATGTCTACGAAAACACAAATCCTGGATTGGAAACACAGTGGAGCCGTCCCTCCATATCTTATCACAAGGACCATTTCCCCCGGGACACACTGCCCAACAATCAACAAAGAGCACGAGAGGGAACTCCCAAACTTTCTCACACACACACACAGACACACTCATAGACCAACACATGCACATACATTAATGTGAAAACGCCCACACAGAACAAATATAAATCCAACGCATGCAGAGCAAACGTCAAGCGACTGCGTGCGGCCTGGACTGAATGAATCATGGGAGTACATCTGATCCTGTTGGACAAACACAATGACAGCATTACCTCAACAGAGCCGGGACAATACCTGGATCAGTCACAATGACTTCAATGACGATGAGACCAACAAATATTGTTTGCTTTGAGCCACGATTCAACGTCTGTTTCATTGCATTATCATATTTTAGATTCTGTTTTCATTGCTGCTGCTTTCGCTCAGTCGTGGTGAGGCAGTTTCTCTAACCTCCACGCTGGAGTTTACCGTCCCGCTACGAGCTGCTGGGGGTGGGAGAAGAGGATCAAGACAACAGGGTGGGGACAACAATGACAGGAAACGAGCACAAACGTCCAAGACTCCCACAGACAGCAGCAGGCAGCCAGAAAACACACTCCTAAAACCATCCTGGCTCGAATACTTAGTCTAGGTGTGGCTATTTCTGCCTCTAACGCATGACAAATAATCAGCGAACGCTGACGTTTATTCTATAAACAGAGAGTCTATTTCTGAAGGCGTTACATCAATAGACGTGATAAAAGTTGGAGGTAAACTCACACAGATAGGATGTAAAGTAGCTGAATAAATCCTCTAAATGTTCAGTAAATGTCATGGATGTGAAAACATGATTAACTTCAGGTGACACACACAAAGCGAACTACACTAAAGCCAGTTAAAAGGACCATTGTCATGCACTGAAGGCCGTACAGCACTGTGCATACAAATATAGCCTGAATCCTCCCACACAACAGCTCGAGGAGGATGATTTGTTTAGGGAAAACACGTCGTCCCGTTCAATTAAAGGACCTCGCTCTCTCTCCATGTACAAAGTCAAGCATGTGTGGTGAAAGCAGTGGGAGACTCGAGAGACTCTTTAATAAGCAGGTTTTATGTGAATGTGCAGATTAGAGGAGAGGCGCGTCGACATGAAGTCGCCCTCTTTTTTGTCTCATTCCTAGAGTTTGCTGGAAGTCGACACACTCGGAGAGTCACACCTTCTTCAGAGACATCACACACTCTTACAAACAGCAGATCTCATCAAGCCGTGGTCGATTTAATCTGACACGAGCGCCCTTCCTCTCCTGTAATTAGTGTTTAAACTCAGTCTTATGTAAGTAGCCGGCAACCATTCAGGAAGACTCCCAAATAATAATAAAAAAAAAACTTCTCACCCTCACACTCTGCCTCGCTCTCTTCAGCCTGAATGAATCACTGTAGAAACAGCGAGAGCCCTGTGGTGACGCAGATACATTTTAATGTGTTTCTGCATTAAATAAACACTCATTTTATGTCATTTGACATCGACAGAAATCACCTGTTTTTCATTACAGCTGAAACAACTAATCTGTGAGTTGTCATTAATCAAGTATAAATTACAAACATGAGCTGTTTCCACCCTCTCAAACATGAGATTTTCTCTGCTTTATATCATTGTTAATGACATGTCTTTGTGTTTTGGACTGCTGGTAGGACAGAAAGAAAAATCTGGTGGTGTCTCTTGTGATTCAGATGTTCAGAACACCAGTCAGACACCCATATGTACAGTGAAGCAGTGAAGTTTTTCTTGCTGTAACCAAGCAGCAAACTTCATACAAAGTGCCAAAAACTGCAGTTCCTCAAATGTCCACTTGAGGCTGGCTACAGAACGAGTCAGTCTCCATAAGTCCCCATGTTAAAATGTCCAACTTCACAGCAGAAATAAACATGTTTACAAAAAACGGTTTTATAGCTAATTTCCTTGTTCATGACAACTGTACTGAGGGTGAATTTTTATGGAACTCACCTGTTCAAATTATATTAAGGCTTAAAGTTATGCAGAATTAACAGCGTGGATGCTTTGGTTGACATTAGGGTGCCCTTACAAGTGGCTTGTTTGAGCACCCAGAGGTCATTCAGCCCATTGGCCGATTTTTAGAAGAAGAGGCCGGACTGCCAAGATGGCCACAGATTTTGAGCTTCAAAATTGTCACGTACACGACATCCATTCTTTATACTGTCTGTGGTGTAAAATGCCAATAAGAATCTGTTTGATTATGTGTAGAGCACATAATAAAATCACTTATCTAAGGCTTGACCTCGTGTTTGTAATGAAACAGTTAGCATAACCTCGACCCGGCGGCAGCGGCACGCTGCAAATCGACCCTCTTCTCAGAAGCCTTTTTTTTTCATCTCAGTGGAGTTTGCAGGCCTGACTCCTGATAAATGAGTTTTATATGAACAGTCAATACAACTGTTGATGTGGATATAGCAGGCGTCACCACACTCTGAGCGCTCTCAAAACTGCTCTGTACATGACGCTGTAATCCTTCATCCTGTTCATACTGGCCATTAAAAAATCATTTCCTAATGTGCCTTCAGTGCAAACGACCTGTGGACCTCTGCTGCATGTCTCTGTCCTTACCCTTCCTGTCACTCTTCAGCTGTCACTATCAAAATTAAAGGTTCAAAATCTCAAAATCTTAACCAAAATGTGAAGCTATTCTTCAATCTGTAATGAAACAAGGGGATCACTTTTGATCTACCGATACCGGCGACCGATCCCTTCCCACTGCTTTTGACTGAATTAAATGAAACCACAACACAACCTGTTTCCACAAGTTTCTGGATAAATTGACGGACGTACATTTGCAATGCTATCTGAGCGAGAGAGCATCCGCTGTTACTTCACTGCACTCCACAAAGGCTGAGTAAAAATTTTACCGCCTGGTAAACAAAACGTCGACCTTTGGAACCGAGTGTTTTGTCTCCACGCTGGCGACAGCGCCTAGCTCAATGTTTTTTGACCTGCTCGTTCCATTTTTTCACACCTCCTCTGCGTTGTCTCACTTTTTTTTTTTTTTTTTTTTTGCTGCCTACCTCCATCTTCACACACACACACACACACACACACGCACACACACACACACACACACACACACACACACACAGATCATCAGCATAACCATGGCAACCTTGAGCAGCGAGGCTCCTCTTGTTTCCGGAGAAGGCGTCGCTCTCTCGAACCCTCTTTTGTGTCGCTTCAAAGACGAAGGCCAGACGAGGCGGAGTACGGACGTCAGTGTGACCTGTGTGTGTGTGTGTGTGTCTACCAAGGCTGTACATGAGTGTGTTTGTGCTCTGTGTGTGTGTGTTATTGGCCTGGTACAGGAATGCCGGACAGGATGTAGGAAGAAAATTCCACAAAGAGCCGAGTCAATGCGAAAAACATACCCTGAGGTGCCTCTGACTGTAACATAGAGACACAGCAGACTCTAAACTGCATCCCTTGAGTTTAATTTACACTCTCACACACTCTGCTGAGTCATCTGTCCCTTAGTAACTTCTTCAGCCTGTGAAAAATCTTGGTTTTCTACACACTGAGCCTTTGTATGAAGAAAAAAGTCCCAACTCTTAAGTATGATTCGTGCTCTAAATGTCAAACTCTGCAAGGCTGCTTTGAAATTACAAATCCAAGTGCAGAGAATGAGTTTGTTCGGACTGCCGTTGTTTGTTTCGACACACGCTTCCCTCTGGGTTGCGTGCCAGTGTGAGTTGTGCCGCCACAGCTCCATTAGGCCATCTGTGGAGAGTATTGAGAGTAAACACGGGAACAATCGCTGTATATTCCTCGGACAAACAACATAACCCGGCGAGTGCTGTGCACAAATGTGAGCTCTGCGACGGAAAACATCTCTTTTAAATACCTGAAACATAACTCTGAAAAGGCCCCACATGCGCTGTTATTATTACGAAGAAGATGAGGTGAGGAAGCGGCTGAGAGGCTCAGCAGAGCTTCAGTGATCACAATGTGAGATTTCAGTTTCCTTTGAACAGCTGGGTTCATGTAAGGAGAGCGAGCGAGCAACATCAGTGTGATCCTTAACATCTTTTCCTTTCTCACAAATGAATGTTAAAATCTCTGAGAAAATAAAAATATCCTTTTGGATATGATGACCAAACATGCAGAGATGTTTTTTTATACATTTCAACTGGAGCTGAAACAACAATTTTGATAATTAATTCATCTTTTTAGTCTAAATTTCTCTAATTCCAGCTTCTAAAAATATGAATATTGTCCAGTTTTATTTGTCTTCTATGACGTTATACTGAATGTATTTGAGTTTTGGACTGTTGGTTTGACAAATCACCATATTCACCTTGGACACTGGGCAATTTATGGACAAGAACGATGGATGTAGAATCCATATATTAATCAATAATGAAGCTAATTGTTACTTGGAGCTCTAATTTTAAGTGAAGCTCAGACAATCTGTCAAATAACTGATTAAACTCTCAGCAGACGATTAATCTGGAACTATTTTGGTAATTAATAAGATGTTCAGGATGTTAATTCAAGAAAAAAATCCTAATATTTGTGTGAAGTCTTCATGCTTCTGTCTGTTTTACATCATTATAAAGTGAATACCTTTGAGTTTTGAACACAAAATAACAGAACAGATGCCACGCAACTTTAATTGGTTAATTTGCTTTTCAGCATTAAGTGAGACGATCGGTACTACTCTCCTGTCTGCACGCTAAATATGAATCTACATCAAGCTGCTAAGGTTAGCTTAGCTTAGCACAAAGACTGGAAATAGAGGGAAACAGCTAGCCTGGCTCTGTCCAAAAAACTATCTTGTTTGTTTAATCCATACATGTGGTTAATGTGGTTAAGAGCAGGACTGTTTTATGAGCGGGTGCAGTAACTGTTGTTTCATCATGTACAAAACAGTCTTTATGCTAAGCTAAGCTAACTGCTGAGGGTAGCTTCATGTTCAACTAACTCGCAGAAAGAAGGTAAATGTTTGCAACCAAAATGCCAAATCTCCAAACTATAACTCCTAAACTTGTGTCACCACCATTTTGACCTCTCTGACCTCCCGTCAGCTCCACGGATCATCACAAACACACCCTGAACATGTAGAAAAGCTTTAACCAGAGCTTATTATTCAGTTTGCCGTTAAATGAGATGCACTAGCCGACATGTTTCTTCTTCTTCTTCCCACCTACAGTAAAGACAGAAAACAGCCTCGGGGGTAAACATCCAGGATGCAGTGAGGGGGCACAGATGTTCCAGACTGGAGGGACCCTCTTCAGCTCGAGTGTTTTTTAATGAGTTCACATGCACAGACCAGAGCAACAAGTGGCCACTGCGGAGGCCACAATGTTTTACAGACAAAGATCAAAGGTTGGAGAAATTCATTTAGAGGCTCATTTCTGAGGATTTTTGGGACTCTAACTATTTCCTGTTGTTTGTTGTGGACGGTTGAGCAATGTCACATATGTGCTATGGTTGTTTTTCTTGCAGCTGACTTTATATTAAGCCATGTGGCACCTCTGTAATAACAGAGAGGGTAAAAAGGGGGGTCACAGGTTTGGTCTTTGACCCCGGAGATGAACCTGGTTGTTTGTCCTCTCACCCACAGCTCATGCCCAGCCTGATAACCCTGCCCACGGGCTGGCAGCAGCCGACAGAGCCCCTATTATGTCCCCTCTGTGGTGCGTTCAGGTGTCTGTAAAGTAAAGGCTCACCTTCTCAGAGTTGATGCTCAGCTTCTTCTCGACGTGCCCGTGGATTTCTCCGTTACTCTCCGGCACTGGTGTGGACTCCCTGGGTGTCTCCTCCACCTCTTTCTCCTTCTCCTCCTCCACCTCCACCTCCACCTCGTCCCTCTTTTCCTTCTCGTCCTCGTCCTCCTCCTCCTCCTCCTCCTGCTGCTGCTTCTCCTTCCTCACCACCACCTCCTCTTCCTCCACCATCTCCTCCTCCTCCTCCTCTTCTTCGTCGAAAGGTAACGGGACACCGTCGGTCACATACTCCTGCAGACACTTCATGTTGTGCTTCTTCAGCAGCTGCTCCGTGTCCGGGTCCACCACTATGAGCTCCAGCCGGCCCACGGTGGCTCGTATCCGGGACACGACCTGCTGGTGGCTCTCGTTCTCCACGTCCTCCCCGTTCACGAACACCAGCCGGTCTCCGGCGCGGAGCCCCGAGGTTTCAGCCGGGCTGTCCGGGCTCTACTAACCGGATGAACTGCCCCGTCTTACCTTTCTCCCCGTGGAGGTGGAAGCCGTAGCCGTTGTCCCCCTTCTCCAGCGTGCAGAGCCGGGGGCGCAGATACTGGCTTTTGCTCGGCATGGTGCTCTCAACCTGTTGCTGGTTTTAAAGTGGAAATGAGTTGAAGACCTGCTCAGGATGCTGCTGTGTGAGGAGGGGAGTGTGTGAATGAGTGGTACCCTTCAAGAAAAAAAAAAAAAAAACACATCCAACCCTCCGCCCTCTTTGGGGAGATTTAGTCCGTGGGAAACAGTCCTGGTCCTGGTTCTGGTGCTGGTGTTTGTCCCACTTCCACAGACTTCAGGTCTGATTTGATCTGCACACTCTCTCCTCTGCTGCGGGTCCTGACCCTTTGCGGGGACTGACTGAAGTCACGCAGCAGCAGCAGCAGCAGCAGCAGTCGCTCCTCTTTCACAGTCAAAAGTAGGAAAGCCACTCAGGAAGAGGGAGGTGCGTTCACGGAACAGCCCAGCTGGCCGCCTCATGCCAAGCAGAGCGGAATGGAGGAGTAAACACACAAAGCGAGGCTGTCCAGGAGAAACACACGATGAAGATGAGGAGCAAAGATGAAGAAGAAGTGCTGCCCAACTCCCCAGAGACTTATTTTTATTTATTCCCCTTATAGTTTTCACATGTTTACATCATTTTTGTCTTAAATATTATTTATTCTCACTTCAGTTTTTGCGCTTTATACGTGTAAATATAATAAATATCACAATATATGCTGTTTTTACTGTATATACTGTCACATCCACCCACCTCATGTACATAAAGCACATTTATTTTTATTTATTCCCTCTCTAATTTCACATTTTATTACAGTTTCCACCATTTTTGTGAATATTTTGTCTTAAATATTATTTATTCTCGCCGTTTAAATTCAGTTTTTGTGCTTTAAACATGTAAATATCATCATATATGCTGTTAATCCACCTACCTCATGTACATAAAACAGCCTGACCGGCCACTTCACATACCACTACACATTTACAATCCAATGTCATCCAATATAACATTAATTTAGAGGTTTTAAAGGACCAGTGTGTAGATTTAGCAGTATCTAGTAGTGCAGTTGCTGATTGCAACCTCCTGGTCGCTCCTTCTTCTTTTCTTCTGTGAGGGAGAAACTATGGGTGTACCCTGTCTAGAGCCAGTGTGTTTAGTTTGTCCATTCAGGGCTGCTGTAGAAACATGGTGGACCCGACCGCAGCATCTGTAGATATAAAAGCTTCATTCTAAGGTAACAAAGACAAAAAGTTTCTTATTTTCAGGTGATTATTCACTAATGAAAACATAGTTATTAATATTATAATCTGTTTCTAGAGACTGCTAAATGTCACACACTGGACCTTTAATGTATGTTTACTACTGAGGTTGTAGTTTACAGCAGTGTTAAACACTTAAACACATGCAGTCCAGTTTAACACTACTGCAAACCACAACCTCATTAGTAAACATAATAGTTACATTCATACCTCTCCAAAAGGGCCTTTAGTTGATAATTTTATATATTTTAATTTTTAAATATGATAATTTTTATGTATTTATTGAACTCTGTGTTTTAAAAGGTGCTATAAAAATAAAGTTTATTATTATTATTATTATTATTATTATAAGGTTATTAAAGTAGATTTTATTGCTGGATCACACTGGATTGTATAAGTCTACCTGATGAAGTGTACATATAAATCTGTATATATATTAGCAACATGATGTCATATTTGGCTTTTTTTTTTATTTAAAAAACTTTTTTTACAGCTTTATACTCTTCCATTCTGTCCATTTCCTTTCCTGCTGTCACACTCATTTATTTCCTATTTTTATAATTCTCTATAATTCGTGCTATCAGCGCTGCTGACTGGCAGGAATTATAGGGATGAATTAAGCGCCTTATTTATGTCTGTATAATTTAGTCAGAGGGATGTAAATAACAGAGTGTCTGTCTGTGATTATGCTGTGACCTTAGCACACCTAAAATCATTTGATCTGTATCATTTTCCATCACCATAAACCAGAGGACCTCTCAGTAATGTGATGGTTTAAATATGCAGAGCACACAACTATTGTTGAGTCTATATAAGATGTTTATGCACTGCCTCTAATGATTAATATGCACAAATTAGCATTAATATGTGCATCATTTTGGAGCTGTCCACAGATTTGAGTGACACGTCTGTAAAAATAGAGCCCGGCAGGAAGCTGCTGGACTCAAAACCTCGGGGAGGATTTGACTTTTTCAGCTGCTTTCACACCTGATAAGAGGATCTTCTCAGTCTCAGTACTGATAACCGCTCAGGAGGGGAATTCAGCTGTCAGTTTCGTTAACACAAAGTCATGCAAATGCTGTATGAATCCACAGTAAAGGAGAGACAACGCATACAGGGCTCATTAATGTGCAGCGTGACTCAGAGATGTGATGTGGGGGAGGAGGAGGTGCGTTCAGGTGTACAGTGGACTAATAACTTCACCCAACACGTGAACACAACCTCAGTGCACAACGGCATGAAACAGACTCTAAAATATCAACATGTGCTGAGTCTGTCTAATTGCTTAAACACAATACTCTCCTCTGTTGTGACACAGAGAATAAACAGTGTAGATGCTGCCACATAGTGGCTCATTAACCTCAACACATCCTGTCACTACCACCCCAAAAACACACACACACACACACACACACACACACACACACACACACACACACACACACACACACACAAGACACACAGACGAGACTGACTTCAATAAAACGACACCACATACATTACAAAATATATTTTTTTATATATATAATATGATAACAAAGCACTTTTTCATGGCACTTTGTGATCACCGTGACGCCAAATGTGACATTGAAGCAAGTTCGACAAGCAAACATTCATAATGAACATTGTACAAAGAAAACGAGTTTACACGATGCGGTGCGTGAACAAATACAGCTTCGGTACAACAACATCCATCGTTCAAAGGAGACACAACAATGTTTGGGAGGTTTGCTGTGCGTGAATGGCAAAATATGAGCAAAGCAAAGCAAAGATTAATAACAGTTTGTTGATGTAATGTAAGGATCACTGGCCCTGGATTGAATGTACAGACAGACACACAGTGGGCGAGCACCCTCAAAACGTTGGCTTTATTCTATCTAACAGCAGTACAGATGTGAACATACGGGATCATTTTAGCTACAATCTGACTGTGAGACTGAAGTCCACTTCTCCAAACACACTGAATTATCAAAGTATGAATAATGATGAAGACTGTAAGGCCAAAAAAGAAAAAAGAGGGGAGGATTCAGTTCACAGCCCGGGATGAAAACAAACTAAGAGCTGCATGGCAAAATGCTATATCCACATCAACAGTTGTATTGATTGTTCATATAAAACTCATTTATCAGGAGTCAGGCCTGCAAACTCCACTGAGATGAAAAAGGCTTCTGAGAAGAGGGTCGATTTGCAGCACGCTGCCGCCGCTGGGTCGAGCTTATGCTAACTGTTTCATTACAAACACGAGGTCAAGCCTTAGATACGTGATTTTCATTATGCGCTGTACACATAATCACACAGATTCCTGTTGGCATTTTACACCACTGACAGTATAAAGAATGGACGTCGTATCCGTGACGTCACCCGTACGTTTCTGAAGACATTTTAACATGGGGGCTTACGGAGACTGACTCGTTCTGTAGCCAGCCTCAAGTGGACGTTTGAGGAACTGCAGTTTTTGGCACTTCAGCATTGGCTTTACTTTCCAGACACAGAGGTTACCGCTTGGTTAAAACAGACACATATTGTGTGTAAAAACTGTGTTTTAATCTCTAAATTAGCTTATAAGCGTGGAATTAAATGTTTGGTCCCCAACGGATGTTGAAACCAGAACACTGGTTCACGTGAAGCTGCAGGGAGCGCTAACGAGCCCGATAAGCGCCAAAAAACAACGTTGTATATGTTTATTTCTCTACAGTTGCAGCAAACACAGCACATGGGCCTGCCGATAACTGTGCTATATTCAGAGTTTAACAAGATATTTAGTGTGGCTACAACCACAGAGCTTCTCGTCGTCGAGCCGTTGACCTGCTGCCCTCACAGTGACGCTCTCAAAAGGCCGTAAACACGCTTCTAGTGATCGTCAAAGCTCCACCAGACTCCCCGTCTTTCCAACAGAGACAGAGAGTTCGACAGCAGCTTTGTGCTACACTGAGCCGTGGCTATGATTCACAAACAAGGACTTAAAGAGTTAACTCGATTCCCCAAAAATCCTGCTTCTGTACGGTGCATGCTCAAAAGTCAGGTTAACTTCTTAAGGTTAACGCCACTTGAGCCGACGCTCAGCGACAGACTCTCGTTCAGCGAGCTAACTCCGTTGCACGAATCCACTGAGACGAAGAGCCGCAGACCGAGAAGTGAGCACAGAAAGATTCGCTTGCTTGTGTTTATGATTGTTGCATTTAGCAGAGTTGTTTGATATTATACTAAAAAAGAGAGCTTAAAAGAACCCGTCCTCTCGTCCCACGCATCCCCGTCACGTCACACACTTACACTCTACGTTACAGGTTTGCCTTTGTGCAGAGTTGATTGATAAATACGTATATTTTTGTCCCTGCAGATGGATATAGCATTTCAGATTGTAACTCATGACTTGTAGTTTGATACAACTGTCACCACAAAGACCACAAACATTTCTACGCATGACATAAAAGAGATTTAAATTCACATTTCAGATAAGGGATGGCGGCCAATCCGGATTCACTTCCGTTCGGTTAAAAAGCTCATTGGAGAAGACGAGGACGTCCGCTTCTCAGGTTTGGTGCTGGGATTGGCTTTTCGGTAAGAGAGCAGACATTTTTTACCTCCCTCCCTCTCTCTCTCTCTCTCTCTCTCTCTCTCTCTCTCTCTCTACTCTCTTTCTCTTTCTGTGTGTCTCTCTCTGCCTGGTGATCAGCATCAGCTACACGAGGCCACAGCAGCCAGATTTCTGCTTCTGAGACTCGATGTAGTCGTGTATCTGAAACTTGGGATCAGTGGGCTGCTGTGTCGCTCTGTGCTTCAGCTCCCTGTCGGAGAAAGAAAGAGAGAGAGAGATACAGGAAGTTATAAACAGAGGGAGGTGGATGTGTGGGATGCAGCACAGACAGGGTGAGCAAATCAAGAAAATGAGAAAGGAAAGGAAGCAAGAGGGAGAGAAACATCCCTCTGCACTGAGATTTAATCAAAACGCCTCTGGCATGAATCATTTTATCTAACTTGCACTTAAAATACCCGCCGAATGAAGACGAAGCAAATCACCTGCTTTATTGTCTTACACCGCTCTGGGAACACGCTGTGTATTTTAAATAATCTTTTTTTATATATTTCCTGCCGTTCAGTGAGAAGACTGTGTACACGAGGAAGTCATTCAAATACAGAAATTACACAGTTAGAGCAGCAGGAAGCCTCGCACGTGCACAATCCCATCACGACGAGTCAACAGGAACAAACAAATCAAAACAAATCAGCTAAAAGCTATTAGAGTGTGATATCGGCAGGAATCAGAGGTAGACGCCAAGACGACGAGATGTCGGCTGTTCGCGTGAAGCAGATTAAAATACAAACTCTCCATGTGGAACGTCAGTGTTCGTCAGTCCAGAAACATGACTGACGCTAAACTGAAGCTACACTTCCACAGGGTGCGGTGCTCTCCTCATTTTCTCTTCAGTCTGTACACATCAGACTTTGAAGGAGGAGACTGAGGTCCTTTCTATGACACTGTGGTGGTCAAGAGGTCCAGCTCTGTCCTGGACTTCCCTTTAGACTCCATAGAGGAAGTCCATCATGAACAACTCCTCTCACCTCCTGCATGAGACTGTGGAGGTCTTAAACAGCTCCTTCAGCAACAGACTGCTGCTCCCACCATGTAAGAAAGAGCTCTAGCGCAGGTCCTTCATTCCAACAGCTGTCAGACTTTGTTCTATATGTTTCTTATTTATGAGTCATTTCTTATCAACCGTGTGTATACGAGCTGCTGTGACAAGTGAATTTTAAAATCTTATGTAGCTTTTGAAGTGTGAAATATTAGTTTTGGGATCACTTGTCGGCGACTTTGGAGATGAGAAAAGTACAAAAACATCTATATTATACCCGAGTGTATTTGTTTTGTTTCTCTCAAACTGGACAGACTTTCCAGCTGTCGCTTCTCTCCAGCATCTGTCACCAAAACATAAACAAAAGTGGCGAGGCCTCAGCGCTCAGAATAATGACACGACACACCTTCAGGGATTTCTCTCCTCTGTGGACATTTTATTCTTTATAATATTAATATTCAGCGAGAGCAGCCTCCGCTCTGGCTTCAGGGATTTGCTCCCATTCAGAGTGTTTTAGCGAGGTCGGGCACTGATGTTGGGTGATAAGTCCTGACTCAGAGTTCATCCCAAAGGTATCGCACAGGATTGAGGTCAGACCAATTGAGTTCTTTCAAACTAAAGTTTCAATACGTCTCGCTTTGGGTACAAAAGAGCTGTAGCAGAGCACATCCAGCAGACAAGAAGCAACATAATCGTTCATCAGGAGTTGTTTCTCTGGACACCTGATGAATCTAAGCCCAATATTCACTCTTCTCTTTCAGCTCTGCTCGACTCCCGGGTGACATATTTGTCTCTTTAGATGCTAAATGCTCTGCTCAGTTCACTTGGACTGTTTTTCAGTGAACACAGCTGCCTGCTGATGCTGGAGACGATGAGTGAGACGCCGAGTGAACCAGAACAGTAAAGTTTTGACTGCAGTCAGGTGATGATCCTCTTAACTACTCCTTCTACATCACACACAGTCATTTCAGAAATACTGATCTCCAGACTTACTTTGCTATAGCGAGAAAGGCCAGCTCCACGTTGACTCCCGTCTTCGCACTGGTCTCCATAAATGGCACGCCATATTCCTGAGATTAGACACACATTAGAAGATCAAGTGGAGCGTCTGCTGTTGCCGAGAATATAACCTAACGGAGGCGTGACACGTTACCTTCGCCAGCCTCTCTCCGTCCTCCGTCTTCACAACCCTCTCTGCGGCCATGTCTGACTGTAAGACAGCAGCGGGGAGGAGAAAACAAGTCAAAGGTCACAGATTCACCATGCCGTTAGCTACAGTGATGCACCATCGTGTCAGCCTGCACGTCCTCCTTTTTTTTATTTGGCAGCTGCGGCCGCCGGCTGCTGAGCCGGAGCTCCTTCTTCAGACTGATGACATGTCAGAAAGTCTACCTCTAGCAGAAGAGCAGCACTCCCACAGACCGACGCCTCCGGTCCTGCTGCTCTCACAGCAAATGATCTGCTGACATCTATGACCGTGGACGAGGGTGAGTCGTCTGTGCGCGCCACCAGAGGGAGCTTCTGGATATGCTAGCAATGAGGTTGCACGGAAATTTATGTTTTCAAAACCGGCAGCATTGTGGAGGAAATGGGAGGCCTGAAGCGAGTTTTGTGGCTTTGTTTTGAATTAATCCCTCCCAGTTATGATGAAATAACAACGGGTTTGTTGAACTTCATCCACACAAGCTGGATTAAGGCTGCAAATGTTCAAATAAGCGAGTGATGGAGGCTTTTTTCTGTCTTTTAAGCATTTCCATATCTGCGTGAGTGTGATAAGACTGTGTCAAAATTGTGCTGAGGGAAGGGACCGGTTATCCTCCTGATCTTTTTTTATGTAACACACACACACACAAAAAAGGAAGCTTTGCTCACCTTGTTGCCGAGCAACATGATGACCACATCCTTCTGGGCATACTCGTGTATTTCAGTCAGCCAGGCCTTTAAAAGTAACAAAAGACAGACAGATGCAGAAAGAGGAAGATTGGTCTATAAACAAAACAAATGCCAGCACTTAAAGACTGCATTTTCTCCTTCTCCTACCAAACTGTGTATGATTACCACCCTTCAATCACTCATGAAGAGACTGAGTCACTCTTATCCTTGAACACTTGTATTGCTTTTCATTACCCAAACTGGGAAAGCGGACGATAACATCATGTCATTTTCCAAAATGTTGGTACTTTGCATGTAAATAGAGTGAATCGTTCAGCTCGAGAGCGTTTAGGAAGTGCAAATGAAGAGAGAGGGAGAGAGCGAGAGGAGGGACAAAGTAATCGGAGACTGTCTTACCCTGATATTGTCAAATGATGGCTTGCTGGTGATATCATATAGCAGGAGTAACGCTGTAAAAGGAAACAGAAAACCAGTTTGTTCGCACTTTCATTGTTATCTGCAAATCATCTTATGTAACACGCACACACATACACAGAGAGACACCTACACACACTTTCTATTCACATTAATAAAAAAAATAGTCTTACCTAACACACACATACAGAGCACGAGGAAGTAAAAATATGAAAAGCAAAGGTTACCCTGGGCATCTCTGTAGTAGGCGTGCGTTACGCTGCGGAATCTCTCTTGGCCGGCTGTATCCCAGATCTGCTTTCCCAAACCACATAATTACACAGCGGCTAACGTGGGAAAACTGAACATCATCAACAATTCAGCTAATCCTGCACGGCCAAAGACGAAAGCAGAAACATGCAATTATACTGCAAAAATGCAGGAACTATATATTTAATCCAAAGAAAATAACACAAAACCAAAATTTACTTTTACACAGGAATCTGACTTGACATTTGTTTAAACATTTATGTATTTTATTGGATACAGCTAAAAAAAAAAACCCAGTTCAAACAACCAGACAGTTAACTGCTAAAGCTAAATTTAGCTCTAGCTGTTTTATGTAATTGGAATACTTCAGTTTTGATGAACTAACATGTAATTTAGTTTATACATTTATATTTATTTATATATATTTATATATAGTTTGTTATCCTCAAATAAGGACATAAATGATTGTGTGTGTGAATGTGTAAAGTTGTGCTACATGGCAGGCTAACTAGCCTAGCATAGGCTGTCAAACAGCTAACTGCTAATGTTATTTTTTTTAAATCATCTAGCGGTTTTGTGTGATTGAAATACATCAATTTGACAAACTAAAATTTAATTTAGTTTAGTTATTTAGATGTTATCCTAAAATAAGGACATAAATGATAGAAAAGTAAGTTACTGTGTTAAGTTGTGCTACATGACAGGCTAACTAGCCTAGCATCGGCGAGTGGTAACATTCTGATCACTAAAAACACTAAAAAATCGTTAAAAAGACAAACTACCTGTCAAACAGGTGACGGCTAATGTTACTTTTTCAACCGTCTAGCTGTTTTGTGTTGAAGTACATCCAATTTTGATGAGCTAACATCTTCGTAATTTAGTTAGCGTGTAAAATCATGCTAAAAGGCAGGCTAACTAGCCTAGCCTAGCCTAGCCTAGCCTAGTAGCATAGTAACAACTGCCATCTTAGCTTTTGACTCCAGTGCAGTTCATGATTTGGTTATTTTAAATCACATATTTAAATGTAATTAATTATAAATATATTATAAATAGGTGATTGTTCATAGTTGTCGATAGAAACACATTTTGTTTTTTGTTTTAAGGTCACATCTAGCCAATGATTTTTTTATTGTATAAAATCCAGGATGATATCCGCTCCATCTGTCACACTGTTAATCCAGTCAGCCTGCTGCTGGTGGTGGAGCCTATTTTGGAATTAATCCCAGGATTTAAATATGAGCAGCGTTCATGCAAGAAAAATAAAAAGGCTAATGATTTAAATTACACGAGCGAGCAGAGGAATCTAATTTAGCGCCTCCTACTCAGTGTTGAGCGAACAGGTTATGATGATGATAGACGGGCAGCTTGCTGCTGGCACACAACCCTCCAGAGTCCCTTACACTAATACAGCATCAGACACTGTGATTAGATTGGCAATTCAAACAATGACAGCCAAGTGAGCGTAAAACTATTATTTGTAAATGACTTTTGATTCTGCGTAATCTACCCAGATGAGTTTAGGTGGAAAGCTGCTAGAAGGATGAGGTGATTTGCAGAGAAAAGGTTCACGCTCTCACCTGGAGTTTGACTTTCAGGTTGTCGACATCCACCACTTTATTCTGCAGAGACGAGAAGAGCCGTGAGAGAACTGACAATCCACCATATGCTTTCAGAGACTGAGATGAATGACGAACATCACGGCAGACTTTAAATAAAAAGAGACTCTCTGCATGTGGTGGTGGTGGCGGTGGTGAAAGAAACAAGACAAACTAAAAGTGGCTTTCAATGCTGGCAGAGAAAGTAATTTACAACACCCACACAACAAGGTCCTGGGATTAGACTTAATTACACAACAGTGAGAAAGACGACTGGCAGCATAACAACTGACTCCCCCGTTAATTTCCTGCAGCCCTGTAGGGGTGCCCTCTGATTTCCTGTAGAGGATGGATCGGCCTAAAATAGTTTAGGCACCCTACCTAAAACAGACTAAATGTTGTGACTGGTAGCAAAAACAAAAATTAAGAGTGAAGGTGACACGGTGACAAGGTGACAAGGTGACATGCATGCTTTGACATGCTCTGTTTCACAGGTATTTTACCAGTATTGTTACCGTGACCTGCTACGTGCAAAACGAGCCAAGTCACAACTGCATTTTAACCTCGCACAGCAGAAAACCACCAAAACAAGTAAGGGGGAGGGGGGTGGATGTTAAGATGAAGGAAATGTGACTAGCAAATGTTCTTGCAGCACTTCCGCAATCACTTCATGACTTCATATCAGTGATAAGGTCGCTGCCTTCCTGCGAGAAAACAAAAACACCCAAAGAAATGCAAAAAAAACAAACAAAGAGCTGCACTGTAACAGTGTCTCAACCCGTCACTGGCCGCCAAAGCTGCCACCTGCTGCAGCCGCTCTGCCTTGGCAGTATGGACATGGTTCAACCCCTGCATTAGTTGCCATGGGTTTCCATTTTTTCCCCCAATTATGACGTGAGAGGAGCCTGCATGCTGAGTAACTGCTACAAGGAAGCATGCCGAAAATAGACCAGCCATGTTACGAGCTGCCTTGCCTTGCCTTGCCTGTCCATGCACAGAGGACAACCTCAGCTTATTGACTCAACTGTTTCTCTCAGATGTTTCTAAGCAGGAACACTGAAGGTAATCGAGTGCATTAACAGCCATTCATGTGACACCGAATACATCCATGTTTGCTCAAGTGTAAACCAGTGTCAGCTCCCCCTTTTAATGCATTTTATGAATGCAGTTCACTCCTCAAATCACCCCTACTTGACTCGACATTAGTGTGAGTGTTTTGCATTGATTGGAGGGGAGGGGTGTGCGCACAAACCACCTGCTCCAGACGGCCTATTTTTATGTACATCCCCAGCAGCAGAGGAAGATATACAGAGTAGAAATCAGCTCCAGATTCAGCGACAGTCACTGTGTGCATGAGGTTTATCTGTCTGTCTGTCAGCAGTGTGTGACTCCTCCAGGACCCTCCAGTTGAGCTGCAGCCAATCTTTCCCAGGAGAGACGGGGACGTGGGCAGGCATCTGCCAAGACATTTATGAAGCCGTCCACGGCGCCTCGCAGCACAAGTGGTCTGTGAATCTGACCGATTGGCGAGAGGGTTTGTACATTTGGTGCTATCGTGGCAGGATGATGAAGTGTTGTGCGTGGAGATGAGGTGATAATTGGGCCCTGACAAGTGGACCTCTTGTTGCTGTAGGTTTGTTTTTCCTCGTAAGAGTAACGAGAACACGTCCATCCATTTAGTGTGTCTTCATCAGGGTTGCAGAGGGGGGCTGGAGCTGATCCCAGCTGACTTAGGACGAAAGGTGGAGGACACATAGAGACACTCACATTCACACCTACATTTAGAGTCACCAATTAACCCATTAAGTGCCCGAGTTTGGACTGTGGAACACAGAAAGGCTCCAGCCGAGGTTCAAACCAAGGACCTACCTACCGTGCCGCCCAGAGTAACAAGAATACAACACAAATGACACCATTAACAGCACACACACACAGAAATAATGAGAATATTTTGAGTCATTCTGCGAGTCTGTGGCTGTTTGACAGCATCTCTCTCACCCTAAAGTCTATTCCAACGGTGGCTATAAAGTTGCCTCCAAGAAATGCCCCGTCTTTAAAGCGCACCAAGACGCACGTCTTCCCCACGGACGAGTCTCCGAGCAGCATCACCTAGAGCGGAAAGCCACCACCAGAGAAGAGGGGAGACAAACAGGTTACTGACAGCCTGGAGAGAGGGAGGACGTGTTGCATAGATTTTGTTTTTTGCAGCTGGCTGAGATCATGGTGATGATACAGTGCGGTTAAAGTGTCAGCTGGTTAACACGACAAACAGACAAAGTGTTGTGATCCGCTGTTGACTGAGCTGCCACTAACATGTGGCGCTCTGCCAATACTGGAGGAAGGTGGTGGTGGTTTTAGTGGTGGTGGGATTGGAGATGTTTGAGCCAACTCTCATCATATTTTCAGCGTGCATCCTTCTCCAAAACTAATCAATGTAATTACAACAACAGGATGTGCAATTATACAACCCATCCAGCAGCAGCAGCAGCATGTTGAAGCACAAACAGTGAGTCATAGCTGCATAAACACACACACACACACAACATAATACAAGATAGTAATGCAGTTAAACTTGAATTTAACTTCTCCTTTTGTCTCTTTGTGGAACAGTCTCAGGTGTGTCTGCGCTGCTTTTATAAATATTTGATGGGAGGG
This sequence comes from Argyrosomus regius, assembly GCA_946959425.1. Classification (NCBI taxonomy): domain Eukaryota; kingdom Metazoa; phylum Chordata; class Actinopteri; family Sciaenidae; genus Argyrosomus; species Argyrosomus regius. The sequence goes on along the minus strand of OX336897.1, from coordinate 8,320,426 downwards.
TTTGGAAAAAAGAGCAACAAGTCCACCCTCAGCAAATATGTGCATGTTAGAGAGGGCGGACAAAGCAACCTCGAGAGATTTACAGGCTCAGAGGGACTTCTTCTAATACAAATGAAAGCATCAGGTCGATGAGAGTGTGTGTGTGCAAACACTGAACATGGCCTGTCTCATCAGGATAAAGACAAGACTAGTCAACTGGTAGTTCTCCAGGCGTGCATGAGAGTCAATATTCCTGCTGCAGGTGTGTCAAACCTACAGTTAAAATGTAGAGACGAACACAACACACACATGACAAGACGGAAATACACACCTTGAACGCAATATCATAATACTCGTTAATAGAAGCGCATCTCTCCAACACATATTTTGATGTGCCGTTTTTAGTCTGCTTGTCCGTCAACGATGTCTTTCTTGTAGACATCGCAATGCCAAGAAAAAAGAGGTGCAGGCTTCAGGAGAGCCAAAAAAAAAAAAAACCCAAACAGTTTTTTTTTATATCTCCGTATGTGTCCAAGAATGAAAGAGAGAGGGAGAAAGACGCACGGACGCACGGTGTCTTGTGAGAGATCTCCGCCGCTCAGTCCCGGTGTCCGCCAGCCTCCAGCCTCTCTGCTGCTCGCATTACTGCGTGTGGCCACAAAATGAGGATCCTCGAGGTTATAATCACACCTTGATATCTTGAGAGTGACAAAAAAGAAAGAAAGAAGGAAAGACGGAAGCGACGATGAAAACTTGACAAACAAATCAGGCAGCAGCAGTAGCTGTGCAGGTGGTGGTGTTGTTGGTTGGTGGAGGAGCTTCAGTGTCTCACACGGAGCTGTCAAGAAAGCAGCGATGACAAACAGGCGGAAACATTTAGCTGATTTTGCAGAGAGGAGCGGTGCATCCTGGCGTGGGCAGATGATTAAGTGAGAGTGTGTGAGAGGACCAAGCTCTGGATTTTTTTTCTCAGGAATGTCTTTCAGGCTGACATTGTCACCCACTAAAAAAAAAAAAAAACGGCTGCGAGGGGTCAAATCTGCGCCGGTGGCTGACTCACCCGCCACAGGTGGTGCTCGATCATTGAGAGGGTCAGAGCACAGAGTCAGAGACCCGGAGAGGAGGAAGGAGGCTGAAACTGTGACCTACTGGTTTAAATACACTTCATTTAAAGAGAGATAAACTGTACTTTAGGGGGGGCATTTCTTTGTGCGTAAATGTGCGTAAAAGGGCGCATCTGCGCGCAAAGCGTGTCCAAACATGTTTCCTTTAAGAATATCTGTCAAAACCATCTTATTTCATCATTAAAGTGTCTCTCCTTCATTATTTCTAAAGCTCCTTCATCACAGAAAACAATTATCCAACACTCTCCTCACACAACACACACCATTCTATAAATATCCCCAATCCCGTCATTTAATTAGCATGTCATACATGTCTGAAATGGTCCCCCCCAATCCAAATGGATCTTTTCATTCCTGCAGTGTTTGTCTCCCCCCAGTGTTCAATGAAGAGAGGGAGGATGAGGCGCGTCTCTTCCTCTTCCTCTCTGTGGCGACAGGACTAAATAACACACGGCCAGAGATCACTTATGTTATATAACTGACATGTAATCTCTTGTTCAAACATATAAACTCATCGCTCTGCTTAATGGGCAGCTGCAGGCAACATCTCGCCTCCATGACGTGGACATAATGATAAAACATTTGTAGATGGAGATGAGTGAACGGATGAATGATTTCATTAAAAAAAAAAAAACTGATTTGTTATTTATGGTCGTTTCTTAGAAAGACGCGATGAGACGTGCAACTATAAAAGATTATTAAAGGTCCGGTGTGCGGTTAGGTTGCAGATAGCACACTGAAGATCCCTCGCCTCACTGTCTCCTTCTAAACACGTAGGAGAAACTATGGTGGCTGAGTACAGTACATATCTGGAGACAGCATTTGGTTTGTCCGTTATGGGCTACTGTAGAAATATAGCAACATGGCGGACTCTGTGGAAGAGGACCCGCTCCCTCAGGGTCACAAAGTAATAAAAACTCTTATCTTTCAGGCGATTATACACTAATGAAACACCAACCTTACATGTAAAATTAACAGTACTAATATCCTTTTACTCATAGCAGAAAAGGTTATACTTTATTATGGTAAAAATCTGGCAACCAGCTTTTTACAGTGTACTGCACTCTCACCCTTGACTTGCGTATGCAGCAGAGTGACATATTTTATTTCTGTGTATTTTCCTTGCAGGGTTTTTTGAACCTTGAATCAAACACCGACACAAACTTATGCTAATGCCAGACGGAAAAGCCAATTTCATACTCTCCTCAAACATTTCTGCCTCCCGTGCGGCTCCGACGGCAACGACAAAACCAAAGTTATCACTGCCACGGCTGAAAAATCACACACTAAATTAGCCATGCATCTTTTCCTGTTTGTTCCTCGTGCATCCACTTGCCACACAGAGTCACCCTCCCCTCCGCACGTGTCACATGGCATCAAAAATCAGTCTTGTTTAAAACAGCTTTGTTACAAACATCCAGCAGCAAACAGCCTGCCGCCATGACATTGATTAGAAGAGCTCTCTTCACAGTAATTCAATCATAGCTGTGGCATCATTAGCTATAAGAATGCAAACACCACCACCACATACACAGAGTGTCATGGATCGTAATGAATGCAGTGAGAAGATGCCGCATCCCACACTGGAGGACACCACTGATTCATGTTACACTTCTCTGACACATAAACAGCAGAGAGAGAGAGATTTGCACCTCTGTCATGTCTTCCTCAACACTGAAGTCAACAACACAACAGGAAGGGGGGAGAGAATATACATGAATACAAGGGAAGGGGGTGAGACAGAAAGAAATGAATGCAAATCACATTCAGTGTGGAGGAGGAGGGTTCGTAGAGGACAGGAAGTGTGGACTCACTGTGAAACCAATGCCGACGGTGGCAGTGAAGGACCCTGGGATGAACTTGCCCTGGTCGTACTGAACCAGCAGAGAGGTCTTGCCCACTCCGCTGTCTCCCACCAGGATTGTCTGCAGAGACAGAAAGATGCGACATCATGTATCTGAGCTCCACCACTGCTGCCTCCTCGCCTCGCCTGAGGCCAGAACAACTGTGTGGGCACATAGTGTAGGTTACTGTACATGCTCATCTGTCGCTCGGCGCACAGCTCTGTGTTCTGTAATGTAATGTGACGGCTGCAGGTCAGATTAATGCCTTCAGGAAGGAAAGGGCAATGTGCAGTGGTGAACTGGGAATGTACTGAAGGGTCTGTGTGTTCATGTATCAGAGACGGATGCTCACATCTCAGGCTGATGTTCTTTCTTTGTTCCTGCAGCCACAAGGGGAATACTAATCACAACAGTGGTGGAAAGGAAGTGCATTAACTCAAGTAATATTTCCATTTAATGCCACTTAATGTGTCTACTTCACTACATTTACAGAGAGACACATTGTACTCTTTAATGCACAACAGTCAGATAAAGATTGTACATTAAAACACATTATAAGCTTATAAAATAAATCACATTGTTGAAGATAAAACCAACATTTTGCCGTATGACCACTGATATAAAACACTGTCTGGTCTCTGTCTTATTAGCTGTTGCACTAACATCTATTTTCATTTTTCACTTCAACTGTTCAGGCCCCCAAAGAGCTAAAATGACCCAATATTTAAAAGAAATTTCATCTCGTGACCCCTCAGATTTACATACCGACCCACCCAGAGGCTGCACTGAATACAGTACAGTGAATCCTCATTTGGCCAGATGTGTGAGATAGATTATAGTCATTTGTATGGATGTAATAACCCTCCTCTGCTTAACGGTCAGCTCTTAAATTAAATCTGTGAATTAAACCATGAGCTGAATATTGAGATCAGTCTAAAGAAAATGCAGGGGGGAGTAGATAAAGCTAACAGAAATAAAGCTGTGGGTGTAGAGGACGTCCCTAATGAGGACCTTAAAACTCCAAATATGTTGAATATTTTACATAACAAAAGTCTTTTCAGAGTGGGTTTATTACTAGAGGTGCATGATAATATATCAGCCGATAAAATATCAGTCCAAAATGTGAAATTTATACTTATAATACGGCCAACAATACAGAGCAAACATTGTTTTTATTGACTTAAGCTTCTTATAAACTGCTGTGCATGGCTGAAGCCACACAGTCTTAACCAGAGAGCCAAACATGTCGACGCTGGTGTGAACGATTTTCACAATTTCAGACGAAGATTACACAATTGCGATTTGTACTACCTGTCCGCCAAAGAGGAGTGAAAAAGATACATCTTTGCTCACTACATGTCAGCCTGTCTTACCCTCAGGTGTGTATAAACTACAGGTTATGAACTTCTTTTTAAAAAACAAATGATCTGTTATGTTATCGGACAGAAAAGGCAGATACATATCGTACATCCCTAATGTGTATGTGGGCCATAAAGCATAAATCAGGCGGTATCACTCTCTCAGGTAACAGTCTATAAATAGTATTCAGGCATCCTCAATAATGAGGCTTAGAGTTTCATGGATTGATGGTGGACAAGCAGGAAAAACAGAGCATGTATTGATCATATTGACGCCTCGTCCTCTGTACTGAGAGGAGGATAAAAACAACAATGTTTGCTTGTTTTGTTGATTTCAAGAAAGCCTCTGGCTGGATCAATGAGATATTTTTGGAGTTTTATAAGTTATTTTTCTCATACAGAGACTAAATAACTTCAGGAATGGTTGGTTTCCTATTTTATTTTGGGTGAAGCTCCTTTATTCCCTTCTTTATGTAAAAGATTTAATTCAAGAAATCAGACATTTAATTAACGATATGAATAAACAAATCAGTGTTTTGTTACATGTTGTGCAGCAGAGGAAGGAAAAAGATGCTTATGGTGCAGTAACAGTGAAAAAATGCAGATTATACATTAACCTTGAAGTACAGCACTTCTTATAAATATCTAGTCTTCAAAGCTGCAGCAGGTAACATTTTTAAAAATAACTTTTTGTTATTAAATTAGTCAGATATGAACTTTTTCCTGAAGAGTTGCATTTCTGTATTTTCTGTGGTCTTGGTGTTGATGAGGGTGAATTTAATTTTCTGTTTCACTGCCCCGTGACTCGAGGAGCCATCTGTTTGAAAAAAAAAAAAAATCCATCTGATTTGTTTTGGTTGTCTGGAGGTGACATTTGAGTTGTCGCTTTAATGAGGAGATTTTTGTCTTAGCAAGATTTATAGAAGCTTCATGATAATTAAAACACTGTATCCAACAGAAAGAGGTTTCTGTCATGGAGACTGATTGTTGTGAATCCTAATATACAGTATATTAGGATTTGTCATGTGGACATCCTGGCTATAGCTGCTGCCTAGTCTCCTGTAACACTGAACACTAAAATAAAATCAATCAACTCAACAGCTCGATGCCAGGAGGTGAAATGGCACCACTCTGTCCGCTGGCCGGCCACCTCGGCACTGCCCAGGAGGTGAACTTGCACCTCTCCAGCTGCCGGTCCACCACCCTGGCACATCCGGCCGCCAGTCCACCACCTCAGCACTGCCCAGGAGGGAAACCAGCACCTCTCTGGCCGCCAATCCATCACCTTGGCACTCCCCAGGAGGTGGAACTAGCACATCTCTGGCCATCAGTCCACCACCTCAGCACAGTAAAATGATACTTTGATTACTAAATACACTAAAATCTATGTAATAATATATCTTTCTTCTGCAGAACAAATACTTTTACACTTGATACTTTAAGTACATTCAGCTGATTATAATTTAACTTCCCGTAAGGGTGATTTTAAATGCAGAACTTTAACTTGTAATAAACTATTTTTACATAGTTTTATTGCTACTTTTACTTAAAGTCTGTGTAAAGGCAATTCTGAGATTTCTTTCAAAATACATTAATGTTGGAAAATAGTTGCTGAAAACACGTGAAAAGACTTTGAACGATATATTACTGAAATGTGGAGTTAGAGGTTAAAACAGTTTTTCACCAGTCCAGGATTTTGTGGGCGGTCCTAAAGGGTGGCTCGATGACACGCTGAGGCCACCCTGGGCATACCCCTGCACCCCTAGCAGAGAGATAGAGATTAACTCATCTATCTCAGAGTCATGTCATTTTCTGAACTCATCTGACACGTTTCAGTCGCTTCAAAATTGCTGCTTGACTGCTCCCACGAGTGGGCGTGGCTTCAGCACCTCCAGCGGACACGCCCCCACAGTCCTGGAGCTGAGAATACTGCTCATTTTTATTTTGACACCTAATTTCATAAACGTCGATATTTTTAATCATTCAAATTTGGCTGGGTGGTTAATAACGCTTTCTTCTACTAATAGATCTAAATGTTCGTTCCACCACTGTTCACCAAACACAAATCAAACCTCGCTCTCACACGTCACTGCTGTTGTGATAACCATCAGTTCTCATGGTCGAGACTCATGTATCACCCCAGCAGGGATCTGCTGATTTGACCCCACGGCATTGGCATCAATCGGCCTCGTTGTCATGGTTATCATCTCATTGGGGGCTGCTAGCGTGTGCAGCACGCTGACATTTATCACCTCTCCTCCTCCTCCAGCAGGGAGGCTCCCGCTGCCTCCCTCTTATCTGCAGTCAAGAGCATACATATGGCGCCGCATTACAGCATGCAGCGCTCCGCGGCTCACAATACGTTCACTGTAATCACTGACATCCACAAGTTCTGCACATTTGCGATCCCATTAAAGACATAAAGTCCTGACAGTTTGAGCAGGATGAAAATCTTCAAAGTTGCATGTTTGCAGAGCTCTCTTTGAAGCTGCAGCCTTCTAAAATGCTGAGTAAAGCAACATTTTTTATACAGCAAATACAGAAAAAAAGCTTCAATAATCCATTAAATGACAGCGACCTTTTGGTTATAACACTTTTATACTAGGCTGTTTTATTTTTTGAATAACAAGCATTAAGAGAAATGTTTCCGGAGGTCGACGACAGACGTTCCTCCACACTGTGAGTGGGTACAGGCACAGACTGGCCCTCGAGTACAAATGATGCAGACCAGAGGCGAACTGCTGTGTGCATGACTCACTGTTTGAAGGGGACGTTAGCATCCAGTGTGAAATCAACATATTACTATTTCATTGCCTCCCTCATCAAATGTTGATGCCGACATGTAAATGTTCTCAGGACAAACGCTGCTGGAGGGAAAGAGCAGCTGAGAGAGAGAGAGAGAGGAGGAAGCACACGGGAACTGAATGTAGGAGTGGAGGGAGGATGAAGGTGGAGCAAAGGTCCTAGAGATGCTGAGGGTGTCTCCATGGCAACTTGGGGTTTCTCAGAGATGTATGGGTTCAAGATGATGGAGTGGAAACTCAGCTGCAACCTCCATGGCTGTGCAGGTGCCAAAGACTGCAGTTCCTCAAACGTCCACTTGAGGCTGGCTACAGAAGTGAGTCCCCTTGTTAAAATGTCCAACTTCACAGCAGAAATAAACATGTTTGCAGCCTGGTACAAAAAACAGTTTTGGTCTCTAGCTAATTTCCCCGTTCATGACAACTGTACTGAGGGTGAATTTATATTTAACTCACCTGTTCAGATTATATTAAGGCTTAAAGTTATGCATAATTACCAGCGTGGCCGCTTTGATTGACAGGTAGGTGCCATACAGATGGACTGAAACTTGGGATACTGAATGAACAAAATAGTTCTTTAAGCCACCCTTTGCAGCAATGTGACACCTTTGAATAGTCTTTTTATGAAGCAGAAGTACATACAGCTTTAACTAATGTCTGCTATACGCCTAACCTATTGACTAACTTGAGGCTGTGTGTAGAAATTATCTTTGCTCTACCATGTTTAACTGTAAAGAGTGAAATTATACAACTACTTTTTAGAGAAAGCAATTAGTAATGTTATGATGATTTACATAAAGTTATTTAACTACTGAATTACTGTTTTAAAGTAATGTATCCAATGTTGCATTTAGAACCAAATATTCAAATTCAAATTATGATATATTGCTCCTTGAATGAACTCAGAGACAAATACTGTTTACACTAAACTTGATATTAAACGTTTCTTTGAAGAACACAAAGGTAAAATGTTCCTTCATCACCATGAAGAACAACTTTAAGTTCTGACTTGAACTTTTATTTTGAAGGCTGTGAGGTAAAATCACTCATCTAAACTAGTGCAGAAGTAATTAGTAATCACCTTATGTGTGATGTCTTCGTTATAAGGGAAGGCTGTGGGTGTCTGTCCGTCCTCGGTGTCCGTGTCCATCGCAGATGACCCGTACGCACTGTCCGATGAAACCAGCTTCACCTCCTCCTGCCTCGGACTTTCACACGTGTCATCCATCCTGATTGTGGTGAAAAAGCAGATGAAGCTTCTGCAGATAAACCAAACGTCAAAACTTCCTCTTGTTCAAGCTTTGTCCTGTTTGTCTGTTGTTCATCACCTCCGCCCCTCCTACCTCGGGGTTTATGTCCTCAACAACAGACCTTGAGTCCTGCGGTTACAGCACGCACAAACCGGACTAAATATTGATGTGACAGCGTTAAACACGGAGGTGTAGTTTACAGTATTTATAAGGTAAAACCATGTTGGGGATTTCTACAAGGAAGTGACAAGGAGGAAGAGTTCAGCACCGTGGAGAGCGCCTCTTTCACCTTCATCAAAAATACCAGAGAAGACAAGAAAGTGGGTTTAATGTAAGACATGTGGGTTATATAGCACAACTAGATTCAGTTAGAAGAAACAGCGTGACAAACACTTCATTTAACTTTTATTTTATTGAGTCATCAGTCACGATGCCTATCCTATGAGCTTTTACAGTGACAGGCTGAATAAAAGCCACAGGGGCTCCGGATGACTCACCAACCGGACTGCTGCACGGCACGGACGGAGACCACGATCTCCAACAACCCCCTCAAAAAAAAACAATAAAACAAAAACAGGTCTGCTTCAAACGACACTGAACAGGTGGGACTGTCAAACACCAACATAATAAGACAGCAGTTTTTTAATAGTTTAACAGGGCACCGGAGATGAACGGACATCAACATACACACTTCCTCTCAAACTGTATAGAAAAATAACATCTGTTAACACCGATTATTCTGCTCTCTTGTATCAATAAAATTGGGAGCTTCACTGAAGCAACTGTGCTGTGCAAGGTAAACAAGGTCACTTGAAAACTCATATGGTGTCCGACTGTTATTTAAGAACATAAAAGGTCACGTAAAATTAGATTTAAAAATGCAAACTAAGACACAAACAGGGGGGTTCACTATCCTCTGAAAAGGCATTCATTGCACATCTGTGAAAGGTTTTATCCCGTAGTAAACAATTCATCTCTTAGACTGTAAAAAGGCAGCTTAGATTCTCTGAATCATGCTAACATTAAACACAAACATACAGTGGTCTGCTTAGTGGACTTCATGAAACGCTTAAATGTGACCACAATACTGAATATTAACAGATACACAGGCGGTATGACATAATGTGTCCAAACAATTTTTTAAAAGTCAGCCATCTTGGGAAATATGCTTCTTTGCCGTCTTGCCAACGAGAACAGCGATACAAGCCGGTTAGCTTAGCACAAAGGTAGGTGTTACGGTTTGACGCGCAACCCTGTTAACCTGCGGTACTTTGTTGTCATAGTTACGACAGCTGTTAAACGTATGAAGAGAACACGTAGCTGTCAAACAAGACAGTTTATATTACATAATGCTAACGTAATGCTAACGTAAGCATTCGGGACGACAGGCAGATCTTCCTGTTTTTAACCGCTCTCGTAGCTACGACACATTCAGCTGACGGTCGCCAGTTAACAAGGTCGCTCGTTGGCTAGCCGAGCTCTGTTCATAAATAACAAAATCCACCTACCAGCACAGCTAAAGCTTGCTAATTAGCAGCAGAAGTGTCAGGTTTCAGCTGGTTGCCTGGCAACCAGTCCCGACAAAGAAAGGGCGGCAGTTGCCAGGCAACCAGCTGAAACTTCCGGCAGTTACTAGTCCTGACCGAGAAATAATCCACATAACTACCTGTAAAACAACTTTTTGACTATTTTATGCGTCCAGTTTTGTACACGTTATTCAAACAAGTGATCTAAAGCTGATTTTTGTAATATAAAAAGCCAGGTTAGCGGTTTCCCCTTCGTTTCTAGTCACTGTGCTAAGCTAAGCGAGCCAGCCACCTGCTGTCTTTGAGCTTCATGTTTACCACACAAACATGATAGTGTGACTTTCTCATTTACTTCTTGGCAAGAAAGCAAATAAACATAGACATATTTCACCTGTTTTATCCCAGTTCTCATCACCACGTGAACAAAAAACCAAGCTGGTTTTAGTTCGAAGTATTTTGGAGCCAAAAAGCACCAAATTTGGAGGATTTTATCTTGGAAAGTTGGGTGGGTTTTGTTCAATGCTCGCGCAACTGTAGCTCGATGTTTCGAGTTAAGATTGTCATCTATAATTCTGAATGTAATCTCACCATCTACAGTCTTGATGCTGCAGCTCTCTAGGCACTTCCTTTAACCAGAAAAACAAACTCAGAGTGGCTTTTTTTTGTTGCAACAATGGACATCAAAGACATTTTAACACTTTACAGCTAGTTCAGGAAACTAAAGGACAAAACTAATACTTTCTAAAAAAAAAAAAAAAATAAGCACATATTCAGAAATGTTATGACGCAGTAAAAAGAATTAAAAAAAGAAATGAAATAAGACTCTAAGCCTAAAAGTCCAAGTATTTAGTGTTGTGTCTGTGCAGGGGAGTGACAGTGCAGGTATTTGAGTTAGAGTTATGTGACCTTATCTATGACTTTTTAACTCCTCACACTGTAACCAAGTGACCTCTGTGTAACATCATACTCTTACAGTAAAGTGCACTTCATCTGTCTGCTCCGTATGCTTACATAATAATGCTTTAAAATAAGCACAACAATATGATTCAGAGGTTACGCTCTCCCTTGAAATGAAGATAGAACACAGCGAGGAGCCGGTTGTTGACTTCTGACGACTGCTTCCTGATTCGTTCAAAGCAGCGGGAAACTGAAAGCTATGTGCTCAAACAGAGTTCAAACATGCGCAAACTCCAACCAATACAGACCCGGACTGGAAACCTGTGTGCCAGCTAAATAACACAATAAATCTGGCATCTCTGGTACCGTTCAGAAAAAAACGACAAGTCTCAGCGCAAAGTGCAAATTTCCAGCAGTCTCTCTCTTGTTTTAAGTCTGTGTTACCACTTGACTGAGAATATCTCGACTCAGTGCAGGAAGATGTCTTGTTTATGTGCCCTCGAGCTCTGAGACAATATCCGGTTCACACAGGTTCTCTTGGAGCTCTCCAGTGCAGGTCCAGCTCTTCCTCGGTCTTCCTGCATGTGTGTTCGAGCCTACAGTCTCTCCTCTCCAGGGGCTACCTGATCCGCCCGTCACTTTTGACTGGGCCCAGTTCAGATTTGGGGTCCGGGGACAGAGAGCTCCAGGATGTCTTGGAGCAAGGTCCCACGGCTGGGCAAGAGGAAGTCTGCGTGGCGCACATGTCGCCTGTAACCCAGAAGGTCCCTATGCTGCTGTCCACCCACGCTTCAAGAGGCTGACCCACCAGCTGGGCTTTACGCTGGGCCTCCTGCATGGCGGGCTCCTGGGGAGGCAGCTTCAGCACGGAGCTCAGCTGCTGGAAGCTCTGCTCCAGGTACAGGTTACTCGGAGGGCCTGCATGGAGCCAGCTGTCCTCCTCTGGAGGGGAGATTCAGATTTGCAGACAAAGAAAAGTGGAAATTAGCTTTTAACTTTCCAGATGAGTTATCACATATTGAACTTTAAATCTTTAATTTTCTCACCTTGGCGTAGCGGCTTCTTATCTTTAAAGGTTAACGGCATGACGAGGAAGCGAACCTCCGCCACGCGCTCCCACTGTTTTAACACCCGTACCGTCCAGGTACCGGGTCGCAGGGGGCGCTGCAGTGGGGGTTTGTACTGGGTGTACTCTGCATCCACATCCACAGTAATGTCATAAGACGCTGCCACCACCAGAGCTGGGTCGATCCACACAATAGTGGCTGTGAGGTTGGGACCACGTGCCCACTTCTGGACTGCGAGGGGTTCGTTCAAAGGGCCGATCACCCCGCCGAAGTTACGGAAGATCCTTTCTTTGGGATCCCACTCTGTGCCAATCTGCCAGGGAGAAAGACAAAAAGGATTACAGCCCTGAAACAACGACGGTTTATGTGACACAATACAGCAAACGTTTCTTCTTCTTTAGACGAGAGGACAAGGAAAGACTTACTTCCAGATTCTTGAGCCTTTCAAACTCCTTAACGTTTGACTCCACCACCAGCGTCGCTTGGGGCACTGCCCACATCTCCAGTGTCTCCCTGACCTTTGAATCCACAGCCTGGACTTCCTGGCGCACCAGGTAACCTTGGAAACGGTCGTCATAAAAGTACAAGTGCACAGAAAGAGGGTAGCCCACTGGTTCAAACCTGCAGTGAGAAGAAGAAAACCATCTCTTTAGCACAGTAACACATCTATATATCATTTAGATATCCCCCAAAACATGTGTGTCCACGGACCTGCAGGCCTCCGCGTTGCTCTGAACAGTCGCCAGATTCTTGAGGCCCAGGCGGAAGAAAGAAGTGTAAGCAGTGAGAGCGACGTCGCTGAGTGAGCTCACGCCATCCAGCTGCTCAAACAGGCTCTCCCAGTACGCCTTGATGGCAACGGTGCCCGGAGCGTACTGGCCATACAGGTGAGTGTCCAGGATGTCGATGGCCTCCTGGTTCACCGTTGACTCAAACTTGCGGGCAAAGAACGTCGGACGGGTCAGTTGCTGTGGATTAGAAAGGCAACAACAACAGAAATGAGTGTTTGAACCAAACTGGAGAGTAACTAAATAACACTGGCGTCCATCTGGAGCACTCACCTGGATCCGAATGAGGTCTTGTGGTTTGAAATCGTTGGGAGAGCAGCCACACCAGTCCACAATGTGCTTGTACTGGCATTTACAGCCCAGCTTACGATTCCAGTTGGTGACACGCAGGTTGTTGTCCACCAGAGTGTCGCACATATGACTGTTCCCGAGCACGGTGTGGAAGAAGGACTGGGGGAAAAAAAAAAAAAAGGAAAAAGGTCAGGAGTGAATGCATCATTTCTGCCGTGCTGTGCGACACAACAGAGGCTGAGTTGTGTGAGAGCAAAGTTACTGTAAACCGTCGTGTATAAACAGCTTTCACCGCCAACTCTAAATTGCGACGGGTCACGCCTCTATAGCGCCAAACAACAGGAACAAACTACTGCACCTCCTCCGAGACATTAAACCACACAGCCAGATAAACTCGAGTGAACCCTACTCTCTCGTCTGGCACCTCTGCTGCCTGAAAGCTTAAAGTATTACATTATCTCCACTGCTCGGCTCTCCTGACTTGGCAGGGGAGGACACGCATGACGAGACAGGCTTGTATATCAAACCTCCTGTCTCAACTACGGGGAGATAAACAGACCACCTAAGGCTTCCTTACCTCAGCGGGGAGCAGAGCGTAGGAATAGAACTGCTTCAGCCCCGACACCAGGTCATTCTGGGAGTTGATGACGTACTCCACGAAGCGGCGGGTGAGTGCGAACCAATCGGAGCCGCCCGAGACCTCCAGGCCTTCTGGGATGCTGCGTTCGCCGAGGCGCCACATGTGGTTGTCGCACTCGTGGAAGAGCCGGTCGAGGCCCTGCTTCTTAATGAACCTTCAACACAAGAGCACGGTTTAAAGTGACGGAGGAGATTCATCACAGCAAATGATCAAAGAAACGTTTCTGTCTGAGCTGCCACGCTTTATTAAATAACCGGAGAAGAATCAGTTTATCATGTTGTTTTATTGCCTCCAGTGTGTGATATCAACAGCACGGAGTTCAAAATGTTTTATTAATTGGTCTCATTTGCCGGAATATCTCCGCAGGACTACAAACGAACAAGCCTTTTAATTTACTGGGAGAAAAAAAACAAAACACTTTAAAACTTTGGAGTAAATGTTAAAACACTGACCAAATGTGTGTCACAGCTCGCACACTCACCGGGCGTTTTCTCTCCCGTGGGACTTGAGGAAGTTCTTGTCTCTTTGCTGCGACAGGAACGCCACCAGTTCATCATTGGTCCTGCGGGAGAGTTGTTCAGGTGAGAATTGAAAAGGGAAGAAGAGGAAGGTAAAGAGAGAAAACACATTTCAAGAAGATTCTTGCTGGCTGAAATCAGCTACTTTGTTGGACAAAGGCTTCTCTGTCGAGTTTATAGGGGCAGCCCAAAAGCTGAGAAAGACTATTTAGTGCCAACTCTGTGATTCAGTGACCAAAACAATCCATTTAATGCTGTTAGCAGACTACTCTTTTCATTAGGCAAATGCTAAATGCAGTAAAAGTCAGAGTAGGTCAGCAAGAGAAACAAATCTCTGTTCAGTATTTAAAGATTAAGCCAACAAAGAAGTCAAGACTGACGCACAACACGAGTATTTGCACTGGAAATACAGCATGCAACACTTGAATGGAGTTAAGTGCAGCAAACACAGAGTTATATAATAATATAATATATAATATCACTCTGTTGGACCAACCTGGTGGGGAAATCTGTAGCGCTGAGGTTGATGAAAAAATCCCACTTCCAGTCCAGCATGGAGAGCAGGTCCTGCATGCTGCGTAGGTAGGCCTTCAACAAGCTGGCGCCGCCCCAGATGGTGACCATCCTCCAGGGCGTGGCTCGTATGTTTGGGTACTGCTGGGCTATCTGCAGCACCTCCCGATGTAAGTAGCTGGACCGCTGGAGAATTTCAACGAACAGAAAAAAGAAAGGTCAGACAGAAAACCTGTGTTTCCCCCCCCACCACATCTGCCAAGACAACCACACAGAGCTGGCTGGTGCTGAAAGAACAACAGCCACATGGTGTTTTTGTGTTGTAGGTCACCACGATGATAGACATTAAAACGAGATATTTTTGTCTTGTTGCTGATTCTCAAAGTGGGAAAAAGCGACAGAGACGCAGGACTGAGATGAACTGAGCTTAAAGGATACGGCGTAAAAAGCAGGGATTAAACTTCAGGAGGGGATAAAAGATGAGATGGAAGAAGTCGAGGAGACAGAAGCTGTCAGGCTTTATGCAGAAACTTTAAAAAGGGGGTGAGAGATATAACTGACATCAGAACCCCATCAGGCACATCTACGTCACGTCATGGCTGCGATCAAAAGTTTGCACAGGGTGTTTTATTTTGAAAATCGACCAGATTCTCCATGCCGTTTTTGTCTGACTTCCGGCTTCGGGCTGCTCTGTGCAGATTGACGCAGGCTGCTCACGGCATCAATCAAAAATAGAACAGCCACAGTGGAGCTGAGCCGAGATGTGCTTGAAATGCTTGAAACATCGACTAGAACGGTTGCGTTTAGCTACGGCGTCCTCGGCGCACAAAGAACGCGTTGGAGATAGCAGAAAGCCAAAATCTGTAGGTTCAAATATCTTTTTTATTTCCACTGGGGCTAAATTAGATTAATTACTAACTAATTAACAAGCAGCTTTTATCCAAATAAACAAACAAAAGGTTCTGTAGTGATGTTTAAGAGAAAAAGACAGTTGGAAACTAACTGCTGAGGGACATGAGGTCCAAGTGTGTTTGGTGAAACACAAACAGTGTGCCACTCTGCGTCCATAAAGAGTGGACATTTAGAGCTGTGCTGATGTGAGTTGAGGGAAATGAAATCTTTTTAGAAGCCTTAAATTTAGCCAGACGTTGCAGGAATGTGTGGGGTATATCCTGGGTGTGTTCATAACAGAGACGGCCGCAGAGAAACAGAATGACTCACAAGCTCACAGCCCTCGTTTGTAGACGGAGAGAAAAACAGTCTTTGAGTTTTGTTGTTGGAGTGCAGACGAGCTGGTAGACTCGACTCCAGTACAAGCTGACCTGTTTCACAGCCTCGTCTCTCAAACAGGCTTCTACCTCACAGAGAGATGAGGTGAGGTTGGCAACGATTGGGTCTGCGCTCTGACTGTCCCACCGGCTTCTTATTCATCACCGCCTCCGGTGAGCTTCTCTGTCGTCTCTTGGCAGCAGAACAGAGCAGCTCCCCGGGACTCGACAACCTTTCCGGCTACACAGGTGTACGGGCAGCATGCACCTGTTTCTTTGCTGCCTGCATTAAACCCACCTGAGAGCTCAGTGTCACCACTCAGCCATACATTTGTCTTTTACCTTCCAGCTGTACACGAGAGCAGACTTTGCCTCCACTTAATCCAGCCCCTAAGAATAACCACACTTTACTCAATCCAGGCTAATCCCCTTTAACACACTGAGACTCACGGGATAAATTTAACCTTCATAACGCAGGAAGACCTAACCTGTGAAAGCATCTGTGAGCTCGGTGAGGCCAAATACATTCGGCCTGAGCATAAATAAACAATACTGCAAGCTAGTATCACCAGCAGAACCTTTTCCAGATGTGGTTTCTTCTAATTTGGATTATGCTCGTCTGTGTGCAAGAAAAGAGACTATGAATGTATGATTGTCTCCTTTTAGGGGCTTTACCTGGTCCACGTGGATGTAGTAGTAGTGGTCACGGTGATATATGGCTTTAATGAGGCGCTTTAGCTGCCGTTCAGCTCGGCCGTGCACCATCAGAACGAAAGCCACTCTGACGGGGTTCTGCACTCCGGACAGGCTGTTGTCCAGCTCGCCGACGGCCTGCACCTGATTTGATACACCTGAAGAGGACAGAAACATAAAACACCGACTCAAGGGATGTGATTTTAGAACAGGTTCATGTGAGACGTGTACAGGATTAAAAGTAGGTTTTGTTTCTTATTGTTCATTTCTCGTCCAAGCTTCCCACACATGAACGCTGCCAACTCTGCTTGCTGGAACACACAAACCAGAGGCGTGGGTGGGGTGTTTTGTCCCAGTGCGCTCTCTACACTGTACTACAGTTTTCTACATCTAACCCTTAACTTGGTGTGCAAGCAGCAGCGTGGTGGGTGATACATGCAACTTTAATGAGGAGATATATATGACACATTTACACGTCTTAGGAGTATTTTACTAGAACCAATCCTCCCTCTGAGACAGATTTTAGTACAGAAAATATCATTCATTCATCATGATGCATTCAGTGTGTGGAATTAGCTCCGTTCCGAAATTGCTTCCAGAAGGCATCACTTGGCGGTCAGTTGCACAGTAGCTCATCATCAGTCTGCAGACTTGTAAATGCAAGGAGCTAATTGCGGCTGTTCTAGTCAGTGTTTCAAACCACACCAGAAGCGCCGCGGTCCGTTTCAGAAGCAGCTCTCTCCGCTGAGCTCTGCCAACAAAACGTGGCCGTTCTATTTTTGACGGACGCCAACGTCAGTCAGCGCAGAGCAGCTCGAGCTGGCCGGAAGTCAGCCACAAAAATGGCATAAAGAATCTGGTCAGTTTTCAAAATAAAACACCCTGTGCAAACCCACCTGTAATGGGTGGGGTTCTGACGTTAGCTATATCTCTCACAGCTTTTATTGTTTCTGCATAGAGCTTGACAGCTTCTTGGCTCCTTGACTTCTTCCATCTCATCTTTTATCCCCTCCTGAAGCTTAATCCCAGCTTTTTTAAACTACGTAGCATATTTACATATTTAGAACCAGAAAAAAATGTCTGAGCAAGTTAAAGTCTGGCGGGTAAAATGCTTCTGAAACACTGCTGGTGGAGTCTGAAGTCGCAGAACAAAACAGCGTTGAGGCTGTGACGTGCCCGGTGCAGACTTCAGAACTGTAAACCACAATATCTCCAAATAAACAATCTGCCATGATATGTTTGTATGATTATGTTCAATGACGACCCAGTGAAAACACAAAGACACATGTTGAAATTATCCGGCTACCTTTAGAGGAGAAAACCCGACCACAAAGAAAATGTGCTAATAAGAAAAGTTTTAATGAGTGAGTAAAAACTCATTCAATAAACGATGAAACATCATCACTCTACATGCACGTGTTTTAGGCTTCTCACCAAGCTGTGGGCAGAACTGAGGAAGTGCGTCCGGCATGAGCTGCCCGGCCTGATGCTGACACACGATGTTGGCGATCTCCTGTCGGCACTGCTGCGACCCGGCGCGGTGGAGAGCAGACAGCGCGTCCTTGCCTATGATATCACATTTGGGCACAAAGTCACTGCTGGAGGATTGGTGCGCCCCGTCCACGCTGCCCGGCTCCCCGAGTATGACAGAAGGAGGCAACTTGGCCGCCCCGTCGACGCCACCTCGGGTCTCGCTGAAGTTACGGCTGCTGGACAGGTCGTGGAGGACCACGCCGTCCAATCCGGTTCCCGTCATCCCTCGCTCTTTGGGAAACTTCAGCTTGACGCTGAGCTTTTCTCCCTTGCGGCTGGACCCTCTCCTCAGCGCGCTGGCTGCCGTGCCGCCCGTCCTCTCCGACCTGCCGCTCCATCTGCCCCTGTTCTTCCCCGGCAAAGACTTTGGTTTCTCCCAAAGTGCTGTGTCTCTCTTGGGGTCCTGACTGTTGTGGTCAGGCAGCTTAGACCGTATTTTTCTCTGAGGAGAGAGAGAGAGAGAGAGAGAGAGAGAGAGAGAGAGAGAGAGAGAGAGGGAGAGAGAATATAAATACATATTAAATCCTGATTTGTTGCATAAGAACATCTTGGACAAAAGCTAGCGAGAGGAGGCGTGGATTCACAATCCAAGAATGACATAAGGTAAATGAAGACAACGGCTGAAAGAGGCCCGGAGGGAAAGATGTGTTTATTTGCTTTTTTTTTCCTGATTTGAGTTATTTTTAGCTGAGCCTGTGCCTCTTTTTTGTGGAGCTAATCTGCAAAAAACACACTCAAAGATACAAAATAAATCCAGTGATTCACCGCAGAGACCTCGACAAACCTCTTGTCTGCACCCTCAGGCAGAAAAACGTATATAAACGTGTGTGTATATCACGTGTTCACACTCGTGAAGCCTCAGACATCAAGAAGAAACCTCATCAGACAGCTACTCCGTGTGTGTGTGTGTGTGTGGACACATTATTTAATATATTTGAAGGGTCAGGGTACATTTTGTTCTGTAAACACACAAAGACAGATATATTACCCACACATGCTGTTTGCTTTGGATTTATATTACCATATTTTGATTAATAAATCAAAGCATTTCATCGTGACTTGATGATTTGTGTGTGACATTTGCATCTTCAAATCATCTGCGGAGACTCCCTAAAATGTCAAGACATGATCCTCTTACAGAGCGTCTGCTTTGAAGTTATAAAATGTCCCACAGCAGGAATATTTGGCTTTGCGCATTTCAGTTTAGCGTCAGTGTTTTTGGACATAAATGTACTGTAAACCTGCAGTTTCACTGTTAGAGTAATTTGAATGTAAGAGTTCAGAGAGAATCAGTCTTCACACCTCCCAAAAGGACTTAAATCTTCTGGCGAAAACAGCATCGCAGCATTTGGCGCAGCAGATTATTGAATCACACAAAAAAGCCCTTCAAAATGTGCACTCGGAGACGAGGCAGAGGAACAGTGAGTGGGCTGAGAGCTTTTCTGCCTCTGTCAGACGATAAGGCAGAATGCGGGCTTGCTCGACTCGACGCCGCTGGCGCGCCGACAACTCGGAGACGGTGGGAACAGAAGAGGGACTGCTCGGTGGCACGGGGAGCCAGATAATACAGTGCCAATAAACCAGCTGCCAACCAACACAGCACAGTCAGCTAATGATTGCCAACTGCACTCTGAAAGCCATTACAGTAAGAGGCATTGTGGAGCCTGCTTACATACCAGGCATTGCAGCGCGAGCCTTTTTCACTGAGTTTACAGCACTTGAGGAACCTGGCTATTGTCAGCAGACACCTGATGTCCTAAAGATCAACTTTGATCCATCCAGCTTTCCTTTAAAAGACACACGGGTCACATAGCTACATTTTCTTAGGGGAACTTCACTTGTTACAGCGGCTCACAATATACAATATACAATTTACTGGTGGCTCAACTGGTATGAAAGGTGGTTCTGACTCCGGCCTGTGCTCCATGGACGTTTCCTCTCCCTGCTTTACTGTCTGTCTCACAACTTGAAAGCCATCCAGAGGGAGTTCATTCAGCCACGTCTCCATGATGCTACGCTCTCCGTACTCCATCTGTAGCCTGGTTAACACCGATAGCTCCCCCATCTTATTGTGGAGAGATCTTACGCTCCCCGTGATAGCACGACGGTTTGTGCCATCTTAGAACCAGCTCTGCATCCCTGCGTCTCCTTCTCCTCGCTTCAGCAGGGATCTCCGGTCTTTCCACAGAGAGTATGTTAGCGCGACAGCTGTTCTCGAGCGTAAATAAGAGAGCTGCAGCTTTTTTTCTTGAACGGGTCACCCGATGTATCATGAAGTATAAAGAAAAGAGGCAAATCACTAATTGACATAGTTAAAAGTCGATGTTTGAACACAAAGCAGACGGAGATTGGTGTCGAAAAAACACAGAGAATGTTCAGAGCTACTGTAACTGGCATTACATCCATGTAGTATATGGGCGTCAACTTCAGACACATGTGAGAGCAGCACAGCGGTGTCCTTATATCCAAAATAAGTCCAACTTTACCTGAAATGAGTAAATCTAAAGAAGCGTTGGGAACAAATCTGTTGGTGATTTTACAATGACACCAGTCATGCAGTGCATTTAATGGGATTTTCTGACTTCTGTCACATTTATGTGCATGTAAACACAGTGTGAACGGCAATAAAGATAAGACAACTCAGTTTCTATTCTGGTTTTGGTCTCAGTTTCTGTTTCTGAGGCATTAAAGCGCTTCATATTTTGGGAATTTGTTATGAAGTTTCCTCTTTCTATGGTGGCTCGTAGCTGTCAAATTAATATAAACAGCAGTATGAAGATGGATGCTGTTCATCAGCCACTGTTGATAGAGACGCTGCTTACATTTCGGCTGCAGGAGTAACGGTTCTCACACAGAAGACAAGCATGCAGCGGGGGCTAACGTTTCAATTTTCCTTATCGCTCGTTTTCACAGCTTTTAATTAAGACCGTCATGTCAAAAATGTGTTGATTCAAAGGCGAGCCAGGCGGCGTCTTTACTTTCCAATTAAAGTTGAGTGAAACCATATCAGCATCGCCATCTGCTGAAGCGGGAAACAGCAGCAAGCAGTCCGCTCTGTAGGAGAGCGTGTGAGAAGCAGAGGGTGACACGAGGATGTCTTCTTCTTCTTCTTCTTCTTCTTCTTCTTCTTCTTCTGTCTTCACAATCCTCTCCCTTCTTCTTCACTTTAATACAATGCACGGGGCTGTCGTTCACACAGCAGGCCGCTGATTAGAGCAGATGTGAATGTGAACAGCGCAGAGACCGCAGAGCACAGAGGAAAGCGACGGCTGCATTCTTGAGTCTGAAATCGGATTCTGAATCTGTGCGTCTTGCAAACATGCAAGGACCCGGTGGGCCGCTGACATTTGCGTGAACGTCTGCCAACATAGTTAACATGTCGGGCTGACGAGGGCGGTGAGCAGCAGTGTTACATTACTGAAGGCAGAGTTCACGAGGAGTGAACGAGACCTGCCTCCAAACTTACTTGTGATTAAATCTGATTACATTACTGCGTGTGGTTGTGCTGATATTTTTGAAGGGGTGCACAGGGGAGCGACAGTAAACCACAGACCTCTGCAGACATTCCTCTGTATATTCGCTGAAGCATGTTTAAGCCTGAATGCATCTGATGAAGCAGCAGAAGGGCTGGAGGCTTAAAATGCAAACAGGTGATAGACGTCAAAGGGAGCAGCACTTCTGCAATATGACAAACGTCAGGTCACACTTCCCCTTTTTGTCACAACGTTGGCGTGTTACGAGGAAATGAATGACTTCATCTGGACTTACTAAATCTCCTTAGTGTTTATCATTCTCCTTACAGTTCCCCCCCCTCAGCCTCCAGGCGCCGATCCTGCAATCTATCCCGCGTTGGCAGGAATGTAATACATCACACACCACCGTCCATGCTTGTCATATCGCAATATGGTTCCCCAACTCAGGTTTCAGCTTGCATTCCTGCGACTCTATCAGTCCTCCGAGGGTCACATCTGTTAACAACTCACCCTCCCTTCACCTTTACTACCTGCCTGCCTCCAGGTAGTGCGCTCCAGGTGTGCCAGATAAGCTTCCCACGGTGGTTAATGTTAGATAAACTGGTTAAGCGATATACAGTGGAGGCAACTCTGGTTGTTTTGGTATGAAGGTCACACACACACACACACACACACACACACACACACACACACACACACACAAAAAGGCCTCTGGTTGATATAAATGAGCAACAATATAAACAAAGTCTAAACAGATATATTGACTATTAAAGGACAGACTGTCAGCTCATGGTTAATAACTTAATGAATCATAACATGGGGAAAAAGTTGCATCACTTCACAGACATCCTCTGACTCTTACATGAGTAATACATGTCTGTCTGTCTGTCCTGTCATATTTTCTTAACAACACAGTGACAATGCTGCCTAAGTTCATTAATATATGATATAAAAAAGAGCTATCAGTGTGAATACGTTCATATTTAAAGACATGTAGCTCTGTGCCGGTGACAGACAGACAAGACAAGACAAGACAAGACAGGGCTGGTCCGGTTCAAGTGTTTCGGAGCAGCGGCAGCAGCGGCAGCAGCAGCGACAGTGCTATCCTCTTAGCTCAGCAGCTAACGTTACTGCATCATAATACACAGCGAGCTAACCGACGAGCTAACGGCTAACAATTTAAATCTAACCGAAATCACCGGGGAGACTGTAACCGACAAAAGAGTGAGGGGAAGGGGGACGTGAGCTCACCACCTCTTCCTCGCCTTCTTCCAGACTTCTCAGGCTCCATACCACCAGCCCTTGGATCAGGAGGATAGTTAACGCGGCGGCGATCGCTAGTTTGTATCGGCGGAGCAGCTTCTGCACTCGAGCGCTGGCCACCATTTTTTCGACTCCAGTTGACGGAGGAGGGAGGGGGGGAGGAGGGGGGAGAGCAGCGCGTGCAGGGAAGGGAGCATTCTGAAGTGCGCGCGCACGCGGTGTCGCCCGCCATCCTCATCATCAGGTTGTTGCAAAGTTTGTCTCCAAAAAGTTATTTAAAAAATATATAATTCTATAAATAAAACTGTGTATGTTTGTATAGATCAGGGGTGTCCAAACTTTTTTTTAAAGAGGGCCAGATTTGACAATGTGAAGATGCCCGGGGGCCAATACTAACATTTAAAAATGAAAAACAATAAAAGTTACATACAAATGTTCTGTAACAATTTTGTTTTCATTGTCACAATTATCTTTTTTTAAATGACAGTGTAACCAAATCTAAACCAATCAGCCGCGAACAAATCTAAAAACCAGTTCTTCCTTTCTTTCACATCTGGAGTCAGATAACAAAGAATAAATTGTATGAACACGTTAAACTGATACAAATCTGAACCTCATGTTCATTCTAAACATGACTTATTATGAGTAATGCAAAGTCTGTTAACATTTAAGTTTAAAACGTGTCACTCTTGCTTTCTTTAACAAAATCATTCAGAAAATAATATTTTGTGTCACATCTACAGATATATAACAGCAGCAGTTATGTCCTTACAGGTTAAAAATGCTTCGTTATGTAAACCAAAAAAGACAAATCTTCCAGCCATACAGTGTCTGACAAGCCTAGCAGGCCATAAATAATATATTATAAAAATGAAGCTTCGGGCCGCATGAAACCTGTGATTGGCCCCCGGGCCATACTTTGGGCATCCCTGGTATAGAACAACACTGTTAGAATAAATTTTATTCTTTTGTTTTCCACTGTGTGTTGGAGGTTGGTGACATCAGCAAACTCCCATAACCCCCTTCTCTATGGATCAGGTGTAAAAGACAAGACAAGACAAGATTTAATTAATCCTGAGCCTTTGAACTATAATGTTGCAAACTGTAAAGCGCAAATCTAACAATGCCAAAAAATATAAACAGTTTAACAGTAAAGATCATTCTTGGTGACTTGTATGAGTGACAGTATAAAGAATGGACATCGTATCCGTGATGTCACCCTCAGGTTTCTGAAGAGCTGTTGTGAAGGTCAGAGCCTGTGGGTGACGTCACGGATACGACGTCCATGTATTCTATGTATATCTACATATAAGTCTATGGTCTCTACATGCCTCTAAAGAGTTAAATAGTTAACTGTTTCCTTTATGTTTTTATGACAGGTGTACTTTAAATCTGAGTCACATGATAAAACCTTGAGTGGTCAGAAGACTGGAAAGGCGCTGTATAAATACAGTCCAATATCATTGAAAAAGACCAACCAGGTTTCCAAGCTGGGAGTCAGGACCCTGCAAGCAATTATCTGACACTTTATTAAGCAATGTAATGTATATTCTTTAGATTTTTTCTTGTGATAGTTTCACTTCTTCAGACCTCAAAAAAACTTCAAATTAAACAATCCAGGAAGGAAAAACTTCAACGTTAAGGCTGTAATGAATCACCTAAACTGTGATTCACTGCAGCTTTAACTACAGCCTTTCTTACATCCTGAAAGATGTCAAATTACAGTATTTATTGACAATTTACATGTCTGGTACAGAACCCATCCTACATCACTAGCCTTCAAGATGTTAATCACGATAAATGAAAGCATAATTTCTGATCAGAACTGTTTAAATTCATGTAAAGTTCCTCTCTATCTTTGAACAAACCTTTAAGTGTTACTTCAAACATTAAACATAAACATCTAATTTTGAACATTTTAGGACCATTTTAAGGAAAAAAAACATTTTCACTTTAATGTGTTGGATCTTGAATTTAGAGCATTTTGTAGATTTATGAATAAATTATATAAAAGAAATAAACATTTGAAGTTGTGCTTATGGTGTAATGTTTCTGAACTCTTTCATTCTCTGAGGACTGCAAATTAGCTCATATTTGATGTTGCAGAACTTTTTCTACAGAAGTTTTTTTTTATCATAACATATTCCCATGGAGTCTCCAGTAAACATCACAGTAAAATACTTTTTTAAAAATCATCTGTATTCTTTTTATTTCTCATGATCAGAGCCCCCTCATATGAATTTAGCAGGTTCTTGATGCTACTTTTAAGAGTTTGGGTGTCTTTGTGGAAGATCAAGGTCACGTCCACGTCTAATTAAAACAAAATCAATAAATTTCTCATGTCAGCATGTCCTCTAATTTTAGCTCAGAGCTGCATGCTTGAGATTCCTTAAAGATGCAATGATTTAAAGGCAGTGTCAGCTGAAAAAAAAGAGGGGCATATTTTCCATCCATGAATACTAATGCTACATTTTTGTCCCTCTTTGTCTGTATAGAAATCGTGTCCGGACGGGACCCCCACGGTCTCCAAGGTAACGGGAGTCCAGCTCAGGCATCCAGTGTGTTAACCTACTGGTCTGGATGGATTATTTATAGACGGCGGAGGAAGCAGCAGTCATCTAGTTTCTGGAGAGAATTTGGATTTTGATCGGATAGATGTTGAAATTACGCACGGATATTAACCAGTTTTACAGATATTTTTGGGAGCTTTTCAAACTCAAATATCTCTCCTGCTCATGTGAATTAAAAACAGTTCATGTGAATTATCCTAAATAGTCTGTTGGCCTTTGTTGTGTCGGTGCCAAACCATAAACCAAACACTGCTGCGCGCAACGTCACGCAGGGCGTCAGTGCGCCTTCACGGGCTGCTCATCATCATCATCATCATCATCATCATCACACACGCTGTGGTCTGTTTACCGAGAGAAGGAGGAGGAGGAGGAGGTGGAGGAGGAGGAGAGTTTGATCCCGACTCTCATGTGGACTGTCACCCTGGCTGTCCGCACAAGAAGACGATGAAGAAGGAGCTAACACAGCCGGTCTGTCCGTGATTCTGTAAGATGAGAGCGTTTGCGCTGAGTCTGGTGAGTTCAGGAGGATTTCTGAAGGGAACATTGACAGTTTACACAGAAGAAATGTCCACAACTGCAAGTCCAACCATTCCCTCATCACAGCTGACATCGGATCAACTCACAGTGGTCGCTGCATCCTGTAAGTTAAACCTTAAAACTGCTTAAAAATATAAGAAAATAAAGAAGATGGCTGCTGGATATGCTTTATGAGATGTGGCTGCTTGCTCAGTATTTGCTCTTAATCTAGAAGCTAATTTGATCGTCAATCAAACATCTAACCAGTAATTACAATAGGAAACAAGATATTATACCTATAAATGTTTGAATTATAGACAGATTGTCAGTCAACAGTTTATTCACTAAATTCACAGATTTAAGCTGTTAAAACTGTCCTGACGTTGTTCTTTTACAAGTTGTTTCACATGACTGAGGACAAACTGTGATTAACAAACATTTCCTTCTCTCTTTTCAGTCTCTTCTCTGGTGTTCTTTGTGGTTATCGTGGTGCTGCTGTCCATTATTTACCGCAAGGATCCTCAGTGCTGCAAACTGCGCTCCTATCAGGGGCCACATGCAGATATGGTAAGCTCTTTTAGAGAGAAACAAAACAAGAGAAAGTGGCTTTTGTGTTGAGTTTTCTGTTGACCTGTATGTTCAGCTGTTGAGAGAGAGAGAGAGGGGCTCAAAGACACTGTGTTCACCCAGTGAAGCGCCATTAAGAAGTGTCAGATTCAATTTGCATGGCAGTGGGAAAAAGGACTAGAATAAACTTTGATATGATCATTGTCAGCGAATGGATTTGCCCCAGTTAAATTAACTGCCCTGCAGAGATATCTCTGGGAGGGTGCCACAGTAACTCTAATGGACTTGGACAGAATGAACGCTGATGCTAGTTCATCTTTGCAAACCAAGTTTAGTTTTAAGCAAAACAACCCAATCTTTGTGACATGAATCGGACACATATCTCTCCATCTGTGTGTGTGAAGCTGTAGGCGATGGTTCAGGATGAGGTGAAAAAAGGAAACGTAAACACGCCGCTGACTTTTCATTGGCAGTCCATTCTCCCCGCTTCCTCTTCCTCACTTGTTTCTCACCTTCGTGAGTCCCAGGGGTGAAGTTTGAGTGTTATCTTCGGATTGCAGAGACACAACTCATACCTCAACCCCCCTCTTCTCAACACAGGAAGCTGTGCTCAGGCTGTGGTTTTAATGGAGAAACTCTGCCTGTGAGAAACTAACAGAGTGTTACTCTGGTACAAACTGGACTGTGCTGCCCTGTAGGTACAGCTGTATCCATACACAGTGTGCCTGATAAGATAACACTGGCTGGATGGTCAGGTCAGAGTGCCAGAGTCTGCATCCGTATTGTAGTTTCATTTCATGTAAGAGATATTCAGCTATATGTGATTTAAAAAGTCTTCTTTTGTGTCCCCGTGGGGCATTTCATGTCTTCAACTTCATAGTCACATACCTTTCCCTGCTTCAGTTTGCACTATGAATAGTGGGCAGACCCCACTGTGGGTGTTGGGGACACAAGAGGGACAATGGATCTCCTTTAGGTTTGTGGTGGTGAAAAAGGCACACTGCTGCTGGGGTCCTCCCCCGACTTCAACACTGATTTTACACGGTTGTGCTTTTTCACACTGGTTGAATCAATGGCGGGAGACAAAAGGACAAGTCTCCTTTTTTTTCTCTTTCCTGAGGACTTTTTTTGGGGGCTCTTAAAAGTACAAACCAGTGAGGGGAAAGTGACCTTTGACATCACCTTTTTGGTGTCGTCTCTCTCTCTCGCTGAAATGATGTGAGGGTTATGGCAAAGGTCGAAGGAGTGCGTCACTCTTAAGTGTGAGTGATGTCATTGTTGGCCTGGGAAAATGATAAATCTGAAATTTCAGTACTACTCAGTGTTGCTGCGTGCCGAACTTCAGCTTTTGTTGCCTCCTATCATCCGTCCTGACTTCTGGATTTAAATCTCAGTCGGCCAACAAGTTGACTTTGTTGCAAATGACATACGAGGCCGTAATGTGTACTGGAGTGTGCTCGTTAAGAGGTACCTGCTGCAGTTACGAGGGGGATAGAGAGACGTTGAAAAGACCACACGGTGTGGTTTGTTGCCAAGGGACTCTGATGCCACAGTAGGACACCACATTGTTCTCCACACAAAGGAGACTCATTTAGAGCCAAAGCAATTACCTAGTTTTCCTGCCAGGCCTTTTCTTTTTTTCTTCCAGGATTCCTGCACCTCATACAGTGAGACTGTGACAGGTCTTGTTTTAGAGGGGGTGGGACAGGGAGGAGGCACGGAAATCGGAGGGTGTTCGTCTTTATTGATTAGATAATTTATGGTATTGCTAAAACAGCCAGCGTCTACAGTGATCAAACAAGGCATGAAAATTGGTCAATTGGGCTGAAATGACTGGATTTCTGACTAATTGCTGTTTTAGACAGAACAACAAGGAACCATTGTGTAGAACAACTAGTTAAAATATAAGCCCAGTCTCTCTGAGACACACTTTGACGCTGATTGCTGCCTGTTTTTCCAGGGTGCTCCTCCTCAGTACTACAGCAGCAGGCAGACGCTGGTGGGATCTTCTTGTCTGGAGCAGACTCAGATCATGGATGACAACAACACTCAGGTGAGAGAGCCCATTAGAGCGCTGGCATCATCTAATATTAGCTGCTCAAAGCATCAATCTTCCAGTAGATAAAGACACTTATAGACAGCGCACACATCAGTGGGTCGATTTGTCTTGAGTTATATTAGGACCATTACCCACAAATCATCAGCACATAAAAGCTGTTTCCTGTCCTTCACAACCCGCTCTCTGTCTTTGGGCCTTCGTGTCTCAGCAGGCGGGTCGGCTGTTCTACGTTGGCCTGCCCTCCAGCTATAGCCTCCCCACGCTGGAAGCCCCCATGCCGAGGCTCCCCTCCTACGAGAGCGTCCGAAAGAAGGACCGCCAGAGGCAGATCCACATGATGATCGCAGATCGCTTTGGCCTCAATGGACCCATTGTGACCGAGGTAGGGATAAATCAGGGATTAAGACTGTGTCACAGCATTTGATACAGTCACAAATGCTTTAACAATGAAGTGTTTCAGGTGCCGGTTGTTAAGCCTGGAAAAAAGAGAAGAAGTTTTTACTCCTGTTACAGTTTCAAAAAATGCTAAAGCTCATAAAAACTCATCTTATTATGGAGGCCTCTCAGCTGTAGTTTCGCAATGAATGAAGATAAGAAGGAGCAGGCTCTTTATTATGACCACGCTGTCATACAATCTTGTAACAAGAGCTTGTTCAAAGATTAGACCGCATTCAGAGCGCGGTAAACAGGATGCGCTATCAGCTCATCTAATGCTCACTGCTGAGTTGTGCTGGCGGTCGGCGTTTCGGGGTTTTACCGTGTTGATCTTTCGCTGAGCTTTTGACTCCCACAACGCTTGAGCAAACAAGGTAATGAGAAAAAGGCACATCAAACATAATTAAAGCCTGCATCCTGAGTGCAAACACTGCCCGGGAATGCAGCTTTGTGCTCCTGTCTTCTACTGTTTTTTTCTTCTTTGACCTCCCATTTTTTTCCTTAATTAAACAGTCGCTAGCATGACTGCCCATCTTCACACACACACACACACACACACACACACACTTGTTCATGTCACATTATCGGGACACAAGACGTGGACATGCAATGTGGGAACCTCCCTTTCTGAAGGTACTTTCCAGTTACCCATCACTAGTCACTGAAAAGTTGCCATCCCCCTTTCAGGCTGTATGAGTTCAGATGATAGCCCCTTTGATTTCCCCCTGTCTGTCCTGTGGCCTGAGGCAGGATAGTAGTAAAACTTTGCGGCCTGGTAGTGTGTGTGCGTGTATGTGTGTGTGTGTCAAACAGAGGGCAGGGTTGTTGTAGGGTCGTTCTTGTCACCCGAGGGTCCCCAAGCAATTAAAAGATAAGAAGACTCAGTCAGGGAGTATGAATCTGCCAGATGTGATCAGAGAGATAATGAATTGGAGAAAAAATATGTTCCAGCCATCCGGCGAGGAGACAGATTAATTGGTAATGTAAATAAAAAAACATATTTCGCTTATTTTTAGGGACTGATATCAGACAAGTCACTTATTCTGGGACATTTTCTGTCTCTCTACTTCTGATGTTTTTCTTTTGGTTATTACCTTTAGTGGTTACACTGTTTCTGACTTGCATAGTTTATTTTTATGTGTGTAAATCACAGTGATAGCCTAAAAGGGCTTCATACAATTATATTAGACAGGAAAAGCTCCATAATTACTAGACAAAAATAGAAATCTTTGTAACAATCTCAATACGTGAACTCTCCTCAAGGTTTAAAGCAAGCTCGCCAATCAATTAATCAATTCTATTTACACATCCAGCAGACAGATTTGGAGTCGTGTTTCTGTCCAAGTCAAATATTTACTCTCTTTTAGCTCTGTTTTCTGGTCTCCACCATCTACTGAACGACATATCTGGCTCTTTAGCTGCTAAATGCTCAACTGTATACACCACTGGTTCTCAAACTGTGGTACGTGTACCACTGGTTGTACACAACCTTCTTGTGGTGGTCCCTGGAGCCAAAATACTATGCTGGAATGTAATTTAAAGTAAGTTTTTAATTTCCTGCAATACCAGTGTGCATACACCCTTGATTAGCAATGGTAACATGGTGAGTGGAGGTAGAATGAATGGTTCAAAAACTAAGCCATTTGTGGTCAAACAGGAAATATCAAGAAAAGAAGTGTAGGATCAGGAATACCCCTTTTTAACCACATTAGTTCTGGTTCTTGAACTGATTCTGTTCAGGATTCAACACCAGTCAACAATAAATAATCTTCTAATTAAGAATAAACCTGCCTCCTGTGTGAACAGTCTGTAGACAAACATGGTTGACTGTTTTTTAACGTCTGTCATGATGGAGGTACTTGGAGAGAGTAAAAAGTTTGAGAAACACTGGTATACACCATCTAGTTGCTAGCTTTGTCTGTCAGCTGTTTGGTGCTTGGCAGGTATTGACAGTGAAAACAGCTGCATGCTATTGTTGGAAATGACATAGATGAAAGAGTGACCCAAAACCGTAAAGCTGCCGGCCATAAAAACCAAAACCATGAGGCTAAAACTCTTGAGGGGAACTGCAGAGTCAGATGATTCAGATGATTCTCTGTGGGTTTTCCCCCCACGAGTGACCCCTCTCACATTAAACACAGTCATATGATCATTGTTTCTTTTTGATCTGTTTTTATTATTTTTTATGTAAACATAGCAAAAAGGAACATAACCCATTGTTTACATAAAACAATATTGATTAGAGCAGCTTTAAAGTTTTCTCTTCACTGTGCTGGATGAAACTTAATATAACAGCATCTATCCCAAAGCTATGCATTTAATATCTGCACTCAGGGTCCACTTATCTGTTTACTCAGCAACATATGAACATTTCCTGAGCACTAGCTAGCGAGCTGCTTCGTGTAGGTCTACGTGTTACCACAGCTGATTTGTATCACGTATGCAACCAGTGAAATAAGAGTCGCTTTGGTGGAAATCTTGATGCTCTGAAAAAATGTTTATTTTTATCAGAAGGAAGTGTCTCTCTCTTCAGCACCAAACAGAAAGCAGGAAACCAGTTTTACAGTTGCTAATGTGTTTATTTTGTAATGTTTTGTCAACACTAGAGAAACACTAGGTAGCTATTAAGTATGATAAGGTTGTCTGACGTTGACTGCGGTTGATTAATGGTTGTGTATTGGCTACTGACGGTGACAGATCAGGGTTATTATCAGCTAACCGTATTCAGTTTGTAGCAGTTGCCCCTTGTGTGTGTTTCTCAACTACTTGTAAAAATATGTTCATCTTTGTTGTGCAAAGTTTGTTACAACAAACTCCTGTTCTGTGAACTCCTGTTCAATCAAATTGGTTGTAACTGACTGTTGCATAATATAGTTTTTAGTTGTACCTAATAAAGTGGCCACTTTGTGTATTTTCAACTCTGTTTCTCGTCTTTCAGCCTCCTCCAACATACGAAGAGAGTATCCGTCAGTCGATGGAGCTGCCATTCAACATCCTCTCATCTAGTCTGGAGATCTTCCCTCCTCAGAGCACCAACGCAGGGCCCGACACACCTCATCCAGTCAGCTCTGACGCCAACAGCACCGTTCTACCTGTGTGACGCTGATCAAGCTGCCTGATAAATAGATTTATGTACATGGATTTGGAGTCACCGAAAGAGTTTGGGTGCTGGAAGATCGATCACTTTTTGATTCTTCACACGTCGCACGAGCTGATTCAGATACCTCAAGACTGAGTTTATGTTGAGAGACGGACGATAACGGAACAACCAAAGAGGAGTTTGCACAACCTTCAGGACAGGCTGGAATGTTAAAAACACTTTTAACAGAGAATCACTGGATATAAACACAATGAAATGAGGTGGCTGGTACATCTTGAAGACTACAACATACCAAAAAAGGGAACTGCTGTTTGCTTTGTTAATTATATGTCAGTGAATATTTGTCGTTGCTGTTTGCTTTCGTCTTTTATTCTGCTATTCCTGAGGCCACATTGTCTGGTTGGTAAGGTTATCAGAGACATGTTTGATAAAGGTTTGCTCTAAAGGATGCTTCTGTAGGCTGCCATACTGCATGTGAGACCAACCTGTAAGAAGGTGAATGTAAAAAGGTGCTAATGAGAATGCCTTCAATGAAGTTAAAAGAAGGATATGTATGACAAAAAGGTGTTTCTTACCAGATGCGGCTCTGATGATGATTTCTCACTTTCTTATGAGACATTTTATCCCCTCTGTTCAAAAGGAGTGACATGGAATGAAAATAATGGAGAGTTTCTTGTCAAGACCTGTTTTGTTTTTCTTGATCCCGCAAAGTTATTTTCTGCAACCTACATGCCAAATGTTTGTCCTGCACATTGTCATGTACTGTATTTATTCAAGAAAAATGAGTGACTCCTTATTTTTCATGTCAAAACAAACATAAACACTTTTTGTTTTTGTTTTGTTGATCGACTGTTGTGGAACATCATGAATATTTAACAAACAACAGTCTAGTTATACTTCCATTGCTATACAGTATGTGTGTATGTGTGGCTGGCAAGTGGCTGTTAAGTGAAGTCTATTTAAGTGCCAAAAACTGCAGTTCCTCAAACATCCACTTGAGGCTGGCTACAGAACGAGTCAGTCTCCATAAGTCCCCATGTTAAAATGTCCAACTTCACAGCAGAAATAAACATGTTTACAGCCTGGTACAAAAAACAGTTTTGGTCTCTATAGCTAATTTCCTCATTCATGATAACTGTACTGAGGGTGAATTATTATATAACTCACCTGTTCAAATTATATTAAGGCTTAAAGTTATGCATAATTAGTGTGGCCGCTTTGATTGACAGGTGGGTGCTGTGACAAATGGCTTGTTTGAGCACCCAGACGTCATTCAGCTCGCCTCAGGTCCACCAATGATCCACGTCTTTGCCCATTTTTACATTAGCCAGGAGGCGGAAAAGACGAGACTGCCAAGATGGCAGCAGCCAGAGCCACCACAATCTGAGCTTCAAAACGTCTCTTCAGAAACCTGTGGGTGACGTCACGGATACTACGTCCATTCTTTATACTGTCAGTGGTGGATGGGTGTGTGAGAGACAGAAAGGAAAGAAAGACTTTTGTCCATGTAGTTTTCATTCTTATTAAATCTCGAACATCTTACACAACACACCACCTCAGAAAATATTAGGCTCTCCAACTACCACCATTATGACAAACGGTAAAATACAGCAGCGTATACCAACAGTTTACACAAGATGTAGATTTATTCCTAATAAAAATGTTATTTATTGTTGACTGTTACTGAATCCTGAACTGCTTCAAGAGTCAGAGCTAATTTAGGTGGAACGGTGTACTCCTGATCTGCACTTCTTCACATAATGTTATCAGTTTGGTGCTTTTGAACCACTCATTTTACTATTCTATCACATTTTAGCTTCTACCACTTCTACTACTCATGAATGTATTGGTGCGCTATGTGCATGAATGTGATATTTAAACAAAATCAGCAAAAACAGCAATCTCATAGTTTATTTTCATTCAATGATTTTTTGTATTTTGATATATGTTTTTGAATGAATTTATATCATTTAAAAAAAATATATTTCAGACATTCCTCCAAGTACCACTAGAGGGAGGTCATGTACCACCAGTAGTACATGTACCATAGGCTGAGAAACAGTGTATTGAATTAGCTGAGAAATATTCACCTGATGACCCTGACTTTAATTGAAACCTCCTGTTTTTGTCACCTCTTTTTCTTTCAGCTCGTCTTAAGCCACTATTAAGATCCAAAAAATTAACTGCAGTGATGTATGATGACACGGCACAAGAAGTTGTTTTAGTAATAAGAATTATCCAAAAAAAAATGTTTATAATGTTTTTTCTAGTTGTCTTCTGTTGATTAAACAAATAGCCCCAGATATGTTTCAAATTTCTAATGAGTTTCAATCACCTTTAATTTACAGTTTCTTTACTGTAAACCAGTAATTAGTTACATATTCAGTTAACATATTGCCTGATCTAATAAGTATAATCAGTGGAGTAAAAGGTGGAGCTGAAGCAGGCTGAATTACGCTTGGTTGCTCAAACAATCCATCTGTAATGACACCCACCTGTCAATCAAAGCGGCCACTCTGTAAATTATACATCATTTTAAGCCTTAATATAATTTGAACAGGTGAGTTGTATATAAATTCACCCTCAGTACAGTTGTCATGAACGGGGAAATTAGCTATAGAGACCAAAACTGTTTTTTGTACCAGGCTGTAAACATGTTTATTTCTGCTGTGAAGTTGGACATTTTAACATGGGGTCTTATACGGAGAATGACTCGTTCTGTAGCCAGCCTCAAGTGGACGTTTGAGGAACTGCAGTTTTTGGCACTATTGGCTTTACAACCACAGAGGTTGCCGCTAGATTTTAACTTTATAATCTGGGATATAGAACTGTTCAAATCACATTCAAGCAGTGATTATATGAACCAAACTTTTATCAGTGTAGCAGAAGAAGAAAGTAGCAGAAAATGGAAACCCTCAAGTAAACAGTACAGTATACTAGAGTAAATGTACTTAGTTACTTTCCACCACGAGAAATCACTGTGGATGAGATTTTCCCTTTAAATTATACCGACCTCACAAGCATGGCTGCGCGCTTTGTCTAATGACGAATCTCTTTCGTCACTGGCGGAGAAAACCGAACCTCCCCGAGCAGCCGACTCTCAGTCTGGTATGTAAACAAGGTCAGGCACTGCAGCACACAGACCAAACACTTTGTGCGGCAGGCGGCTGCTCAGTTTTAACGCGAGAGAAGAAGACAACTTCTTCACCAAACCACTGAGGACAAAGGTAAGCCGTGCGTCATGCGCGCGTCATGATCCAACGTGTGTGTTATTTGTGTGTTGTTGTTGTCGTGCAGGACGCACTGCAGGGGAGATCCATGATCAGGATACATGTATAAAACATGTCATCCTGTCACATGCGGAACTGTAAATAAATAAGTTTGCACTGTGCATAAAGGAGCCGCACTGCATCTATAATCCGGGTTTGCCGCAAAGTCACACGGCAGGTGTGTTTACCTCATGCGCAGTCATCAGCTGGCCTCTAACTGGGTCGCTCGCTGCAAAATCTGCTTGGTCATGTTTTCCCACGAGATTAATAGACTTGCCTGACGGAGCATTTTCCGTTTTAAATGCCTTATAGCTCTTTTTCAGGCTCCAAAACTTGATTTTCAAACCTTCAGCTTTGCATGAATCAGCATCACTGCATACATACATTGCACTAAAATGTATGAGTCACACACACAGGTTAGATGCATATCGAGTAATGTCTGCAGCTGCAGCTTCCTGGAGCTTCACCATTTTTAAAAATTAACCTGAGTAACTTAATTCATAACCAACCCAGAGCTCTTCGTGGCTGAGTCTAATGAGACTGTAGCATTAAACAAAGAGGTGAAGTGACATGCAAGTACAGATTTATTTATTCACCCACTTCATCCTCAGTCTGGGGCTGCACGAAAACCTGTTTAAACTGGCCGTGCTAACTGCTCCAGTGCCAACCAGCCGACTCAGACTGGGCTCGTGTGTTTTTTCTCTGCAGAGAGTGAGCCTAATAAGACAGTGGAGAAAGACTAACCAAGGGCACACTGTCTGTCTGACAGCAGCTGGGGCGGCACTGGAAGTGTGCAGGGCCTGTCACGTTTTCTTACAGCCTCTGAAAAATGTTCTATTGGACCCAAGGGTACTTTGTTTTTTTTAAATCTCTGCTGAGATTAACAACAACTTTTTTAATAAGCTTGTTGTGATCACACACAGGTGTTATCTTTTCCTACGGGTCATATGAACTTTCCATCACGTGTTTAATGATTTACATGACATACTGGTGTTTTGGGAGTAAACATTAGCGCCGTTCCAGTCTGAAAACCAGTAGATGAGACAAATCTGAGAGAGCAAAACTAGTAATAGATTTTGGCTTTGAAAAATGGTGTCCAGTTATTAAATTATAGTTGATTATGAGCATTATGATTTAACAGCACAAGTAATCTTAAATATAACCATGTAACATCCTGCTGTCAAGGCTGTTAAAAAGAACAAATAGTGGGCAGAGTTTCATGTATTTCTTACACAGATAGAGCTCTGTCTATCTCAGGCCATGCGTTTGTAATACATCTAACTGCAACTGTAACACTCAAATTTCTCTTCAGGGATCAATAAACTGTGCTATCTATCTAAATACAGCGTGGATCATCATGCAGTTTTCTATACTAACGTGTATTTGTGTTATTCACTGTAGGACTCCATTACACAGCAGCCAAGATGATGCAGTGTTTTCACTTCATGGTGGAGCCGGCCAAAACCTTAACGGCCAAGATTAAGGTATCAAGTTTTGGTGCAGCGTTGGTGTGTTTTAATGTGCAAACGTAGACAAGTTGACATGACAACATTTTGTAGCGTTTCTCCTCCTTTTCTTGGTTTTAATTTAACAAAAAGAGAGAGAGAGAGTGTGCAGGGAGTTGTCTGTGAGATGAATCGAGGCAGAGAGTCTGGTAGGGGAGGGGTGTCTTTCTTTTTTCTGCTGACAGGACCGGAGCCACGAGGTGCATTTTGATCAGGCTGAGTGACCAACTCCTTTCTAGTCTGACCTTTTTACTCACTACGGCACTTGTAAAGCAGCACTAATGTCCTCCAGATGTCTTTTTAAATGAGAACTCTTCACTTTTCAAACAGTTTTGCAAAGATTTATTCAGATTTTCTTGCAGGAATCACACAAGAGAGCGCAGAATGAGAAGAGGGAGCCTCTGGATGAAGATCAGCTGTTTCTGGTCGATCTGGCTAGAGATCTCAGCCGAGTGTGTCAGGTACCGATTCACTCATGAAGCCAGACTTGTTTTAGACATTCCAGTAGATCATGAAGGATTGTCTTTGCCTCACTGTCTGCCTGTCATTAACCCCAACTTTCCCTCTCTGTGTTGCCCACTGCAGAGATCAGGAGTCCTAGAGCACATCTGGAACCTGGACGACACCTGGCCCACCTCTCTCTGCAGGGCCTTCATCATACTTTGGGCCTCCATGTTGGAGAGCAAGGTGCTTACAGTCAGACTATGATGATACTTACTCAAGATGTAGAAAGGGTTACTCAGTAAATGTATGAATGTTTCTGTGTGCAGAAGAGACCCATGCAGACAGATGGTTGGCCCGAGGTGGATCAGGGCAAACAGCCTGATCTGATCAAAGAGGAGGACCTGCTGCAGGCCAAAAATGTGATCCTCACCTGGATCAAAGACCTGAGAGCTCAGCCCGAGGTGGGAAAAATACAGATCACTACAAATTTCACCTGACTCTGCTCCTTCATACAAAAAAATGTATCACATTGATCCTCCTGCAGCAAAGCGTCTGGCCCGGGGAGCCCGTGGCAAAGGTTCTGGAGGACCTGCAGTCGGCCTGGCGTTGGGGCCGTGCGCCCAATCTGCTGACTGCCATGGAGCTGGTGATGTGGACTTTAATGGTGCAGCGCCCAGATAAGGTAGGAGTCATCGTAGCAGTTCACAGAGTGTGGAGCTTAACTCCTCGTGTATTATCTGCAGTTCATCAGGTGTAATACAAACCTGTCCTGTGTGTCCTTGCAGGACACCATACCGCAGCAGTGGCTCATGTGGAAGCAGAAGACTCAGAAGATTGGTTTGTGAATTACAACTGAATGAAGTTGAATTTTGTTGTAAATCTGGAGACTTTCACTTCTTTATGAGTTTGTTTTTATCTCCTTCCAGGTGCCATATCCTACATCCCTCAACCAGGTGAGTGATACATTCACATCAGCCAGAAGAGTTCCTTACAAATGATTTAAAACCACAACCAGCATCACTGGTTTCATGTTACACGCTGACTGCTTCCCATATTTATCACCAACATATGACTCTTTCTAATGTGTAGGCCATCATTTCTTTGACAAAAATATATTTAGTTGTAGTTTAAGTTTTCTACAAGGTGCACGATAAACAGCATACAAAGGGGGGGGGGGGAAATGCTGATGTTTCAATCTGCAAGATCTTCATCTGGCAAACATCCATTAGAACAAAAAACAGGCAGACAAACATAAAACGACGACTCCACCTGCAATTAAGAGACAAAATAACGCCCATATGTACAGACTGTGAAAGTTCACAGCTGTCCAGGTTATCTTTCTTTCAGAAGAGTTCAATCTGGGGCAGTAGATGTTTCACCTCTCATCCAAGAACCCATACCAGGCACAGAATCACGTTATGTCCTTAAGCACTCATTCTCAAACCATGGTACGTACACACAGTATACTTTAAACTTTAAAAACATATACTACCAAAGAAATTACACAATTAACATAAGTTCTGCATTGAAATGCCATCCTGCTACTGAGTTATGTACATCCACATAGCGCATGCACAGCCACGATTAATTATCAGCTAAATTATGATGGCAAGATATGAAAGCAGAAGTAAAATTAGTTGATCGTGGCTCCAAATGGGAAATATCAGGAAAAGAATAGTAACCATTAATCACCAAATAACCTTGAATACACTTCTGTGGGATGTTTGCCTGATAAAGACTTTATAGATCGAGATGTTGCATCAATTAAGCTTTTAGGAGGTTTCATCATCACAGTGAGTCAGTCTGTTTGGTCCTTTAATACTGGTTTCACAGCTTATATCTTTGTACAGACAATGCAGCTCTCTGATTGTGTATCTGTTCTTTGCAGTGTGGGACTGGATCTCAGATGCTGCAGGTACAGCTGTCACTTCATCTAAATATCAGTCAGAATAATCTTTACTGAACCCGTCTGCTGATTCAGACCTCTTAACGTTTCCCTCTAGTGGAGGTGACTCTGGATCAGGACACAGCCAATCCTGATCTGCTCATCACCGACGAGAAGAAGATGCGCTGCGGCTTTGAGAGGAAGGATGTCCCCAACTACCACCAACGCTTCGACGGCTGGTGGTGCGCTGTCGGGTTGGAGGGCTTCACCTCCGGGCGCCACTACTGGGAGGTGGAGGTGGGTGAGCGGGACTGGAGGCTCGGCGTGGCCAGAGAGTCGGCCCTGAGGAAAGGCTTCAAGTCCCTGAACACAGATACAGGATACCTGACCCTGCGGCTGGAGAGGGGCGCCGAGCTGAAGGCGCTCACGGTGCCCTTCACTGCCCTCCCACCGGGCCTCATCCCCCGCAAGGTGGGCATCTACCTCGACTACGACCGCGGCCAGCTGTCCTTCTATGACGTGGACAGACACCTCCACATTTACACCTACAACGAGAGCTTCACTGAGAAGCTGTTCCCCTTGTTTGGTACAGTGGAGATCATCAAGGATCTGGTGATCAAGTCTCCAGCAGCTAAGACCCATTGTCTCTGCCCTGCACCCTGCATCTGGGCTTGAGTCTCCTTCGGCCAACTCTTCCTTTAAAA
Organism: Argyrosomus regius; assembly: GCA_946959425.1. Taxonomy (NCBI): domain Eukaryota; kingdom Metazoa; phylum Chordata; class Actinopteri; family Sciaenidae; genus Argyrosomus; species Argyrosomus regius. Next base: position 8,280,546 of record OX336897.1, on the reverse strand, counting down.
TCCAGTAGATATCATAATAAAGTCTAACTAATCAGGTTATGTAACAATCACTGGGAGGAATCAGAGATCCTGATGTAAAAGACCATCATTGTGCTATTAAATAGCTCCACTATGTGACTATGTGACGCGCTATGCTGCTGCTGCTACTGCTTTAATGTGATCGTTGCAACCTCTTCCTCACTATAGAGCTGTAGTGCTACTGTTTGCTCACACACACACGATGTATTTTCATATATTTTAAAGGAAACCTGTAGTATTAACGTAATGTAATGTGCAATATTAACCCTGCATTAAAAATGCACTTCTGTGAATAATAAATAAACCAAATCCTCGTCATGGCTTGACACATCCGCTTGTGGGTCTGTTTATTACTGCATTAGAGAGGAATCACACTGCGGCATGAAGCTTAAGTTAGAAGGAGAAGAGCAGACACGGTATCTTTGTTAAGTGAACACTTGTGGTGTCAGTTACCAACCTCAGTACCTTCTCTTGTTTCTCACCATTCCTCATTAGCCTTCATGTCTCTTCTGTCTGTGCAGCAGTTGTTTCAACATCCTCACCATGAGACATTATGAACTTAAAGACGCCATATACCTGCAGTGATAAAGTGGAGGTGGACTAGATTAGAACCAGCAACTGAGTAGATCTATTACAGTAACTGATATTTTGTACCCACTAGTGGCTCATCCAATGCTGAGACCTTAATTTTCAGTTCTGGAGGAGTTCTTAAAGTTTACAAATAAAGCAAATAAGCTCAAATTTAGGGGAAAGTGTGTAAAATAATTCTCAGGACATCTACAATATTTCAGTTAATGGATCATGCTGTTAAAATTTCATGTTGAAACACAGAAAAACGTTTAGTTTAGTAAAGCTTAGACTTCATTAGACTGATATGTAACAGTAGACAAGGCTGGATTAACATTCATGCAGGGTAACTTCCCTGAAGCCCAGAAAGCTTCAGTCTTACTGTGTTAACTATCCATCCATCCGTCCATCCATCTACTTTCTGTAACTGCTTATCCCTCATCAGGGTCATGGTGGGGGTAATGGAGCCAATCCCACCTGACCTTTAGGGTGAGAGGCGGGGTACACCCTGGACAAGTTGCCAGTTTATCACAGGGCTGACAAATAGACAAACAACATTGAAAGGTATATATAGTGTATATAACCTTTTTTTTTTTCTTTTTTTTTCTTATGTTATCTTATCTTGTCTTGGGGTGTCCACTTATTTTTGGCCAGGTATAGCCTTGTTTCCACTGCATGTTTAGTGCACAGACATACGCATGTCAGTGGAGCAGCTGACGGCGTGGACCAATCAGAGAGCTCCATTACAAAAGTATATAAGAAAGAATAAATATAATAAAATATATATAATATATAGCGTTGAATAGAGTAAATAAAAGAATAAACTGTCAGTAAACACAGATTAACAAATAAAAATAAAACTTTATTTTAAGTTTCAATCTTTCGGCGATTGTTGTGGCGTCACCAGAGCGCGACGGCGCCAGACAGGTTCCCTATGAGTTCTTTAAAGGTTCCTAACAGACGATGACTACAAGTTTAAAAGCAGCTTTAAAAACCCACTTTGGGTTTGAAAACTTCAGGTCCAAACTACAGGAGGACGTGGTGAAGGCGGTGGTGAGAGGTGAGTCAGCGGACAGACGTTTAATACCGCAGTGATAAAGGTTGTCTCTATGCTAACGAGCAGGCGTTAGCTGGTGTGTCGGTTTAACGGGTGACCGTGTTGACTGGTGACCGTTGTGTGGTTGCCGTAGTTACGACAGGTGTTGAACCACGAAGAAAACACGTAGCTGTCAAACAGACATTTGGTGACATTGTAACGTTAGCTCATGAGGACAGCTACGTGTCTTCTTGTTCTCAACGGCTGTGGTAACTACGACAACCACAGACGCATTCGGCTAACGGTCACCAGTTAACATGGTCACTCGTTAAACCGAAACACTCGCTCGTAGCAACAGGCAAACTGAGCTAACCGACAGTTTTTTGGGTTTATTTACACACAAAGCTGAGTTTGAGTCATCTCTCCCAGAGACAGAGTGTAATATCTGGTTTGTTTTGTCTTCCTGTAGGTGACAGAGATGTGTTTGTGTGCATGCCTACTGGAGCAGGAAAGTCGCTCTGCTACCAGCTGCCTGCAGTCCTGGCTGAGGGCATTACTCTGGTTATATCCCCTCTAATCGCCCTCATTCAGGTCAGTGCCTGTCTTTACTACCTTCTCAAACACATCCATTTTCTTCCATTTAAATGGGTTCGGGTCACGGTGGCAGCACACATTCCAGCTCCTCCTGGGGGCGTTCCCAGACTAGATGGGCTATGTAGTCCCTCCAGCAGGTTCTGGGTCTGCCTCGGGGTCTCCTCCCAGTTGAACGTGCCCTGAACACCTCCAAAGGAAGACGCCCAAGGTGCCCGAACCACCTCAGCTGGATCCTTTCGACATGAAGGAGCAGCAGCTCTAGTCTGAGCTCCTTCCGGATGTCCGAGCTCCTTACCCTATCTCTAAGGCTGAGCCTGGCCACCGGGCGGAGGAAGCTCATATCAGCTGATTATATACACAATCTCATTCTTTCAGTCACTACCCAAAGCTCATGATCATAGGTGAAGGTTGGAACAAAGATGGACTGGACAACTGTCCGGTACAACGTCCACAGTACTGCAGATGCCGCACCAACCCACCGCTCCATTTTCCCATCACTCGAGAACAAGAATCCCGAGATACTTGAACTCCTTCGCTTGGGGCAGCAACTTGCTCCCAACCCGGAGGGTGAGATGTAAGATCTTGTGTGTTAATCCCATCCTGTGTTTCTTCCCCAGGACCAAGTGGACCGCCTGAAGAGTCTAAACATCCCGGCATGCTCCATCAACTCCAAGCTCCCAGCAGGCGAGCGCCGTCTCATCCTGGCTGACTTAGGGAGCAGCAGCCCCAAGCTTAAGCTGCTCTACATCACTCCGGAGATGGTGGCGTCTCCTTCGTTCCAGCCCTGCCTCACAGACCTGTGCACCCGCGGTTTGTTGTCTTACCTGGCTGTGGACGAGGCTCACTGCGTCTCACAGTGGGGTCACGATTTCAGGCCGGACTACCTTAAACTTGGCGGGCTGCGCACTCGCTTGCCAGGGGTTCCCTGTTTGGCTCTGACGGCGACAGCGCCCAAGAATGTACAAGAGGACATTGCTCAGTCGCTGAAGCTGAGCTCGCCGCTGTCTTTTGTTACGCCTGTCTTCCGCAGTAATTTGCACTATGATGTGATCTTCAGGGAGATGCTGCCAAACCCCTACGTCCACCTCCACGCCTTCGTTAAGAAGTCGCTGGCTCTGGACGCTGGGTCTAATGCACAGGTTGGTAGACTTGACTCTGTGAGGTGTTTGTGTGGAGCTGCTCCTTTTAGTCCTCCTTCATGTTCATGTTTTCTCAGGCTGCTTGTCGGCACAGTACACAACAAACACGTTGTTTTACAGGATAGAAACAGAAATATCTGAGTGGAATAACCACGGTGTAGTGGCAACCATCAATTAGGCTCGTACAGTGATGCCTTCAAATCCAAAGGAAAAATTCAGTCACGTCGGATTTAAAAAAAATGACAGACTTAAAAACAGGCTTAAATTGGCATAACGTGACGTAAGGAGACAAAACTATATGATACAGTCAACAGAAAACATTGGAGTCAAGCGCACGGGTAAAAATAAGGTGTAACCATGGAACCACACACCCCCCGTGCCAATTACTGGAAGTTATTAGCACAATGTTTCCACTGCACTAGTTCTCAGTGTAAGCTCAAGAAAAGCCATTTTAAATTTGGCAGATTTGAGCAAAAAAGAATCTTAAAAACAGATTTTTTATGTGAGCCAGACTGATTTTTGAGGACAATACCGATATCTAGATTTGAGGGTTTTAAAACTTGTCAACCTGTACCACACAGTATGTACTGTGATGTACACTGTGTACTGTGTGCACGACATTTTACAGTGCTCATGTGGACAAAATATGTGATGCCGTGTTTGACAATGACACTGTTTACAAAAGACCTCAAACATATCTTCATTTCTCTGGTTATAATCCAACATATGCATGATAAATCTTTTTAAAAGATTCATTTTTTTTTTTTACCAAAACATCACTCAAATGATGTCTCAGGTCTCTGAATCTGTCTTTCTGTGATACTTTTTAATTCGAGTTTCCCTCGAATGATTGATTTAAATATGAGTTCTCAAGACTGGTGTCAACTCAAAAAGTTGAGACAACAATACGTGCTGGAGGCATTTTACTGCTGAACAATGAAACAGTTTAATTTAAGCCAGCATCTGCCCGTCTGTGATAAGCGTCTCCACAAACCAGAGTGGAGCCTGATCACTAAATTCCCCTTGAACACGAGCGTAAGCACCCTGGTTTCTTTAACCTGCTGTATGTAATATTTGTGAACAGGGTTGTGGGATTGTGTACTGTCGGACCAGGGAGGGCTGCGAAACTGTGGCTTACCAGCTCACCAAGCTCGGAGTCTTGGCCAAGGCTTATCATGCAGGTTAGGCTTTTTTTCCTCCATGTAGGTTGTAGGATTGGAAAACACAAAAATATGTTTAGCTCACACGCTTTAATTCTGCTTTTTACATTTTTTTACTGCAGGTCTGAAGGCTGGAGATCGCACAGAGGTGCAGCATGAGTGGATGCAGGGGAAGGTGCTGGTTATTGTGGCCACCATCAGCTTCGGTATGGGAGTAGACAAGGCCAACGTCAGGTGAGGCAGCGAGGTTTCGCTGTATTATTTTGTATTGGAAGGCAAGTTAGCATGTGCTAATGTTTGTGTTAATCCTGCAGGTTTGTAGCTCACTGGAATCTGGCTAAGTCCCTGGCGAGTTACTACCAAGAGTCCGGGCGAGCTGGGAGAGACGGGCTGCCCTCCTCCTGTCGCACATACTACTCCCCCAAAGATAAGGAGCAGCTTAACTTCCTCATCCGCCAGGAGATCGGCCGCAGACAGGTCAGCTTAATAACACGAGAATTTAAAACGTGGGGAGCTCCTTTTGAATAAAACCTGAAGCAACATTTTGTCAATGTGTCTGCAGGAAAAACGTGGCTCTGCAAAGGAGACGGACAAAGCAGCCATCACAGACTTTGAAGCCATGGTGTCATTCTGCATGCAAGAGGCGTAAGTACAGAATTAAGAGCACACACACACACACACACATGTAAACAAACACGCACATATGCAAGTCACTTTGTTTATTGCATACAAATCTGTAGAGTTAAAGTATGACACCATGACATGAAGTCTTCACCCTGTGCATATAACGTGCAGTTTTATACACATACTACATATACTACTACACTATACATATACTACATGCTCTGCTTTTCAAAATAAAATCCATTTCAGCTTGTGTACAGCAGAGGGCAGATTTGTACTGTCTTTTAGGTTTCATTGTGAAACGTTAAGGAACACTTGCACTTGTTGCAGAACAGCTCCCCCCTCAGGAGGAACTAACTAAGTCTGAGTGCTAACCATCACGCTTTAAAGGAACAATATGTAACTTTGCTTCTAACAGTAATATCTAGTGGTTAAAAGTGCAAATTCAAAACACTGGTGAGTCGTCTTGTAATGAGTGAAATATTGAACTGGGGTCCTTCTTGCCTCTAAACTGTCTACACCTTTCAAATGCATCTCCAATATTTACCGTGTTTCTGCTCATGGAGCTTTTTATGTCGGGCAGAATCTAACGCTAACTCCACTTTGTGTCCGTCGACATGAGCAGTCTGAGTCTCGTCTGTAAGGCGAATTTCAAAAGAAGAAACATACTGACTGCAGTATTGTTGTCAAGCAGCTCATATTTCAGTTGAACAATGGTCATTTTATGGTTTAATACGGTCAATATTTTACATATTGTTCCTTTAAGAGTGACTCTTTTTTTAAAAGGACACTAACAGTTGGGCTTTCCTCTTCATCTCTCACTGTGAAACTCGCTCATTATATACATTTTTATAGTCATTATTAATGATACTTTGTGCAGCCCTGCCTTCGCTGCAGGTCATGAGCGTTGTTGTTGTTGTCGTTGCCTCATAAAGCGCAGGGATTCTCCAAGGAATGTAGCTTCTCCTGAAAACCTGGCAGCTGCAGCAGGTGTGTCTGGCAGCCGGTCAGGACATCCTTCTTCTCTGTGTTTGTCAGCTGCTTTGTTGTTTAAAGGGCTGGGCTCCTATAGTGCCAGCGAACACACCCTGCATGAGGCTGAAATGTCTTCAATGTCTGTCTCTTGATTGTATGACCACGAGGACGTTTTGCTCAAATGTTCGAGCCCTTCATCCTGGTCTTGCGACAGCAGCAGCAGCAGCACGACACGCAGGTCAGCACTGTTATGGCCAGGACCACCACTGCAGGGGGAGGAGATAAAAACATCATAACCAGCTCCATCTTTATAAAACACAGAGAGATGAGTAATAATAGAGAGCAGAGACTCACAGATGAAGGTCAGGAGGACAAAGAAAGCTCCCAGCTCTACCGGGCTGGCGTTGGGCAGACCCTGCAGCTTGAACCAAATCTTGCTCAGGAGGCCGAGCGTCTCTTCTCTGGCATCCATCCTAGTGAGGCAGGGACGAGTTGGAGACACTTACAGTGAAAGGGTCACGCTTGAAGTTAGTTTACACAGTATTAAATGTATTTGCCTGCGTTCAGTGTCATCAGGATGTGACTCCTGTTGCTTGTGAGACATCCTGGTGTGTTGACACGGACGCATAACTTTCAACAAGTGTTGTTTAACAGTGTCTCAATCTTTGTTTAGGAGCAAGCGGGAAAGAAAGGCAGCGAGGGAGTGCACAGATGTAAAGCATGTGGTTTTTCTAGCCAAGTGTGAAAGTCTGAAAGTGAATCCAGGGTAATGATACAGGGGGGGGTGTTGTAGCATACCATAACAGGTTAACCCTCCATCAGACTTTCTGCAAGACGCTGAAACAAAGACTCCCCTGACAGCTTTTCATGTGTACAGACTGTAATGTGATTTTAATGGGTGGTGTTCAAGTGTCGAGTTGTACGTGATATACTGCTGAAATGGCACTGGGTGTGACAGTCTGTGGGCTCAGCCGCAGTTTGTTTTGTTGGATTGAATCGCAAAACGTTATGAAATATTACCGACACCGCCGCATCCTTTAAATCATTGTTGTTTTTGTGTAGACCGCAGGAAGACCAGGGAGCTCTTTAGTGGAAGATAATCAGGATCCAAATAAAGATTAAAGAGAGAGTGATACCATAAAATATGTAGCTGGAGCCTTAGCTTAGCATGAGGAGTGGAAACAGCTCGCCTGGCTCTGTCCAAAGGTAACAAAATCCACCTAACAGCACCTCTAAAGCTCACTGAGGTTGTCAGAAATATTGATACTTTCGATACAGTGTGTTTAAAATGATACAATATGATAGTTTAATAATGCAGAACTGTAAAAACACAGATCTGCAGTCAGATTTTCAAGCCAAGGCTGCAGAGATGAAGCAGCAGGGAAGAAACCTGATGAATAGGGATAATAATGTTAATTTCTATTAATACAGGAAAGTGAGAGAAAGTGACATGCAGCTCCACCAGGTGAGCTACAGGGGTGTGGTGTTGTATTGAAGTTTGAAATTCTGAAATCGTGAAATCGACAAATTATCATTTTCTATCTTGTGTGTTCAACAAGTTTAAAAACCAAAGTGTTTGTTTCAAATTTGCCGTTTCCTGTCTTCAGTTTCATAACAGAAACTTGTTAAGAGTCTCCACTGGTTACCTGGCAACCAAGAAATAGTAAAAAAAAAAATGCCAAAAACATTCCTTTTAATGTTTTCATGTTATTCAGTCCAAAACAAAGTCAGGCTGTTTTACTGTGTGGCATTTCTCTGAAAGTAAGTTTAATTTATTGGCTCCAGCGTGGCTTCATGTGACCTGTCAGTTAACTTTTTGTTCCCTAGTAAAGAGTTCGTAAACAAAATGACGGTGAAGCTGAAACAGCACTTCTCTTAAACAGTTTAAACACAAAATCATCACGGAGCAAAGATTTCATGCAGAGCTGCTCTTACAGGAATATTGCATATCTAATACAGCTGAGTGTCACTGAGTGATTTTGTTTTTTTTAAGACTCTGTTCCAGTTTTAGTGCGGCTGAATTCTCACAAAAGAGCCTTTTAAAGTGCAGTTTGAGATTTTACGACGCCGAACCTGCGGCGGTCGTCGCTTTAGAAACATACATAGTTATTTAACGAGTGTGACATTGACATTCTGCACAGCCGCTGCTTGGCTGAAGTTATTTTTAGATCTTGTTTGCATCTATTTTTGAATCTTAAATTCATACTTTTGAATAATGTAATCTGCAGACAGTGAGCTCTTAGCCAACATCCTTATTCAGAGCAGACTTAGTTTAACTTCCCAGTGTGTGTGTTTGCACCTAACAAGTCTTTAGTATTTTTAAACACATTCTTCACATTCTTCTAAACCTGGAGTATTTCACAGTTAAACACACTCACCTGTCAGAGACTTTGTTGTCCTCAAAGTTCAGCAGAGCTCAGACTCAACAACTTAAAAAAAAAAAAAAACAGAAGTGAGCCGACCAGTTGATGAGGAGGAGACGTCAGGTAACTCCTTCAGGGAAGAAATGTTATGTTTATCACAGCGTGTCTTTTATTTGTTGCTGAGTCGTGCGGTACGTCATCCAGAGGAGGAGTCCTCAGACGAGCAGGCAGAGATTAGCAGGCATGTTGAGATTAGAGTTAGGAGGGATAATTCCTCAGGTACTGATGACTGTCTGCACGTGGAGTGGAGGAAAAGTGAGATGACACCAAAAACCAACAACATTCACGGCTCCTCTTACTCTTTCTTTTCTTTGCTCCTCAGGTTTGTCGCTCTCCTCGTCTCCGTCGTGGTTGTTGGTAGTGACACACAGAGTTATTTCTCTGCCGTGACTTACTTTAGTTTGTTCTCTCCTCAGCAGTCCTCCCCGGGAGTGACTGTTGTTTCAGACTCTTTGTGTGCCTCTCTGTCTGTCCCCACCTCCTCCCTCTTTCATGGCGGTGCAGACTTTTCCATTTCCAGTAAGGTAGTTAGTTTGACGTTGAAGTGGCTCATCTGACAGGGCTGTAACTGACTCCGTGTGTGTTACATAATAACTGGATCTGATGCAGAAGTTTTTCATTTAAATAAAAAAAGGCAACTGTCACATCTAATACTGTGATTTTAATAAGAAAGATATAAAGCAGGAGCAGGAATGAAATGAATGAGAGTTTTGTGTCTCTGAAAACAGGAAATAAAACTAATTACCTCCCAAATCAAGATTTAATTTACTCTAATGAATTCTTATTTTTAGTACATGAAGAAGTACTGAAGTAAACATGAAGGATAATAGACTAGTGTTGTTTAATTTTTATTTCATGTGACCAGCGAGCCTCATTTGACCTATTTCATAACAGAAACATCGATCATAGTCGTGTGTGATGGTTACACAATAGCTGATAGATCAATGACGCTCTAGATTATCTGTGTATGATGGAGAGATGCTCGCTGTGTGCTCAGAAACGTCATCAGGCTCTTTCTGTTTTTACAGTTCTTTATTACAATATGTCAGCAATCGTATGCAAATGTATAGAGAACAACTCCCTCCAGCTCGTCAATTGTCCCTCCAAAGTCTTAAGGATATCATTTACAAGTCTGTCGTACTGATTACAAATAGTAATATCACACATAGGAAGACTAAACCAAGAGAAATAACCAAAAATAAAGGGTGGGGGTGAGGTAAGAGTGGAAGATGAGTGGTTAGGGTTGAACCATCATAAGATCATCATTATCCTCTTGGTCTTCTTCAGTTACAGGTGTAGTGTTGTATAAACGTGGCTCAGGTCTTCATGGATCGTTGTGGCTCTTATCCATTTGTTGTTGCTCTTGAAGCTAGGTGGAGAACTTCTCGAGCCTTTAATGGGACATGATTCTTGTGTAACTCCAAAAATGAAGAGACTATTCTCTTGAAGATCTTTGTGTAAGCGTCAAAAGCATCAGTCCAGAGCGTAGAAAGTTTGGAGCAAGACCCAAACGTGGATATGATCTGCTGGTTGGCCTTTACACTGAGGGCAGGAAGGGTCTGCATTAGATTGGCTCTATCAACTCTATCAGGCTGTGGCGAGCACATGGAGATGAAGTATGTATTAGTTTAAGAGATGCCTCCCAGCATTCCTCATTCAACTCTTCACCAAGGTCCAGTTCCCGCTGTCTCAATGTCTACATTTCAAAACATAACTCACTGTCTTGCGTCTGTTTTGTTGATGTATTCTTATTTGCAGGAGCTGTATCACTGTCCTGTCCTGACAGGTCTTTGTCTCTCCGTCTTCCCACCAGTTGTCGCCATGCCACCATCTCCAAGTTCTTCGGAGACAAGACGCCAAACTGCGCCGGAGCCTGCGACTACTGTTGTAACCCCAAAGCTGTACGAGCGCAGCTGGAGAAGGCGGCTGCACTCAGCACCAGGACCGAAGCTCAGAGCAAACAGCCCAGCGGACCGTTCGGTTTCCAGCCAGGCCTTTACGAAGGAGGGAAGAAGGGCTACGGCTTTGAAAGGCACGGTGACTTTAGTGACGCTGTCTGAAATGTTGGGTTTAACAGTGAACCTGTAGACTGACTCTGTCCTCACACCTCGCAGGTACGATGAGTGGGAGGGCAGCGCGAGTGAAGATGACGGCACAAATAGGAAAAAGGAGTTCTCTGACCTCTACAAGAAGCAGATGAAAATGCGGAAGGTGAATCAACGCACACAAACTCTTTTTACGACTAGAAAAACAACTCCACGCAGGGTTTGTGTTGTGTCTTTTTTTACATCTGTTCGCCAGCTGTTGGCAGCAGGAAGGTATGTTGGGGCTGGTGAGGCCCCTATAAGTGAGGATCGTGGTAAATCGCTCCCACATGTTCGGTGGAACTGGCGCAGCATTGAAGTAAAACTCAGCGTATCCGAGTGGAGCTCGTCCAGTTTACAACATCAATAAAAGCAGGAATGCCATGATTGTAACGGAGAGAGACTAAGAGACGCAAACAACAAATGAAAGATGTGGTGATGGAATTAAATATTTGATCTACCAGCTTAAAGTGGCCATAAGCTTAAAATCTAGAAACAAAGTGTTTGGAGCATACAGAACAAACAGACAGGTGGAGAGGTGGAAGAATAACATGCTGCTGCTCTCTTTTGATGGTCAACTCGCGACTCGCTTACTGTAGCTCCATCCTGACGGGCCTCCCAGCCTGCACAGTGATCCAGAACGCGAGGTCACATGTTACCCCGCTGCTCATCGAGACCAACTGGCTACCTGTAGCAGCCCACATTAAATTAAATTCTGCACCCACCTACTTGAATGTCCTCATACAGGCGTGTGTTACCTCCTCCAATGAACGACGCCTGGCTGTGCCACCCGTACGCTCAGGACAATCCAAACTTTTCTCGTTTTCCTTTTTGTAAGTCGCTTTGAATAAAAGCTAAATGACTTAATGTAAATGTAAATGAGGAAATAATTAACTTTTAGTCATCTTTGTGGAGCATTTTGGGTAGTGACAGAATAAATTTGACATGAAACGAAGGAGAGAGAAAACTTGCTGAGCTCGAGTCTCAATGTTGTGGTCCTTGGTTAGTGTTTCAACCCCTACGTCATGCAGTCGCTGCACAAAATACATCTTCAAACAGGTTTATTCGGCGGTGTAAGGGTTAATGTGGCTGTGCATATTGAATCTTCTTCTTCTTCTAGAAGTTACTTTGTTTTCGTGAATGTCTGAGAATGAACTTGTCTGTGCTCGTGTTTCTGTAGGCAGGTGAAGGTCCGAGGGAAGACTTTGCTCCTCCAGGTAAAATCAAGAGAAGAATTAAAATGTTTATGATTGGATGTCCGTCTGTGCTGTCATGTAACCGGTCATGTGTGTCCTGCCGTGTGTAGATGCTGACTGTCCACTCAGAGAGGCCAGCAGTCAGAAGATCCCCAGGCTCACTGTGAAGGTACAAGCACAGCGCTCGGACACATTCCTCATACGCGCTGCGCTCATTAACACGTCTGAAGGAATTCAGTGACTCATGTGCGATGGGAGGTGAAGGGAGACTGCAGATGTAAACAACAAGAAGAAACAAAAGAACGAGACTGCAGGAGATTAAAACACTCACTCAGGCTCATCGGTACAAGATTTTATACAGTAAAAGTGAGCGTTATGAGCTGAATCTGCAGCCTCACTGTCTGAATCCTCAGTAGCAAACATATAAAATATACAAATATGTCAAAATATGTCTTTAAAATGCATCCAGTTCAAACTTTTATGTGATTACAGGGCAGAAAAGTGTAAAAATGTCACTCACTTTAACCTTTTTTCCTCTCAAATCAGTGCCTTAATACTGGATTAAAATAAATGATGGTTCTTCTATTGTTATTAAGACATGTTGCATTGATCCATCTTTAGTTTTTATTGGTTTATCGCTGATAAATATATTTTATTTCAGGCCAGAGAGCACTGCCTGAGCCTCCTGCAGGAGGCATTACATGGCCACCAGGGGGCAGAAGATCCATTCAAGTAATCACACAGACACACGCTTCAAACATTCAAACATTCACAGATAATTTCCTGCAGAAAAGTCGCCCTACATTGTCTTTCATGTCTTCTCCACCTCTCAGCTGCGACACCCTGTCTTTAGCCGTGGATCTGGAGCACGAGGTCTTCAAGAGCAGCAAGTCGTCCAACTTGTACAAAGCTGCCGTCTTAAAGAAGGTAACGGCCGTCTGTCCGGCCCGTCACATCCTCGGTGGTAGGTGATACACTCCTGAACTCGTGTGTTGTTTTAAAGGTGTCCGAGATGAAGAAGACAGCACCTGCTCCAACTCGAGGAAATGGTGACAACGAAACAGAAGTCAAGGAGGAAGCGACCGCCTCTTCCTCCCGTTCTGACGAACTTCAGGGGTTCACGTCTGCATCAGAGATTTACTCAGTAAGATACACACTTACACATTAGGTTTGTTGTGTCTGCAGACTGTTCACATATAAACATGTCTTCTTTTCTTTCCATTATTCCTCCAGATGAAGCGTAAGAGGGTCGGAGCAGGTCAGAGGGGCTCATCCAACCCCTTCGTGACCGCTAAGGAGCTGCTGAAGCCGTCCATGTTGGACAGCAAAGAGACGGAGAGCGGCAGCGAGTCCAACACAGATGCATCTTTGGCCGTAACGTCATCCATCAGAGCCAGAGCGAACGCCGTCGCCGCCTCCCTGAACAGCCCGACGAAGACGGGCAAAGCCATGAGCAAGAAGCAGCAGAAGTTAGCGGAAGCGGCGAAGAGCTCCCGCAACATTTCCCAGTACTTTGTGAAGAAACAAACGACGGAGAAGAGCCAGGAGGAGGAGATGGAGGTGGACGAGGAGGGACTTGATGCTACGTTATCTCATACTACCACAGCTGACCCACAAGAAGACAGTAAACCACAGGAACACTCACCAGAATTGATTCCTGTGGAGTCAGAGACTGAAGAAGAAAGTAAAACAGATGTAATAATTATACCTGATGAGGAGGAAGAAGAGGAAGTGCTGGAGCTGGAGCGGCTTCAGGAGACACCTAAAGAGTCCACGACAGAGTAAGACGCCCTCGATGCTGCATTTAAGGATGATAGAAAAGTCATCTTCTCTTTAACTCTGATGTTATTTTCTCTCACACAGACCAAACAAACCAGCAGAAGAAGCTAAACCGCCTCTAATATCAGAGGTAAGCATCTGCTTCCCGTCCAATCTTCACGATTTATTTCCCACTCAGTGACCGATCGTGCATGTCTGTGTTTCCAGATGTCTGAGGATGTTAAAGCGAACAGAGAGTCGTCCCCTCCAGCGAAGCGCAGCCGCCCCGCCGACGGCAGAAGAGTAACCTTCAACCCAAACGTGCAGGAGAGAGCCCTGCTCCCCGTTAATGAGCCGCCCAAGCCTGTGACGCTGAAGGAGGCAGCTGACATCGTGGTCCGCTACCTGGACCCGTTTTACACTCAGGGAAAGTTCGCCAACAAGGTGAGAACGGCGCGAACGCAGCGTGAAATGAGAAGTTTCAGATAAACTCTCAGCTGTCGCTTTCTTTCCTTGCAGGAGCTGTTTAAGTCCTTCGCCCGCTACTTGTCTCACCTCCTTGCAGAGGGGAGGAGTCGCGGTAAAGGCCAAGGTAAGCAGGGGATAAATCATCTAAATGTGCTTTGCAGCATGTGACGACTCCTCTCTAATGCCTGTCTCTGTGTCTGCAGTTAAAGCCGAAGCCAAAGCTCTCATCAAGAAGCTGTTCAGCAGCGTCAAGCGCTGTGAGAGCGAGGAGGACTGGAAGCACCTTAAAAGACCGCACAGCTGTAAAACCACAGAGAACAAGGAGTGATGGGAAGGGAAATTAAGCCATTTTTAGGGTCAAACCCTCTTCCTCTTTGTCAGTGCCTAAAGCTTCCCTTTTCCAGTGATCTCAGGCTTCGCCACAGTCGCCTGCCGACCACGTTAATGGGTGATTTGCTGCTAGAGTTCTGCTTTTTTTCAGGCTCCTCGCTGCTACAGTAGCTTATGTCAATAATAAAGCAATAACATGAAAGCCAGAGGAAGCAGAGGTAAAACTGCATACTAATATATGTCGTGTTGTTCATGTTCCAGCTGATTTACTGTAAATCGTGTTTACTTTACGTCACTGACGACCAAATATGTGATTTTAAATTATCCATTCATTTCACGGCAGAGTTTGTGTTACTGCACTTAAAGGTCGAGTGTGTGCGAGTGCAGAAATGGAATATAATATTCATAACTATATTTTTTTTTAGTTCACAGTCACCTATAAATAAGACTTGTTATGTTTTTGCTACCCTAGAATGAGCCTCTTCCTCTGCCATGAGGCCGCCATGTTTCTATGGTAGCCCAGAATGGACAAACTAAACACTGACTCCAGACAGGGCGTTTCACATATCATGACCACTTTAGTTTCTCCTTCATGCCTGGAACAGGAGGCCGAGTAGAGGGGGTTGCAATCTGCAACCACACAGCTAGATGCCACTAAATCGTACACACTGGTCCTTTAAACCTTCTTCATATTGTTTCCATGCAGTTGCTAATTAGCAATGAACACAAAGTACAGCCGAGGCTGATAGCATTGTGTTTAGTTTGGCACTTATTTGGTCTTAAACCAAAGTATTTGGCACACTGAAATTTTGACCTGACTGCCAGATGAAAAGTCACCAAAGTCATCAGGGTTCATCCTCTGGGGACCACGCAAGTCTTTGCCAAGTATCATGTCAATCTATCAAGTAGCCGTTAAGATACTTAAGTCTGGACTAAAGCCGTGGACCAACCAACAAACCAACGTAGAGCCAGACCGACAGCACGACTAGAAACACTGGGCTGATGTTTACCATCTTAGTAGAGCGTGTTAGCATTAAACAGAAAGTACAGCCGGTGCTGATGGGAATATCATAAGTTTTGCAGTTATTGGTTTTTAATTTGACACAAATTAAAAACACTGCCAGATGAAAAGTCATCAGGGTTCATCCTCTGGGGACCACACAAGTCTGTGCTGATGTTTGACAGTGACGTGAAGAAAACATAATTTAAGTAAAAGGATAAAATAAATAGAAAACACTGGAACAACGTTTAGTACTTGACATAAAGCAGACGGCTGCGTGTCGTGATGTTTCTCCTGCTGCTACATATTTTTGTCTTTGGCTGCTTGACTGCAGAACAAAGTGACATGATCGATAATGTGTGACGTAAAAACTGTCATTTGTGTTTTCTTTAATTTAAAACTTTTATCTTCGGTTTCGTCTCTTTTGCAGAATGGCGGTTTATTCTTTGTTTGTTTTTTTTAGCGACATGGTTTCCAATGAGGGAAATGTTCTTAGTTGTGCCTGTCAGGCCTGTGAGAGGCCACAGTTTGCCCATAAAGAGTACTTGAAGCAGCGCTGATGGACACAGAGAGTCCATCCACTCTCTGCTCATACATGTTTACAATAAAGTGCTGAAGAGGAACAGACCAGCCACAGTGTGAGACCTTTAATTCATGACCACTTATATTCAAGCTTAAAGGAGGAGGAGGAGGAGGAGGGGGAGGAGGGGGAGGAGGAGGGGGAGATGTCCGTGCCAGGGAGGCTGTCAAATAAACGGTGATGTCATCTCCAGTGGTGCTGCCTTCAGGTGCTCCTTGTAACTTACAGCTTTCACTCTCCTAGATTCAGACAATGAAACATAAAAGATGATTACATGAAGTGAGAACACCATGGCAGCAGAAGACTGAACACGTGTGATGTGTTTAGAAGGCCAGCTCATGTTTGTCATGTAACATGTCTTAAAAGCCTAAATAAGGTAGAAATGGATAGAAAATTAACATATGGGAGCCCGACATCTGAGAAATACATTATTCTATGAAAACAGGAATAGGAGGCTTCTCAGTTTGTAAAATAGGAGCTGAACCTGATAAACTGGTTATCTGCACCCAGTTCGGTTTAATTGGATTGGGCTTATTTAATATAGCAACACCACTAAACACAATATCAACTGACATGATGAGGGCGTTAAAATGGACACACCTTTCACTTTTCTGTTGCATATTTCTGCTGTTTAAAGCAAATCTGGAGCCAGGTGGTGTCCTATCATAGAAAAACTGTTTGTGAACACAGAACAGATGAGGTCTGGAGTTTTACATCCCAGTCAGTGAGAGGAAATATTAGAAGGATAAGCAAAAAAATAAAAAAAATAAGAGGAGCATGTACAGGTTGTTGATCACAGGAGGTTTAGATGGAGTCTACATGATTATAACAACATTTTCCCCAGTATTTAACCTCCTTCTCTTCTGTAGTCGAAGGATGAACGTTACTTTCTCCATACTGCAGGTAGAGTTGATTTCACTACAAATGTTTAATATTTTAGCTCAGGTTTTAATTTAAATTCAGATTTATCTCAGGTCAATTTTAATGTATGGCTACTGTGTGTTTACATGCTGCCATCTATCTTTAACATTTTATTGGTTTTATTTTTGTAGTTTTTATGTTTGGTCCTTCATTTTTATGCAATTGTTCTTAAACTTCTTATTTATTATAACATTTTATAATAGTATGGCCAAATTTTATTCATCTATTCTGCTAGATTCAATTCATTGCTGTCTGTTTCTGCTCTGTGAAACAGTTTGGGCTGCATGTTTGCATGAAAGATGCTATATGAATAAATAAAGTTTGAGTGTTAAATTTGTATTTTTTGGGTTGGGGTGTGATGAACAGAACACCATATTTGAATCCACACATCTTCTGGGATTGCTCTATAAGTTCCCAGCGCTTCCTTGGATGTAGTCGGAGAGGATGGGGCACCTAGTCTCTTCTTGTGCCTTGCAAACAGTTGATATAACATGAAATGGATGAAATGTAAAGGCAGTGCTGCAGCAGGATAAAGAGTTACAGAGAGCCACACAAATCTTGTGGAGCATTTCCGACTGCACTTGAACGCAGCAGAGGACTGTCAACCTGCGTCCTGCAGGGCCGTGCTGCTGCTGCTGCTGCTGCTGCTGCTGCACATCAAACACTGATGACATCCTCTGTGTTTACCTCCACCAGCTGTTTGACTCCATGTTTGCAGGTCTGAGCGGTCGGAGGTGTTTCAGTCCGCAGATGATGCTTCATGGAGCAGGTGCACCGCCGGGATTTGAAGTGATTTGTCTCAAAGGGTTACACACCGTGGGAGGCTGCGCCGCTGTTGTTTGTTGTCACTTCCGGGCGAGTCAGTCGGTGAATTAGCAGATCACATCGCCGGGTGAAGAAGGAGGAGAAGGAGGAGAAGTTCATCGATGCTTCGTGCGGGCAGGATGGAGGAGTTTGTCACGGAGGAAGAGGAGCCATGGTACGATCAGCGGGACCTGGAGCAAGGTGAGACATCATTTATTTCTCCTGTGTCAGGTTTGTGTGTGACGGAGAGGAGGAGGAGGAGGAGGAGGTGGTGGAGGAGGAGGAGGAGGAGGAGGAGGAGATCACACGGTGTAACAATGCCCCATCACAGGCACTGTTCTCCGGGATGAAAGGATTCATGCAGCAGGGGTGGATGGAGGAAGAGAGGAGGCTGTAAACACACCCTGAACATCTCATGTCATAATGTCAGAGTGTGGTCCCTGTCTGTCCCTGTCTGTCTCTCTGTATCTGTGTGTCTCTGTCTCTATCTGTATGTGTCTATCTGTCTCTGTCTGTCTCTGTCTCTCTGTGTCTGTATGTCTCTATCTCTATCTGTATGTGTCTGTCTGTCTCTATCTGTCCCTGTCTCTCTGTATCTGTATGTCTCTGTCTGTATCTGTATGTGTCTGTCTGTCCCTGTCTCTCTGTATCTGTGCCTCTCTATCTCTATCTGTCTCTGTCTCTATCTGTATGTGTCTATCTGTCCCTGTCTCTCTGTATCTGTATGTCTCTGTCTGTATCTGTATGTGTCTGTCTGTCCCTGTCTCTCTGTATCTGTGCCTCTCTATCTCTATCTGTCTCTGTCTCTATCTGTATGTGTCTATCTGTCCCTGTCTCTCTGTATCTGTGTGTCTCTGTCTCTATCTGTATGTGTCTGTCTGTCCCTGTCTCTCTGTATCTGCGTCTCTCTATCTGTCTCTGTCTCTATCTGTATCTGTATGTGTCTATCTGTCTCTGTATCTGTCTATTTGTCTCTGCCTGTCTCTGTCTGTCCCTGTCTGTCTCTGTCTCTATCTGTATCTGTATGTGTCTGTTTGTCTCTGTCTGTCCCTATCTGTATCTGTATGTCTGTCTCTGTCGCTGTCTCTGCATGTCTCTGTATGTCTCTATCTGTATCTGTCTCTGCATGTCTGTCTCTGTCTCTGTCTATCTCTGCCTATGCACATCTCTGTATGTCTGTCTCTGTATGTCTCTATCTGTATCTGTCTCTGCATGTCTGTCTCTGTCTCTGTCTATCTCTGCCTCTGCACATCTCTGTCTGTCTGTCTCTGTATGTCTCTATCTGCCTCTGGACATCTCTGTATGTCTTTATATGTCTCTGTCTCTGCCTCTGGACGTCTCTGCCTTTCATCTCTGCTCTTTCGCTCTGCCAATTATCGTGATCTTGTCAGCGTTGTTTCCCAGAATAGTCGAGCTGTCTGCCTGAGTCGATGTTTCATCTTCAGTCTTTGCAGTCTCACATCTACCACAACACTCTGTGCTCACTCTGTAAGTGGTAGAGACAGCATTCAGGGACGTTCACAGCCTCCATGTCCGGTTGTTTGGGAGTGTTTGTGTTTGCTGCTCCGCCTCCTGACTGATCGACTTCCTCAGTAATGACTTAAATGGATGCACTTTAACGTCGACAGAGGAGGATGTGTGTCCTTCTGTGTCCTCAGCATCACCTCCTCCACCCTCTGCGACGATCACCTGCTGACCCAGAGAGCTAAAGCAGCTTTGTGTCTCATCATCACATTGTTACACAGTGAAGAGAGGAGAGAGAGGCAGGTGGATTTTGCTGCCGGCAAGCATTTCATCTCAGCATTATTCAGCGCCGAGCTTAAATCCCCTCGCTGATCTGATTAGGGAGACCCAGACCAGACATCCTTTAGTCGGGATCAGAGATTCCAGGCTTTGGGGTCAGATTGGAGGCGAAATTGCTCGCAAACGTCATCCATAGTCGGGCCTGATTTTGCCCCAGAAATAAGATTCGGTGACCCCTGTCTTCATCATGATCTGACAAACATATGATGCACCTTTAGGCAGATGATGTCACGTTTTTCTGCTGCGATTGAACGTGAGATTTACACATCAAAGAGCATCACGTGCAGGGAAACATGCATACTACTACTACACGGATAGATGGCTTCATCAGTGCGTTTTAAACAGATGTGACAGCCTCTCATCCATGAAATTACATAACTAATACTCGGCACGTGACAGTGAAACAGAGCAGGCCGAAGGCTCGCTGTAACTCTCTCCTCGCACACTTTCACACAGCTCGTTATCACGGCGCCGTGTTATCATTTCTGGGTTTTTAATGATTAACCAGAACTGCACGGATGGATCAACTGTAAAGCAATCTCTCGTGTTTTACACCTACGATGATGTCCCTGTCATCGCTCACGCTATCACACTGTGGTGACAAAACGCTGCATTCATGTCCAGTAAATGGACGTCAATGGCTCTTCTGTGTCTTCCCTGTCTTTTCACTCCTCCAGTGAGGAGTTGTTATGGTCTCTAAAGTATGCAGAGCCAGCAGGATTCTCCTCCTCCTCCTACTCAATCCAGCCAGCAGAGGAGATGAATAATGTATGTTTGAAGCTGTGTTGTGAAATAACAACAACTCTCATGCCCGTGCTGTGCACATGGCTACAGGTCTGCATCGATACAATACAGTGACGCTCATTATGATTGTGTTTAAAAGCTCTAACCCAACCTCGAAACTCTCAAACTTTCTCCTGTTTACGTCTGCTCTCCTTTCTCGACTCCCCTCAGATCTGCACTTGGCAGCCGAGCTCGGCAAGACTCTCCTGGAACGCAACAAGGAGCTGGAGGACTCCTTACAGCAGATGTACATCAACAATGAGGAGCAAGTGCAGGAGATAGAGGTACGCTTGTTACATCTGTTGTAACTGTGCCAGCCTGCCGTGTTCAATTCATGTAAACTCGATCCTTTTGTTGTAGTACCAAGCTCATTATTGTAAAAAGGTTGTACTGTGCAACCTCGAGTCCTTATTAGTCAGAAGTCTGGCTGAGGATGAGTGTACGCAGAAGAACCAGTACGTGACTCAACACATCAAACAGAAAAACACTTTAGAAAAGGAAAAATGTGGACGTGTGTTTCTAAAATTAATTCACACATACAGCTAAACACATTTACATCATAGTGTATTCTTTTGGTTGGTTGTACTATAACTGTTGTACTGTATAACTATTTCAACTATTTTCTTAAAATCTTTTTGTAACTCCAGCCAACCATTTATGCATTAGTTTTAAAATACTAGCTGTTTTATAATTTAGCTGTTTTATAAGTATAGAAACTTTTCTGCTCCCTAGTTTTCACACATATTGCAGCACATCCTCTCGTAGCTGCAGATGTATCCCTGCAGTGGATGAAATACTGAAGATGTATCTACAAATTAAAATAAATTTGCCTTTCTCGCAGTATCTGTCCAAGCAATTGGAAATGTTGAGAGATATGAACGAGCAGCACGCAAAGGTGTATGAACAGCTGGACGTGACGGCCCGAGAGCTGGAGATCACCAACGAGAAGCTGGTGCTGGAGAGCAAAGCCTCACAGCAGAAAATAGACAGGTGAGACTTTAATGATTAATTTACATTAGTGTGTTTACAGGCCGTCCCGTCTACCTGAGCAACTGTAAACCACGTTCAAGCAGGGATCGAAGTTCTTTACAAATCTTATTAGTGGTCTGAAGTCTGAAAGTAGTTTTCAATGGCTGCCTCTGTTCTTTTAAATCTGCTTTGTTTTGTAACAGTGGCTCACCGTGGCTTTGAGAATGGTATGCTGAGAAACGAGAGAGTTAAGTCACCTTAACGATGACGTAACAAGCCCTGAACAAACATTTGTGTGTGCGCGTGTGTGTATGCACAGGTTAATGGGCACCATGGAGACGTTGCAGGGTCAGGTGGACAGTCTGACGTCTCGGGTGGAGGAGCTGAGGACTCTGGAGGAGCTGAGGGTCCGCAGAGAGAAGAAGGAACGCCGCAAGACGGTCCACTCGTTCCCCTGCCTCAAGGAGCTCTGCACTGCACCGAGGTCACTGTTAGTTTATTTTCTCCTGTGCAAAGACGCTTTTGAGGCACACAGAGTAGTATGTTGCTAACACTAGCTGCATACAACACAACACTTGCACCTACTAGGGTAGTGAGAAACTTTCCCGGTGCTCTGAACTCACAGTCCGGACAGCCCGGCTAACAAACTGAGCTAACAGCAGTTACAGTTGGAAGCAGTTTACTTTACTGTCCATCAGGAAACTCTGTAAATCACACCAGAGTTGATGTTGAGGACATTAGAGGGAAACGAGAAAACATTTTCTCCATAAAACAATCCAGTTTCACCAAAATCAGTGAAACAGTTAGCGGTGCCCGATTTGATGTTATCATGATGTTGCATGTTATCGTGCTGATGAACAAGACACCTGAAGAGCAGCTCACTGAGTGATGTGACATTTGTTTTTATCAGGTATGAGGACGGTTTCCTGTTGGCCAACCCGGGCAGTGTGGACCTCGCTGAGAGAAAGCCAGCTGAGGAGGAGAACGAGCGCCTGAGAGACATCGTCTCCTCCCTGCGTGCAGCCATGGCCTCCGAGCGGTCCATGAGGGAGAGCGCTGAGCAGGAGTGCACCTCCGTGCTGCAGGAGTTTGAGCGCCTCGAACAGCGTCTGTTAGGAGCAGAGGGCTGCCAGCTGCGGGTTCAGGAGCTCGAGGCTGAGCTCCAGGAGATGCAGCAGCTGAGGAAGTCCAGGATGTGTCTGATTGGGGGCATGGAAGACGGCCTAGAGACGCTGCTCAGTAATGGCCCCGAGACAGACACCCCAGAGGAGGTCATGGGGCTGGAGGAGGGAGGTGATGGAGAGGTCGGAGGCACAGGGCAGCAGGGAGGCCCAGTTAGAAAAAGCTGCAGTGACACAGCTCTGAACGCCATCTCGGCTCGAGACGCCTCAGGCAGGCGTCAGGGCAGCTATGCCCTCCACGCCAACGGTGTGCGCAAACGTGGCATGTCCATCCTACGGGAGGTGGACGAGCAGTACCACGCCCTGCTGGAGAAGTACGAGGAGCTGCTGGGGAAGTGTCGGCGTCACGAGGAGAGCTTGTGCCACGCCGGGGTGCAGACCTCGCGCCCCGTCTCCAGAGACCCCTCCATGAAGGAGTACAGCATGATCACCGCGGGGCCTTCAACATCGGGGGCCGTCGCCACGCCTCCTACGCCCCCTCAAACTCCCTCCACACCTGAAGCTCTGGAGGGGATCAGCAGGCAGGTGGAGCAGGTGGACAAGAGGCTCAGCCAGAACACGCCAGAGTACAAGGCGCTGTTCAAAGAGATCTTCTCCCGCTTGCAGAAAACCAAGAGCGACATGAACTCCACCAAGAGCAGGAAGAGTCATAAATGAGCTGTGAACACAGAGATTTATTTACCTCACTGTTTCGAAGGCGTCATCACGCCTGTAGCCATGAGGTCAGGTGATAAATGAAGCATTCAAGGAAGGAAGGAAGGAAGGAAGGAAGCTACACTGATTAATTTAAAGCTGCCAAATGTTACGAATGAAATGCCTTTTTCTGAGTGAGCGTAATCAGTGTGGAAGGTGTTAGGACGCCGCGTGATGTCTGACATGTACTGACACAGAAATGATTTAACTATTTATTTATGGAAACTAATAATTAAGTCAAATTACAGCATTTGCAGCATGTATCTAATCAACACTAAGTGCTAAATTGATCTTTAAAAGCAGGTAGAAACTAAACAACACTCGAGCTTTTGACCAGCTCGAGTGATTATTTGACTGTTTGTGTGCAAGACAGCTGCCAAAGTGTACCGTGCTTCAGTGTTTGATATCCATTTTGTTTATTATGACGTCCACACCTGAAGAGGTGGAGACGCCTCTGCGGCGCATGCGTTAACGAGCTGCAGGGGAACGATCTCTGTTTCAGGGATAATCGAATTCTGCACTGTGCTATCATGTCAAAGTTATTCCTGTGGTAGAAAATGTTTTCTGTTCATTAAAATAAGAAATGTATCGACCGTGTTCTGTTTTTGTGAAGCGCTCAGCGAGGCAGGTTGAACAGAAATAGGGTTGCGAAATTCCTGGAATTTTCAAAGTTGGAACTTTAAATGGGAATTAACGGGAATTTATGTGAATAAATTAAATATAGTTGGGGAATATTTTAGCATAATTTTGACTAAAACAACCAGATTTCATGCACTTGAATATTTGCTATTCCTCAATCACATGCACATAGCACACTGCACTGCACAGCACTGTTGAAGCCACGTGGACGACAAAGTGAAGAAAGTTTTGATGATTTTATGGGGTAAATATATTTGATATGTGGTATTAAAGGCTTAATGAAAATGTATTCATACAGTAGATAGCCAGCTGATACGTTAGCATCATTTCATTGACCATTTACGAGACCATCTTATGATGCTTGCTGACCCCCATTTGCTAAAGTTCCAGTTAATTCACATAAATCCCAGGGAAAGAGTATTTCCAAAATTCCAATGCTTCCCATGGAAAGTTTCTGGAAATTTACCACCTCTTTGCATACCATAAACAAAAATAAAAACAGGACACGTGCAGGCCCAGTCTGAACACTTTAATGTGAACACAGGAGATCAGTAAACTGTAGGTAATACAAGTAGCACACATTGAGTCAAACCCAACCCACAGAGATAGAAACATCAGCCCGTGACAGCTGAATGAAGCAGACTTCATTCACATACTTATGGAGTGTATAATAATAACAGAACAAACACTTTTATATGGCAGGATGTGTTTACCCAGCGATGTGTTTTTTTTTTGGGGGGGGGGGGTTGGACTGAAGTCCCTGTACTGGTTTCACCTCACTGATGTCGAGTCAGTGGGAGCAGCATGTGGTTGTAAGAGACCGAGGCACAGTCAGCATTGGTGATTTTTAAAACTCACGAGGTGAGCGGATCAAACTTAGAGAACTCCTCGGACAACAACGCGGCCTCGGGGAAATCCGTTAGCATGACCTCGACTTGTATTTACAGTTGTATATGATCTAAATTCACTTCTATTCTACGTACTGCAGTGAAAAACAAGGTGTGTAAATAGAGATAATATGATCGATATCAACAAACGTTTTTTATGAACCTGAAATAAAGGTGTTAAAAGTCCTGTAGTAGTCCTGATGCCCCATGTATTGTTAAAACAGGCTCACATGATGATAATCTGAAGGCAAATGGCTCAACTGGGTTGTCTCTCTTTCTTTCTTGTTAAGGCCACATGGCTGCTAAAATACCCTGATCAGAGGAGAGGAGCAGCCACACCTAAAGTTAAGGGGTCGTAACTGGTTAGAGGTAATTTTGTTTGCCCCGTTCTCTCGGCAGACGTCGTAGGCTGACGAATCATTTTCAAAAGAGGTACAAATGATCTGCTCGAAAAAGGCTTTAGGAGGGCTGCTGCTGCTTCGCCCCGAGAGTTGTCCAGCAATTGACCGTCAAGTGGCCACTAACATACAGCACTACTGCTTCCTGTACAACGCTTTCAAAAAGGCAGATCACGGTAGTCGTACAAAAGAGAAATAAAGAAAAGGGGGGATGAAAAGAAAGCAGGAAAAAAACGAGGCAGAGAGAATCACATAGTTAAATTTGTTTTTTGTTTTTTTTTAAACTTATTTTTCTTTTATAAACAAACTGCAAAAATCTGGATTGTGCACATTGTTTGCTTTCTCCATTTTGAAAGATTTAATACTTAAACAGAAGGCCGGGTGCAAACCGATATGAAGCGATGGGAGGAATGATGACGTTATTCAGGGTAAGAAAAGGAAAACTGTAAGAGTGGGTGTCAATGGACGGAGAGAGCAAAAGCTTGAATCAACACTTAATCCAGACAGAAAGAAGAAGAATGACGGCGGGGGAAAAAGAAGAAGCAGAGGAAGACGCTGATGGGAGGATGGCGAGGAGCAGGAATCAGTCTTTCCAGTCTTTCTTGATCACGAGGCTCCACTCCCAGGAGAGGTGATCGTGTTTGTCGTCGTCTGTGAACTTGGACTTGACGACGTAGTTGCCGCGGGCCATCATCCCTTTGGGCGACTCCTCCAAGCTGGTGACGAACTCGTATTCAGTATCTCTGGGCCCGTAGCTGCCGACCATGTAGTCTGACTTGTCGACTGTACGTTAGAGAAGGAGAAGAAAGGAGTGGTGAGACGGTTGTTGAAGATATGCTGCACAACACTCGCTCCTGACGGACCTCTGAGCCAGCTCAGTGATACTCTTTCAGATGGTAGCGACATTGGGCTCTGCCACCCGTACGCTCAGGTCAATCCAAACTTTTCTCGTCTGTTGTTCCCCCTTGGTGGAACCTACCAGTTCCTACCAGATCAGGGGCGTCCCTCTCTACCTTTAAAAACCTCCTGAAGACCTGCAGCTCTTCAGAGAGGACCTCCTCTGAAAACTACCAACATGCTAAATCTATCTACGAGTAGTACTTATCGCTGCACTAACATGTTCTTGTCGCACTGTAGCTTCATTGTTTCCCAGTCACTGTTAATAAAAGCGTCAGCTAAATGACTAAATGTATTGTACACATCATCAATGACAGAGTGCACAGTACATTTGTATAGATTTTGCTCAGCCACACTCTGTTCTTCCGGTCCCACAGCTCAACCCAGTTCAAAATCTTCCTCCTCACACACAAAGCCCTCCATAACCAGGCCCCCCCTCCTACCTACCACTGACCTGCTCCATCGCCATAACCTCCGTTCATCTGATGCAAACCTCCTGACTCCACCACCCCAGGACCAAACACCGAACCTGGGGTGACAGAGCCTTCTCCGTAGCTGGAACTCTCCCCAAACACATTAAAATTAAATTATTATTATTAGAAATGCTGCCTCGTGAACGTCTCATTACTGAGCGGATATTCACCAAATTCAGATTAAAAACACGTCAGCTGGGGGGCTCAGTTTGTAGAGTGTGCACCTCATGTATGAAGGCTCAGTCCTTGCACCCTCTCTCAATCCCAGCTCAGCTTTCCTGTCACTCTTCAGCTATCTCTGTCAAATAAAGCTTGAAAAGCCCCAGCCCCCCCCCCCCAAATAATCTAAAAAAACCCCAACAAAAACAGGTCAGCTAATGTATGTAGATCGCCTCTGAAAGTCTAATAGAGAAACTTATTCCATCATACTCACCGATAATAACTCAAGCAAACAGCCTCCACAAACTTAAACAAACAGTATGACGTGCAGCTACAACAGGTTCATTTGAGGCCTTTTAAAACTCAAAAAGGCATCAGAGGAATTATTTCTGAGAATTAGATAAAACTGATACCACTCTCACAAACATGAGTGGTGTCAATCTTCTCATCTGACTCGTAGAAGAGCAGCAAATGAGATCCCAAAATGTCAAATTATTCATTTAAGTGCGAGTCCACCTGTTGCATAGATGAGATTAAAATCATTGTCTTACCCTTAATTGTTTTCCTGAATGTCTGCTGAGTGTACTTCAGGCCTGACACGATGTCCCTGTTGACCTGCAGAAGACAACGAGCATCATTTCCTGCTCAACAGTTTCACAGTGGTAACAGAGAGGAGTCCTGGCACTGATGAAGAGCAGACTCTCTCACCTTGAAGTTGATCTTTATTTTGTATTCGACGCCCTCCTTCATCACAAACGGGTTCTTCTTGAAGCCCTCCAGGTCTCCTGCAAAACAAAAGTCAAGGTAAAGATCAGTTTATACACAGCGTGTAGTGGTGATACTGTCCACCAGGTGGCACAGTTAGCCCGGCTCTCCCGCTCTGCTGCAGCTCAGTTAGACCACCAAGGGAGAGAACTCAGGAAATGGCTCATTAACCCACTTACACAGGAGTCATGTCATTATTAATTAACAAACTAATGACCCAGCAGGTCGTTTGGTCTACATTTGCACACGAGGATGGGAGTAATTACAGTTCATAATTGTTACTATGAGCCGATTCTTCTCAGTGTGTCTGCTGTGAGGGAAGACAGCTGCGTAAATGTTCATCTAATAAATGATCTACTCACCCGTCAGGTCCAGGACCAGGTTGTTGGGCGCAGCCTCACATAACAGAGTCATTCGCGTCACCTGGACGTTGGGGACAGTGGGATCTGAGACAGAAAGAAAAGGCACGTTTATGACCAGAATGTCATTCACCTGAGAGAGTTTTAATCTAACAATAAAACAGGACGGTGCAGGGTGGATGAGTTCCTCTGCTGCTGCTGCTGCTGCTCTGCTTCTGAACCTTCAATACCGTCCACAGACCTCGAGGGACTAACATGGTTATTTATAACACGGCTCTGATGAACTCCAGGCAGTGACCAGACCTCTTTCCCAGCTCTGAGATGATTTCATGTGCGCTGTTTTAGTCTCAACTATTCAATAAATAAACCAACATTTCAGTAAGAGATACTAATACTGTGGATACAGGTCAACGACTACATATGAGGTGGAGAGAAAATTAAAGTAAGAACCTCCAGATTTGAAACATTTTTCAAGTTTTTGTATGATCAGCCCTAATTTTCATACAAACGAACCTGTTGGAGTGAACATAGTTTCTTCTTCTTAATATATGAGATGTAAAAACTGAACTTTTTAAAGTAGCATCACTCTGCTAAAGGTATTACCACTGTGAGGAAGTCATTGTTTGGACAGATGGTCGCCGTTCTCTCAGGCTTTTCTTTATTTTCTTAATTTAACTTTTAGTTACAACATCAGAAACTTGTCAACACTGGAGTCAAGTTTATTTAAGTTATTAGTTATAAGTGAAGTTAATCAGTAAACCTGCTAAATACTGACTGTAGACGGCGCCTTTCAAATGTTGCTTGCCTTCCTTTATACTAGGAAGGCGAGGGTGATGTGAGGAGCATGCAATGCAGTGATTACACCACTAGATGCCACTAAATCCTACACACTGGCCCTTTAATAGTTAACCCTGTCCACACTCCATTTCAGAGATCTACCGTCTACTACTGCAGCTCACCGTGCAACAACTACAAACAGTTAAAGGGCCAGTGTGTAGGATTTAGTGGCGTCTAGCGGTGCAGTCGCTGATCGCAACCCCGCCACGTCATTCTCTCATTTGTAGGCATGAAGGAGAAACTACAGCGGTCATGAACTGTGTGCGGAAAATGTGAATATCTAAAGCCTGTGTTCAGTTTGTCTGTTCTGGGCTACTGTAGAAACATGGTGGTGTCTGTCTCAGGTCTCTAAGGTAACAAAAACATAATTATTCTTATTATCAGGTGATTAAACACCAGAATTATTATATCCTGTAAACAGAGTCTAAAACTACACACTGGACCTTTAATTTCTATTTTACACTAGACATATTATCAAAGTGCATCACATATTGTCTTAAATGTCTGTCTAAGGACTTTGTCTGAATAAAATTATAGGATAATATAAACAGAATGACCTAAATCAGACACCTGATCACGTAGAGTACGACTGAGTAACTGAATTGTTTTCACAACAAATAACTGAGGGTTGATTACCCGCATTATTGGTGGTGCAAACACACACAGAGCAGCACATTTGCCAGCTGTTGGAGTGAATGTTATGGATACACACACACTTTACAGCTTTAAAGACATCCGACGAGGACTAGTCATAGGGCTAACCTGCGACAACCGCGGTGGCACCGCCGAGCAGCGCCTCCTTGTACTTGCGCAGACTCTCATCGTCTTTGTCCAGCTCCTGGATCTCCTGTAAGCTCTTCTGGGCGGGAGGTTTGTAGTTGACGTGGCCTTCGCACTCTTCGTTGGCCGCTGCGATCGCCGCCAGCTGCTCTGGTGTAGGCTCCTGCTCCGTTGCCATTGTTTGCTGAGAAAGCGACAGCAGAGAGGAGAGAGGACGGGTTAGCGGACGTGAAAATGATAAAGTAGTAAGGGCTGCCAGCGGGAGGCCAGCTCTCCTCTTTGCTTTAATGAAATCTGACCAGTACGTGCAGCGAGCTAGCACATGCGTGGTTATTAGACATCCAGCTGCTGGATGAGGGAAACCTCTGTGAACTTTGACCTGGAGGGGCTCCTGCAATGTAAAGCAGCAGTTCATTACGTAGAAATAGATAAATCACACTGCTCCTCTTACTGTGTCAGTGATTTGCTGAAGTTTAGCTCGATACTGCAGGGATAAAAATCATTTTAAAACACTTGACAGCAACAACTTTGTCCAGAAAGTGTGACGACACACATCTTGCTGTGAGTCGACTAAGTGTTTAAACTTGGCAACAAAAGATTCCTCAGTTAAATAAACTGTTTACGACAAGCTTAGCGTGGATCGTCATGGGTAACTTTATCATTACTGTTGGCAGGAGACAGCGGCGTTTTATTGTGTTTTCATCTGTATAACCACACACGTGCCCGGACGCGTGACTTTGCTACGGAGCTGGTTTCTCTGACATACAGCAGAGGCCGGTGGTCTAAAAATCTGATGACTATCTGAGCTTCTTCCTCGCTTCTCTACCACAAACGGCAGCAGTGTTAATGTGGCTATCTACGCCCAGCGGTGACACAGCAGTCACCACTGATTACAAGTGATTTTGAGCCGGAAACGGCACAATACTAACAACAACAGCAGTGAGATCACTCTCGTTTTTGAGAACTTGAGGCGTTTGTGAGGAATCTCGACTGTTCACGCTCATAAAACGCTGCATGCAAATCTATTAACAACATCTGGCGCACATGTGCTGGACACTGCCGATCAACACCTGCACAAAGGAAGGCGAAGGCGGTGCTCTCATGAGATGGCTCTGTGTGGTCCGTCCTCGGAGATCGTGCACCCATCGGTCCAGCAGTTTCATGATGCGGCCATAAATGTGTTGTTAGGAGAAGTGATACTGCTTACTAGTCAAACAGACAGTCGAGCTACGTTTAAGTTATTCATTATTCAATTTGGCTTTTTTTCTTTAAGCTGCTGAGGCGACATTCCTCTGAGTCAAACGACTAAATTACGCCCTAGAGCTTCTCATCCTGAATTCTTTTGACATTTGCATGTTGAACAAACTGAACTTCCTGTATTTGAGTGCACTGAACCAGGCCTGAACTCACACTGTCACAGTGCAGAAGAGGATTTATCACTCTTAAAAAAAAAAAAAGAGAGAACTGCCCTGAAGTTATGTCAAAACACATGAGGAGGTGATTAAACCTTAAAAACAATGACACTAAAGCTTCTCTGTTTACGCTAAGGTTAGTCTAAATGTTGCTCGGGTTCGTTCACTGTTGCAAATCAACGCAGGCGACAGGTAACCTCGTCAGACAGGCTGAGCACAGGTGAATACTACCCAAACATCACATTTACAGGCTGAGGAACCACAGTAAATCACTACTGCAAACAGAAACTCCACACCACAACACAAAAACTGGTTCTCCACCTAACCCTCCTCTCTCTGCCATATATAGTTGGGTATTAGCCAAGCAGGAACTGAGAACACAGCGCCTTTTTTTTTTTTTTTTTCAAAACGGGGCCCTCTGTGCGTCCATAAAAGCACAAATTCCTCGTCTGCCGATGGCGTGAGTTTGGCCGGTCAGCTGTGTGTGAGTGTTTCTGGTCGAGGTGAATGAGCGAGAGGCTCCTTGTTGAGAGTAAAACAAGAGCGGATAACAGAGCGGTGCCGTCATATCGTTCTTCAAGTATCAACCGACAGGTCGTTTTTCTCACTTCCTTTTCTCAGTTCTTGTTGCGTGAGCTTGTCTCCTGCAGCGAGCTGCACCGTACCAAACTGACACACAGGAGGAAGTGCTGGCTCCCATTAGACATGCAGTATGTCGGTGCACGCTACACAATTCTAAAGTCTCTGAAGATGCATGGGAGCAAGTATGTAATAGTCTGTGGAGGGCAAACACTCAAGAGTTAAAGGGCTGATTTCACACATCTAAATGTGTTTGCACGTGTAAAACGGTGCATGACGCCGGAGCTGCAGATTTCCTCAAATGATGTCTGCTCGAGTCTCCAAATTAGGAAATGAAATAATCTGTGGGCGGTGCTCGTCTCCGCTTCAAGCTTGGCGCTCAGAGCTACATTAGCTGCAGCAACTAGCATGACACACCTGAACCTCCGACTGAACTGTGGTTAAGGTGTGCTGGGGGAGGTGGAGGTTTTGGAAATCGATCTCTGTGCAGTTTTTAGACTGTGCACTGTGAGATCCACGTGTTGCAGGCGTGTAATGCTAATTCAGTGAAGGGCTGAATATTCCACTTCATTAATTAGTTATGGATCGATGTGTGTGCCGAGTACAGAGGACCAAAATCTGTCAAGAACTCAGATTTGGCACGGAAAGTCTTGAGATTCATCATCTTGTTTACTTATTTTACTTATTCATCGAGTGACTGATTTGAATAAACCCGCAGCAAATTAATTTCAAACTAGTTTGGTTCTTTTTAAAGAAGTCAAACAAAATAAAACATGAAGAATATTTTGAAGTGCAAGTTTAACGACACACCTGTTTAAAGAAATCTCATTTATGTCGGGTTGTTTTAAAGAAAATTAAAACCAGGCGGCCCCTTTAAGATTATTCCAATTTCATAATCCTTAAAAAATAAATAAATAAATAATTTTTGGAAGACGTTTGTGACCGTGAAGTGAAAATGTTTTGGACTGTTGGTCAGACGAAACAAGGCAAAGGATGACGTCTTTGACACTTTATAGCTCAAATGATAAATCGACCAATCAAGAAAAATAACCAGCAGATGAATCATAAATAATCATTAGCTGCAGCCCAACTTTAAGTCACTTTGCACGCAGAGCGGTGTGAGCTTTAACACAATCTGATATACTTCCAGTGGTGTAATCCTTTTTTCACACAAGCTGTTTATTTTATCTCTTTACACTAATGCACTCTCACGCTACCAGGATATGGGTGGGAAAATGTGCTGAATTGTTTATTTTTGTAGTTGTGTTGTGTGTTTAATATATCTGAGGCTTTGTACAGACTGTGTCAACTTGTAAGGACAATAAAGTATATATATTTTTTAGAAAAACATGTTATTTGTCAAGTAAAATATCTAAAAAAAAAGTTCAAAAACTCGTCTGTATGTCTTGTTACTGTTATAGAAAATGTTTAAATGATATCCAGTCCTATTGTAGTGTGTGAGTGACTTATGATGGACGCTATACGCCCTTTTCACAGTGTGGCTACAGTCTACCACTGCTCACTGAGCTGCCTCAGTCTCTAATTGTTTATTAGTCCGTTACACAATGTCTGCACACACAGATGCCATCTTAACCACGTATGAAATTGTTGATTCAGCAAATTAAAAAGGGCTCATGCGCCGAGTAAAATGGATTAAGTTTGAACAATATTTATTTCACCGCCCCTCGTCATGATGCGCATTCTTTCTGGCTAACCCGGCTCAGACAATGCAGACTGTGGCAAACTGGCTACATACTAATCTGACAGGAAAAGGCCCTGTCATTGTTCTGCCTGCTGGGAGACGACACACAGACCATGAGATCATGCAAACAAACACTGGACCTGAACCTCCTCGTCACCTCCTCTGTGTCCTAACTTCCACCTTGCATGCAGCTCTCTCCTCCATCGGGATAATCTGTTTGCCTGACTGAGGCTAAGCAGCCGCGGTTTTACAAACACACTCGGGCTTGGCAGCGGCTGTGGCTTCAGATTAAGGCCCGTTCCTTAGCAACAACGCTGATCGGTTAAGATTATGGAAAGTGGGATTACAGCAAATGAGGCATTCAGGGACAGGAAAGTGTCACCGGTGACACATCAAGAGGATTCTCTTGACGGGAGTGTGTCATCGAAACTGAAGATAATTGGGCCGGGGAATCCCTGTGGGATGATACAGGCTTTATGAAGTGTGTGTGTGTGTGTGTGTTTTCCTGATCTTTTAGGCTGCATTACACTTGACCAGTGCAATAATCTGACTCTCAGACTCGTCCAGCTGAGTGAAATCAAACACTGAATATCAATAAAACATTGGTTGGACCCTCTTTAGCTAATTAGCTGCCTTTAATTGTCTTGTGAGACAATCAGCTATTAGTTATCAGTCATTTGGTCTTTAATATCGTCGCCGAACTCATCGTTACACATTAAATATAAACCGAATCAATCAAAAATAGGGTCATATTTCATTTCCTGACCAGAGTTTAAGTAAAGCTGAAGATTACAAAGCTTCATGTATGACTGGTTGATGTGATCTTTCTGATCCAATGATCAGGGAGGAAGAATACTGGAGGAGGAACAACACTATGGCAAAGTGAGAGCAACAAGTAGCCCAGCTTGTGCAATACATCGCCATGCTCTCCGCCTTTACTCAAAGTATCCTCCAGCTTCCCTCTGCCAGGGTAAAATAACTGTGTCATAGCACAAAATGTATATAATGGCGTCACAGAAACACTTTTAGTCAAGTTTTCCCAGCTGTGTGGCAGCAAGACGTCAGAAAATCTTGAGATCTGACAGGAGGTTTGTATTTCGCGCTAGAGAAGTGGAAGTCTTGCAGCTCATGATTAATATTCTGATTGCCTGGTAACAGTTCGATGGAACACTTTAACCTCGGAGACACAAACAGGACGTGATTGTTGCTTCACCAGAAGTGAGAACTAGCAACCTTTGTGAGGTGACATTTAGCTCACGGCCTCACCTCCCTATTGATGTCACCCACAGACCTATGGCCGCTCTGATCTCTGTTGGTCTCTCTCGTGCGACGCTCGCAGACCTTTGCTTTTATCTACACGACTTCTCTACACTTCAATGTGTCCTCGTCGTGCTGCTTTATAAAGTGTAGCTCAAAGACTAACTCAAATAAACATTTTGACTGTCCTCAGGTTCTTGTGAATAAGTGATTCTGCAACAGTTAATGCAACTGGGTCTGTTGAAATTTGTACACCGTCCGGCGATGTAGCAACGTAGCAACGCATGTAATTTTGTCCTAAGAAAGCAGGAGTGTGAATTACATTTTTGAATTAAGACGATCTAAAAATTAGTTTTGGTGCACTGACGATGAACGGTTGTTTAATTTGAATACTCCTGCTTACGTTTATTTGTTTAGTATAATTTGTAATGTCTCTTGCAATTCTGATTTCACATTTTCTTACAATCGTGTAGGCGTGTTTGGGCTGAGTATATTTCCATATCACTCACTCAGGCAGAGGTCAATTTGAGATGTTTTTCTCCCACCATCATGTTGGTGTTGATTTAGGTGACAGTTACCTGACTGGAAAAGAACGCTAATATTATTTTTTATCTTTTATTTTCTGTTATTTTGTTTCTTTTTTCTTTTGTTGACCTGCCTCTGGTGTTTCCTCAGTTTGTGTTTTTGGTTAAAGGCTTGGGGGTCTGTTTTATTGTGTGAAGCCCTTTGTGTTACATTTTGTTTGTATGAAATTGATGGATTGATATTGAGCACATTAGCTGCAAAGAGTGGAGCTGTGACAGCAAGAAATGTGATTTAAAAATATATTTGCACAATCCAGTCAATGACTGCGCTAAATACATCCGTGCATCGCATGCCTGGTGAACCTAATTCTTTATACATGATGATATAGTGGTTGAGTAGCATGCCAGGCTGCCACAGGCCTATTTTGTCTGTTGAGAAATTACTGCAAACTTCCTTTTTCAGGCGCGAGCTTGATGATTCAGATGAATCATATCCTTTAGGGCGCTAAAACCACACGCTGCAAAGCTGAAGCACAGCTCATCTTTCTTAACGTTCTACCTGTGAGGGTAACTCAACTTAATGCTTCTTTTTGCTGTAATGATATAAATGCAAAACAAAAAAAAGGACACTGGCTAGATTTCGGTAGATAAAAATCATAATTGGTGGCGTCAAATTGAGGATGTAAGTAGTGCTGCACATACCGAAGGTTTGAGGAAGTGTTACACCAAGAGCTCTTGAGCAGAGCTGATGCAATATAGATGAAGAGAAGTAGAGAAGGGGGAGATAATTATATTTAAACAAGCTAGAAAACTTGTGCTTGTGCCAATTAAATAAATGAAGAGCCTTCAACTGAGATAACGTTTGCAGGATGTCCATCACAGTTATAGAAGTAGATATCTGATCGCAAAGAAATTGAGCAACAGAAAGAGGGGACTGTGAAAAAAAAAGAAACAAAATGTGACTCCATCCCAGGAAGAAACCAGAACAAATAGGAAGCTATAAAAATAGCCGGCGAGAAATCCCTGCATGCAGCAGCAGGAAGCTGCGAGTGAATGGGATAGCCAAGGTGCCAGATGAAAGGTCAGGGCTTATTCCCCCCTGCTCGAGAGGAGTTCCTCGGCCAGAGCCAGATTCGGTTTTGCCTCCCTGGGCAACAAGCCTGGAGGTGGAGTGGATGCACTCTTCACATTACGGTTGCACAATGGTTCCCTTCAACAAACTATGAACATGTTGCATGCAAATCCAACCAAAAAAAAAAGAAAAAAAGAAGAGGGTTAAAAATTAAAAGTATGGTCCTCAAAATACTACCAAGATTTCCGAGCACTCACACCCATTATTTCTGAGAGGATGTGCTTCTGAAGGCCGCTGTTGAGGCTGAGGAAAGCCACACAATGCAACTATTCCCCTGTGAGCCTGACAGAAGAGGCCGATGACATGAGTCGTCATGGTGGTCACACAAGTAGACAGGGCGGACTCTCGCAGACAAAATGAGGACATAAATGCAAATAAAGTGTAGCATTAGTGAAGCTGGTAATAACTACATAGATAGTTTATTCACTGGAGAAAATGTGTCATATTAAAGCACGTATTTGTAGCAATAAGTCATGTTTAACTAAATTGATTCAAGTTTATGGAGTTTTTAATTAATTTGGGACACTAGTCAGACTATTTACGTTTACTTTAAGACAACTGTGAAAGAGTTTTGTGATGTCAGAGAGAAACATTGTGCTTTTTTCTTCACATTTCTGCATTTTCAGTCTATTTATACCGCTTAGTCTGCAGATTATTAGAAAATATAAGGCCTTGCTATAGATTAAACTACCTAACAGTGCATTAAGTAGTTTAAATGAGCTTCAGTTTGATCAAATATTCCCCTGTGAGCCTGAGCTAAGAGGCAACTGACACGAGTCGTCATGGTAGATTTAAGAGCGGTCAATAAAATGATACAAGCAGCAGAAAATATGAGGATTAGTGAAGGTGTAACCTGCACATAGAGGAGGATCCTCAGTCTGGGCGTACAAACCTTCACTCGCATCTGAATACAAGATGATGTGTGCAACATTTTTTTTTATATGTTTGAAGCTGATAAAGCTGCAAATGTCAATGAATAACTACATTAAAAATGCTTCACGCTGCTCCTTTGGTAATTCATTCTTCCTCTTACTCTAAGCAGAGAGACAGAAACTTCAAATTTAGTTACATCCGGCCTTGCTGCAGGGCTGCTCATTTCAGGTTTCAAATGAAGAGGCCGTGACAGAAATGTGTCATTTGAAAGTTAGCCAAGTCCAAGAAAGGAGGAAAAAAAATGTCCTCCAGGCCTTTTTAAAAAAAATAAATCACACACAGGAAGGAAAAGAGGGAAGGATTGGTGGTTTGGGATGATCTCAGCTCTTCAAATACAGCCTAACTATCACACACACACAAGAGGTCACTTCTGATTTCAGCTGATGTGATCTGTGTGCACTTGACCGTGTGAACAACAAAAAAAAAACAAAACCGCTAAGATGGAGGCTGATTTAAGGTGTGAGCCCTTCAGGCCAATTCAAATTAAAACTGTTCCAGGAAGTGGCCGAAAAATGTTCCTCACACACCGCATGACAGCCAGCTCACACACACATTTTAAACTACGCTAGCTCACACACTTTAATAAACTTTTAGTCCACTTGTAAACACGTACAATCAACGTGTGTATCAACTATTAAACACAGTGGTCCGCGTTATCGTTACCTAACGGCGGCCGACACTGGCAGCTCAGATCAGACTCAACACCCGGAAATGGACACTTAATGATTGCTTCTTAACTCAACTTTATCGTGACTTAGCGATAAATGAACCGTGTGAAAGTTACAAACATTAACGCTGTAAAAACTCGCAGCTCTGGCTCTTTGCTGAATAAATTCCTCCTTTCACATACTCACGTTCCCGGGGTTGAAGTTGCTCACACTTCCTCAACAAGTGCCGTTAAAAAAAAACTTGCAAACAAACCGAACAGCGGCTCAGATATGTGTGCTAACCGTCTGAAAAAATGACTTATAAAAGTAGTTTATGAAGTATTTGAACAACTCTCACCGTTATACCGCTCGGTCGGTAGGCTAGGACAGTCTCCTGTGAGTAGAGAGGGAGTGAAGTGAAGCGGCCGAGGAAAATCTGAGCTAACGGCTGCCCAACAGAGCGGGTGACGTCCGGTGTGCGGCCTTCAAAATAAAAGCACGTTTTTCTACGTGGCTCAATGGGAAATATAACAGAAAAAGTCGCAGTAAGATCCACAAAAATCGTTTATTCACTGCAGAAAATGTGTAATTAGTTTAAAGCACCGTGTCACTGTTTGCCATATTTATACTGCTTATATCTTTTAGATTTGCTATATTTCTCTTAGATATCTTTTTTACTTGTATATATTTTTATATTTTATATTTCATGTATATTGTTGTTTGCACCAGGGATATGAGGGAAACACCATTTCAGTTCTCTGTATGTCCTGTACATATGGCAACATTGACAATAAAGTTGACTTGACTATGAATAACTTCTAAACTTTATTCAAGTTTATGAAGCTTTTAACTAATTTACTTAAATTCAACTGTGAAATTATTTTCTTGAGTATTGTGATACTTTATACTTCTACTGTTTCAGAGAGAAACACTGCGCTTTTAACGCCACATTTATCTGTATTTTCCGTCTATTTATACTCGTTACTCTACAGATTATTATAAAATATTAGGCATTGCTATAGATTGAACTCTTTATACCGTACAGTATACCTTATATACAGTATTTTTAGCAACTTCATATACCCAACAGTATATACAGTAGCTAAAATTAACTAGTTAAACTGTCAACAGGCAAAAATTAAAATGTGTCGATTCATCAATATACATTTAAAAAAAAAGAAAGAAAGAAACTTTGAAAACTGATAGTGGGCATTTTGCCTAAAGAGTACTTATTTATTTAAACTTAATGTATCATGTGATGATTTATGTTTAATAAGTACTTTTATTAGTTTGTTTTTTAATGTATATTGTAGTATTACTACTTTTACTGAAGTAAAGGATCTGATTACTTTTTCTACCACTGACAGTCATAGAAACGGAGCTATATTCGATGACAGTATAATGTCAGGTGTTATTCTAAACACCAAGAACTAAAGGAAGAAAAATATAAAAGCGTTTTACTTTAATCATGAAATCCTAACCGGAAGCTGTATTCGTTAATAATTTAAACTTTTGTCTGTAGACACGCTTCCGGCTTCTTGCGACACGCGTGGGCTTGCAGGTCTGCACTGCACACTCGCATATCTCTGTAAGTTCCAGACATTTTAGACTTTGTTCATTTCCACCTCCACCTCAGTGTCAGCTCACTCTCGGAGCTCACACCACCCTGCAGCCTGTGAGCAACTACACAAGATCTTCACTCCACTGAGCTGCTACACAGTCCAGATCACATCATAGATGTGGCAAACAGGGAAAGTACATTTGAAAGTGGTATTGTCAAAGCCACATGCTGACATGATGTGCAGTACAGCAGAGATACAGTAAAGTATAGACCATATATGGTAGTGGCAGAGCAGGGCGACATCTAGTGGCTGTGTTTGACCTCTGCAACGATAATGCTGAGGCTGCTCAGCTGTAGGAAATTCTCATTTTCCAGCTATCACACACACACACACTTTAATTTCAACAATTACTGTTTAATTTGCAACTTTATTGGGCGGTTCTCAATCAGACCTAGTGTTACTTGCATTTGGCCACTTTTTTGTTGATGTTTTATCAGCTATTCCATTAATGGTCAAATGTATCAAGTGTTTCTTGGAAAGATTGAACCTACATTGATTTTGACAAGTTTCTCTCTTCAGAATGAGTCATTGTGGGTTTTACAAAGTTCATAAATTAATCAGGCATTACAATCGCTTCCTCCGAAAGATCAAAAACACTTCAGACCATCACACTGAGACGCAGCTTATGATCAAATCTAAAAAGATAATATCTAAAGGCTTCAAATCGCTGTTTATTTTTTTAAGTGAGCACTTCTCTTATCTATCTTGTGGACTGTGTAACAAATTCACCCAGTATGGGATCAACAAAGTTCATCTTATAGGAAACAACTATATTCCGAAAACAGAAAATATTTGTGGTGGTTTGCAGATGTTAAGGAAAGTATTTAAAAAGACAAAGCAACTTATTTTGGCACAACTACTTTCTTAGTAAAGTTTAACTTAAAACGGCATTTCAAAAACTAGATGGTCAAACAGACACGTGGACAAAAGTAGAGAGAGAGACTGTGTTTGGTTAATATGCACTGCAGGTTTTATTACAAGTTCCATTAACTACAGGGTAGAGGAAAGAACTGGGAAAACGCCAGTCCACATTTACCTACAGCCAAAACCATTTTCATCAGAAAAAGGGGAAGAAAAAAAAAAAAAAAAAAAAAAAACTGGTAAAAAACACTTTGGAGCATTTAAAAGAAGAGTTTAGGACAATAATCTCAATCACATCAGAAGACAACCAAGTGTAAAATATTCTGCACATTTGTAACAACAACCCCTTCTGTGCAGACAAGAAGGGACGACAAGTCGGAAGAGCTTCATTTCTTAGCTGGTGTCCATCTGAGAAACAAAACAATTTAAAATTAGATAGCTGCAAAAGCATAATTTGTTAATTGATGCCAGACACAGGATTGACAGCTGAACATACCCTGGCATTGTAGGCGTCTAACTGGGCGTCGAGTTCCTCTGCTGACAGCTGCTGCTTGCTAGTACCACCGCCTCCTCGGCCACCTCGACCCCTTCCTCTGGCACCGCCTGCACCACGTCCGCCACGTCCTCTCTGCATGCCTCCGAAGCCGCCCCCACGATTTCTGTTCATGCCTCCACCACCTCTGTTCAGACTGAAAACGAGAACATCCATCACACACACAGCATCCCCGGTTTTTTCCAGTCATGTTTCTTGAATGAAAAGACCAACACACTCACCCCTGCATAGGTCGCCTCTGTGTGTCAATCTGTGATGTGACGAGTTGTATGTTCATAGGTCGCCCTAGAGAGACAAAGGCAGAATAAACCTCACAATTTGGCCAAGGCAGACAAAAATGGCCAGACATAAAATCAAAGTTATTGCGTTGCATGTGATTGTTTCAGGCATACCATCAAGTGGGATGCCGTTGTACTGTTTCATGGCCTTCAGAGCGTCTGCCCTCCTTTCGAAGTGGACATCTGCGGTTCCCAGGCTTCTCCCCGACCGGTCGTAATGAACTGCAGCCTTCTTCAGAGTCCCAAATTCAGCAAAGAGTTCCTGGAAAAAGAAAAACCCTTAGCCATCCCTTTGATCCAAACAAGCTTGGCTAACAAATGGGGAATGTGATAATACAATACCTGGATGTCTGCATCTGAGACCCCAAAGTCGAGATTGGAGACGAGGAGCTTCCCTCCAGTTTCCACACCAGCTCCTCCGCCGCCCCCAGCAGCGCCATTGAAGCCGCTGAAGCCGTTGTCAAACATGTCATGCTGCCACTTATCGGGAAGCTGTTTAGGCTGCAACAGATGAAAGAGAACGCACCTGCTGACTTCAGGATCCCCTTGCCTCTGTCAATCACAGAGTCCACACGGCTGGGTGTTGGGGCAAGCAGGGGCTCCACTTCCAACAGGGCCAGGGTGCTCAACTCCCCCAAGAGGGTCCCCCAATGTTCCCTGCCCACCCCATCACTACAAGCAAGTGAATCAGTTCAGACAGAGGGACATACACAGGACAAACAACTTAACTATAAAACAGCAAGGGGATGTATTGTATATCACCTCTGTTTACATTATTTCAAACATTATGAGGTTGTGCTGCATCTACTGAGATTGTATATATTTACTCAGACTACCAAGACAAAATTGAGCAGTTTATTACCCCCAAACCACCCACAATCAGTATACTAACCCCTGAGCAACTTGCCCTCCCCGGCTAGCTACCAATCTTGCCCATTGTTCTCTTGCCATCTGCGCCTCCACCAGATATGATCCTCGGGCACACAGGGGGTCGCCATCTGAAGCAGCGTTGCCTCCAGCGTTGCACCATGTTTCCCAGGGGCCGCCCAAAAGTTCTTTACCAAGCCACGAAAAAGGGGGCTTTCATGTAGGGGGGAAAGTGTCCATAAGCTGAGGGGGAGGTGGTTCGGGGAAAAAAACAAAAACAAAAAACTAGGACCAGCTACCCCCTCTAAAGCGAGCGTGGATTATTTGAGCGTCCATTTTGGAGACCACGCCATTTTGATTGGGGCTTTGTTTTGCTCATCTAAAATACTCATTCATATTTACGGAGTGACTTAAAGTAAAACTATCATGTGGGGGGAGAGAGAGGGAGGGGAGTTGAAGTCCACTGATCCATCCACAAGCAAACAGCCACACTGGTTGAAAAGCCACCAAACGGGCCTTGTTGTTAAGACCCGCCAGCCACTCCCGAACAAAAGGCCGCCGCCGCCTGGTCGCTGCACCGGGACACTATGATGCCTCAAGTGGTAGGGAGAAAAAAATGAATTTGCTCGATGAAGCGGTTTCCTCTCACCATCTTTCTGACACTTGGGGTGGAAAGCACTGTTATCGACCGTGGACGACTAGCTCTAATTTAAGCTTCAAAATGGCGCCGCCGCCGAGGCCTTCACGATCCAACTTTTAGCTAGTTAGCCTATGTGGCTAACGTATTCGCTCTCTCTCCAAGGAGGCCTCTTCTTGGAAAATGGTGTAACACATACGGGTTGTGGGAGAAGGGACACACTATGCATACAACTTCCAATAATGCTTTAACCGCAAACCATCGAGCTCTCACATGAGGGACACTCGGCGGTTATATCATTATATTCGCTTGACTAGGCTAGATGTTACCCAGGCATTTTCAGGTTTGCCGAAGGTTTTTTTCCTTTTTCTGCCCATTCCTCTAATTTTCTCATACCCTGCTGTAAGGCGTTGGTCTGCCTCTACCGCGGTTCAGGTTCTGTCGGCTCCTCATGGGGCCGGATCCGCCGCCTCGGCCTCCAAATCCTCCTCCTCCGCCGCTGACTCCAAGACGCCCAGCGCCTCCTCGGCCGCCGCCTGAGCCTCCGCGGCCTCGACCTCTTCCTCCGCGGCCTCCGCCTCGCTGCTGCCTGTTCTGCTTGATAATGTCGTCTAGAGACATATCCATTTTATCGGCCATTATGCTGCCCCGATAGTGCTAAACTTTCAAAAGAATATATTTAAAAAAAATACGCCCTAGCCTCGATTGGTCCCTCTCTTTGCCCTTTCACAGCTCAACACTCTGCGCCGAGGAGAGAACACAATGAACCAACGTTCGCCGTATGTAGACAAACCGCCTCGGTGCGTCCTGCACGTACACACTACGTCATCACGTAATATGCGTGACCAATAAACAACCCCCATTCTACTATTACCTAACACAAAGTGTACTTACTCATTAATCAGCATGCATGACTGGAGCGTGCTCATCTATGACACATATTTATGCATATATATCAAGTTTATCTTTATAGATTTAACTCATATCGAGCTAAAACAATTAGTTAATTGATCAATAGGCAAAAAATGAATCATACAAGTCATGT
Organism: Argyrosomus regius; assembly: GCA_946959425.1. Lineage (NCBI taxonomy): Eukaryota > Metazoa > Chordata > Actinopteri > Sciaenidae > Argyrosomus > Argyrosomus regius. The sequence continues at coordinate 8,237,197 of OX336897.1, read as the reverse complement.
CACAAGTGGTTCCAGCCTCTAAATGTTGATATTTGCTTGTTTTAATATCTACTAAAATTTCTTTATGCTGTCATTGATTCTATTGTTACCTGACACAAACTGTACTTTCTCATTAATCAACATGCATGCTCCTCTATAACAAATATTTATACTTATATATTTATATTTATATAAATATATATATATATATACATATCAAGTTTTGCTTCATATAATAAAATCATTTAGAGCTAAAACAAAATTAATCATACAAGTTAAAATTTAAGTGGTTCCGGCATCTAAAATGTTAATATTGGCTTGTTCTCATATCCTCTGGTAGCAAACTAAAGATCAAACAAGTAATTTACATATGCAAATTTCACCTCTAAGATTCTGATTAGTTAAGTTATATATCCATGCACTGTTTATCCTCATCAGGGCTGGAGCCTATCCCAGCTGATTTAAACAACCATTCACACTCACATCCACACCTACAGGCAATGTAGAGTCATCAATTAACCAATTAAGTGCATGTCTTTGGACTGCAGGAGGAAGCCTGAGTACCTGGTACACACAAAAAGGCCCAGCTGAGGTTTGAACTAAACAGTGCACCACTGTCCTGCCTTAAGGATATATTAGTATATGCAAATTTAAGCATCATATTATTAATCAGTTATTGATAATGAAAATAAAAACTGCCTCTACAATCAACATTGCCAGGACATAAATTCTCCTAGTTATCTGGCTTTATGATGTTCCCTCCAGTGTAAAATTCAGGTTCCTTTTCTCCTTGTTCCGTGGTCGACATTTATGTGGGATCAATACAAGCAGCAGTACTGTAAAAGTCTTTTATTCAACATTTTGTTTCAAGGCTTAGGAGACGGGAGTTGACCAAGGGCAGCATACTCGGGGAGGTCTCTACTTAGTAAAGTCCATTTGAGGGCAAGAAAATTTATAATAAAAATGTTGGCCTTCTACATTTGCATTTGGCTTCCAAAACTTGCCCATAAAGTGTGTATCCAATGTGACCCTTACATTACCTCTACAATTTACTAATCAAACTATCTTCCAAAACAAACTTAAAAAAAAAAGAAAAAAAGAAGCCAGCCCTTTCGCATTTTCCTCCAAAGTAAAATAAGTAGCAGTAGTAAAGAAAACAGGATTTGTATTTAAGACTGCAGTCTTTTGTGTCCTGTGGAGAGTGTCAACAGTTTATACCTCAGCATCAGATGTCAGCAAATTTTGATGAAAGTTTGCATCAGTCCCGTCCACATAAAGAATGTACATATGAAGATTTTATGACTTGGAAAAAAAAAAAAAAACATGAACCAAGAGACGGGAGATATGTGCTCCCTGGAATCCCACTTCTTTTCTTCTTAGTCAGTTGTAGAGGGTAAAGAAAGAGGCAGGGTTGCTATGGTCCAGAGTTTAGAAATGAGCTTGGCGTTCTGTGCTAGAAGGGCCAACAGGGCTGACTTTCTGGCTGATGGAGGAAAAGTTCTCGAGGATAACGGGTGGAAAAAAAAAAAAAAAAAAAGCGACTGGACCGTCACAAGAAAGACTAGGACTTTTTGGAGTCCTGTGTGTTGCGTTTTTTGAGGTCACTCAGGTCCACTGGTGTGAAAGCTGCAAAAGCAGACAGAAAAAGGTTGTTCAGGACTGTCTTGTGCTTGATTCGTTTAATAATTTGGTTTGACATAAAAAAAATAAAAATAAAATCCACTTCACTTACAATGTAGGTTAGGATTTGGGTTCTTCTCCACATACTCCTGTGGTCCACGGTCATTACGTTCACTATTTTGTGTTGATCTGATGTCTCTAAGCACACACTGCCAGGCTGTGAAAGAGCAAAGACAACAACGCTTTTATTGCATTTAGGAAATCTTGTCGTTACCCTGCACATTTCTTAGCAATGACACAACAAGACAGACTGAAGGTAAACAAGAATTTCAACTTAATGAAGGAGATACATGTATATATCAACCAGCTTTGTATCATCACAATGTGGATAATATTTGCAAATGAACAATGTTTTAATTATCTGATCTTGCAACAGAACTGTAAGCAATGCCCGCCTTTACGCCATCTTTGCTTTTTTTATACTAAATGGCTTTAATAATGTGATTTTAGGCGCTCCTGAACATTCATTATAATGATCAAACGCATCCAGAGGGTGCTGAAGGAGCTCCACTCTCTCACAGACCCAGACAGTAAGGAGCACCACCTGGATGTTGCCAAGAAAGCCATGAACACAGTTGTCAGCCACATAAACAAGATGCAGTAGATCCATGAGGAGTTTGGAGCAGTGTTCGAGCAGAGTGGTGAAAAGAAAATACGTTGCTGATCTTTCCATGTGTCACCTCTGCCCAGCTATTCCAGCGTGAAAGTGTGAAACAACAAACAGGAGCTTTACTTTGGTCTTGAGAAGCTGCAGCCTTTATTCACTGACAAACCGTAACTTACACTGTAAGACAACCTCACTGTTCATAATTCGTAATCGTCATCACTTCCAATGATTCCCCCACTCTGTCTTTGTACCTTTTATACAGAACGTCGAGGGAGGAAATAACAGTGCAACAATCCCGCCTTGAACAGGCTTACGTTGCTTATAACCAGAGCTTACGAAGCTTTTGTAAGAGTCTTACAAAAAATGTACAATCTGTAGATTGAACAACAGCCTGAGAGCTGGCAAAAGTCCTCCAAAAGATGTGTGTCATATCGACTGCCGGACTTTTGCTAGCAAATAAACTGTGAGGTCTGGATGCAGGCAACATGCATGGAAGTTAACCTGGTTAATTTGAATGTACTACTCACATTATAACGATACAAAGCTGGTTTAAAATCTGTAAAGTTTCCCTTTAAGTGCCCAATCTCTCTGCATTTAGACAGTGTGATGACATTTGGTAAATTTAGATACTGTAGCACTACTTAATTTAATGTGACTGACCCTGCTATTCTCAGGATTTAATGGTTCCAGAGTGCTTTTCTGAAGGGGTCCGTGTTTTGTTCATTTTGTGCATGTGCAACTGTGTGTGTGACGCACAGTCCTGCTGATCTACAAGTGTTGGTAACATGCTAAGATACAAATGGGTTTTTTTTGGGACGGAAGGAAATGCGTTTGCCGTGTTTGTTAGACCTCAAGGATACACACAAAGAGCTTTAGTGATTTTTATTTGTTCACAAGAAAACTCCACAGGGCACCTTTGAAACCAGCACAATAAACAAGGTGTGGCTCCCTCGACTCTGCAGACAATTACACTGTTCAGTGTGACCTCGAATGCTGTAATGCTCTTTACAAATAGTGTCCTCACATTCAAGTGGGCACAAAGCCTGTTTTGGGTTAGGGTTAGACATAAAGCAAACGTTCAGATCCAGCTCAACTTCTAAGATGCGGTCTTTTTTGGCAGGCACCCTTGCAGCCAAAACGTACTACTCTACTACATCAAATGAATGGAAAAAACCTGCATTTTCCTGTCTGAATGCAGCCTAAGTGATCAGAATGAGTTCACCCACTTAAATTAAGTGGTAAAGCATGTGCACGAAGAAGAAAGGAATTTCAGAAATTCAAACAAACAAAACATTTCCTGTCGCTGTTTTGAGCATACAGGAAATAAACATGGTTCCTGGGCAACACCCAGGTCTGTAAATCTGATTAGATTATTCTGAAAGAAAATTTAATATGTCAGTGTGAGAGGCTGTACTTACTGTCATGTATAAAGCGCACATTTTCCTCATGTGCTGGGGTGAAAAGCTCCCCAGTGTTAGTAGGGGATCGAGGGCTTGAAGTCCGCTTGTAACTATTCACCATCCTGGTAGCAGATGAGCTTCACAAACATGAAAACAGCAACATTAGAAGACGTAGACACTCACATGTGTTTGAATCATTGCTTAAACTTCACATAAAATACTTCTTTGTCTCAAGCCTAAAGCAGTACATATTGTAATGATCACTATTAACACTGGCCCATTTGTACTTAGTGCATAGAGCCCTTATAACTCATTGTTACAGACCTGGTCATTCTGTTTGCAGTCTGTACTCGCTCCTCGCTCCTCTATGGTGAGAAGATTTGAAGAATACAAAGGTTCAGAAGTCCTCAGCTGAATGCTAACAATAAACAACAGTGACAACTATAGCAGCCTCATCTAAAGAAGTCAGACCTACACACATAACTACTACTAGATACAATAAACCGTATCATCTGTACAGTTGCTCTAATAAGTAACTACCTACTATTAGTAACTCATAACTGCTAGCGTTAACTAAATGTGTCTGAAATAAATAAACAAATACTGGCGTTAGCGAGCCGAGAGGCTTTTGTTTACGTTTTTACTATCAGCAGTGTTAGCATCAGGCTACAAAGCCGACACCAGTATGTTAACCACCGGTCAAATTATCATCAATAACAATATATGTTGTCTCTAAAATGGTGTCTGCTTCTTCATATTCGTGTGCCTCTATAGCTACGTCCTCGGGGACAGCTAACTATAGATCTGCTGACACAATAATTTCAGCTAACTGTAGCCAGCTAGGCTAGGCTAGGTAATTTACATTGTCTTGTCGTAACGTTAGCTTGAAGCAGCTAATATTTACAGGCGTTACCGCCCCGAAATATTTATTATAAACACACTCAGCGCTGTTATAATTTTTTAAAAGACGTCCAGTAAAGAGACACGCTGTTTAAATATTTAACAAACCTTTTTATGGCCCTTCCTTTCGATTTCTTTATTCACAGACTGTGTACGCCGTCAGACCTGGCTAAAACGTTGCCAATGCCAACCAATCATTTCCGGGAAAAGACACGGAAGTGAAAGAGCTCCGACAACGACAGCGCACGTACGCAATAATAATAATAATAATAATAATAATAATAATAATAATAATAATAATAATAATAATAATAATAATGACATATAAAAAGGTAAATATACTGTACATCGTTTTTGTTTTTATATTATTATTATTATTATTATAATACCTTTTTATATGTAGGCTACATAGTTTTTGTTCTTGTTCCTGTTTATGTTTATGTCTACGTTTACCTGTCAAGTCCTCTATTTTGTTTTTTAACTGTACCTATGTCTATATATGTTTGATGTTTGTACTAAGTGAGCAAAGTGCACATGTACCTGGCGAATTAAAGTGATTCTGATTCTGATAATAATAATAATATGGTATTTTAATAGTATTTTAATAAAAATTCTAAATAAAAGAGTTTATCTTGTTTCCATACTCTTATATCATTTTCTTCTGTATTATACGCATATTTATGTTTTTCTCATATTCTATTTTAGTATATTTTATATTTTGTATTTTATATTCTTCTTTTTTTATACAGTGTTGTATTTTACTTCTTTAGCTTATTTCTATCTGTTTCACACCCCTAATGCTGAGCTGACCGGTTCCTCTGATCCAACACATTTCAGTGTTTTCATTGTTATTGTTGTGTTAACCTGCATATGATGAAACTTGAAACTTATAAATGGTCTGTACTTATACAGCACCTTTCTAGTCTTCCGATCACTCAAAGCACTTTTACACTACATATCTCATTCACCCATTCGTATGCATTCATACACAGTTTTCACATCCCTCCACCTCAAACCCTCATTTTTCTTTGTTTCCCTTACTTTCCCCACCTCTCTTCATTTTCTCATTCCTCTCTTTAATTGAAATACAGAAAACCATGGGACTCTAATCCATAGAGCGAGAAAGAGACTGTTCCCCCACTCAACTCCCTCCCAGTTCTCACCGCCAGCTGACACCAGTCGACCTCTGACCACCAATGACCCCGATTTCTCCTCTCCACCTTCCCTCCATCCCTCATTGCTCCTACAGTACATCATCTTGATTCTTTATCCACAATATACAATAAATCTGTATCTAAATTTAAATCCATATTGGTGTGGTCTTTGTTCGTGAATATTAAAATCAGCAGCAGCAAAACCTGACTAAAGCTGGATCCCAGGTATCTTGTAACACCAAGCTGATGGTTAAAAAGCTACAGCTTGAAGTGTTGGTGGTGAAAATGCAGGTTTGTTCTCTCATTTCCATTCCTCTTTAACAGACAACACAACAGCAACTCAGCCATATTTAAAAAAGTCTCTTTATTTATGAAAAGGTACAAAAATAATTATAGAAGAGAAAATTATAAGACTTTCATCGCTGACGTTCGCATTTCTTCTACAGAAAACAACAGCAATACACGAGGGGAAATACTGCAGCAGTAGTAGTGCTTGCACAGCATAAGCTTGATGTTTTCTGATTTCTGACCATCAGTGAAGTATCAATTATTAATTTGGATGATCCTCTTTCTGCCCAGCAGGGAGGATTCATAATTCTCTCTATAAAACACAAACATCTCGGCCCAAATTCGGTGTGGTAAATTCAATATACAGTATAATCATAGAGTCTGCAGAGTGCAACCAGACTGCTTTACACGAACAAGAGTAAAAATACTTAAACCGAAACGCTCATGAGAATAGAAATGAATCTGATGTTCTTCAGAAATGGACCACACACGACAAGTAAAGGTGACATTTCGATTCAGCTGAGAGTGAAGCAAGGGGGATATTCATGGATTAATATTTGCAGCATAGACACTAGCACTATGATAAAAACACAAATGCACAAAATAAAGTCAAATAAAAACAACCAGGAAGAGACGTACAGCTTAATGGAGTATTGCTTTAAGGCTACAATTAAAAAATAATAATAATCTCAGAGCAATTTGTGCAAACAGAATCACCATCTCGCTTTACAGGATTGTTTGGCACCATACACTGTTAAATATGTCGTTTTCTGTCTTTTCCAAGTATCACACGCATCCTGTCTCAAACAGTTTGAGCAGCTCTTTGCAGTCCGGGTCGATGAGGTCCGCGGGCTTCTCTCCACTTTCATTTTCTGCCTCTGTGCTGGCTCCCATCGCCAGCAGATACCTGCAGAGGGGAGAATGAAGCACTGTTAAACAGAGGTACTAAAACATTTAGAAAGAGTTTATCACGCCTGCAACTGGACTAAAAATGGATATAACTGAACTCAAAACATACCTAATAATATTAAATGAATTCTCTCATACTCAACGTTTCTTTCTCTTTTAATCCCTCAGCTTGCTGACGGCTGAATGTCATGTTTTGTGTATTGTGATATTGAAATCATGTCACATTTTTTAAAATTAGTTTTAATGTTCAGAGCCAAACTACCAGATAAACTTTGTCCTAGCAAGGTCCTTGTGATTATGTCATATATAGATATTTAAAGCATGCATATTTAATAGAAAATGTGCAAGAACTGTTCTTTATTAAAGAGATGTTTTATAGGAAAAAGATTCTTTTGATTGGTCAGGAGTAAAAGTTTAAAAGGTCATGCGTCACCTGGCAATTTCCGGGTAGCCGTCACTGCAGGCCATGTGGAGTGGCGTCCATCCATCTTCATCTCTCTGATGAACATCGGCGCCATATTTCACCAGCAACTTCACCACGTCCAGGTTTCCTGTTAGCACAGCTTCGTGTAGTGCCGCCATACCTGCACACAAGACTACATCAGTCCTCTGCTGCAGCACTGCTGTACACAACCACACAAACAGTCAGTTCACAAACAGTTTTGAAAGCCTTGGTCCTCATTGGCTGGCAGTTTAAAGTGCAGGCAAATTTTTTCTGGAGGAAAAAAAGTCAAAGCTGTGGAGACTTTTGCTCACCTGAGTGGAAGAGTGTATCCACACGAACCTTCCTCGCCCTCATGAACCGACCGATTTGCTCCATATCTCCTCGTCTAACAATATCCTGGAAGATGATGTCATTGGGGAAGTGCACAGTCCTCTTTGCAGGTGTGACGACAGGTATGACAGGCGCAGGGTTTTCTTGCGCTTCTGTGCGCTGTGTTGAACTGTACCGTGAGCCTTTGCTGTATGAAGGGATGTACGTTGACGTAGACTTGTAAGTGGACGTGTAATATGATGGGGTGTAATGTGTCGTGCTGTACTGTGTCGGGGTGTACTTTGTCGTGGAGGCGTACGTGGATGTGGAGTGCGTTGGTGTGTAATGTGAGGGGGTGTAATAGGTGGGTGTGTGGTATGTTGGCGTGTACTGTGAACTACGTGTGTACGTCGACACTGGTACATGGTAGTTGTACTTCATCCTTGCAATGGTTACAACTCTGCCTCCCCCTTTGCTGTCAGCCCAGGAGGAGGGAAGTGAGAAATCCAAGAGAACAAACCAGTCCAATAAAAGTGAAGTATCCTTTGCTCTATGTCCTCCTCCTTCTCCTCCTGGCTTGGTTATTATCCTTTAGTTTCCAGCAGCAGTATCTCCTGCTGTTATTGCAGAACACTTCTCAAATCCTTTGCTTCAATATGTTCCAATCCCCTTCTTCTAGCGCGTATGATCCTCTTTTTCTCACCTGCTGTGAGTCTCTCCCATCCGAATATGAATTATTTTTTCACACAGTCGTGTTTGCTGTTGCACAGAACCGTTGTCCGATGGGGAAAGTGAGAGAAGACCCCTATATACCCTCTCTAGGGCTATTTTAGGGCCTAATATCCAGTGACTTCAGCTTAGAAATGAGTGGCCCTTGTCCTGCTCCTCCCACTGTGTAGTCACATGCCCACTGACCCTGCACCCACCCCTAGACCATAAAAAATGTTGACAACCAAAATGTTCCCAGAGTCTTGGACATACCTCTTTCCACATAAACATCAAAACAACTGTAATTATTATAAGAGTTAGATACTGTCAGATAACGGAGACTGTACCTTAAATACATAAAATGGCTTGGAGCTCAGTTATTTCTCTATTTTGGGCTTTTACAAGCAGAGGTATACGTCAATTTCACGTTGTTTTTGGAGCTATTAATGAGAGACATGTACTGCAGGACAAATAAACAACAGCTACCGGCAATAGCACATGATTTCATTTTGGTATGTGTTGTTGATTTGTCTGCTTACGTCATACCTGCTGGTGCAATATCATCTTAGATAGAGCGGAGACATTAGAGATTGATCTTAAAAACATTTAACATTTAAACACTTTCCTTTTAGAGTAAGGAGGAGATCTTTAAGTAATATTTTCGTCCACATTCCTCCTCGTGTTCCCTGTTGACCTGCAGGTCCGTCATGTGACACTTTGACCTTTGCATCACAACCAAATACACCAATAAAATTCACCCACTGAGGCGGTCACGTGTGGGTGTGTCAGGACCAACTGAGGGGGCAAAGCCATTAAAATGTAACCTCTGCCCTCAAATGCCACTGAAAAGTCACATGGTTGCCTGAAAGGCAGCTATTTACAACACTGAACGTTTGCCACGCACTGTGCATGTACATGTAGAACTACCTAAATAATATTGATGCACATAGAGCAACAGACCTATTTACCAGATTATCTCCACAGATTAATAAGAATAACTGAGTCTGCGTGACTGGTGCTGTAACATTGTGCTCGTGGTCCCAGCTGCCCCCACACAGACTTCTAAGATGGGCAGAGCTGGTTATAACTGGTTCCCTTTGGAAGAGGACTTGGGCATCTCTTAGATGCTGCTAATGTAACCAAGGAAATAGCGTAGCTGCCTCAGGTTTTTGTTTCTCACAACTCCAACCACTTAAGATACAGTATGACCTCGCTCCAGAGCTCATCTGTTGTAATTTCTCATCGTTTAGCGACTTTTTTCTGCACAAAGAAGGGAGATCACATGACTCAGATTATCCCATTAGGAAATGATCAATGAATTTGTGCCATGGTACGAGTTGACCTCAACTCTGAATGCCAACATGATTCATTATTCATCACCTCTCTGTGCTACTGGTCTCTAAACAGGGGGAACAGGGGAACCACGCTTAGAGCTAATGTCTAGACAAATTGAAGTGAGAGTATTTGAATGTTCACAGCTTGAGGAAGAGACTTTTAGAAGCAGCTATCGTGTTTCACAGTCTCTTATATGGTGTTGAGGGGGTGTAGGGGCGTCCCTGAGCAATGTGATACTCCTTCCAGCTTCCCTTGCTTCCTCTCCAAGAGAAACGAGAACCTCAGCCTTTGGAAAATGTTTGTTTGTTACAGCCCGGTGTCAGGAGTGCTCTTGGATAAATGCCAGAGAGGAGTCTAACACTTTACAGCTTCTTGCTATACATAGTCCCAGGCTGTCCTTCCCCTCCCCACCAGCCCTTTAGGGTACATGTTATGTTAGGATATGAACAATCACTGACAGAAAAGGGAGATTTTACATGTGTGTGGTGTTATCAGCTCCCTCAGTTTGACCTTTTAGTGAGTCAATTTGGTAAATATGTATTGCAAAGATGCAAACGCTCTAAAGGCTCAACACTGCTCTCTGTTCAGGCCTGTATCCAGGGTTGTGATGCGAGTCTGGCCAAATGTTTTGACTAGACACCAAAAATAAAGTGCATGTTTTACATATTTGAATAGTTTATATTATATTTATTCAAGTACTTCAATTATACTGTCTGTAAATTTGATCTGCCGGCATTAATATTTAAAGCATTTAGATTCTGTTGCTAAGCTCTCTTTAGACTGCAAGGACTAAAAATTCTCTTTCCATTTTTTGATGCCCTAAAATGAGGTCAGACTGACGTATATCGAGACCAAAAAGTGCAGAAATCAGCTTATAAAATATCCACCAAGTGTTAATTTTTAATGTGAGAATGTAAACTCCCCACAGACTGTTAAAAAGCTCACACTCCTGTCCGGTCCTCAGTGATAGCTGCAGCCCAGTGTGTCTCTGTGTGACAGAGCTGGACATATCGACTAAGTCTTATTTTGACGATCCATGTGTCATTTGAGCACTTTTCTTTGCTTCTTTGCTGCTGTTGTGTGCATGTAGCTTCCTATTTTAGAGAAGTCACACAATAAACACCTCTTCTTTATCACTGAAACCAGTATTTTGTTTTAACTGCCTTGTGATTCAGAACAGTTTGGTTTTAACTTGGTTGGGGACGACCAAGCAGCAACCTCCATGGCTGTGAAGTGAAGCCAACGCAAAAGTGCCCAAAACTGCAGTTCCTCTAACGTCCACTTGAGGCTGGCTACAGAACGAGTCAGTCTCCATAAGTCCCCATGTTAAAATGTCCAACTTCACAGCAGAAATAAACATGTTTACAGCCTGGTACAAAAAACAGTTTTGGTCTCTATAGCTAATTCTGCCATTTATGGCAACTGTACTGAAGGTGAATTTTTATAGAACTCACCTGTTCAAATTATATTAAGGCTTAAAGTTATGCATAACTAACTAACTGACAGGTAGGCTTGTTAGAGCACCCAGGCATCATTCAGCCTGCCTCAGGTCCACCAGTGATCCATGTCTTTGCTGATTTTTAGATTAACCAGGAGGTGGAAGAAGCACTGCCATCATGCATGGCAGAGCCACCACACTCTGAGCTTCACAACGGCTCTTTAAGATTTTATATTTGACGGATTTTCACTGTAAATGTTACAGGAAAATAAATACATAATAACCTGTAGATAATATAATAACACGAATAACATTAATCTTTAAACCACCTCGGAAACTTTCTCATGTTGCATTTATTTTTTAATCCACTCATGAACTTTCAGCCAGACATTTCTCTGTAACAAGCAGCCTATAAATGATGCATTCACCTCATAAATGATGACACATAGCTCTCTCCTCCATGATACATTAGCTATTTTTCATCATAAAAGTCATCAGTATGAATATCTTTGATGATTCTGGCCCTGATATTATCGCACTAGCTTCTTGATATTTTGCACATCAACCACAATATCACAGTCATTCAACATTCCTTCACAGGAAATGTATTTGTGTGGTTGAATCTGATATTCCAAAGACAACTGTGAACAAAATACAGCTGACAATCTGGTGAAGCGATTCATTTGTGTCACTTTACAACAGTACCATGGCCCTATACGGCCAGGCATTCAGGGACAAACACTTCAGGACACATGAAGCTGAAGCCAAAAGAATGACAATTTTAACAGCGATCTGTCACGGAGGCTTATCGGTGGGCTATACATGTTGCAAAAAAGCCAGCTACGCATTCCTTAACACTCAACCAACTCACGTGATGCAGGTAGGAGGCAGGTTGGTGACTCCATCGCCTAAAAATAAGAGCTGCAAAGCATCCTCTCTGTGTATAGCATGCTATGAATGCAAGCTGCCATCCTCGTAAACATTGCTGTCTAAAAAGGTCAGTGTAACACAAGTCACATGTATCTGAAAATTCAGTTAGAATAAAAAACAAACAAACTTTAGTTTCACAGCTTTGTCAAGACTCTTGGCAGGAAGGTTAAATAGAAATAGGGTGAATAGAAAAGGAAGGAAACCACCCTCCTATCTCGGGCACATGCGGCCCCATGGGTGACAACAGAGGTCATGTTATATGTCTTATAGCAGCCTGCATATGATCACACCTGCATCACTGGACGGTAAACACTGAAGGGATTAGCCTCCGTCTCTGGATCTCAACACAGGCCGGTGGGAGATACTCACTCGGGCCTGTATCTGGTTACGGCACACACATTGGACTAAAAAAAAAAAAGGGTTTGAATCTAAATCAGGAGTGTGTAATCCTCTGTCATTCAGTGTGAAAGAAAGACACCATGATGCCTACGGCTGTGGAGATGGCTCTATGTTGGGAAGTTTAAATGAGGCACACTGACCCTGATATTCAACTTTTAAAAACTAGAACTGGACTTCAGAATAATTAGATTTGTAATAGCAGACCTCTAATAGAAGATCTTGTATTGTATCTACTCTTAATTCAACTTTCCAGCACTCATGGCAGAGCTGTAAAATCAATATTAGAAGTATTAAAGCAGCTGGGAGCAGCTGTTCATTTTAATACTCAACCCTCAAGTTTTAAAACAACCACACTTACATATGCACACAAATATGGAGATGGTGGAGTGATGGCACGATAGCTTGTTGGATGATAGGGGTTTGGTGCTCACCCAGGAGGTGATATGGCACCATTTCAGATGGCAGTCCAGCCACCATCCGATTCCTAAGCCCAAGTCCCAATGGGCTAAGCTGCTGCCACCCAAGTGACAACCTCCGTGGCTGTGAAGTGAAGCCAATGCAAAAGTGCCAAAAACTACAGCTCCTCAAACGGCCACATGAGGCTGGCTGCAGAGCAAGTCAGTCTCCATAAGTCCCCATGTTAAAATGTCCAAAATCACAGCAGAAATATACATGTTTACAGCCTGGTACAAAAAACAGTTTTGGTCTCTATAGCTAATTTCCCCGTTCATGACAACTGTACTGAGTCTACAGTTTTTTAAACTTACCAGTTCAAATGATATTAAGGCTTAAAGTTATGCATAATTATAAGCATGGTAGCTTTGATTGACAGGTAGGTTACAGATGGTTTATTTGAGCACCTAGGCGTCATTCAACCCGCCTCATTCAACCTGCCAATGATCAATGTTTTTGTTGATTTTTAGATTAGTCACTAGGCCGAATAAGCAGGACTACCAATATGGCAGTGTCTAGCGTCACCACAGTCTGACCTTCAAAACGTCTCTTCAGAAACCTGAGGGTAACGTCAAGCATACGCTGTCCATTCTTCTTTATACTGTCGGTGCTGCCGCACCATAGCAACTCATTTTATTTGCCATTTGGTTATTTGGTTGAACTATTTTCACACAACGACACTAAAGTAACAAAATGCAGCATCCAAATATAAAAGATAAACAGTACACATAATTTAGGCACAATAAAAGTACCACAGTTGATTTAAAGTGACATCAGCATTTTTTAATATTGTTCAGGCGGAAAATAAAAAACATAGCAGACACCAGAGAACAGTAACAGCCAGCCTAAGTTTGAAAAAAGAAAATCCTTCCCCTCATATCTACTTTGTTATTTAAATGAAACAGCAGCTAATGCAGGAAAAGTTCACATGCTTTTTATTGTGCATCCTCGTGCGCATGTAGAAGATCAGTTGGCGTGAGGTGAATTCACAAACTGAGCCTCCCACACAAAGCCAAGCGTGCACATTACACGAGCCAACCAAAAGTAAATTGAGCCATTTGCTGTTGAAAATGAGCCCGACCGCCATCTGGTCTTACATACATGGCATGGCCCTCGTGGTTCTCATGCCTCTGGACTCTTAAGTTGCTGAACCCTCCCAGTCATGAGCGCATAGTTTCCATGGGAATTGGTCCATATTCATTACCACAGGCTGAATGAATATCTATTCTTTTAACACAAAATGCTATTCAAATAATACATGTTTTACTTTTCTGCCTTTTATCTCCCTGCAAATTTAGTTTGACATAAAATCGTTACATAGTCTCAGTTATAATGGTTCGATCTACAAAAAAACTGTTACAAAAGAAAGATAACGAGTGATACCTGTTTTCTATCAGTTAAAAGTGAGAGGAAAAAGTGCCCTCATTTGATTTCACACATAAAGATTAGTTTATTTTGTCACGAAGAGTTGTAGTGGTGCCTGAGGTGGGTATAATCTTAATTTATGACCCAATCTTTCTTTTTAAAGCAGCCTGTCCAGCAAAGGATAAACACTCTGTGTTATAAACAGTGACATGTAAGATTACTCTTGCACATTTAGCTCACCCAAAAATGGGTCAGTAGCATTTACACATTGTCACTTAACTTTTCCTGCTTGATTTCAGGGAGTCAGGATCTTTATGAAATGAACATGTAATGGAAAATTATAGATGTGCGCTAGTAGAAATGTATTGCATATGAATTTGTTATGTAAGCTGTTTCTTCTCTCTTTAATTATTTTCTGTGGTTACCTCCCTATCCTTAGAGGATCAGGGTGACCTTGCACTATGACAACCAAACCTGTGTAAACCCGCTGCTTCTCCTGGGAAAGAGACACCATCATAGTAGTTTCTGATAAATACTCATGTGTAATCTTTCGTCTTTCACTCTGCAGACTGCTGACCTTTTTGCAAAAATGTAAACTATTCAAACACAGCTTGATTCTCAAGTCTTTATTTCAGTACCACGCCAGTTAACAAGAATTTCGACCACAAACATTCACCACAGAAGAGGTGCGGATTTTGCCAAAAACACTGACCCACAGAACGGTGACACTACTACATTATTATACAATTTGAGTGAAGTATTTCTTTTTCTTCACTCCATACACTCATGAAAATTGGACAACTATGTCATGCCATCCTCGGAAAGAAAAGATCTGACTGAATGACATGCATCAGAGGGGATTTAGAAGTTGGTATACCCAATGCTGATTGAAAAATTAGCAGGTATATCTGCGTATACCCTGCACTACAGCACTTCTTCTTCTTCTGTGGCTCTTTAGGGAAATTCACAAAGTTTTTAAAAAATGGCTCAGATGACATAATCATAGATTTTGAAGCTTGACCAACAGGGAACGAAAGTCGGGATATCTTGGCTACTTTTGCTTCAATTTTCACCATTTTATTTTCTGTGAGTCGCCCCAATTATGCAATATTTACTGGAGTACCCCTGGAGTAACATGTTGTAATTACATTTTTGAAGATGAGTGACTAAGCCTATAGAGTCCCATTAGAGCTTCAAGTCTGTTTTGCATCTGAATAAGACTTACAGACTGTTTTTGTTCCTGTGAAGGAGGTAAGAGCTGTGGTGACGAGAACTACAACTGATTGTGTGTTATCGTCTGCAGACTTATATACATGATCTCATACATGACATATAAATCTGTTCAATTCATCTGGATGTCAGGTCAAATGTAGTACCAACATATTTTTAAATCATTAATTAATGCCGTAGCCATCATGCAGACTTAAACGCTAACAGGTGCTGACTGGTGGGGGTGAATGAACTCTGTAGGCTGCCCGCTGGGAGTGTAAATGTGTTTTTTGTTCCAAGAGAAATATAACTGCCCTGGCCAAAAGAAAGGGCAGATCATTTGAACCTGGGCACCTCTCAAATGTGTATATCGCCTCATAAACACTTAACAGTCTGACATTTTCCAGTGACCCCTGTAACCCAAAATTAAAAAGCTTCCAGTACAGCTTTGAATAAACAGTCAAATGAGATGTTCAAGGCTTTTATAGACTATTTGGAATAGTTATTTATATGCCAATTGAAGTCAGGGGGAAAAAGATGCCGCCCCATTGAGAGACTCTCAATGTTGCTGACCCTGCAAAGATGTAAAGGCACTAAACAGGCGATGCAGCTGTCTGGGACACAGTGAGAAAAAGAGTGCTCAGACTTAGCACAGAGGGGAGAGGGAGTAGCACCAAGGCTAGCTGACTGTTGGTGTGAGGATTGAGTTACCTTAGCCGAAGCCTGCATCCATGGAAAAGGAGGTCAGAGGTTAAAAGTTGTGCATATGTGAGCCTAATTTGTTGATACCTGATTGCACAATCAGGACGCGTGGACATGGTCAGCGGTCAGTGAGGAGAGTGAACCTCCTCCTCCTCCTTCTCCTTCGCTGTGTGCTCTCACCAGGTTGCACAAGGTTATGATGAATTAATTTCCCGGATCTGTGAGAGCTTAAGCAATGAAAGATGGAGGACATCGAACAGGTGGACTTACTAAATCTAACCTTTACTCAGCATACGAAGGACAACCGAGTAGCACACTTTCACACAATGGCATGCCTGAGCTGCTTGCAGCCTTTATACAGCACACTGACATGTGGCTGCTTGTCAATGACAAGAATAAAAAAATATACTTTATGTGAACATGAAGACAATTACAATTCGATCTTTTCTTCTATCCTTCCCCAACAGGAAACACCTTTGTAAATAATTACAGTAAAATCAATGCACTACTGCAGGTACTGCAACTACTCATGTCCCTGTGTGACTCTTTAATGAGCCTCGTAGCAGTGAGTGGACTGTAGGAAGACAAATGGGCCGTGAAATATCATCCTTTTGATTAATACCTCCATGAATTCACATCTAATTTTTATTCTAAGTCAGCTGGAAGGTCATAGTTTGCACATCGTGTCGACCAATTCACAGTTTGAAACAAATATTCTCAAAAATACTGTGACTAGCAATGATTACCATTTTGACATTGGGCAGTGTTTTGTTTCACTGGATTCATCGAAGGAAAATGTTTAACGATTGATGTGCTTATTCTGTGCAAGACACATGATATTAATAACACATTTGTCTTAACCTTGTTGCATTGTGTATGACTGGATTACTCACTATTGTAGCTATGGATATTAATACACTATATATGTGATTGTGCTAAATATCTGCAATATAACTGTACTGTATGAGTAAATAACCTGACCTCAGTTATAATCAGGTGCTGCAGTTAAAATGCAGGTTTTTCCGTCTATTCGAGTGGGGTTAGTGTGTTTTAACTGTGGCAGTGCAGACCGCATGGGTGGCGACCTGCGGCGGTGATATTTAGCTGGATCCAACTGGTCCGACGTCATGAGACAGCCGCCAGTCAGACACTCAGATCTGTATCTGAAACTGAGACTATCCAGGTGGATTCATGGACTAAACTCTGATACTCTACCTGTTGTGTTGTGTACTTTGTTTATTTCATGCACCCAGCTTCTAAATCTGAGTCTGACTCACAAGTTATGCTGAAAAATAGTGACACAAAGAAATTTTATTTGGTTTGTGTCTGATGGTTCGAGAGAGACTTAGACAGTGAATGAGATTGAGGGAGCGATTTGCAGTCCTACATATGGTCCTTTAATACATAATAATTATAAATATGTAGATGGTGAACGTCACATATATAATCACATTTAATGTAAAGGTGGCTGAGAGCATAAAGAGCAAGAGCGATGAGGTCTACGTGATGACCTCATTGCTGCATCTGAAGGCCGCAAACAGCACAGGCCCCATAAGGCCAAGTGAAAGACAGGATATTCCCAGAATGCATTTCACAGGGGTCAATATGCTAATTTTAGCACAGCAGCCAATGACAGTTCAGGAGTTGTGCTCCAGATACAGGAGGGGCTCAGGTTACGCGGCAGAGACACGAACAGCGTACGTGCAGTAATAAAGAGAGGACAGAGGACGCGACTGAGCCGGTAAAAATCACCTTATGTACAGTATGTACATAACCAAGTCCCTTTTCTTAGTTACCACACTATTGGCACCATAAAGCATCGATCATATGACCGTGTTACTCTCTGGGGTTGGTGCCTACTTGTAACAGGAGTCCCAAAGGTCTGACTCACATCGTGGCTTTGGGAACAGTAGTAAATCCAACATCTTCCCCCCTCGACAGACAGTTTATGATCTGAAGGCAGAGCGGCACCATCCTTGGGCAAAGTGTACGATGTCTGAGATGAGAATGCACTCAAAGCACTCACTTCTTCCCTTTCACACGCAGTGTTTTGGCCCTTGCAAACACACTGGTTAAAATAGATGTTAAGGACTTTGTGTTTCTGACTTTTGGTCAAATGCATCCAAAAATAAAACCAATGCGAGCTCAGACCTCCGATCGCCTAATTATACCGCAACAACCTATTTCTAACAACTCTTATACTGTATAACTTACACTCATGATGTAACACAGTATCACTTTCAGTGTGCATGATTATTGGTGCTCAGAATATGCTGTTCCCTCCTGTCAAGACCAGCGTCCTGGTTAAGTAATATGATTAATAAAGCATGAGCTGACTATCCTATCCTCAGTGCAGGGGTGAATTTTCATTTTGGCACCTCAGAGCTGAAGCCGTATCCATTCATAGATGCCTCTTAGGACCTCGCAGAGGCCATATCAATCTGCATATGAAAGCTTCGGGGGACCGAGGGAATGGTGCAAACCCTGGACATATTGTACCACACCCTGGTGTCACATATTGTGCACACATTCATGAAAATGCACACATTCACGAAGACTTAACGCAATAGCAGCGCTGAACAAAGCTCAGAAGAGGGATCAGACACACACACACACATGCACATGGACAAACCCCAGGCAGGCACATAATGAAGATGAACACTTCATCTCCTACGCAGGTCGGTCTATACGTTCGTATGTGCTAAGAATGGAGATGAAAGCGTGTGAGTTGGTGGCAGGCTATTAGCTCTGGTGTCAGGTGTTAAATGGATTTGGTCTGCTGTTCAGTTTTCATAAGAGCTTCCTGTCAAAACACAGATCCTCATAATCCAGACTGTCGACAGCAGTTGTCGTGAACTGGGTGACCCTCATGTATGCCCTCAAATTCAGGTCCAGACCAGTGCAGCACCTTTGTAATTGGCTCCGCTTGCACCTGCTGACAGGTGTACACCTTATATTAGAAAATGTCTCGCTTAGAAAATGATGACGGTGCACTTATGACATTCTCAGACCTTTGAAAGAGGTCAAACAAAATCCAGAGAAATCAATAAAAACACGGAGGTTTCATGTAACAACAGAAATACACTGTTATAGTTATTAGTAATATATCTGCCCAGCCATGTAGGGCTAACTGGCCTTTTTGTGGAAGACGTCTTGTCAGGAAAAACAACATCGGAAATAACACAATGTACAATGGCTAAATTCCATTTAGCTATTTCAGTTTCAGTCAGTGGGGGAATACGTACTCATCTTGTACCTAAGTAACCCTAACCCGTGAATGTTTTGATGTAAGAACAGCCCCAGGGTGCCCCAACCCTAACCCTAACAAACTCAGTCAGGTTAACTCAGTCTTAATTATATGTCTAAAAGAGTGTATGTTAAATGTGTCGCAGGTAGATTACTTCACTTTGTGGTCTGAAATGTCAGAAAATAATAATAATAAAAAACACAGTGATTAATGCGTCAGGTAATTCAGTTCCATAAAACTCCTTTATAATAAATAAATAAATATATATATATATATATAATAAATAAATAAGAGCAACGCTTATAATTAATCTGTCGACACTGTCAGAGACGTATTAATTTAACTATTATGTTTATTATTGGGGTTGTAGTTTGGAGTTAATTATGGCCCTCTCATATATGTAAATAGGGTGGGCAAAATATATGAAACACCTCTTAATCTCTTATTCTAATATGCAGACTATGGCTGTGAGATTCCTGGATGTAAAATAGCACTATTAAATATACTTTTAATAGCTGCTAAACATATCTGGTGTGTGGAGACCTCGAATGAGTTCATGTTATATCACTCAATTACACGTTAGATAATGGAAGATGAGAGAGCTCACAGCCAGATGGCACTAAGTTTCCATGCGGCGCTGCCTGAAGTCTGTCCTCTGGTGGTTTAAACAGAAAGCTGTGATGTTTCACACAGCAGAGGGAGCTGATGAACGTGCTCTCAACCTCAACATCACCGCTCGGGTCACTTCAAAGACCGTCTTCCTATTCAAATTCTGCCACTGCTGCATCCAGTGGAAGGATATAGACGTAAATGTCTTTTCCTCTGGGCTCATGACACACATCCTCTCTGTGTGTCTTGGCAAGAAAACAACCCGATGAAGGAAGAGAGAAACACTTCACTTAACAAAAAGATTTTATTTGCCCCTCCAAAGGCAAAGCAAGTGAATTTACAGTGTGTGCAAAGCATGACAAAATTACAAAAAGTAGTGATAGTTGCTTGGAGCTGTTTACCGTCTTTGAGCACTCCAGCTGCATGAAGGAGCCGGATAAATACGGGAATAAATATTCTTGTTGATCAGTTAACAGTCTGGCGCTGGCTCATGTTTTAACTCCCCGCGTTCAGCGGTGTCAATCTCTTCTGTGTGAACATCCTGGACACTGTGGTCACCATGGTTACCGTGGTCACTGCGGTGATCCGAATCATGATTCAGCTGTGCATACTCCACCGACCCCTGCTGTGAATAAAAGAAGGAATGTGAGGCTCGTGTGAGGAGACAGACTGACTGCTTGTAATTGTGATTCATAATGTGATGTCAGCTCATTCATCTCGAACTCAAATTAATAAAATAGCGTGAATATGCAGATTAACAGTTTCAGAGGAAGATGGAAGGAAGATCTTTGTAGCACTATGTGAGAAACAAAGCAAAATATATAATAATGACTCACGGTGTTGAATAACACTTTATTTAACAAGTCTGTTATTTCCTCAAACATTTCACATCATTTAGTTTAATGGAACAAATTGAAACAAGCGCCTACAGTCTAGCAGCTCTGTGAGGGTGTACTTCAGCACAGTGGTGCTTTGCATGCTTTCAGCGACAATATGCTGATGTTCAGCAGCAAAAACGTGCACCATGTCCACTGTCTTAGCTCAGTACGGCATGCCAGCATTTGCTAATTAGCAATAAACACACAGTATGACAAAGTCTGATGGAAATGACACAAGTTTAGCATTTTTAGTTGCAGCTTTTAGTGCTGAACCGATTTTAACTCTGAGTAGATGATAAAATTAAGTGTTAAGGGTTGTGTACCACCTCAGAAAATATTAGGCTCTCAAAGTACCACCATTAGTGTAGTCTGACCCTGTTCAGGTTTACCCAGGAGGCAGGTTTATTACTAACAGAAAGATTATTTATTGTTGACTGCTGAATCCTTAAAGGAACTGTTCAAGAACCAGAGTTAATTTGTTGTAAAATTGTACTCCTGACCTGCAATTCTCTTCCTAATATTTCCAGTTTGGAGCCACGATTGCAAAGTTTTTGCACCACTCATTTCACCTCCGCTTACTGTCTTTTTGTCACCTCTGAGCTCATGTACGCAACAGGCAAGAACATAACTACGTAGCAGGATGTTGAAACAGGAAATGCAAAACTTATTTTAAATTACATTTTGGCAATCCCATAGTTGATTTTTTGATTTTTGATATTTTGTAGTATTTTGATTCCTATAGCTACCACTACAGGGGGGTCACTTACCACCAGAGGTACCATAGTTTGAAAAACAGTGATGTAAGTCATTAGGGTTCATCCTCTAACGACCATGAATGTTTGGTTTTTCCATATAATAGTTGACTAAATTTATATAATTTATGAATATTACCATCTCTAGAGAACGATGTTCGCAGCTACGAGATAAAGTTATGAGTTATTTTAATTAGCTTAGTTGGGCAGATTTTTATTTACACAGAAATCTTCTTGAAACCCAGATAAAGATGTATAATCATTCATCTATTATAGCAAACCTTATTCCTTCTACTGTTTCCCTGCATGTTCAGTTGACCTGCTGTGTACTGACTCATAGACTCTAAGTTAATTAACTGTAATTATTCAGTTGAAGGACAATCATGAATAATAAATGATGAAAACTTTATGAATCAGTAAAATAAAGCGTTAGCGAGTGTTAATACCTTGAGTTACCTGTCTAAAAACAATAAAAACTGACTCCACGGGGTTTCCGTTTATTGCACTGTGTCTGTCCGTGACTGGTCTCTCTGAGCAAAGACACAAGACATTCGTGAGTGCGTGTGCGCGCCTCTTGTGCATGCGCTATATGCATGTGATGTGTGCGTGGTGTGTGTTTCTACTCACGCCGTCAGCCTGCTCTGGAGCACCTGCGAAAAACAAAGCGAGAGGACAAGTTCAGGAAATGAAAAGAGGAGTATGAGCCTTGAAGGCGGGCTTGGAAAGTCATCAACGCTGCCATGAACAAGCTCATAGATTCCAGGAAACTGGGAGCTTATCATGTCGCACACACTCGCACTGATATGCACATGCTAATACAAACAAGTCTCTCCTTAGAGCACATTAGAGACCATGCCTGATATTTTCCTTTACTTTTGCTGCATCATTGTTGTTATGAATACAGCTGACATTTAAACTCTTAGGACTTATTACTACAACAATGGACAAGAGTTTCCTTTATGAGTATGAAACAATGGAGTGTGTTGCTCACTTGGTTTTAACGGATGTACACACTGTTTGGCTCCGATTGTTAAAACAGGAAGTTCTCTTTGACGAAAGCAGGAAGTGGACACCTGGAGACTGGGCCTTCTGTTTTAATGGGACATTCTTTCACTAACAATGCAGATGTTTACAGTTTGAGTTAATCCTGTTTCCTGGCGCGCTTTTTCTTTTTTTGTGTGTGACCTGATTTCTTTCACCGCGTTAACGTAAGCGGAGATTTGAATGAAGAGCAGGATGTTAGTCGTACCTTGCTTAGAGTTCCGCACTTCGCTGTACACCGTGTCCGTGCCCTTTTTCACCAGAGCTGTCACAAAAAATACATCATTAATTTAGACGGACGTTACATTTTGACGCTAAAATATGAAAATTCGGATGCAGTCTCGCCTCTGTTTGAATCTGCCTGTCTGGTCTGGACCTCAGTGTATTGAGGTTCTGGCTGTTGTGGAGTGGTCACGCTATTCTGGTCGTCAGACTCTGCAGAACAACGCAGCAGCATTAATGAAGTTACACTTACATTTCATATTATTTTAAATTAAACAGCATAGCAGGCAGATTTTTCTTGTTCTCATGAAGGTCAAGGTATCTTTATTATCCCCTGAGGGGCAATTTGTTGTGCAGCAGCAGAACATCACAAACATAACATAAATAACACAAATAATACAAATGAAAGTAACAAACAACCAATAAATGATACATAAATACCTGGTACAAACATTTTGCTGTTAAGAAGTCCTATAGCAAATCTGCAGCCTGACTGTAATAACGTAAAATAGGAGTTCAGGGGGTGACTTGGGTCGGCCAGGACTGACCGGGCCTTCTTCAGGGTCCTAGTCTCGTACATACTGTGTAGGTCATGAAGAGAGGTGTGGGCAATTTTGCCACACACTTTAACTACATCCTGCAGTCTGTTTTTAAAAAAATGAGAGACCTGAACCAGCTCACAAAGGCGAAGGTAAGAAAAGTTTCAATAAAACATTCTCATAAAAGTCTTGCCAACGTTAAAATTGCGTAGCTTCCTATAAAAGGACATGCGCCGATGAGATTTTTTGCATACAGCGTCAACTTGTGGCTCAAAGGTCAGCTTCATCAATGATGGTGCCAAGGTACTCAACAGCTTGACCATCTATGACGATGGAAGAGAGGGCAGAGGGATTCTTTTTAAAGAACAATCAACATCTCTTTGGTTTTAGCCACATTAATATTAAGAAAGAACGACACACCACTCCAGTGAAAATTTAAAATAGGGCCATGTTGCTCGTCAGCAGCTACACTATAACCAAGTCATTGGTAATCTTAATGATGTGACGCCTGGTGTTTTGGAAATCACTAAAACCAACAATGAACTGAGCCTACAAACATGTATTGTCTACTTGGCTTCTTCCTCTGTGCCGTAGAACTCCATTGTTGTCCAAAAACTATTAAAAACACATCAGTGAGCCTCTCTGTTAGTGTTGTGTTGCTGTGAGTTAACCCCACATACACTGACCTGCTGCTGTAAAACTAGTACACCAAATGTGTATTAATCCAATAGAACCAATAGATCCTAGATCACAGGCAAGGTAGGGAAGTCATAAAGTATAGAGAGACGGACAAACACGTTGTTGGAGTTCGTCTTTTCATGGGATTTGTTCACCACGAGAAAAGTGCAGAGTAACACCAGCCTCTGTGTTTAATAGAAATATGAATAAACTGTTCATACACTCTACTCACCGGAGCCTGACACGTGTTCACTCCAGATACTCTTTCCTATCATGCCTGGAGTGGCTGCACACACACAGGGAAGGCATAATCAATACTATCTACGAAATTAAAAGTAAAGAAAGACTTTTGAATTAGTTTACTAAAGTATTTCAGACTTTACCATTGGCAGGCTCGTTGACCTCTGCCTGGGTGAGGCTCAGCCGCTCCATTTTGGTGCCGGATGACTTCCTGAGACGAGGTGGACACAAAAACACAATCAGCTTTTTTAAAACAGGAAGCCGTTTGGGTGTCACCATATTAATATACCTACTCTTGTAACTCACTTTTGATAAGAACATGAGAAATGTTACTTACACTGACAGCTTGCCAGTTGTTTTCTTCTTCACTGGAAGGAGACGTCTTTTAAAGGTGAGAAAAAGGATCATTGCCAGTATGAACAGGATGCAGAAGGTTGCGATAAGTCCTTTCTTCCAGCCAGCCCACTTCACTGTGGAAGACAATTAAGTATATACGGATGGAATTATAATTCAATCAAAGTTTTCTCACAGAGCCTAAAACTTTTCTGCTTCACTTCTGGGTACACATCAGGGGTCACATTAACCGAATATTTTCTGTCATTGACAGAATTAGATTCCGTCAATCATTTTGACAGATTAATACTGCGAGCGATCTACCAAAACATTAAGTTTTTCATATGCAGCACTGTCAGTCACCACATTTAGACCACCTGTAGAAGACCGCCCCGCCCAGCTGGTGGATCGTGTACATATTAATTAGCTATTGTCTAGCTGCCTTTAGTCATCACATTGGTTGGCTGTATCATGTTGACAAAATGTCACGGCAGCTGAGTGTCAGAAGTTTGATTAGAAAGCCCGATAATTGTGATGTAAGTTAAAACACACAGTTCATAAAAGACAGATTGATGTGGCGTCTTTGTTCATGTTATCTCTCTATGTCCTAATGAATTCAAACTCCACCGGAAGCGTTTCAGAGGCGCTTTGCCTGCCTGACTTTGCTATCTTTCTCATATTTGGTCATTTATTGTGAAAATCAACCGGATTCCCTATGCCGTTTGTGTGTCTGACTTCCGGCCAGTTCGTTCTGCTCTATGCAGATTGACGTGCCTGCTTGGGGCGTCTGATTAGCTTCGACGGCTGCAGCGCACACAGAATGCGTTACATCAAACTTATTCCCTTATTTCTCAAAAACATGCTAACTCTTGTAAAAATAGACATACACATCCACGATCGCCATGCGCTGAAGATAAAACACACCTCCCATCACGACAGCGTCACTTTTTTCCATTTTGTTGGCTGAGTTGGTGCTCGTACAGTAGTATTCTCCTTGGTGCACTCCTTTGATATTGTTAATCGTGAAGGATACGTTCCTGTCCCTGGAGGTCTTGAAACCGAGAGTGCCCTCTCTCTTGCTGTACCAGGTGAAGTTGATGGGAGGAGTGCCTCCCTGAACAGAGCACACAAGAGTCACGTCCTGCCCCTCAGAGATGTCCCCCATTCTGGGCAGCATGGTCAACATTGGCTTTGTCACCGGCTCTGCACAGAAAATGTATGTTAGACTGAGATAACATGAATTTGTTTTTAATGCTTCGTCGCCATCCCTGCATCCAACGCACCTATGATGTTGGTTGAACGTCGCAGATGCCCTGTTTCTGTCACGCTTATCTTGTGTTGACTGTTTTTCCCGTGGCAGATAAAGGTGTCTATGTCTGATTTCTTGTTGATGGCTGAGGAGTTAAAGATGGCCCGCTCTCCTGGTCTGTGCACAACACTGGAAAGAGGCGGCTGGTTGGGGCTGTATAGGGTGTAGGTGATGGGCAGAGTGCCATTGTCACTGTGACAGAGAAGCTGGAAGGGCTTTCCAAATATCAGCGTACCCCCCACCACACTCAGCACAGGTTTTGAAACATGAACTGGGGATGAGATAATTAACCAGTTAGTCAGGACAACAGAACAAAACACAGATAAACAAGACAAAAAGCCCTGAGGCTGTACAGCAGTGCTTAGAGCTAAATGCTAATGTGAGCTCACAATGACAACACTAACATTTTGATGTTTAACAGGTTAAATGTTTACAGTGTTCACCATTTAGTTCAGTGTGTTAGCATGCTAATATTTGCTACTTAGGACTAAATGCAAATAGATTTCGACCTGTCAATGGCACAAGATGACAAGTGACATTATTGACATGAATGTCAAGCAACAGTGGTCAAGATTTTTCACTAAAAAAACAAAAAAATCAACCTTGTGTTGGCACTAGAGAAAAAGTCAGAGGAGCGTAAAGGATCATTAGGATTAATCCTCTGGGAATCATGAATGTCAGTACAAACTTATGTCTGAATCTATCAAGTAGATATTGGACCAAAGTGGTGGACCGATCCATAAAAGGCACATTCAGACAGGATCCGTCGCTGAGGCGGAAACGCAGGATTTTCCATTTTTTTGGGTCAGGTTAGTCCATTTTGGCTGCAGCGGTGTGGACTACAGGGGTGTCCACCCAAAAACGCAGCGACCTGAAGTTGAGCCGGATCCAACTTTTGGATAAATGCAGCCCAATGTCACGCTGCGGCCACCAATCAGACGATCAGGTCTATCAAACCCTCGACGTGTCGGTCTGAAATGTCTCTCATGAGACTATCCAGGTGGATTCGTGGACTAAACGCCGATACTGTGTTGTGTTCTGGATTTGTTTATTTCATATACCAGCTTCTAAATCTGAGTCTGACTCACATTTTATGCTGCAAAATAGCGACACAAAGAAGTTTAATTTGGTTTGAGAGAGAGAAAGCGATTATTGGTTGAGAGACTTTAACAGTGAATGAGAGTGAGGGAGCGCCGGCATCGATAAAGCCGGTTAATCAGCGAAATAAAAAGTTGCCAGATTATGTCTGAATGAACCCTAAGTGGCCAACATGGCCGTCCCAAGAGCTATGCCACTAGCAAAGGAAGTCTTTCTGGCCGCCTAAAAACATATTAATTGTAATTTCATGCATTTGATGACTCACCTTTTGTCTTAACAACAACTGTTTGGCTTTCTTTCACAAAACTGTGTGTAGAAGTTGCAGCATGCACTTTACAGCTGTAGTTGCCACTAATAGAAGGGCCTGCCACCGCATCGTACGTCTTTGCACTCTTGAGTTCGACGTTATCTTTGTAGATGGAGGACCGCATGGTGTTATTGATCTTCTCAGATTCATAAATGTCGACAGAGCAGGTCAGCCTGAAGTGTTCTCCCTCAAATATGTCTATGGGCTCCACAACCAGGCGTGGCTTTGAAAACAGCTCTGTTGGAGTGGGATGGTAAAAAACAAACATTATACAATATATATGTGGTCTATTTTTTTTTAACTCTGAGGATAGATGAGTAGGTACTTAATGTTCTTGCCTCTGACTGTGATTGTGTGATAGGTTTCTTTCTGCACATTGTCCAACACTGCCTTGCACACAAGCTCCCCAGAGTCGCCGTCTTGCGCAGTGAAATTATAAGCGAGGTCGGTAGTGGCTTGCTTGAGGATCCTCCTGTCCTTCGTCAGGAATACTTCAACGTTCATCGGTGGATTCACCACTTTACAGACCACACTCAATGCATCACCCTCAAAGACATCTGAGGATGGGCGCACATTCATGACCGGGGAAATCATGAGTGCTGCAAGATACAACTCAGAAGAATCAATCACACGCACATTTTTAAACATGTTTCTGATCTTTTCTTGGTGACATAAAAGGTCTTGATCTAATTACCTTTGACTATAACTTGAATCTCGTCGCTGCTGTTGGAGCGCCTGGCCCCAGAAACCAAACTGATCTCGTAGTCACAGTATAGTAAGCTGTCTCCAACCTCCCTCAGGGCCAGGGTGGTTTCTAAAGAGTTCCCAGTTACGGCTTGCTGCTTTATCGTCTTTGGCTCTCTGGACCGTAATCTTTGGTAAAACCGGAAGATGAGGACTCCTTTCTCCTCTGGAGCACTACAGGCGGCTATGAACTCCTCACTCTCATACGGTTTGGTCTTATTCAAATACAGAATGGGGGTCTGCAAGCCTGAGGACAGGAAAAGAACCCATAGGACAGGCATTACTCCAAATACTGTTCAGATATACTTCATAGATCATAGAGCTGGCTGGGTTTGAGGCACGGCTGGGTGCCAATCAGGAGCTAAGACGGTAGTTTGTAGCTTGATGATGACTGCTTACAGGTTTTAAAACTCAAAGGCAACAGAAGGTGCTTGGATCACGATGGACAATGAGGACTTGAAGTGCCTTGTTTGTCCCTCTCAGCAGCTATCAAATGTTTGAGCGATTTAAAAATCGCAGCATTTAATGAAGAATTTCAGGTGTATTATTACATTTTATAGCACATGTGAGACAAAAGCATCAATAACAAGCCAAACTAACCAACTGCAAACAAACTAACAATGCTGCTTTGAGACACCAATATGTCATCTGCATCTCCAAATTTACCTGTGACTGTGAGTTTTTGGCTGAAGCTGACTCTGCTCTTGTCCTTGACTGTGACACGACATTCATAACTTCCAGAGTCAGCCGCTCTGGCTGAGTTGATTTCATACTCGATTGTGTCTTCTGTGGTGGTAGAGGAGTTGATGGGGACGCCGTCCCGCGTGAGCTGGAAAGTATGCCTCAGGTCAGGGATGTTGTTGTGACTGACCCTGACCTTGCAGCTTAGGATCACCGGCGTCCCGCTCTGAACTGTGCTGCTTGGTAGGATTGTAAGGCCAACGTGATCTATAATGTATGCTGGAGGTCCACACAGACACAAACACATGCGTTAGAAGGAAATCATTAGGACTGCAGGTCTTGTTTATGTAAAACCAACATCAGGGAGTGAACCAGTAATACAATACAGCAGTCTGGCTCTATTATTCTCTCTACAATAAAGGTGAAGTCTGAAGGAAGGCGCTCCCTGGCCACCCGTCTACTGCAGAGTAAGCAGGAGCTACTGAAGGAAGGAAAAAACTTCAACAAACAGCGTCTGACCCTCCCTGCCGCCCTGGAGAACTGTGTTGATTTATCCCAGCGTCTGCTCTCCCTCAGCAACAACAGCACAGAGTAACCTGCCTCAACAGCTACGAAACACTCACTTAGTCCACATCCTCAAAGAACTGCTGTGGTGAAGTGAGGCAGACTGAGGATGACTGTGCTAACTCAGCCTTTGTAGAAATAGTTATAGTAATCTTAACTCAAAGCTCAGCTAGCGGTAGACCCTCACAGGAGTTAGATGAGAAGATTGACACCACTTTCATGCTTATACACCAAATCTGAAGCTACAGCCAGCAGCTGCTTAGCTTAGCTTAGCTTAGCACAAAACATTCAAGATCAATTATATTCAATTAATATATTATATAATATATTCTCTTTTGTTTAACCTGTATAAAGATAAAAGTGAATAAACAATAATTCATCCTTTTATAGGGGGGCTATGTGCCGGACTATTTCTTGGCCTGGAGTGGTAACTTGCAACCTCACGCTGACAACAAGACTTGAAGGTGAGCTTTAGAGATGCTGATAGACAGACTTTATTACCTTCAGACCTTGACACAAGCTAGCTTTTTCCGAGCCGCTGTCTGTAGTCTTATACTGGTCGGACAGACATGACAGAAATATCAATCTTTTCATTGAACAGGTGTCTGCCTCTATAAGAGCTCCAGATAAACCCAGACACAAGAAGAAAACAAGACAAAATTAGCATTTCAATTCAAACTCGTGCTGTTTGAAAGCTATTCAGCATTTAGGAGGTTCATGCTGATTTGAAAGATTACCCAGCTTCACCTGCGACAACTAAAAATAGCTTCAATGAACCTCACTAAAGACTTGAAAATATCAACGAGGCCGGGAGTGCATAATACGATGCCCGTTTCCTGCAAGAAAAATAACTGTGTGAGGTAAAAATAGTTTTGTCTAATACAGCAAGGACTGGATAACCTGAAACTGTCTCATCGCTGGAAAAACTACAACCCTCTGGACCAATTATTAAGCAAGAGTGTGCTGTACTTACATGACTGTCCTCTGTCACATTGCCCTGTGTTTGGAGAAAAGGGAAGAAATAACAGGAGTGAGAATCAGGAGGTTTAAGTGAACATCCTCAAAGCAGCACAACAGTGAGTCCTTACAGAAGTGCAGAAGGAGCAGCAGCAGCAGGCTGGGGGGTCTGGAGTCCATCCTGAGTGATGGTGGTTCACTGCTGTAAGATTAAAATACAGAAGGATGAGAAGACGGAGGCCAGAGGGGCAGTCAGAGGGACATGGGAGGGATATAGGAAGGGAGAGGTGGAGTGTGTGGAGGGCAAACTCTTGGTGTGGTGGTGGCGGTGGCGGTGCAGGGGGGGGGTGTTCCTCATTTTATCATGCACACTTCTTATGCTGACATCCGTACCAGGAAATGGCTGTTACTTCCTCGGGAATCTACCACTCACTCTGTTCTTATTAGTGTGTGTCGGAGAGACTTGAAGAAACCTTCTGACCCTGCAAACCTCCTCAGTTCTCCCTCAGCATGGAGGCTTTTTCGTACATAATTTAACGGCCTAATGTAAATGACCGCCATTTAGAGCTAACTGCGTAATCTGTGACAACATTAGAGCTCTCCTGATAGCCAACCACAACAGCAAACACATCAGGAATCTTGCAAGAGGCCTCGCTCTACTTTGCTTTGCCCCCAAATCTCACCTCTTAAATTGTTTATGTCATCTGCTGTTTCTTTAGCGAACTGCAGGGAATTCTCACCGAGTCATAATACAATCTCTAATTAAATAAATGAAAGCACAACCAAAACATGCAGCGTTTTGACAAAACCACCTATCACCTAACAGCCCATCATATTTTCCTCCTCAGAGCTCATTACACTCTTGATAAAACCGTGAGATGAAACCATGATGGAGCCGCTGAATCATTTATAAGATACAAACTAAGATCTTAGAAACTGTCAAGGTTTAACTGCAGACCGTGTGGTGATGATTTATATATGATCAAGTGTTTGGGAAGAAATACTCAACATAAGGGAAGGATTAAATAATTATGGCTACCAACCTCAGACTGCAATGGTAGTTTCAGATTTTGTTGTTTAAAACTGAGAAGGTGATTTAACTTGTATTGAAACTCCAGATTTAAGTATGCAAGTCCACACAGCAATGCAATGCTGTGTAGCGCCTTGCAATCCTTAACTGTGACCACTAAGAGCTGCTGGAGACTAACAGGAAAAAGGGGTTTGAAATCCCACATGGTCTGCTCTGCAGCTTTATCTGCATGATGCTCCCAGTCACTTTACAAACTACAAATGTTTTCAGGCTGTACAGACGTACATTTTATCTTCTACAGAGCTGATACAGAGGTGACCTTGATGGGAAACCACCATGTTATTTCAACACAAACCGTTCTATCTGACCATGAATGGTAACAGACAGTATGAGATTCTGCTCAGTTCTGTTAATGAAATAATAATAATAATAACAAGATAAGATACGCACTTAAAAACTATGAGCACATACAGTAGGGTCTTGTTTTAAAAATTTAAGCATATAGCTCAACCTCAACTTTGCATAGACATTGGTATTTTTGTTATTTAGTGCCCCCAGTTTCAGAGTTGTGGACAGTTGCACATGTGTGTTTGTTATGATTATATTACTTATGATAGAAAAATTGGGAGTTGACAACTTTGTTGCCAAAACAGCCAAACATCAGTCCAGTGCAACAACAGACGACATAGCAGCCAGCTAATCTTTAACAGCAAGATTGGCGTCTGTCTTTCAGCCTTTTATTTCACCAAGCTCTCAACAACAACTAAAAGTCAGTCCCAGATTTACTCTCATTCGACGGCCTCTTGCTGTCTCCTTTTATCTTTTTAGCCTCCTCTGTCATTGTCCATAGAGGCTGGTGAGCCTGGTTACATGGCCCACTTGCCCAGCTCAGGTTCTGGCACGACACCAGCTCGGTTCCCCATCAGTATTCTGCCTTAAACTTCCATAATGCCTGTGGTACGAACACTCAAACTCCCCAGGTGGTCTGAGCTCACAGTGTGGGCAGCCTGGCTAACTGAGTGAGCTAACATTGGCTAACAGCAGCTACAGTTCACATCAATTTAGTTTACTGTCCATCACTCACCGCTCATGTGCTGTATAGAGAGACAGGGTGGAGACATACAAGTTTCATACAGTTTCCTGAGGAAGGAGCCACCCTCTCAGGGTGCAAACAGAGAGGACAGAGGTTATAATGTGACATTATAGCCTTCAATTGTTTTTTATCTTGACATTTCAGCTTGGTTTCAGTTCACCACAGAGTACAACAGGCAGCTCGTCTAACAAACTGAGCTAACATAAGCTATAGTTCACAGCAGTTTACTTTACTGTCCATCACAAAACTCTGTCAATAACTTGAACAGAGCAGCTGGAGGACATCAGAGGTTAACACAGACAAAACATTTTCTCCTTAAGATATGATCCAATTTTACCAAAATGTTGTCGGTGTGTGACTTAGTGCTGTTAAGTGTTACGTACTTCTCGCAGGTGATTGTACCCAGAGCATTACATAATGCTGAAACAGGTGTACGGGACGCCGAGTGAAAATGTCATTCACCTGATTACAAGTCAGTGTAATCGAAATGATTTTAAACCTGTTATTTTATGGTAGAAAAGTTGCAAATGTGATTAAAATGTACCTCTTGTAGGTTCATATTTTATCCAACATAGTGTTGGATAACAAACCGTAACAGACTGTGTGTTTCAGGGTAGCTTCCCATTTTCATCCACCAAGGCCAGATTGTTTCCATCCAGACATTTATTATGTATTCTTCTCTAAAAGCTGATCATCAGAGCGAGGTCTGCATTAGTACACATAACATTACTCTGCTACACTTCAGCTACAATTGCTATTTTTCTCTTAGGATTCATCAGAAATATATAACCAGCCCCTCATAACTGAGCTGACTCCTGTGCACGGCTCTGCTTAGCGGCAATCTGTTCACCTTCTCGTCTCCACTGCACAATTCAGACACACACACACATTCAAATAAAATAATTTGAATGCGCCATCGTAATAGTTATTGAAAATATAGAAATGCTCACTCACCACCTGTGGGCTGTGTTTAGTGAGACAGGGTGAAGATCTACATGATAACACATGCTAAGTTCCTCATTTTTCTCCTTGATCAGCCATCCTGCAGTTTCCTGAGGAAGTAGCCACCCTCTCAGGGTGCAAACAGAAAGGACAGGGATAGTAACGTGACATTTTAACCTGCAATTATTTTGTCTTCTTGACATTTCAGCTTGGTTTCAGTTCACTTCTAACAACAGACGAATTCTTCTGCACAAACAAGGCGTAGGATCGTACCTGCATGCATTTACTGTATTTTCATAACTGTAAAGAGTGTGTTGCATTGAAGGGAGTGATTGATGGTGCCCGTGCTAGTACCATTGACACGGTCAGTTCTCTGTGGGTCCAGGGTGGCGGTGTGATTGATGTCTTTGCCGTGAGCTCTATACTGCCAGCATTTCTCTCCGACTGCCAAACAGGTTTTGGGTGCTGGCTTCGGCTCTAATATGGATCCAAGCATGTTGAGATTCATTCCAAGCCCTAACTTCAACCAATCTACTGTCCTTGAGGTGTTCTTCTCAAAAAGAACAGGGTTATCCAAATTGTTGTCATCTAAACTTCTTTCGATGGTTGGCTTGTTACTGACAAAGCTGTTTGTGGGTAGCGTTGAGAACTGAAAGATAAAGTAACACTACACGGGAGAGCATAAAATAAATGCTGTGCACATCACACATCAGTCATCTCCAGCAAAACACTGCTAGCAATGAGAAACCACAGAGATGAGCACAAGACATCAAGAATGTTTTTTTGTGTGTGCGTAAAAAAACCCTTTTGAATTGCACATAATGAACCGTGCTGATGTTTCTCTGAATAACACAAGGACATTCTGCCGTAACACATGTCTGAAGAGGAAGAGAAAATGAAGAGATGAGCAAAAAAACTAATTTAGACTCCTACTTTATTTAGACCTGTGGGAAATGTTAGCGGATAATAAAACACTCCATTGGAACACATGAGATGGGAAATGTGCCTCTGCTCTGAGGCAAATGTCTAGAGGGCCTAATTACAAGCAATCAGCTCAGGCTTTGTAGCAAATCTAGCCTGAACAGTCATGCAGTCATGGGGCCACATATTGGAACAAATGGTCCGATACAACAAACCAAAACAAAGGTACTGCAGGCAAGTTTTCATCCAAATATAATGCAACGCTTCTGTTTCCGCTACATTTTATGCAATACTTCCATACTTACTCTTGGTCTTTTGAGTACATGAGTGCGTTCACACTGTCTGTATTGTGAGTACCCTAATGGTGAACTCATAACACTGACACTTCTCGCTCTCAGTGGTCGCCATTTTGGCTACATAGCAGAACTGGAGGGACCACCGGTATTGAGGAAGCTGATGGAGCTGAAGTGGTTGCAGTGAATGTCGCAGTATACAAGTATACAAATGTAAATTGTACATATGTTTCATATTTATGTTTCAGCAGTCAAACGTTGGCGCTAATGCTCTTCCCGGTTGCAATTCGGCAACAAAGAAGAAGAAAAAGTGCACAACGGTGGTACTTGAATTGAGACAACACTACCCTGCCGAAATTAGTGCACTACGCCAGGAAGTACATCGTGTACACAGTGTACTACAGCTACAGTTTGTCCATGAAAGTGTTTCCTGATCAGAAGCCTGTTGACAGGAACACATACATGTCATGGTTTGGGTTAAAATGAATACTTCCTTAAGGTTAGCAGAGCTTCGTCATCATGGTGAAAATAATAAACATGGGGTTAAGGTTCGGCAACGATCATGGTCA
This sequence comes from Argyrosomus regius, assembly GCA_946959425.1. Taxonomy (NCBI): domain Eukaryota; kingdom Metazoa; phylum Chordata; class Actinopteri; family Sciaenidae; genus Argyrosomus; species Argyrosomus regius. The sequence goes on along the minus strand of OX336897.1, from coordinate 8,201,940 downwards.
TGCTACAAACTGTCTCCTGAACATATTTTGTTGTTCTTCTTGGGAGGAAAGTCTTTTCTGACGCTTCGACTCATATTTAGTTAAAATGGCGCACTTAATGTCACTAGATTGCATAAAAAGGCCATCATCTTTAGGACGTTTGCTTCGTCCGACTGACCAAGCTTTGGCCAAATGTTTGCTTTACAAAGTCACTCTCCATCTTCTCCACCTTGGCCTGGTGTGTTGTGACAGACTGCGGCCACTTGCGTCCCCAGAGAGCTTCTGCATTTCATACCCGGCTGGATGATCCAAGACCGGGAGCGCTGTTGATGAAGGTCGACATGGGGATGTTTCTGCCTCTGGCACAACAGCCTGCAGGAGGCAGGCAGCGTGTCGCTACAAGGCAAATCTTTGAGGCTACCTGTCTCACATAACCTCAGGCCTAACCTCACCTCCATCTGTCTGTCTGTTCAAGTGTCATGACTGTTCCGTTTCACTAATTTATTTAAATTATTGTATATCTTCCTCACACTCCATTGCTACTTTTCCCTGTTGTCTTTTCCTTAATTTACTGTTACTAAACAGGTCTTATGACAGACTTTCTCTCTCTCTGCCTCTTTCTGTCCTCCTCGCTCCACCCACCTCGTGTCTGCTGAATCAATAATAAATGATCTGAGAGGCTTGGCTCTCTGCAGCCGCTCTCTCAGGGTTACTGGGGAGAATCAGACAATGCTCCAGGTCCTGGTACAGCAGCAGGTTTACAGTAAGACAATGAAGCCGAGGTGACACACAGAAAAAGACATGCTCATTGTTCCGTACTGAAGAACATTAACGGATGTGTGCATCGCCGCGCAGCCGACCTTCAAGCCTCCACTTGTCGCTCCTCGACACAGCACATGTATCAAGGCGTGCAGTACGTGGACAGCTCCATCTGAAATACCATGGGGGGGCTGTTGCTCTGAGGTGCCTGCTGTGTGCTCACTTCCCACAAAAACCTGGATCCTAAGGCCCTCCTCATGTTCACATGCTGGTTTGAACATGAGCCTAATCCTTTCTCTCTCTCATGTTGTTAGATCCACCCTGCTGAAGTGTCCTTGAGCAATGCACTCCAGGGATGCTGTTCTGTTGCAGATCCCGGTGAGATAGAGAGAGGACCACATCTGTGTTACTCTCAAAATCTATTATGCAGGCATCAAACAACATAAAAACTAATTGCCATGTAATTCAATCAGTTCTCCTGAAACAGCCTATTTTCTTTCATTAAACGGTTAGCCAGGTAACATCCAGATGTGAATTTCATGAAAATCTGCAAAAGAAAATGCAAAATAATGTGTTTGCAAACATTTTTGAACCTCAGCTAAGAGTAAAAACATTCTTGCGGTACTGGAAGTTTTCTTTTCTTTCTTTTTTCGGCACTCAGATGGATGGAAACACGCACGTGTTTAGCCACAAATATCAAACGTTCAGGACGCATTTACACCTGGTTTTAACACTCGATCTGTATAATACAACCTCAGAAACGCATCTGATCTACACCTGCTGCTAATTAGTGTTCATAAATATCTAAAATCTGTTCATTTGAGCTCAATTCTGAATATACAGTAGGTTGCCTGATGAAGGTGGAGCTACAACCTAATGTCCACTCAATCGGAACCAAATCTTAGATAGTTTTGTTGGACTCAAACATTTGGAGATCCACGTGAAATCAGATGGGGAAGCTGCAGTCATGGAGTTTCAAGGTAATAGTGGCGTGAACATCGGTGGAGAAAAATCTCTAAATAGCTTCCTCAGAACAGAGGCTCTCCAGAGAGGAGAGTCTTTCTTTGGGCTCTCATACATCATGAGAAGGATGTCAGTTTGTCTTCAAAGGAAAGTGCCGACACACTAAAGTCAAGAAGATTCTGCACAGCTACAAGGGCCTCATGCAGTCAGTGCACCAACCTCAGAAGCCGACCACTACCAGTATAAAGAATGGACGCCGTATCCGTGATGTCACCCATAGATTTGTAAAGCTCAGAGTGTGTTGACTCTGGCTGCCGCCATGTTGGTTGTCCTGCTTCTTCCTCCTCCCAGCTAATCTTAAAATCAGCAAAGATGTGGACCTGAGGCGACACAGGTTTTGTTCACAAAAGGTAACTTTAATACTCACGGCATGAGTTGAACACAAAGGATAGACACAGAGACATATAACGACAAACTAAAAGGCGGCTGGTGATCTAGGCAAAAATACAAATAAAGATTCAACAACTAAAATGTAGAACTAAGAACTAAACAGCGGCAAGAACAAAGGTAAGAGTCAGACACAATCAGTCGCCATCAGACACATAATGCACAGACTAAGAAACAAAGGAAACACAGGAACTAAATAACCATGCAGGACGCCGGGTGAGACAAATCAGGGACGGGCACATAATCAAAAATTAGGCGGGAAAACAAGGCAGGAAGTAGAAATGCAAGACACAGACAAAACAGGAAACGCAAAACAAACTCAGAACGGTTACACAAACGACACCTACCTGTCAATCAAAGTGGCCACGCTGTTAATTCTGCATAACTTTAATCCTTAATATAATTTGAACAGGTGAGTTAAATATAAATTCACCCTCAGTACAGTTGTCATGAACATGGAAATTAGCTATAGAGACCAAAACAGTTTTTTGTACCAGGCTGTAAACATGTTTATTTCTGCTGTGAAGTTGGACATTTTAGTGTGGGGGCTTATGGAGATTGACTCATTCTGTAGCCAGCCTCAAGTGGACGTTTGAGGAACTGCAGGTTTTTGGCCACAGAGCTTGCCGCTTGAGGCTTACACATGAAAATGTTTACTGCTTGGACTGTAGCTGCTCCTGTAGACGTCTAAACATGCTTTCAGTTGTTTGTTTAAGAGGGATGCACACACAGAGGTTGGCCCGATGTCATGTGATACTCCCATCAGTCACTGCAGTGTCGGCCAGTGAAGGTATCAATCCCCACGAGAGCAGCCCCACCTCAGTTAATCATGATAGCTCTGATTAGAGCGTTCATTTAACCCCAGTTGAAACCCGGTGTTGCCTTCTCGGGGAGAATCCACTCACAATCAATAAGAGTATTATGTTAATTCATGAAATTAAAAACAAAAAAACAAACTGTGCAATCACTTTACAGGTCTTGTTTAGAGTTAGTGAAACTGTAAATGTGTTTGTGTGAGCAGCGAGAAGAACCCGCCTACCACAAACTGTCTCAAAGTGACACAACACTTTCCAAAGTGTTACCGTCTGCCTGCCATCACTGGCACCGAAATGTTTCACGCTGCAAATGTGTAAAAACTCTGAATCTTTTAAGCTTCTTTTCACTGTTGGAACATGAAACTACTCCACAAATGCAGATAGGGATACAGTTAGAGGTACAAGGCTTGACATTTTTGCTTATTTTCTCAGTAAATGTCAATAACAGCATATATTTAAAAAGGGAAAATACCAGCACACAGGAGAGAAGCTGCTGGGGAGAAGTGTCTTAAAAGTAAAAGAGAAGCGGGGAGAGAGTCATTTATTATCGTGAGTTAACACTGAGCATTACATAACGTCCAGCCTTTGCTGGGATTGGCCTTTATAGCAGAACGTGTCTCATTTTGGAGGAGCACTAATTAGCTGGAGAGAAAAAAAAATAGTCCGACAAAATGAAGTTAAAATGGATGTTCTAGGCTCAGAGTCGACCTCTGACACCTCCTGGCAAACTAAACGGTGAAAAATGACATCACAATTTTTTAAGTGTCTCTTATTTATTTCAGCGGAGCATTAAGTGGTAAAAGACTTTGTTTTATGGAATCTGTGTTTCTCATCAGAAAAGAGAAATAAATGTTTGAAATGGTCCTTGAATGTGAAGGAAACAAAAAGTCTTATTTACTGCCAACAAGCTTTTGTCACATGTACCCAGAAGTGACAGCAGGGGGCCAATTAAACACTCAAACCTTGCAGCACCATAAATAATTCAACTCTTAAGAATGAATGCAAAAAATGTTTCCCAGTCTTACTGTGTGCAAAGGAAAAGAAAAGTCTATAGATCTTGCTAAAGAACCAAGAGTTGATACGTAGAAAACATTTTTTTTTCTGTTTTTTTGCTTCAAAATATGTAAATATGCTACGCGGTAAATCTGTTTCCCTTTTCAGCATCCATATCTGCGTTTTCTCAGTGAAGCTGGTGAGATTTGAAGCATTGACCAGAACAGCCGCAATTAGCCCTGGTGACCATGGCACACACGGACTGCGTCGCATCTGTGTCCGATGGAATGTAGCCGTTATACTCAACATGCTGCAAATGCTCACTTTTGGCATATGGCATATGACTAAATACATTTAATTCACTGCTTCTCAAACTGTGGTATGTGTACCGCTGGTGGTAAGCAAGTCAGAACTGCTCATTGGCTCATTAAATTGGTGTCTTTAAAGACTTTTTGACATTTTTACCGACAAAAAGCATCTAGGTGCACGTTTAGCAACTTTCTGAGCAGTCCTTCCCCTTCGCTTACTTAAGGTGAGATGCTTATATTTGTGTGCCCTCATGTGGCTGCACCGTGTTTAATGATGGCAGGAGAGCAGCAGCACGTTCAGTCGACCAATCAGCCGCCGGACAGACAGGGGAGAGGTGAATGTAGCTAGCGGCCAATCACTGTTTGTCTGGGGAGATCCTTCTGCTTCAGTTTGTTCTAAATAATTCAAGTTTTTTTTTTAAAAAACAGCTTTCATAAAATGTTTTTGAGGATTTGGATGCATATTGATGAGCTGATGGCACAGTGAATAATAATAATCACAAGTGAGAAATGCTTACTTGTTAACTCGAGGCTAACTGAGCGAGCTCGAAACAGACGCACTGACCATGTGTGTTTGTGTTCAGCTCGTCCTCTGACTGATGTCATGACTCACCGTCAAGTCTCTCTCCAGCTTCCTCGTCTCAGTACGTTCATGAAGCAGATTCATTAAGCTCTGGTATGTGCGTGGAATGTTTCGCCGAGTTGAAGCTTTTTCAACTTCTGTCAAAACACACATCTGCAAAGAAACACTAATCATTTGTTTTTGTTCACTTTTCTTCATTTTCTCCAAAGTCGTGATTGTAAACTCGCATCAAACTTCCACTCAGCCTTGCTCTGCTGTGTTTAGCATTCAGTTAGCCAAAGATTAAGCCAGGACAGAGCAGTTCCACTTCTGATCCCCATGTCTTATGTTGATTTTTTTTCATTTCATTTCTCTGCAAAGCCCTTTGCGGCACAATCTTGCAGGAGACACCCTGCATGAATAAAATTTGATTTGATTTAACAGCCATCTATTTCTCTGGATACCTGTGTTGAGAGTATTTGTTCCATTTCATCACACTTACTTTTTATTTCATCATGTGTGTATAAAAGAGCAGAGTGGGAATGTGCTCAACTCAAAAGTCTGGATAAGTTACAAAGGCTCTTCAGGATAACCCGATACAGACACAAAAACATACGTCGTGATTCAGTTATTTATGAATATATATACAATCTTTGATGTAGACAGATTTAAAATCCAATTAATGCGTCTGTAGAGTCCACTATCAGTACAGGAAAGATTCAGTAGGAGGAAGGAGGAGAAAATAAAGGATATGCGAGAGGTGCAGAACACTCGACTGTCTGCTCAGCTTGAGGAGACAGATTACGGTGCTAAGTGGAGGTGAACGTCTCTCAGCCTCAACATGGAAATGAGACCCAACAGAGGATGCAGGGGGATCGAACCGATGGGGGGAAATGGGATGCTGGAAGAAGAAGAAGAAGAAGAAGAAGAAGAAGAAGAGGAAGAAGAAGAACGTGAGAGTAGGTAAAAAAATGGCTGAACGGGGGAAATTTTTAACCTTGACCTGTCTCACCTGAGAAAATAATGACACAGCGGATAAAAGGACTGACCTGACAACACAGAGTCAATAATCAACACACCGGATGATAGGAAACCTCAGAGTTTCTCTGCAGTCTTGGTATTCTGGCATAAAACACATTATGTAACCTACTGGTTTTTCAAACTTTCAAATATGATTTCGTTGCGACGCGTTGCCTTCCTTCTCCGTCTATTCATTTTGTCTCCGCGAAGAACATTTACAGCAAAAAATACCGAGGCAACGAGGTGACCTTGGTGCTGCTTTACGGTGCCGAGCCGCAGAAAACTATTCTCTGAATGACGGGGATTTTTGTTTAAGGATGATCAGAGAAAAATTCTGACCAGAATATAATGAAACTGTAACCATAGCAACGGCTCTGCTAATAATGAGGCATCTGTCAGAAGGCCCGTCTACCTTTGTCTGTTTCATGACAGCGGGATGAAAAGACAGGGAATGAATTCCTTTGATTTCACCGGTTTAATAGGACCTGCCGCTGGAAAGAGGATGAACCTGTGCTGTGTTACATGAAGTCAAAAGGGACCGTGACGATGATGATGAGGGGGGCCGGGCGGCAGGAGCATGAGGAGGCAGATCCCCCACAGATACATGCTCTGTCCCCTCATGTTGAATCACAGGCAGACAGTTTGTTTCCGATCAAAGGGACAACTCTCTGCTTGTGCGAGAAAGTTTGCTGCCAGTCATTAATGTTCGGTTAATGGGGAATAATTAAATTATTTTGTGTCACATAAGCCTGGGAACCCACAGGGCTCCAACCTGGAGCATCCGTGGTAACTTTGAACATGAAAAAACACTGAAAATCAACTCTTTAAACAACACGCCGTCTCCGTGTTCACTGGACAAACATTCAGCCCTGGTGGCTGCAGACTATATTACAGCAATAATAATAAGCACATTTATTCTGTACTTAAGTACAATCATGAGCTACTTATCCTTTACTTGAGTTTTTCCATTTTATGCTACATCTCAGAGGGAAATATTGTACTTTTTACTGCTCTACAATTACAGCTTTAGTTACTACTTCTCAGATTTTACATAAAAATATATGTCAAACTTACAAAACACACAATAAAACTTTAAAGTTAAATCAGTGGTTTAAATCCTTTTTGTCTCTTTGTGACCCTGAGTTGTTTCTGTTACAGCAGAGTGTTAAACTTTACAGATATTCTTCATTTTCTTTTGGGGGTGGCAGTCACACAGTCTGTCGGGATTTGGCTTTGGGAACCGGAGGGTGGCCGGTTCAAGTCCAGCATGGACTCCAACAGCTCTGTGTGGCTGCCCATCACTCCACCATCTCTCCACATTTGTCTATGAGACTTAATAACAAAATAAAGGTTTGATACTCAAAAAGGCAAAATAATCCAAAATTGCACCAAAAAATGCAAAAAGAAATACAAATTTGTGGAGAAGTACTAAAACGTGGAGAGGAACCTAACAGTTTATTCATCCATCCATTCATTATCTGTAACCGCTTATCCTCATCAGGGTCGCATGGGGGTTGGAGCCAATCCCAGTTGACATTGGGCGAGAGGCGGGGTACACCACCTGGATAGGTTGCCAACTCACCACAGGGCTGATACATGGAGACCATTCACACTCACATTCAAATCCTACGGGCAATTTAGAGTCACCAATTAACCAATTAAGTGCATGTCTTTGCACTGTGGGAGGAAGAATGGGGAGAACCAGGAACCTTCTTGCTGTATTGATGTATTAGTAATAACGACCTAATGCCACAAGAACGCAAACATTTTCTGCAGAGCAATAAAAAAAAATACCTGGTACTTTTAAGCAAAAAGGTTTTATTGCTTCTTCCACCCCTGCTTCTATACAAATCTTCGGATTGCCAGTGGCAGCACTGAAGGCACCGCGGCTGAGATGCACTCCAGTCAGTGAGTAAGGAAGAATGTTTCACTTTACATGATTTGTATTGACTTAAATGGAAGAAACCTTTCTCGGCAAATCCTGTTGTTTGTAATTTTTCACCTTCCTAACATTGTTTTTTTCCCCCACTGAGAAGACTGCTCACAATCTGGTGAGTGACTGAAAGATTCTGCTCCCATAAGGCACGCAACTTTGAGGATAAAAATGCAGTAAACAGTGAACAGTGTGATTAAAGTTTTTAATCTTTTTTGTTGTTTTGTTGTTTGTGACAAATTCATGTTGTGAATGGTCTTAAATATGTTTGAACAAAAGCTTTGCTTGCCTATTGAGCCTGTTTATCATATTTAAACTCTCAAATGTGCAGCTAAAACACGCACTGAAGCTCTGTGGATTTTTAAATCCATTAAAACAGGACAGTACAAACATCTTCAGGTTATGCCCAATGCTCACATTTGAATGCTCAACCTCTGTGCATCCAGGTTGCACATAGAAATGAGCTGAGTTTAGGAGGAAACTTTCATCACAGCCAATCACACTGGATCTTTAAAAGCAGAGCTCTCTGCACCAAGATGCACAGATCGTTCAGTAATTAAGGTCTGAAGCAGCTCTACACTTTTTTTTCCCCAATCGAAATCAACTCTTTGGACATTGTTGAAGCTCCTGATGTCACCATATTTTCCAAGTGTATCGACAGCCGCACAATAAACACATTTGAAGCTATAAAACATACATTAATGGGCCATTATAAGTATTTTTTGGAACACCCTCGGTGGGTGAAAAATGAAAGCAAGAGAAGAAATATGAAGAGAATTTTGGGCAAATCAAATTCCCTCTGATGAAAAATGTGAAAACCCATGCTGACCTCCCTCGGGGGGGCTCCTGGGAAATGCTTTCACTCAGGGTCTTTCAACTGCAGCAAAGCACAGAGACCTTTGCACGGCGATCAGATACGAGGCCTGCTGGCACAGGACACGATGTGGGAGGGAGGCTGAACAAGGGAGCGACACGCTGCGTTTGCTTCCAATTTACTTGAAAAAAAAAAATCTTATTGTTTTAAATCACAGACACTCCTCTCTGTGACGTCCTGAAGCCCCCTGCGACACACATTATGGTTTCATCTTACCCTTTTTATATCAGATATGTGTGTCTCTCTACTCTATACCTCGCACACAAACTGTTACTGCCATAATGTAGCAGCTGCAGATGATTTTGGAAATGAAATCAAAGTATACTGATGTGTATGTTTTGCATGAGATAAGATAAGATGCAGGTGTTAAAGAGTCTGACAGCTGTTAGAATGAAGGACCTGTGGTAGTGCTCCTTCTTACATGGTGGGAGTAGCAGTCTGTTGCTGAAGGAGCTGTTTAAGGCCTCCACAGTCTCATACAGGAGGTGAGAGGAGTTGTTCATGATGGATGTCAGCTTTGCTAACATCTTCCTCTCCCCCACTTCCTCTGTGGAGTCCAAGACAGAGCTGGACCTTTTGACCTTTTTTTTTTTTTTAGTCGTTTCCTGTCCCTCTCTGTGCTTCCTCCTCCCCAGCAGACGACTACGTAGAATAATGGAGATGCTATCACAGTGTCATAGAAAGTTTTTAACAGAGTCCTTCACACTCCAAAGGACGTCAGTCTGCTCAACAAGTGGAGACAACTTTGACCTTTCTTGTACAGGACTGACTCTACATAGGACCTTTCATGTTTTTTCACACCCACTGCACTTCATACTTGAACCGAGAGGGAGAGGTTAGGGGTTTTCAGTCGGTTGCAATCTGAAACTTCACCACTGGATGTCACAAACTTCTACACACTGGACCTTTAACTATGAACAAGCTGCTTAACAGCACAAAAATACTCGATAATTACTCATTACTCACTTTTTGTGCACTCCAAGTGAGGTGGTGCATCAGTAACGCCTCATGACTATCTGATCATTATTTATCCTTTTTGAGCCCCCCAAACATTTTTTTTACATTTCATAAAAAGAGGAATTTTATTTAGAAAAACACTAAAAAATGATTTTTGGACATGTAGTTAACATGTCAAAAGAGATAAATGAACAGTTAACAGTGTGCGGAAACTCCTTTCCGCTGTGTCTTCAAATGTTTTTTGGACGCTGTACAGGAACAAACAGGAGGTTTCTGCCTGGATCTCAGGCTGCACGCAGACTTGAGAGGCATCCAAAGTTCAGTGATAACTCCAGGCCAAGGCAATACAACGGTATAAGCACAATCTTCAAAATCACCTCTAAAACGTTAAAATTGGAGAGGTATGGCTCTTTTACCTCTTTTTTTATATGAAGGCATTAAACAACATTTTGCAGAAGCCGTGGTGAGAAGAAATAAAAGTGTGTATAATCGTCAGGGGCCTCATTTTAGCCTTAGAACAGACAAAAAGCATGACTGAACAAGCTTTTTAGTATGCAAGCAACTATACTCCAGTGTTGCAATGCACCAGTCCTGTCATTCATGCTAATCATCGCCAGCAACTGAGACAGAAAAAAGTATTTCCAGTGGAGTGTAGGCACTCATAAACTCCTTTCAGCTCATCTTACGCCCATCCCGGTCCACTGTGACACATCTTCCCCCCCTTCTGCAACAGTTAACAAGCTCTGCTCGAGCAGGTGGAGGAGGAGTGAGCAGCGGGTGACAGCTCTGGTAACGCGTTAAGGGCTATCAGGAGTGGTCTTGCTGCACCTGCTTTAAACCCTCCTCCTCTGTTTCGCATAAAGGATGCTGAAAAACATTGACTTTGGCAAAGATTACAGCGCTCACTTCTCACTTCTAATTAATCCAGTGTGAGCACTGTTGCATGAACGTAGAGGGCACACCCACTCATGCGTGCACACAGGCAAAAGATATGCAAAGGAATAAGGAGTAAGGAGGTTGAGGAAGCATACGGGGGCTGTTTTCTATCACATTATACGTCTTAATGCTTGAAAAGCAGAGCTGAGAAACAAGCAACTCTGACTTACTTCTATTTACCTGCCCTGTACCTGACCTGCCAGGAACAATAAACAGCTGCATGTAGGCGTGTGTTGGTGTGTGTGTGTGTGATCAGAACACACACCTGCCACAGACAGAGGCAGAGCCGACACCAGGCTTTGATGACCGGAGGCTGAAAAGACTCTTCTGGTGTGAAAATGGCCTCCTGACTGACGCATGGACATAATAACCCGGGATAAAAACTTGCCGTGCACTCATCCGCACTCAATATTTCAGATGGACTTTAAAGGCGCGGACATTGCTGCTGCTGGTGGTGCTGCTGCTGCTGTGCAGGCTTGTAATTTGTGATGCTGCAGTGCTTCATGGAGTAAAAAGATATAAAAAAAAAAAAGAGTTGGATTCATCCAGCCGAGAGGAGACGAGCTGACACAGATATTTCTGATGACAAACATGTTAAAGGAGAACAAACCTCTGGCTGTGCAGCTGATACTGTACGAGCTCACCCCACCTACCCAGGATGCTGCAGAGTGGCCAGGGGGACAGAGCAAGGCATTGGCATTTACCCACAGGTCTCTCACTCTTGCATTAGCATGACAATCATATACACACGGGTGACGTATAGCAGCAAATGGTGTTTAGAGCTGAGAACAAAAACACATAATCCCCCAGGTTTCAATTATACGATTTAATTATAGCAACAGCTGAGCACACTGCATTCATGTCTGCCGTGCGGTATCAAGCCAAACACATGTGCATACTATGACTCAAGGGAAAATATATGCTAAGTAATGCAGAGGCAAGAACAATAGGCCAGTGTTTCTTGAGTACTTTGCAGTGATACACAGGGGGAGTTAGATCGTGTTCTTTGATGTGTTTTCTTTCCATCCAGCTGTTTCTAGGTTATTTTATTGAGTCTTTCTGTTTACGCTGCAGCTGTATGATAGCTTAACAGACCGTTTGACAGTCTTGATTTCAGTGTCTTTTGATCACAATTTGATTCAGCAGAATTATTTATTACCAGAATAATTCATGACATGCAGCCGATTACACTCTGGTGGTCGAACGTTGAAGTCAAAACAAAGTTGAAGAGAGCAGAAATCATCTCAATACTGTAATTTAAAGAGAGGGTTTGTGTTGATTGTGCTTTCGGCCTCATTAAATACATGTAAAAATAGGCCACATTAAATTGTTGCTTATGTGTGGGAAAAAAAAAAAAAAAAAAATCGCATAGACCAAAAGCAGAGCAGCCTGGAGTCAGCATTTATGGGAGTTTGCGGCTGCAATCTGTTTGATTCAGCAGCTGATTTACTGAGGCAGCGGCTCATTATGCAGTCAGCTCCTGGACTGATCCTGGTACTGAACCTCCAGACTCAGTCTGCCAGTGAAGGAGAGCTCATAGGAGCAGTTCAGAGGTCGGACTTGTGTTAGATCACTAAGCACAGAAAAGAAGTGTTAAGGCAGTGATGTTGATCACACGATATTTACTGGTGGCCAACTCCACCATGATGACTCAATAAATTCTCCTAAAGAAATATCATCTTTATATGTAATTATTAATATATTAGGAGGAGAGGAGGTGAAGTTTAAGACAAAGACAAAATTAAATGAGGTCACTTCCTCTAATTTCCATTCATTCAGATCCACTCTGTGTTTCTGAAGAGCCGTTGTGAAGCTGCCTCCCGGCTAATCTAAAAATCGGCGAAGACGTGGATCATGTCTGGGACTGGGTGCTCAAATAAGCCACCTGTAACAACACCCACCTGTCAATCAAAGCGGCCACACTGTTAAATCTGCATAACTTTAAGTTTTAATATAATTTGAACGAGTGAGTTATATATAAAAAAACCTCAGTACAGTTGTTATGAACGGGGAAATTAGCTATAGAGACGAAAACAGTTTTTTGTACCAGGCTGTAAACATGTTTATTTCTGCTGTGAAGCTGGACATTTTAACATACGCGCTTATGGAGACTGACTCGTTCTGTAGCCAGATTTAAGTGGACGCTTGAGGAACTGCAGTTTTTGGCACTTTGCTTCACTTCACAGCCACGGAGGGGAATAGTCGACGATCAAATGCAGGCGCAATGAGGAGTGATGCAACCACTCGCAAACTGTCTCCAGCCTGAAGTATCTGCTTGATAACAGCACATGTTTGGGGCCGAATCCGTCACATCTGCACCCGAAAAACAGACTGTAGCACGTAGCGCTCAGTTTTAAAAATGCAGAGGATGGATGGAAAGAGTTGAGGGCTCACGTACTGTACACAGGGCTAAATTATGTTGAACAGAGCCGTGCACAAGAGAGACTGACACCTGCTACAACTTTGATTCCCCATTTGAGATAAAGAACAAAGATCGAGGGTTTAAGCTGCAGTTCTCACTCGCTGCATCTGATAATAAAGTGGCTCCTGTGCTGAATTATTAATAATAAGTGCTTTTCTTCCACAGAACAGGGATCAGTGCCCCACAGGGGGTCCTCTGAGTTGCCAGCGCCATGAAAATCCTAACTGCAGTACTTTGTTCAGCTGTAATTCTGATATCCCACATCGGCTTTGTAATGCACTCCGTCAGTGGAAATATCCATTGTCATGGTGCTTAAAAATGTTCTTCTATATATTACTGTGCTTTGAAGTAAACTTTTATGGTGCTTTGGGACAAAATGCACATGAGGAGAAGGTTCTTGTCCCCGTTAGAGACTCAAGTGTACCAGAGAAGGGCTTCTTTTGATTTGATTCATTTCACATTCAAAAGGCGCTGGTTTGAATTTGGCTGCCGAAACATTGCTGTCTGCAGTATGTACGTGTGACAACTACAGCATGGTTTAAGTTGAGGAAAGACAAATAGACTCTGCTTAAAGTGTAATTAAGGTTAATTAACAACAATAACGTGTTTAATCCACTAAACATGCACCTGTGTTGTCATGTAAACAAACCACGTAGCTATCAGCTGTGTGCTCAGATCAGACCAGAGACTCACTCAAGTAAAAGATGGATGAGTACTTCTTACATTTGCACTTTTTGAACAGAAAACATTTTTATATTTAGATATTTAGACATTTATACGGAAAGCCCTAAGTGGTCATGCATTCATACATTTTATTTCCCCGGTTTTCTCGTGATAACGAGGTATTATCTTGAAATAACAAATGTTGTTATCGCGAGATAAAGGGCTAATTTTCTCACAATCTTGGGCTAACAAGACTTTGTTTGCCCGGTGTTAACCTTTCCAGCTCGGCTAGAAGATGTCGAAGTTTGTGCCAACTTCAGGGTTAACCCCCTTTCACTTCCCACAGTAGTGAAATGACACATGGGAGCTCAGGAGTTGACTTTGAGACACTGTTGACTTTTATTTAATTGTGTACTGAAACACACACTGTGCATTTCTTTCTAACCAAACTTCCTCTGCTAACCTGCTCTGCCATACATTCACTCCGCTCTGCTCATCCTTGACCACTCACATCTTACACACTGCTCTTCCCCAAGGGTACTACACTACTGTTATAACACCGGGATAATGACATAATTATTTTCTCGAGACAACAGAAGGATAGTCAAGTCTATATCAAGATCAGTTAAGTCTCGGAGCAGGAGTATATCCATTCACAAAGCTAATAGTTGACCTGTTTGGGTATGAATTATAATTTGCTGGAATCTTAAGCCGGTGCATCTGTTCACAAGTTCAGCAGCATAAAAAAGTTCCTCAGTAAAAGAAGAAAGAGCAACACTTGAAAGCAGAATCGTCTTTTAACTTCTCGTCTCAGCTTTGCACCACTCAGTCTCTTGATGATTTATCTAATATCAAGGTATCAAGTATAATATACTGTATAACATATAAAAAACATGTCTTTCTCTGCAGGTTTCACTTGGTAACTTTCCAAGGAAACTGAGTTTAAAATGAAATTGTGTTTCAACATGCTGGATTTGTTTCTTTTTTTAACCTAAAGGGAGTTGTGGGAGTGTTGAGAGGTCATGAAAATGTAATAAATCTAATATTATCATCATCCAATTCGAAAGTCTGCCAAACTCTCAAAGCCCTTTGGTAGCTGCACTGACATTAGCTCTCACTTTCCTCTGTACTCCTGACAGACTCCAGACTTAAGTGCTGGTCTGAGCTGTCGGTGATAATTCCCCCTTTACTTTGAAGAGAAGGATTTACTTAAGTATGTGAGCGAATTCTGTAAACAGCCTCATGTTTTTACACTCTCTGATCCGAAACTTAAAATGCATGTAGTGAAGTCAGACGACGTGAAACAAGTATTGAGGTGGACGCTATTTTTCTTTATTCCCCCAGCTCACCTGGAGTGCCACAGCTCCAGCTAGGAACAGAAATGAGAAGCGTGCTACCCACATGACAGCAAGCAAGCTCCCGCTGGCTCCAGCTCAGGTACTATTTAAAAAAAAAAGGTAACACAGCAGCGTTCTGGCATGTACTGGAGAAGGTTTTGAGAAAGGTCCAAGCAAAGCCTCCAGTGCAGGGAGGCGTGGAGCAACGTGAGGAAGAGTGGCGAATGATCTGCCTTGGCCTGACATGCACCTTCCTCTGGGACTCCCTGACAGGACTCACCATCAATCGAGACGCATAGAGTTTCCAAACGTTGTTGTGCCTTTCATATCTTTGTTCTATTTTTGGTCTCGAGTCTTAAGTTGACTGTCATGTGCAGAGCAACGCCACTTTTAGGGAGTGAGGAGAGCTTCTCCTTTTCAGTCACTGGTTAGAAAAAATGCAGACATATCATCTGTTTGTCATCTGCTTCACTGACACTGCTGACTTTTTGCTATGTGACATCCTGTCAGCTTTGTGAATCAATCATGAGGTCAAGTGAAAGGTTGTTGGATGATTCATAAGCATTTTTTCCATGCAGGAATTAAAAAGTGTTTTGCTGAGGCACATCAGGACCAATCAGCGCACCCACACTACGCTAAAATCACACACTCGTCCTGCTTTGAACCCGTCAGCAGAGAGCGCGAGTGACAGATTAGAGATTCACCCCGACCCAAGTGATACCCGCATGTTACATAATCACACTTCCTTCAGCATCACACGGAGGGAACAGTTTAAGCTGACATGGATCTTCAGGTAAACTGCGCTGCTCTCCTCTTTTTCTTGCCATTTTAGCTTGAAAGCAGCAGAGACGTCCACATTGGTTTGATACATTATGGGATTTTTGTGCAGAGACTCTTGAGGGCAAACCCTGGGGAAAGACACTCTGCTCCCTCTACTCGTCTAACACTCTCTGTAGAACTGAAGTCATCTGAGAGGTTAGAAGAGCGAAGGAAGATGCTTATGTAAAGGGCGGGCACTTGAGAAATGAAATAGGAACCGATGGGGGATGTTAGGACATTGGAAAGCTGTGCGTACAGACACAAACATTTGGCCACAGAGGACACAAAAGGACAACAAACCATCATTGGCGAAGAAAACTGAGCTCCACTCAAATCCTTGAATCTGGAAAGCTGTGAGGCTCGCCATGTCACACTGCAGGACATGTGACGATGTGCTGCAGGAACACTGGTGTGATTTTGGAAGTCCGTTCAGCTCCGTGCCAAAGGACGTGTGTGTGTGTGTGTGTGTGTGTGTGTGTGTGTGTGTGTATCTGCTCAGGAAACAGTCAGAGCTTGTCTGAGGTTACATAAGGCCTGCAGGGGTTTGGTGTGAGCTGAGTACAGGTGAGGAAGACAGAGAAAGAAGAAACAAAGAAGTGGAACAAAGAAACTCAAGGAGCTCAAAGAAACTGTCACACAAAGAGTGTAACCGCTTGGTTTGATCGGGAATGATTGTTGTATAACAGTAATGCAGACTTCTACATGATGTGCTGATGTTTTTCAAATGTGTTTTTCAGCTACAGGTGAGCACAATGTCCAATAACATCCAATATTTACATAATACAAGCATAAAAAAGAAATCAAACCTAAAGCAAAATCAAACCGGTTTTATATAACTTAATCTATACCTCCTCTGATCTATTGTCTCTGCCAAGTTGTCAGTTGGTGTTTCAATAATTTCTAAAATAAAACATTTTCAACGTTGGCCTCAGTTCCACAGATACCAGCTCCTGTATCATCATTCTCCTTTTCTCCCAAAAATTTTTGAAAAAAAATTTTTTCCCCCCTAAGCCACCCCCCGCAAGCTGTTAGCTTAGCACAAAGACTGGAAACAAACAGGAAACAGTTGGTTTGGTTTGGTGGTTGGAGATTCAAAGATGCATTGTGATGCAGATGAGAAAGATTGTGCATCGAGTCAGTGACAGCACTTTGTAGCCTTCACAGATTATAGCCTACTAACATTGATGATGCCTCGGCTGCACAATAAAGTTCTAAAGCTGTGTTGTTAGGTTACATTGTTCTTTTGCATTGAATTTTGGGCGAAGAAAATGTGATTCATTCTCGACCTTTTTTCTAATTCACACATTCACACAACCTGTTATCCTCCTGGATGGTTTTAAATCTGACAACTTCAAGGTCAGAGGAGGAATTCGTGTTCTTATGTGTGCAGCTAAACTAAACTAAACTTTGACTCTTCGATAAGTTTGCTATAACATAAGACTCAGCGCCTGTCCTTGATTTGAATACAGTGTATGTTCGTTTGTTTGTTTGGTTTTAACAAAATATTATCTTTTAACCATTTTTCTTCAAATGTAGAAAGTAACCTTCTTATAATTGTATTCATGGCATATAACTTCTATACATATACTGTAAAACAGCTTCCACAAAAACAGCATGAAGCTCTGTAGCCCCGTGGAGAGTTGTGTGATTTACTCCAAAGAAAAACCGTCTTATTGACCCAGTATTCTGAAATATTAAACAATTTTCACACTTTCACCTTATTGATTGAGGAATCCAACCCGTATCACCCTGAACAGACAAAGTAAGAGCAAACTTATGGACGGCTAAATTAAAAATAAAAAAACAGCATGTGGCTCTGTTATGTATAAAGTCTGCTATTTTACACTCTGAAACCCCAAATCCCCGAAGCATAATTTAATATAGGGGAGACACATGTATCATAAAGTTGCTAGTACGTAAAATACCCAAGATCTTTGCATATTTTAAACTTGTTGACTCAGATCCTAATGCTCTCCCAGCTGAACCTGCTTCATAAAGAATACAGCGAGCACAGATAATCAGCTAAGAATTTAGGAGGCGCTGTCAACCTCGCCGTCCGACTATGAGAAAAGAAAGAGAACCATGTTTATGTACCGAGGTGGCTCAGACAGTTACTGGTGTTGAAAAGATGCAGCTTATCACATTGTTTTTTGTTTTTTTTTAAAAAGTGTGATCTCCACATCCAGATTACATCTTCTTGGTAATGTTTTCCACTCGTCGTGATGTTGTAGTGATTAAAAGCAAGATATAGCGTTAGTTAAAGAGCTTTAGAGGTGCTGGTAAGCAGACGTTGTATCAGTTTTCTCATCTAAGTCTTGACAACAAAGCAAATGAGTGTGTCCAATGTACAGTATGTGGTCTAAAGGTAAAGTTGCTATAGATGTTAAAGGTCCAGTGTGTCTGATTTAGTAGTATTTATTGACAGGAATGGAATACAATATTCATTAGCATGTTTTCATTAGTGTACAATCACATGAAAATAAGAATTGTGTTTTTTTTGTCCTTTATATCTAAAGTCTGCCATGTTGAACCACCATTTCTGTACATTAGAAGGAGAGGGTGAGACGTGGGAGAGTATTCATCTGGTTGCAATCTGTAACTTCACCGCTAGGTGCCACTAAATCCTACACAATGGACCTTTAAGCTGGAGACTGATAAAACACTCATTCACAGTGACACACTCACAGCGTTCACACAAACAGCCAAACAGCAGATCATTAACATAATGTGGTGACACTGCAGCCAGAAACATGATGAATGAACCCAAATTATAAAGATCAGCGATAAAGACTTATGGATAATCTTAAACTGATGTAACAGGTCATAAAAACAAAATGAAGACATTAGGAAATGATTAAATGTCATCAGTGGATCATCAACAAGTGAGTCAGATGTTTTTTTCCCTCAGCATTACGTAAATCTGTTTGGCTCCAGCTGACAAGGACAACTCTGCCTTTTTCTTGCTCTAACGGCTGCTGGTCTGTTTGTGCTGGAGAATATCTAAAAGTCTTCAACACTCAGGGGAGGGACTCACTCCACTGCTGCGCCTCCATGTCATCCAACACTGCAGGCATGGTTAAGCTTTGAGTTTCGGGTGTCTGTAAGCGTGGATGTGGGCAGCTTTGGGATTAGTTACATAACAATGAAGGTCGTGTCAGATCCATGAAGGATCAATAACAGAGGAACCCCTTCCAGTTTCTCTTTCCAGTACTGTAGGCAAAAAGATGCAAATGCTCTTTTTCGGTACACAAATAATCAATTCTGCGCCTGAAAAAAAAAAAAAACAACTCATAAAAATAGTCCGGGAACAAAAGGATTTGGATGAGCCTGTGGGAGTGCGGTCAGGGTTTTGAACATGAACATGTCCTTGAGATAGGAGATGACTCCATCATGACTCTACATATCCAATAATGCTGCGCCAGCAGAAACCTCTGCTCTTTCTCTGCCTTCTACCACAACAAAACATGGAGAAACCTCCAACGGCTCGATATGCCCATCGGGTATTGTCAATTTATATCTTGAGGGCTTAATGCCATCAAGAGCAAAATAAAAATTCCATAGAACATGGATGTATTATAGCTGAAAAGATGCTTCTATAAGGCAGAGAGAGTTATAGAATAGATGTAGCCTAATTATTACATCACATGTCCGGCTTGACTCACAAGCCTCACAGTCTCACTTAGCTTAGACTTGACATGTTTGCTAACTGTTGAGACAATGTTTCTGAACAGACTTATGGAAGACTTGCTGTTGGACAGTGGAGGAAAAAACTCAAAATTGAACCTTTGCTGATTGAACCGTGCTCAGGACATTTCTTCAGAAATTGCACGGCGTGCTGATGGATAAAAGCGGGGTGCCTCGAGCTCAAAGCAGCACATACAAAATGGTTCAAAAGATTCAAAACAATTACAAAAAGGTGCTTTGACCTGCTAAAAATGCATCATGTGTAAACACAGCCATCAAAGTTTTTGTGGGCGTCGGGAGTAACATCAGTGGTAAACGGGCAAGCCAGAGGCCAGATAAAATACCACAGCAAGGAAATAGAGAGGTCATGGTTCAGTAAAATACTTTCTCTTACATGTTTTAGTTTGTGAAAGAGAGTCTAATAGTAGAAATGTGTAGAAAGGTGCCTCCAGATAGAGATTTTGTTCCCTCATCAGCCTAGCTAACTAGCACTAAACGTAAAGAACAGCTGAGGCTGATAGGATACTATTCAATCTGCAGGTATTTAGTAATCAACAAATAAAAGTTTTGAGAGCATCAGAGGATCAGCAATGTCACAGTTCATCCCGAGGATGGCAGGAATCTGCATACCAAATTTCCTGGCAATCATCCAATGGTTCTTGAACCGTTTCACTCAAACCCACAAACCTCAACCTGTCGGTGATGCTAGAGGAGAAGCATCACCAAAGTTTATAGGATTGATCTTTTGCAGAAGAAAAATACTGTAAATAAACTGTTGTTTTTATGGTAAAAAAAACTGGCAGCTGTGGTTGCCAGAATTTTACCGGAATAAATACGGAATAACTTTTTCTAATGTCACGGTAAAAGGATATTAGTACTGTTGATTTCACCTTTAAGCTTGATGTTTTATTCCATATGTTATCGTATAAATACAAGTTTTTTTCATCAAAAGAAATGCTGTTTAAAATAGGGTTAGGTTTTGTCATTAAATATTACAGTATGGGTATCAAAAAACAAAATGTATGTGTGTACATCGTAAAAAAATGTCTAGATTTTACGGTAAAAAACTGCCAAACCATGACAGTAAAAGACCATAAAATATATAAAATAAAAGTAAAATATCTAAGTATGACTGCGTTTGCCTGTATACAGTAAAACACAGTCATATTTCAAAACCTTTATTTATTTGCAGTAGTATTACGTAGTAGTATTTTGTATTGGAGACACATAATTGTACGGTAAAACACTGTAATATTTAATGGTAGAATTTACTGTCTTTTACTGTCATGGTTTGGCATTTTTTAAAATATGGAATAAATCGCCAACCTTATACATGAAATCAACAGTACTAACATCCTATTACCCTAATATTAGAAAAGGTTATATTAGGAAGGTTATACCGTATACAGCTGCCCGTTTTTTACCGTAAAAACAGTGGAAAATTTCATTGCTATTCGTTGAGATCTTTCTGTCTGGATCAAATTGGACAAAATTGGTGGACAGACCAATCCAAGCTGAGCTTCTAGCATGGCAACAGGGTAGCCCCTGGATACGCCCCTCCTTGTCTTACAGCTGCAGCAGGGTCTGAAACTGTAACTATAAATGTGAGATCATGAGAAACTGCCTGGTAGCTTGAAAGAGTCATTAATGGTAATTGTGAACAGAGGGCTGCAGGGAGTCATACTGGAAACACATCTTGTGATGTTAAGGCCGCAGGCTTGAGTTATTGTGCGGCGACGTGGTTCACTCGCTCAGTCACTGAAGGGAAAAACCCTTCAGGCAATCCCAAGCAAGGGCAAGCTCTTCAACAATCTAATACAGGCTGCAGTAATATCCCCCCACATGCATAATGCAATAGCTAAATTTAATAACAAGAGAAGTAGAATGACAAGTAAAGACCCAGCTTCATAACGGTAACGGTAGCTTCATAACGAAGGTGCAACTGGGAATTATGGGGTCTCTGCACTTGACTCTGACCCCCCAGTAACCTTCCTCTAATATCCACGTAACTGTTACTTATATATCCACCCATCCAAAACTTAAAACGCACCTCTCACTCTGATAATACTGATCAGCTCTCAAAAACCTAACCGTAACCTTACCTGATCAAAAGACAATTTCACTTTAGTCAGTGAAGAAAAACCTTCCTGAAAAATTCATTCCTGCTGTTTAGACTTTCTTCTAAAGTTTTCTCAAAGCTTTGGTCGGTCAATACACCTGATACCCGAGGAGTCTTAAGGGAATTGTTCCACATTTGGGGAACTTCTCTTATTGGCTTTCTTGCTTCTTGTTAGATGAGAAGATAGATCACATCTTCATATACATACATTAAATAGAAAGTTACAGCCAGGAGACAGCTGAGCAACCAGTGGTAAAAAAAACCAAAACAACTAAAAGATCTTGTGCTTTTACGAGTGGTTGTGATTGCCTAGCAATCTCACGGTGACCCCAGGAAGTGCAGGAAGTCACTGAGTCTGTAAACTTGCCATTTTTGGACTTTGTTTCGAGTACAGATTAAACAAAGAAGGTAGAATGGGCTAATAATTTGGCTTTAGAGGTGCTGGCAGGTGGATTTTATGACCTTTGGTCTGAACTAGGCTAGCCGTTGCCAATCTTTGGGCTAAGCTCAACTAAGTGTCTCCTGGCTATAGCTTTACAATCAATGTACAACCAAGTGTTGCCCAAAATGCGAGTAAATGTCAGGCTATATTTATGTGCAGAGACGTATTCTGCAGCTGAATAAGGTTGTTGCCAAAAGAACATAAGTAGATGAAACTGTGGATACGCAATGGCTGCCTGTTAGTACCATTAGAAGTGGAGTCATGGTTAAATGGTGTGAAACAGAACGAACACTCTCTCTAAGAGGATGTTACCGTAGGTATTAAAGACTGACAGATGGTAAGAGAAATTTGACTGTGAGAAAAATACCCAGTTGGCACAACTGAGGAAGACTAGAGAAAAACAGAACTAAATGCATTCGAATGGGTGGACTCCATTGACCTCAAAGTTGTCTCGCACAAATTACTCTCTAAATCATTTTATTTGCTGCCTGAGGCGATTACTGGATCCAATTTACACGCTGGAAAAAACAGGAAAGATGAGACTTTCAGCATCCAGAATGCCATTATGCTGTATCCTCTGGACATTATGTTACATCCAACACAACATTAAATGTAGGAGGGAAAACAACTTGAGCGTCCTCATGAAAAATACAAAAAATAAAAAGTATATTTAACATGACTCACACAAATGTCATGCATGTGACATAGTGTATGATGATTACGTTAAAGACACACAAGATGAAAAAGAAGTCTCTCTGGCTTTTTTCATCATTAGCTTAAAAAGACAAAACTGGGTGAGTGACAATCCTTAGAAGTAGATTACACATGAAGCGTCTTTCATCAGCACTGGTTCACATACTCTTTACAAGTTTTATCAGAGCTGCTTTAAATAATTTTTTTCTACAACCTCCGATTTCAAAAAAGTTGGCATACTGAGTCTAATTAAAACAGAATGCAATGATTTGAAAGTAATTTTTCAACCTATATTCAATAAAATACAATACAAAGACAAGATATTTAATGTTCAAACTGATAAACTTGTTGGGACAGGATCAACAAAAGACTGGGAGAGTTGTGGAATACTCAAAAAACACCAGTTTGGAACATTTCACAGGTAAACAGGTTCATTGGTAACAGGTGATAGGGTCATGATTGGGTATAAAGTAGGAATCCGTGAAAGCAAAGATGGGGTGAGGTTCACCACTCTGTGAAAACCTCTGTGGGCAAACAGTCCAACAGTTTAGGAATGTTTCTCCATGCATGATTTTACCATCTACAATCTATAATATTGTCAAAAGAAACTCTGCAACAAAGGGGCAAGGCTAAAAAACAAACATTGAATGCCTGTGACTTTGGACCCTTCAGGCAGGATTGCATTAAAAAAACAACATGACTGTATGAAGGATATCACTACACAGGTTTGGGAACACTTCAGAAAACTGTTGTTGGTGAACTCAGTTTGTTGCTGCATCTACAAATATAAGTTAAGACTCTACCATGCAAAGAGAAAGTCAGCCAGAAGGCTCTCTGGATCAGCTCTGTGTTACATTTTAATGGTCTGTTTCTCATCCTGTCTTTACTGGGACTAATAATACTGAATCAAGACTGCAGAGCTAGATCTAAGCTCCAGGAACTGAAAAGATGGTCCAAACCATGCGTATTGTCTGTTATCATGGGGAAGGTAACATCTCTGTTCGAAAAGATGGAGGAGCTAATGGTGCTAAACAGGCTACAGGAGTATGGAGAGTGTAACATCACAGAGGCGTGGCTGAATGAACTCACTTTGGACTCACTGGTAACTCTCAACTTGTGAAGAAGCCTTTCGTATCTGTGTAATGTTGGTAGTATCAGTTTTGCAAGAATTTGATCATGAACTATAATATTACATAAATTAAAATGCTGACCTGATGGTGGCGTAAGATGAAACGTCAAGGGATGAAAGTTATTATAATTCATCACTTTGGAACAT
Organism: Argyrosomus regius; assembly: GCA_946959425.1. Taxonomy (NCBI): domain Eukaryota; kingdom Metazoa; phylum Chordata; class Actinopteri; family Sciaenidae; genus Argyrosomus; species Argyrosomus regius. The sequence continues at coordinate 8,177,939 of OX336897.1, read as the reverse complement.
GAATGTGTGCTCCAAACATCATGGCATCTATCTATCCAACTATTTAATGTCAAAATGGCTGCTGTGAAAAAAGGTCTAAAGTGGAGTTATGTTAATAGGATTCATCCTCTGGGGATCATGAATATCTGTGGAGTGACCTACATGGTTCTTCTAGGGTGTGGTGGCTATAAAACATGGACAACTGTGTTTGATTACAGCAGTGATAAATGAGTTTTCTGCAAACACATGGATTCATTTAGACAGAAATTATGTTACTGATTGACGAAAAAAATAGAAATCTGTCCAAAAGGTGCTAAAGTTGAGCTTCTGTATTACATAATTCATTTTTTTTTCTAATCATGTACAGCCTCAGCTCTCTTGCCCACAATAACATGGAGCTGTAGTAATAATATTCACACTCCCTAACAGAAAGTCAACGCTGTTTTCATTTAATTCATTTCTCGACACCTAAAGGTGAGAGTCCAAATCAAAATCCAATTTGAATGTCACCCTATTTTTTAAACTTTGCAGAGAGCTCTAATTACCCATTAACACTACAACACACATCAGTGTTACACTCCTCTCTCTCCTGCATCAGAAGTCAAATCCATCTGGTACTTGACCCCCGAGGCGATTAAACAAACATGACCTCAATCTCTCTCCTGCTAGCTCCTTGGCATCTGCTGGCAAGCCACCTGTTTAGCTTAGTGCTAATTTGACACTCTCATGGGAGATGATGGATGTGTGTTTGAAAGCCAGCTGACAAGAGACTCTTCAGCGTGTGCTATCTCTATGCAAAAAACGCTCCCATGGCCTTTAGCTATATTCAGAAAAATATTCACATGAAGTTGAATGTGAAGGCATTTGAGCACAGAGAGGGAACAGTGGTGTCAGCGGGGGTTTATTCTGTGAGAGAACACACTGATATAATGTGCTATATCTCATCGCATGAGGGAAATAACAACCTGGCATCTCACTGAATTCACCAGTCTTCTGATCAGACGCCTTCATCCCGCAGCAGAGTTTTCTTTGATCTTCACGCCATCCCCGCTCTTTCTCTTTTTCCTCTCTCCCACCCTTTTAGCCTCGTCTTCCTCGGCCCGCCACGGAAGGTCGCGGCTATGGAGATGATGTGATCTCACTTTATATGTCGGAGAGCCTGTGACTTGTCATTATTCATGAGTTTGCAGCAGTGAGAATCAAGCCTTTGGGCTCCACATGAAGCAGGAAGAGGACGAGGGAAGATCCCAGAGGAGACGAGTTCAAAGCGATCAGCTGCCTCGGCTGAGACCACAACTGAGAGATTTCTGAACTGCTCTCCAGGAAATCTACGGAGCATGTGTGTGCACACTGTATCTACTGTATGTCAGTAATGTTTCACAAAGGTATAACAGGGGCAAACTCCCGTCATGTCTATATAAGTTGAATTTGTTTGAACATACGCTGCTGCATGTCCTCGAGGAGGGACACAAACATCGCTGTTTTGAATTCTAAATATGAATCACGTTAGTTTTTACAATCTCAACACATAAAAAAGGTCTGACACATTACTAAATTAAACAGCCCATATTTATATTTTCTGATCTGGTGCCTTCCACAAAAGCTGTTTTATGATCTGCTATGGTTAAAAGAATAGTTTGACATTTTGGGAAATATGCTTATTCCGTAAACGCTAGATGAGAAGATTGACACCACTATTATGGTTGTTAGTAAATGTGAAGCTACCGCCAACAGCTGTTTATCTTAGCTTAGCATAGAAACTACAACAGCTAGCCTGAAACAACAAACTGTGGTTTAAAGTTTCTGATGGTGTGTAACCGTGGCAACCACAGGAACAACAACCATACAGGAGCTGATTGTAGGTTATAACGCCTGATTGGTCTGGTCTAGGACAATAAACAATGCAAACACTAGTTAGCAATACTTGCTATGCTAATTGTGTCATATTTCTAAGCATTTCCTCAATTTTAAGCTACAACCAGCTCTGTTTGAATAGCACCAGCTTGGAGCTTCACAGGATGGTAGGATCGGAGGTAGCCACGAGCCGTTGCAGCAGAGTTGTGCCCTGCTGCTGCCGATTCAAAATTCAGAACATCGAGGTCTGAAAGTACCTTAATTCCCGGAGTCTTGCTGTCACCGTGAGGTAACCAGGCAACCAGCGCAGATCCCTGGAAGTTACTGCGTGCAGCGTGCAGATACCTGTCTAAAACCACAACTTGCTTTCTCATCTAACTCCCAGTTTGAAATAGAATAAGCTTATTTCCCCAAATGGTCAAACTATGACTTTAAAGTTTGGTCAGGTTTAGGCTTTATTATGCGAGAGAAACATTGTCACAGACTGTCAAAACGGAAAGCAATCGCTGGTCTTCACACACTATCTCACAAGACCATCATGCTAATTCCAAATTTTACAACTTGCTCAGCCACAGGAGGTCCTGAACATAAACATTTATAGTTTTAGGCATTTTCTGCCTCAAAATCCACAATACATCAGTCAGTGCAGCAAATTTGATGTGATTTGCTCTTCCTTACTCCAACTTAATTGTTGGAAAACAAACAACACTTTAGTGCAAGAGAGAGTAGCCAAGACTGAGGCCTCATAGATAGATTATAGTTCTTTCGTTCTTGAACTGTATTTCTTTAAAACATCTTTTGGAAGCCTTGGCCTTGGCTAAGCTGAAACTCATCGAGGGTTCTGATTATGGCGTTACGTGACTTCAAGAACATTTTTTACAATGAAGAAACTAAACACATCACAAATTCAGCACACAGTCATGATCTCTATTCATACATTCAATCTCTTTAGTTCAGCTGCAGAGTAGGTGAGGCAGTGGCAGGTCAGTCAATAGCAGAGTTGATGTGCAACCCTCACGGTAACTGCTTCTTTAACAGCCGTCCAACAATTCAGATTGTGGCCTATAGTTTGGCCTCTATGCAGTCCCTAATGTGATATATGCTATACCTCTTTAATTAGAGCCTGTGCGGGAAATAACGAGCTACCTGGTTGAATGCCCAATCAGCACTTCTCTCAGAAGGTTTGACATTTACTGAACTCCCCCTATGTCGAGGTAAGTGTGCACCGTGTTCAGTGCGAGGCCTGAGCTCAGGACGGTCTATGCCCTTGGGGAGGGTGCAGCTCAGGCTGAAAATACCCCACCTGTCCAAGGCTATTTCAGTCAATAATGTGTAGGGGGTGAAAATGAGAAAGAGATAGAGAAAGAAGTAGAAAATGAGTAAAGGTTGGGGCAGAAGTAGTTGAGATTACAGATGACAGATGGTGATGAGCAGGGAGGGGATTAGAGCTGCAGGTTGAATGCAGGCACAGTGGAAAAATAAAACAAAATCAGGTTAATCCTTCCAGTAGCTCCACCTCTACATGTAAAACCCACGGTCACATTATAAATGTATTCATATTCATTCATTCATATTCTTAAAATACGGAAAACACATCATTGGTTTTACTTTAAAATGCTACGTTTGGGCCAAAAATATTACCTGATGTCGATTTCTGATGTTCAGTCAGAGGATGATGACATTCTCTGAAATGTTTCTATTCATAAGTAAAAAGGCTCGAGACAGCTCAGCTCCAGTAATATTCAACATCGAGATTCACATTTATGCCAGCAGAAGTCAGACTATGTGATGTGTTTTCTAACAGCGCGCAGGGAACTTTTTCGTACAGTATGTGGTTAACAAGCTGCTGAACGTTGGAGCCGTGCGGTGGAGGTGACTCAGGATGTAGTTCGTCCAACAAGAAGTCGCTTCCAAAAACAAACAAATAAAACCTGCCAGTTTTTTAATGTGGTTAAAATCCTCCAATTTCTCACTTGGAACACAGTAAATTAGTTTTTAGCTAAATTGGTTATGTTAATCAGTCTGTCCAGACTGAAATATCTTAACAATTATCAGATGGATTGCCATGAAATTTTATACAATGATCCCCAGATGATGAATCCTCCAACTTTTCATATAGCGCCAGCATTGAGTGAATGTCTCAACAACTATTGGTGGGATCACCATGAAATTTGGGACACAAGTTCCCCTTCAGATGAGATGTAATCAATTTAGTGATCCCTTAACTTTTCCTCTGGTGCCATCACGAGCATTTGTCCAGTTCTGTTGTGTTTTTGTTCCCTTAAAATGAGACTTTCATATCAACAGACGAAGCAGGTCCTCGTCCTTTTCTAATAAATGCTTTGAAGTGGAGGGTGAGGCGAGTGGTATTCAGTTGCAATTCAGTTGCAATCTAGAACTTCACCGCTAGATGCCACTAAATCCAACACATTGGACCTTTAATACCTGTAAAACTCATGAGATTCCCACCAACCTCATCATCAGTTGGACTTTGTTTTGTGCTACTAAGCAAATATCAGCATGCTAACATGATAAACTCATATTTCCATATCAAGAGATCTTTGGACATTTGCTTTGTTGGCACATCAGTAAACCCTCAGTTATAGTGCCCACCTCCATCCAACACTGTTTCTTTGGCCACGAACATCTGACAAGTAAACCTAAACTCCAGCCTGCGAAGCATCTTTTCAGAAATCTCAGCTGCTTCATGTTTGACGCAGTATAATGTCATTAACTGCCCTAACCTTCCTGTTTGCTGTGAAACAGCCCTTCAGTGTGTGGCAAAACTCATTTTAATCACGTGTACAAACCAATAGATGAATGACTTTTTTTCCTGCAGGGAACTCTAATCTGTGCTCACAGCGGAAACAGCCACATTTCATGCTGATGTGTATTTACTGTATACAATGTTGTGCTTGTGGCCATATGTTTGAGGCTGATCTACCGTACACTTGGCTACACTCTGTATTTTGTTGCAGTAACTCACACTTAACAGAGCCATGGGTGGGAGAAGCCAGGGTAGAGAGGATTACTCTGTCCACCTGCATCTCCCATCCTCCAGATGTCATGATGGAAAGTCACAGCTGCATGACGCAAACACCCGTCCTCCTCCTCCTCCTCCGCCATCAGCACCCTGATTTGTTCTTTTTCAATCCACGTCTTTTTCTCTCAGTGGATTACAGCTCTGCTCACGTGCCGCTCTTACAAGGTCTTAATCCCTCTGGGTTTTATTCAGTTGCCCCTGTGTTGCAGAGGCTTTCCAAGCAGACTATCAGAGCTTCTCTACTCTCTGACTAAAATATCCATCAAACTCTGTTTTTTCCCCTCCAAAAACTAATGATGGCACTGACATTAGAAGAAAAAAATGATGATTATAACTAAATTACTTGTCAGCGAAAGCAGTAATGTGATAAAATAAATATCCAAACACTGACTACATCAGGCTTTATTTTAACCAGTCTGACAATGTGAGCCACCAGTTGCCAAATGTAGTCATGTACTCAGAGACGTTTATTTATTTATTTTAGAGAAACAGTTTTTGTGGCATTTCATGCCTTTAATTGGACAGTCGACATTAGAGAGATGACAGTAAATTAAGCGAGAGGAACGGAGGACAACATGCATCAAAGAGAACACAAACTGGGGGACGTTTGGTGGTTCATGTTTGGCACCATGGACGACCAGGAGCACCAGGAGAGCTCCTGCTTATTGTGAATGCATACCTGAGAGATTACGCTCGTTTTAGTGCTGTTAAATGGCCGGCACAGTCGCAAAACCTCGCCTTTAAGTTTTACTCTAGAAAAACCTATGTTAGAAAGGTCCCTCAGTCTTCTTTTATGTCTTGGAAATCAACTTATTGGGTGCTCTGGTGGCTCATCTGGTCACTCCTTACTGCAGCAGCCCAGGTTTGATTCCAACCTGTGGCCCTTTGCTTTCATCTCTCTCTCTCTCTGCCCACTTTCTTGATACTCCTCAGCTGCTTCTATCAAATAAAGGCTCAAGGATTTAAAAGAAACAAACTCATGTGTAGCTGTAAATTCAAAAGAAATTCCTTGTAAAGATACAAAATGATACAATCAGTGCACTTCCAATTAATTGCTTTCATTATCTGGAGAGTCCTTCAGTCAGGGCACAGAAAATCAGCTAAACTTGTTAGTATGAATACAAAAATGAGCTACAGGAGAGCGTACATTTCAACAACTATGGAGTATAAAGCTTCAAATAATAGACTATTTACAAAAACGAGCTGTTCTTCAAGGAAATTCTGTGCTTCCAAGGAGATAATTGGGAAATAACTGATGTGGCATTCGTGTGAATTCATGTGAAATAACCCAAAAGTTGTAAACGGAAAATTATAACTAAAATAAATCTTAAAGTCGACTAAAATTCTACCAGATTTAACAGTAATTTTGATAAATTAACATCACCAGAACTAAACTGAAAGTCATAAGCTTCAAACAATCCAGAAATGGGTCTTTAAATGAACTCCTTTCATCTCGGTCAAAGCTTTGCGTGCAGACACTGACGTAGACAGATGCTCACACACAGGCGCAGACACTCACACAAATGCACACAAACCAGACGCGAGGAGATAAATGGCGAACCTCCTACACCTCGGAGCGTAGCCTCCACCCCCCTCCACCACCGCTGGGATTATCACCGTGAATGATATTTGATGAGAGCCGGACCCGCTGAAGCAGAAAACCCATACAAGACCCGAGGAGCACCTCTGCTCTGTGTGACAGGCGTCGTGTGTGATTTATGACTTGGTTATGAGAGAACATAGTGGTCAGCTGGATAAAGGTTACAGCTCAAAATGAGATCACCGTGACTCCTGTTGACACGGGAAGACGAGGGTTTAGGTATTTCACCTGGTGACATCAGACAATGTGTGAGAGGAATTCAAAAGACTCGTCCAATCTAACGTATGTGCGGGTTTCATTAATGTCATATTTCTATTTAAAAACAGATTAATAAAGAAATCTGTGTACAAACCAGATTATAAAATTAATTCCACTACTAAAACTGGAGCTCTAGTGCGTGATCAGTACCTTAGTTTATTTGTATTTTCTCTCATTTTCAATGTTTTTCAATTTCCTGTTTCAACTCTATACAGCCCTCATGCTGAACCTGCCATAAGAAGACTTTATACTGTAAAATGCAGTCAGTTGTATCTCCATGTACTGTACTGTAGCAGAAAACACAACTTTTAGACTGGTGTGGACATAAAATTTTAAAGAAAAATCTATTTTAGATGCATTACCCCTAGGAAAAAAACAGTAAATTCAGTAAAAGTATTGAAAAAGTATTGAGTGTCTGTTAAAATGTTATCATTTGATGCTTTTGGCCACTTGTGGGGAGCGAAACAAGCTGTAAATACAAAATATTACCACACAAAGCATCATTAGCTTTTGTTTGGAGTTTATGACTAAACAATGTCCAATATTCACTCTCCTTTTTTAATTTATATCTCTGGTCTGGTCTAATTCCTGAGAGACACATCTGGCTTTTTAGCTGCTAAAGCTATTTTCAACAGCTAGCTGCTAACTTTGTCTGTGTGGTGCTGAGTTGCTACATAGATACGGTTGGTGTATCGCAGTATCACAACGCTGATGAGAGCAGTGAGAGTGATCCGAAACAGTAAGGTTTTGGGCTGTAAAATGGTAAATAGATTGTAGACTGTACGCCTTTCTAGTCTTCTGACAGCACACATCCCATTCACGCATTCATACACTGACTGACAACTGCTAGAAACTGCTCATCAGTTTGGGATGGGAGCTGTGGGAGCTAATCATTCACACACAGCCTTCAAGTTATCAGCCTGCAGTATTTTGCCCAAGGACACTTCGACATGCAGACTGGAGGAGTTGGGAAACAATGAGCTGAAAGACATTAAAACACTGCAAACATAAAGACCATAGTGCGTGTTGTACGTATTGTACAATACAGTTGTGATGTGGTTTGTATATATGTTTAGATAGTGTGGTAATGATCTGATCTAGATATGGACTTTTGCTTTTAACATGAATTTGGCATCCAGAGTAATTCTTACAAGCTTGGAAGAAAAGGATGAAGCATGGGAGAGTATTTATTTGGTTGCAACTTCAACGCTAGGTGCCACTAAATCCTACACACCGAACCTTGAACCTTCATTGTATAGTAACAGAGTGACAGGAAGTTGGGAAGAGAGGGGGAACGTCATGCAGCAAATGGCCACAAGTCGGATTCAAACCCTGGGCTGCTGCGGCACGGACTGAGTGCACTCTGTGTCCACACACTGGACCTTTGAACAAATTAAAATTGAAGTAGTACTACATCACTGGAGATAAAGGTCAAACTGGGATGATGCAACTTGTTGTTAAACACACATCATTTATACATCAGAACAGAGCTCATCAATTTCTGATGTTGTACTCTGCTCAGGTCGAAAACAAGCTCTTCCCTCTGAACCTCGAGGTGCAGCACTCTTGCCGGACTGTGTTTCGTCTTTATAGACTCGATGACAAACCCGTTGTCCCCTGAAGGAATGCGCACAGAGTGAATGGAGGGTTTTTATGCACCAACTTTCACTCCAGTAAGTCGAGTCCCGGCTAAATAAGCAGCCTCACTCCTCTGGGTGATTTCCCCCCCCCCCGGAAACAAAGTGTCAGGGTGTCTCTCCGCTGACTGATTTCTGAGTACCATTCACTGCTCACAGGGATCACACACTGCAGATGTTCAGACTTGTGGTGCGCACAGTAAAACAGGGCTGGATGGATAGCCTTAATGATTATGGTGAGGACTCAGCATTGTCACAGTCTTTTTTTAGAAAGCCTTTACAAAGCAGGTTGATGCTGCAGCAGAGTCCCAAATCGATATCAATTCGAGAAAAAAAAAAAAAAAAAAAAAAAGCAGATGTCCATTCAACGTTTTAAGTCTTGCCGTGTTGCGAGGTGTAGCCTTCAGGTTGGGATCAACTTTACTGAGGTGGTGCATGATGACCGCAGGTGTGGCATCTTTCATAGTGACAGTAAAGATCCTTTTACCGTCCGCTACTGCACAGTCAGCAGTGCTACAACTCAGCACTGGTAACTCTGGGCGATGGGCTTGCCAATAGACAATTAATCTCATCTTAATGAAGCATATCAATAATGTAGAAGGTAGCTAAGTAATTTAGACAACAGTGTGTATGGTCCACTTGCAGATTGCTGCAATTGTGCTTTCATCTTGTAACCTTGCTGTTATCGCTTCAGTGAAGTTGAATCTGCAGCACCGTGTCAAAAACACAACTGTAGAACCAGTGGAAGAAGTATTTATAGCCTTGATATGAAAATCCTCAATTACAAGTTATCAAAGTTGTATATAGAAATTGTTACTTCATTGAAGATAAAAAAGAATCAGCAACCAAATTTACCAAATTACAGAATCTATTGTGCAACAAAGTGGTTATATTTTCATACTTTAATACATTATATTATTAATATTCCTGATGCACTAATACGTTGTGGCACATTCACATGTAGCTGACTGAGGTGGAGGTAATTTTGACTACTACTGCTGAGTACTTTGATCTACAACAATACATCATTTTGAAATTAATCTGCAGAGAACTAAGTAACTCCATCCATCCATTTTCTTCCACTTATCCGGGGTTGGGTCGCGGTGGCAGCAGGTTTAGCAGGGTATTCCAGACGTCCTTCCAGTTCTAGGTCTGTCCGGGGTCTCGTCCTAGTTGAATGTGCCTGAAACACCTCCAAAAAAAAGTCGCCCAGGGGAATCATCTCAGCTGGCTCCTTTAGACATGAAGGAGCAGCAACTCCGAGCTCCCTCCAGATGTCCAAGCTCCTCACCCTAAGGCTGGGCCAGGCCACCTGGCGGAGGAAGCTCATTTTATCAACTTGTAGCCGTGATCTCATTCTTTCAGTCACTACCCAAAGCTCATGACCATAGGTGAGGGTTGCAACGTACTGCAGCTGCTGCACCAACCCACCGACCATCTCATGCTCTGTTTTGCCATCACTTGTGAGCAAGACCCTGGGATACTCCTTCGCTTAGGGCAGCAACTCTTTCCCAACTGAATAACTGCAGTGGTCAGATAAATGTAGTGAAGTATAAAGTACAATATTTGCCTGTGAAATGTAGAAAAATAGAAGTATAAAGGTAATACTGACGAAAGCAAACACAGTCATGTTGATGATGATGGTTTGTGTGCATGTTGTGCATGAACACACACTTGTGGAATATTCCTAACGTGAGTCAAAAGTCCCGGCAGCTGCAGCATCCTCATTTCTGATGATCCGATAATCCCCCAAATATCAGCATGACTGCAGAAACGTGGACTCGCAGTGTTTTGGCACAGGAGCTGAATAAGGCATCATATCCTGATGGGGCCAAAAAAAAAAAAAAAAATAGCATCATCATGTAAGCTGCTGCTGCTGCTGCTGCTGCTGCTGCTGCTACACCCAGTTGAGCTGGACTTGGACCAAGATCACAGAAAAAATAATTCATCAGACTGCACAGTAACTGGGTCACACTACCTGCATCCCGAGCCAAGAGAACATTCTCAACTGTTAAATTCAAGATAAATGGATTTCGAGAGGCATTTAGTTTTGTTGAGCCAAACATGGCACTAAATCATTAAACCCTCCACTTCACACAACACCTCTAACGCTCAGCGTCTAATTTCTGCTCAATCATTATTTTGTTCTCAGTGCATATTTGTATGCAGGCCTCTAATGTCTAAAAATAATGTTGTTGTTTTGTTTTTTTTGCTTGACGATGGTGATCTTGTTAGTGAAGTGTCGGTCGATGCTGTAGTTTCCATGTTATCCCCTCTGCCTACCTCATCATTCCCTCTTCGTCTGGGGACTCATATTTCACGACCAAGAGCTCTGTGATTGTTCCGGTACCTTTAGCACAGCCGGCAGTCTATAATTTACATCTCAGGCCCCCCCCCACCATTCCCCTGCACCCTTTCTCCTGTCTTGTATGTGGCAGCAGCACTCATAAAACACCAGTGAGCTGTGGTACGGTGAGAGGTGTGGCAGGCCATAAAAGTCTGGGGCCAGTTGATGATAATGTGCTCACCAATGCACCGGGCTCTATCAGACTTGTTTTATGACCCATCATGTGCGGCACACACACACACACACACACACAGTTATAGATCCTCACAGCACGCAGAGCTAAACAAATGTACATATTTTACACATGCATATGTTAAAATGGTAAATGGTGCACAAAAAATAAAGAGAAACCAAACAAACAACAAAAAAAAGGCACACACGCACACGCATTACTCCAAGAAACGTTATGGATCAATGGCTGCCGACAGGCTGTGCATCACGCATTTGCGATTGCACACACAAACACTCCCACAAGAAATGTATCCACATCACACGCAGTGCACAAACACTCGACCACAACGTTAATCCTTTGTGTAAATTATTTACAGCAGGTAAACATCCAATAATATGCGCAGGCTCTCAAGAGGAGGACGCAGGATAGCAACCGTCTATTCTAAAATCTGAAAAGCATCTTTATGATTAGAGACTTCATAAAGGGCGCAGGTTTATAGGCCCTTTGGAAGTTAACTAAAAAGAAAAAAAAAAAGCGAGAGAAATGTGAGATTTAGAAGGAGAAAAATTAGAGGGAAAGAGGAAAGTAGCAAAGTTACAATTGAGTTTTTCACTTCAGTGAAGGTGACAAAATCTAATAGACGTGGAGAAAACAAAACAACTCTGTCACCACCCGAAGAAAAAAAAGATATCACACTTATGTTGTGCACTTTAGTGCAGAGAAATGACCAGTTTCACATTGTTTCTCACAGGCTAATGGGTGAGGATAAATTCAGATGCCACCCTGATAAATAAGCAATGAAGATATAAATGTTCTACAGTGTTTAATTGCATCACAACTTGCACCTAAAATTAGTGATTACATCAGAATTTATCGAGCGCTCGCTCTCTGCTGGAGATGAGTCATTACAGCATCTTCCTACTGTATCACCTCATTATGCGCCGCAGCGATGTGGCATTGACATGTACAGCAGACGAAGCTCACACGCCTGCATTTGCATGTGAGCTACACGTGTGACAAGTTGATGGATCACCCCGACGGTGGACCCCGCCCGTAATTAGGACCCAAATGGCTTTACAGTGACTAATTATTGATGCAGCCAATATGTGACAGCTGCTAATAAATACCCATGCAGGCCGGATTGCGTAGACAAGGACTGCATTAACGATCCGCTGGAAGCCGAAGAGGGGGGAAAGGTGAGAAGGCAAGAGCGGAAGAGAAGTCGAGCGAGAGGAGAAGAAGAAAATTATACGTTAGCAGGCAAAGTATGTCCCTGTATATGGGATGATGTCTCCGTGGCTTGTAGATGACAGTGATGAATTGTCTCAATAATACAGGCACATCTCAGGTAAAGGAGCTGGCAGAAGAAAGATATTCATTTCAGGTGTCCTCATACTGTAAGTCTAAGAAAAGTATCAGGTGAAATTGTAACCATATGCTGTTCAAAATCAACTTTTTACGGCTCTTAAAGCATTTTTGTCTCCTGTCGTCCAGTGATCTATGGATACACTGAGAAAAAAAGAGACATGGCAGCAGAAAGGAGAAGTTCTGGTTCAATAAATGCAACAAGAAGCTGAAGGCACAACAACATATCTTTTTTATCTAAAAGAAAAACAGTCTGTTCAAGTTATTTGGCTCAAATTGGGTCTTTTAAATCCCTCAAATTACAGTGCAGCGTTGTTGTACATGATAACCTCTGTTGTTTGACGTGAAACCACCAATCTGCACTGTAAAATCATTATTTCCAGCTTAGAGGAATAAAATTAACGAGAGATTTTTAAAGCTTTATCTCCTTACCGACAGTTTTTCTGCAGATAAATGAGGAAACTCTCATGCTGCAAATCTTTCGAACAGTTTATCATCGTAATCTTCTTGTGATGTAAAGAGGCGTACTCGTGACAGGAAGGCTGTTTTATTTATTCTGCTACACTATCGTCTGGCAGTCTCTGATATAGGCAGTAAGACGGAGCGGCAACTTGAGATTATATTGCTTTAAAAAACATGGATGTAATGAAGTTGAATAATTAATAATCACGTCAGAGTGGCTTTACTGTAACAGTCTCCTCCTCTCACATCGCTTTGACTTTCCACTTCATGTTCTCTCGTTCTCGTTGTCCAGCTTTTTTTATCATTCATAGTATTAAAGGCCACAGAGGACCCGAGCCTCCATGCAATAACTATCAACAGCATCAGAGAACTTTATTATACTTAACAGCTACATAGTGTTTCTGTAGAGTTGACAAAACATTAAAAAACATATTAGCACTTTAAATTAAACTAAAGCCTGCGCTGTCTGGGAAAAACGGTCCGTGTCACTAAATAGAGCTTGTAGCACTGTTGTATAAAAGCAGAGATGGCGTGCTGTGAATTAACGACCCTTTGATACTGTTGTACTGTAACTCAATGAGCACCAACTCTTCAGCCTGAAGAGGAACGGGCAGACGCTTGTACTTCCTGACCTCGACCTTGCAGGTCATGTAAAAGATGAAGAACTCTTACAGAAGGTGAGGCAGAGTCACGATCAACAGACCTTGTTGACCTCAACAACAAAATCCTTTGGCCAGTTTTAGCAGGACATGAGAAAACCCTAACCCCACGCCATATTCTGCATTTGCCATGTAACCTTACGACTTTTTATGTCTCACATGTGACCAATTCTCTCTTTTTTGAACATAACTCAAGCTCATTTGTATATATCTAGTTTGGGGGGGCAGAGAACACAAACTAGAGGAGAGAGAAATGGATACACACTGTACACAACAACCCTCCGACCAATGCAGAACAATACCGTAGGTCGAAACAGAAGTAACTTGTCAAGCTCTGACAAATGGGTAGCATCTGTATCTCTACTGACGAGGGGCACTGGAGCAGAAAGACAATCTCTGACAACAAAGGAGGCGAGGGATAATCGTCTGTCGACCCCGAACTCACCCTATGTGGTGGGGTCACGCCGGAGTCGAGAGCACAGAGAGGTCACTGTTGGAAACACGTGTGAATTTCAACACTAATTTCTGCTCTGCGGGAGTGAGTGGGGGGGGCGAGTCAATCAGACCTGTTAGAGGGCAAAGTTTGAGTGAAATAAACTGAGAATGACTGTAAGGGGAAAACTACAAGCATATGGAAGCAAACATGCATAATGAACATGCTGCGACAAGCATCACGTTGTTTTCATGTCCTCATTTGTACTCTGCCCCTGGCCATAAAAGTCTGGCTGTTATACTTAATGTCAGCTGAGAGAGAAATACAAGACTGAAATGTTATTCCAACAGGTGGCACGAGGAGACGCATAGCACATGTCGAAAAGTAAATCTGGGGCTCAGGTTGTGCAAATAACCTCAATGTTAAAAGTTTGCTTTATCGACTGGGGAGATTCAAATATGCAAGATTCACTAAAACAAGACAAAAGTACTAAAAAGATGATGAGAATCAACTTTTAAATGGAGACTTTGTAACTTTTGCTGAACAGCAGCCACTCTGGCAACAGCACAGTGAATTTCTCTTGATGCTCAGTTGCTTTAAAGGTGTCATCATTAGGTAATTAGACAAGATAGTGAGGGGAAAATGACTATAAGTGTCGCTCTGTTTGAAATCACTCATTCATCAATTCATTCACTACAGGAGACATCATAATTAGATGCCCGAATCAGCTCAGGTGGCAGCATTCCACTGTTTTCTGGCAAGATAAATGCGATTCACAAATATCTCTATCAATAGACAAACAAGGAGCTGTAGCACCTCGCCTGGATTAGGGAAACCAGGGGAACCCTTCTCGAGCCAGACCTGGAAGGGGAGCTCGCTGGTGAGTGTCTGGTGTCCAGGCCTTAGTGCATGGGGCCGGACACAGCCCGAAGGAGCACCGTGGAGCCGCCACCCTGTGGGGAGAGGCACAGAGGTTAGGTGCTGTGCCAGCTGGGCGGCAGGCAAAGTTGGAGATCTAGGTGTGTTTGTTGTTTCCTGGCATCGCAGACCGGTCCTAGGATTGTAGAGTGCCCCACAATTAATATTAATAATTGATAATTCAGACACTTAAGAAGCATCATTTTGTGCCATTAGGTGTAAAACACAGTGTACCTGCTAGGGATGCCACATTTTTGGTTCCATTGCAGGACATTTTTAGGACAATAAATATGACATAAATATTACACACTGAGAATTCAGACTCACAAATAAAAGGGCAGAAAGTAGATGAAGTGCATCAGGTAGCAAATTAGTATTAGTAGAAAAACTAAAGGTCGGGTGAATCTTGTGACATCCTAAAAATGTAGCGTAACGTGCTCAGTGGGGTTGGGTGGGGGCTGAACTACATCACCTGAGCAAATGTGAGTTTTCTTGGTTTGCAGTAGAACTTTTTTATTTGTTACAGGAACACTGTGCTATTTCATATAACTGCTTTAAGGCTAAGGATAGAAGCTCCCATTATTTCCCAGTGTCCTGTTACATCATACCCAGTATAGAAAGTTTATGTGACATGAGCACTTCAGGGACAAAGGAGGAGACACGATATTCAGGTCTGTTTGATGTTGCAGTCATGTCAACAGTGTCTCTGCCAGCTTGCCTATGTAAAGGGATTTCCCCAAAGGAGACGGAGCATGACGGGAGGAAGCACAAAGTCTTTTTACGGGAGTGAATCTGTTCAGCTCCACGTCTCAGAGCTGAATCATGCCTTTAAATCTGGAGCACTGGGACAGTAACCCAAAAAATAATTAAGAGCACAGCACGACCTGTAAGCCCCTCAGAGGTGTTCCTCCGAAGTAGCAGAGTACTGACTGACACAAGCCTCAGCGGTGTCTTCCCCTTTAATCATTCTCGCACAATACTCGTCAGATGAATTCGTCTGACATCCCAGAAAACAATATATCCCTCAATAAAGCTGACAAGGCTTATTCATCACTGCGAGCCCTGGTAGGCTCCTAACTTATAGATCCATTTGTTATTAAAAACACAATCCGCGTGGAAGAAACGATCGCTCAGAGGCGCCCGGAAGTACGAGAGTGTGAGAGAAAGCAATTAGCCGCGCTGAATTAGTTTGAGTTTCTAAAGGCAGAAAAACAAATGAGAAAGAGTGAAGATACTGGAAACATTAAATATTTACTGGAGATTAACTGACATGGGCTTTGAGAAGCAGATTCTTTCATTTGACCCAGAATTTGTTGTGCCTCAGAACTGCAATTTTTGAGAGCGCGTAGATCATTACGTGACACTGAAGCTCTCCGCTGACATTAATGAAACAGTTTGAGCGTAAACAGAGACCGGTGGGGGGAAGAGTGTCGAATAAATTAAGACTTTAAATAAAGAAAAACAATTCAATAAGCATAAAAAAAAGAAATGCTTTCTCACTTACGCAGACAAATAAATAAAGCAGGTAACATGACGGCGTACCTGAATAACAATTACATTTTTAAAAGCCTATTTCTGGAACTGTCACAAGATATTTGTGTGCATGAGTGACATTAATGGATTGAGCTCTCAGCCTGCTTTATTTAGGAGGTCAAGTGAGGGGAGAAGATGGGCTGCGGTAAAAATGTAATCACGTGGAGTAAATCCACGACAGAATGCCAGCAGAGAATATGTCAACCACAGGGAACAAAACCATGTTAAGAGCAATATCATCTCTCAGCTGTGCACGCAGACTCCAGACAGCCCGAGCCTCCCAAATGGTTTAGACCATGGGTGACATATAAATGTGTTTATGAGACAAAGATTAATCTCTAAATAGGTTATCCTGGCTTGTATGTTGGAATCTGTGTTGACAGCAGAGTTCAGCAGACAGGGGAGGATTTGAAAGCCATCAGTCTCAGACAAGTGAAATGGGCTGGGTCCTCACACAGACCGGCCGGCTTTGATCTAGAGCATGTCTGGATCACCTTCATGATAAAAACTCGAGTGTGTGCTCTACATGTCGATGTTCCTGATCTTTTTCATGCAGCGATTCCTTTATTCCTACACCGAGATTTCAGTTTGTCCGAGATTGCCCCGATTTTCACCACAAGTTCAGCTCTTACATAGAAGTTTATCACAAAACAAACAATGCACCACACATCTAAATTTAACATGGATTTGTCGATATGTGTCAATCATTGTGTTGTTGTCATGGCTGTTGCCAGCTTATGAGTCTACGGCGCTTGCGGCTCTTTCTGACAGAAGCTGTCAGCATGCTAACGGTTAGCTGTCATGCTGAAGAGAAAGTCTGTCTTTTCTATCCATGGTGTTGAAAGGTACACTCGGTGCAGTAGGTGTTCTAGATACTGAAAGAAATTTTCCCCTATCTTGATGTGTATACATGTGCATGAACATTTAAGTGTCCTGGTTTGGGGATTTGAAAATATAGTCAACCTATTTATCCCGTAACGTCAGGTCTAGTTGATTTGTATTGATTGTGGTTAAACTAAAATGTAGTTTCTCTAAATGTTGCTTGATTAAAACACTCAATAAATAAATCAATGAACAAATCTCTGGCCACCTTTGGCCCGTCTTAAAGGTATCCTTGTTTCATAGTTTCTCCTTGGTGTTTGGGTTAAAATGAATAGCTTTCTTTCCAAGAGTTAGATGAGATGAGGCTCATGTTTGTATGCTAAATATATAGCTGGAGCCAGCAGGCGTGTAGCTTAGCTTAGCATAAAGATTGAAAACAAGGGGAAATAGCTATCTCTGTTTACCAGCACTTCTACAGCATGTTACATCCATCAATCCATCAATGTTTGACATCCTTCTCCCCAGCAACGCGCTCCAGCTCCTCCTGGAGGATCCCGAGGTGTTCCCAGACTAGATGGGCTATGAAGTCCCTCCAGCAGGTTCTGGGTCTGCCTCAGGGTTTCTGTCCAGTTGGCTGTGAACCACCTCAGCTGGGTTGTTTGAACACGAAGGAGCAGCGCCTCTACTCCGAGCTCGCTCCAGATGTCCAAGCTAACATGGGCATGTTACATCTAGTTTATTAAATTCGCTTAAAAACTGTAAAAACTTTCATAGGGTTATATACCAACAAATACTTGAAGACTTCAAGCTAAGCTAAGCAGTAGCTAGCTGCAGCTTTATGATTCAAGTGTTTTTTCTCCGGTCCCTCCTGCTGACGTGTCCGTTAGCAAGACTCTGAATGGCTGCCAGCTTTAGGACAGCTGCTCCGCCGCTGACCCTGCACTCAGAGCTCCATCAGTAAAACATCACATTTAGCAGAAAATGTTCACATAAATTATTGTTACTCATTGTGAGAGGATAATGGATTTTTAGTGCACTAGCATTATGGAAAGCTTTTTGTATTTTCCCATACCCTATTTTAGTGTTGGCCTTGATAGTACTGTGATCATCACATTGTAAAGGCAAGAGGTCGAGCTTTACTATGCAGCATTGTGTGGCACCCACTGCAGTGCTTTGCAGTCGACCTGCAGTTTCTCAATCGACCAACGGGTCTCAGCTAGGGTCACAAAAGTTTATGGTTTCATATGATATGCTAAAATCAAACATAAAAATACTGTGGCAATACTCAACTGTACGAATGCTACAATTGTTGAGGATGCATGAATGAATGCTTTATAATTTTGAACCACTGAAATTACTGCACTGCATGTATCTTCAAACATAATGACTATTATTTTCTCTATGCAAAGCAAAACTGTATCATTTGTACGCTTTAATTGTGTTTTTAATTTTTACCCTCAAACACTGAACAATGATACTTTCTCCACAGGGCACAAACTTGTTGGAATCTCTCCTTGATGTCTGTGTCATATTTTCATTCATTTCCTTTTCTATGTCGGGGATTAATTTCTAAATAGGTAATGTAATCCCTGACAGTGTACAATCAGCGTGCAGCGCACAGTTTTCCCAGTGACCTTGAGCACTGCCTTCAATCAGCTATAAATAAACTATAAATAGATTTTACTACTGACCGTTTTCCTGCTTATTTTAACCCGTGTGCGTCTGTCTGTAGAACCTGTATAAAAAATATTGTCTGACTCAGGCAGCGTGCTGCTTTATCTCTCAGCCAGGATTCAAAGTGGTAATTAAGCTGGAGGTATTTCAACTTTCTCTGATTACAATCATAACATAGCTGCCTCTTCTTTTTACTGTTTGGTAATATACAAGCCGTCCTTGAAGAAAACTAATTATGCTTTTGATGAAGAATGTTCACATGATTTATAACAGAGTGGTCGGCTGATTCGCAGCCATTTGTTATCTTTGATTTAACAAAACAGATAAAGCAAAAACACTGATATCGTTAACATCCGTTCAATCTCTTAAAAATTACTCCAGCCGCACGATCATTTTATCCAAAGAAGTACTAAAAATCTAATAAAAACTATTATTTAACTAAATATAGACAATGTATTACACAATGACACTTTATCACAGTATTAAAGTGAACTGAACAAAGGTTACACTAAAGTAAAAAACATTATTTCTATTATTCATTTATTAATATTAATTACATTTTATTTTGGCGACTTTCTAGCTCTCAGATCAGTTGAAAAATGATGTGCAGATTGATCAAGAATAGTTTAGATAGTGTCCAATATGTGTTGCTTCATTGAGGTGAATGTAAGATGTCCTTGAGATATATGACATTTACCCAACAAAACAGCTACTTTTATGTGCTTTATGACTTGTTGTTAAAACGTAGGATCAAAATCTGCAAAATAATCACAATCGACAGACATCAGATAGATATGGAAGAGAAAAAAGAACAATATTTAAATTTGAAATATTGTAGAATAAAGTAGAAAGTCTCCTGTGGAGCCCCTCAGGAGGAGGCTTCAGCTAAGGTTTTTGAGTGAGATGAAAATTGTCTCTGTGCACAAACTTTAAAGCATTTGAAAACATCTTTCACCTGACTGCTTTGTTCTTTTGCAAAGTTTTAACTAATATTCTGAGTGTTTCCAATAGAACACCTGCAGCGCCTGGGGCCCTGATTACAATATGATCACAATATTAGCATGATAATAACAATATGCGATTTAATTTGCCTCATCTCTCATAAGAGTTTAGTAACAGATACAAATGAATTCCTTGCAGACGCTCTTCATCTTCAGGTAACATTTGTCATGTGCTGCAAACACGCAGAGATGTGAGGAGAGACGACTACACTGTATCACAATTACGGAAACTTGTAATGCACGAGGTCTCGCATGTTACCGTCGCACTTTGTTCACATGCAGAAGGCTGAAACACGAAAACACAAGGCTTTCATGGCTGCTCCCCGCTGTTCATAGAAAAGAGCAAATACACTTACATAGCAGCAGTCTTTCATGCATGGATACACAATACAACAAAGACTGAAAGGTGTGCATTGTAACTAACCTCACAGCACAGATGGATCCCCTAACTGATTCTATAAGGCTCCTAGGCATGCAGTGCACCATGGGAAACATTGGGCAAGTTCATGCAAATTTCATTATGCAGCTCTGCAGTGTGCTGGGAACAATATGTCTCTGGAAATATTTGTCTGACAGCTTTAGTTACTAGTTACTTTTCAGATTGATATGATGATATGATGATCTTATAGAATATGATGCATTGCTGCAGATTAAACTACCCAGCAGTGTATAAAGTAGTTAGAATGAGCTCAACCTTCAACTTTTACACCAGAAAAATGCAACATACACTCCTGATTTCCTGACTGCTGCAAACTGTAGCTGCTGTAACTAATGTTAGCTCAGTTTGTTAGCCAGGCTGCCAAGATTGAGAGCTCAGAACACTGGGGGAATGTTAGGAGTTAGGAAAGCGGGTTCAGGAGTAAATCTGCGACCGTTGGCAAGAGCTTGGTGAAATAAAAGGCTGAAAGACAGACACCAAGCTGGGCTTCTTGCTGTTGGACTAGTAAGTAATGTCAACTGGCTGCTATGTCTTGTGTGGTTGCAATTGCTTGATGTTTGGCTGTTAGCAAAGTTGTTGTCTTGCTAGTTTTTTTCTGACAGTGACTTTGAAAACTGGGGACGCTGTATCACAAAAATACCAATTTCTAAGCAATGTTACTTTGAGTAAATAATCTGAATACTTCTTTTGGTGTGTGTGTGTGCACTGCATCTGTGTATGAAAGCTGTATTAGCAACACAAAAAGGACACTGTTTCTGTCTTCCGTCAGCATTAACATACAAACACGGTAATTCAGAGTATCCCTCAGGCAGGGAAGAGGAGGAGAAGGAGGATGTGGAGATGAAGGCAGATGCAGAGGTGACAGCGGCCGTCTTAACAAAAAGGAACAACATCCCTGACCTCTGCAGCTCCAGCAGCATTTAGAGGGACTGGAGGAGCAGAGATAAAACACCATGATAATAATAGTAAATAAGAGGATAAATAACAAAGTTCACTGGAGGTGTAAGCAGATGCAGAGCAGAGGAGATGGTGGGTGGTAGAACCCAAGAGGTTGCAGTTTATTTATATTTCCATGCTTATGCCTATTTTCCATTCCTCCATCCTCCCCTCCTTCTCTCCTCCTCTTGAAGAAATAAAACCTGAGGCTCTCTCCTTCTCTGCAACATCAGCAGCCGTGTGAACAGAGGTGCTTTTTGTCACTTTGACAGGAGTTACTATACAGTACGAATATAGGAGGGCTATTATCCTGACACACAGATCTACTGTAGCAGCAATTTCATACATGAACATATACTGTAACCCAGGCCCATTTATTTCCATATGTGGAGGCGATAGTCAGGGGAATATCACTCAGAATTCATCTGAAGGGCTGCGAGAGCAATAAGAAGAGGTTAAATTTGCTCGCCTCTCTTAACAAAACATGCCGTGATCTGAGACACACATTCATGTGCACCTCCTTCCTCCTGGTTGTTAATGCTCTGACTGGTCACAGCAGGAGGGCTGTTTGGTTAAGGAGCACCTTCTGTTACCCTGGTTGTTACACTCGCACTTATAAACGCTCATCTCCTCATCGGTATGGACAGCACACGTAACAGATGCACGAGGAGCGCGTGCAAGTATGCTGACGTGTGTTTAAGTGAGCACACCATGCGCTCTGTGGCTCATGTCAACGCCTTTAACCTCAGGTTAAGTTTGTGCAGGACTTTAAAATTCCTCCTCTGTACATGATTTAGAAGCTTTACTTCCTTGAAACAGATAAACAGAAAAATATCTGGTCTCAGATCAGTATTTTTTTAGCAACTAATAGTGAGGTACACAAGAAAAACTAGGACAAAAATGGTAAGTTTCATGTGTTTTTTAGTTTGTCTGGTAATAAGCAATAACACATTGTATACAAATGACAGTTTAGCCTGAGACAGTAACTGTCTGTCAGTGTTTGCTATGACACCATGGCAGATTTAATGGTGAGTTCATTGTGCATTTACACTCTTATTGTCAACTAAAGGAAAAGTTTAATATCTTTTGAGATTACGAGAGTTAGTTGTAGAGATTGATACCTACGAACAGCAGCCAGGTAAGACTGGAGACAGGGGCTGACTCCGTCCAAAGGTAACAAATCCACCAACCAATATCTCTAAAGCTAAATATTTTATATATTTTTTGCTAGAACCAAGAGAAAAACAAAGAATCCTATGAGTGACATCGCACATACGCAGTCCATTCTTTATACTGTCAGGGTTTTCAGTTTGTCTGCTCTGGACTACTGTGGAAACATGGTGGACTTCATAGAAGAGGACCCGGGACATGTAAAGGCTCGTTCTCAGGTAACAAAAACATAATGAATATTATTTCCAGATGATTATGCGCTAATAAAAACATAGTTATGCACATTGTATTTCATTTCTACAATATCCTATACAGAGAGCACCCTAAATCCAAAAGGGTGAGAATGATAAGTCACTGTTTACATGCTAAACTAAGATAACTAGCTGCTGATCGTAGCCTTATATTGAGCAGACAGATGTGAGGGTGAGGGTGTGATTGAGCTTATTTTTACCAAAAAGTCAGACTATAGCTTCAAAGTTGCAGGTTGATATGACACACCTATACACTGTATTATAAACCACATTTTGTACATTAAAGTGGTCGTGGTTTTGTGAGGATTGTAGGTGGATCGGAGACTAACTGATCTCGAAGAGTGCTTGAACAAAACTTGTATCCTTGTCCAAACTGTTATATGAAGTTAATTAAGACGATGAAATCTCTCTTGTTCTTGGATGGTTTGGTTTCATTTTCACTGTAAAAATAATACTTTTTTTTTTCTCCTTACCGGCCGTTTGCAGGATCAATATGTGCTCGCACTGTGTCTGTATTGTCTTTTTAGAGTCAGAGTTAGATTTCCCGACACTGGTGCGCTGTGAGGAAACATCAGAACAGAAAACATGGAAAACTTTAATTATTTCTTTGGCTCCTCTCAGACTGAATGTTCTCAAGATCATCTGCTGCGATATAAAACTTTCATGTGAATTATTGAAGCCGTCTGTGGCAATGAAGGTGATTTTTAAAAATACACATAAGGGGAGGTAAAAGTACACGAAAGGAAAGAGGCGGTATAAGGAAGGAGAGGGCAAACCATACGTTATTATTAATTTAGCTGATTTTTACTGCACAAAGATTTAAAGAGAACATAGAATGAAAACCACTCTGGTTGTTTTTTCCTCAAACCCAGTTCACTTATTTATTCACCTCTCTCCCTCTCTAACACTTTATGCATTGAAGGCACGAATCGCCAGCGAGAAAACACAGCAACTCATGGATCTTTGCACAGTTCAATATAGCACTGAGCAAGCTTTGATGTTTTAATACGTGCAGGCTTTCTGTGTGTGAATAGGCAGGCAGCCTTGTGAATGTCCTCACAGAAATAAGAGAAAGAAGCGAGCAGGTCGGTGAAAAGACCTCGCAGCTTAACCTCTGTTTTTCAAGGACTGCAAATGTGTGACTCCTTTTTGCAGCATTCAGCGCCTGAATAGACCATTCCTGCCTCGTGTACGCACCCACACACAAAGTCACGATATTAAAACACAGCTCCGTTTGTCACAAATCATCTCGCAGGCTCGCACCTCCGCGACGGTCAAGGCAAAAAAGTCTGTCTGACTGAGGAGGCGGTTCATTTATCAGAAATTATTATTTATCAAATTTTTAGTAAGTTTGGTATGACTGGAGAGGTGAACTTCTTGTGGATTCAATGTATTCATGTGTGATGAATCACCATAACTCACTTCACTGTATAAAATACGCTATTGTAATCTCTAGGATAATCACAGCCTCATGAAACTTCACATCAACGTAAGACAGACCCAAGACGTCAAGGTCTTGACGTCTTAATGTGGTATTTTTTTGACGATTTTTATTCATCTTTGAATTGAAAATGTTTAATTTTTTAATTTTTCTTTCACTCAGGTAGAGCCACAAACCTCCCTCCATCCTCCTTGCTTGTAAAATTGTAAAATTTAGTCTTACATGCCAGTTGCAGAAAGCCAGTACCAAGTTAATGCCACAACATCATTATTATATATTGTGCTATTGTACATTTTCCGGTTAATTAACTGTAAAACTGTTAAAGCGACTTGACAGAAATGTGTGTTTTCTGTCAATTCAAGGTTCTTCCTCACACTAACGCAAATTGATGTTGTCTGGCAGTATATATATCCTGATATCGGCCAACATTGACGAACAAGACTCTTTTTGTTACACTCAACTTGCAGATGAGGAGTGTATGCATTGCAGTGTATAGGGAAATCACTGGAGGAATGACACTTAACATTTGTGTATTTAATTACAGCACATAGGTGGGATTGAATGTTAACTCCTTCGAGAATAAGGATATAAACCACAAGCGTCCTGCACACAGCTCTGATGAGGCTCCCCGCTCCTCCATGTGAGCTCCCCCGTTATCGTAAAACATACTGAGCACGGTGTATATTAAAACGTTTACTCTCTTGCATGCCTTCACGTGAATGGCCGATGGATCGATACAATCTCAGTAGAGCACACGCTACCTGTCAGGGTTTTATGAGTGTCATCACTTGACTGATAATTTGCCTGAGCTGAAGGAATCCCTGGAGGTGGTTGGAAAAGGTAGGAGACCTCCTGATAATGTATACAGAGAAGAGAGCAAGATGCAGAGAGGTCCAGACTAAAAATAAACAGGCCATTGTTACGCACATTTCAAGGACAGGTAAAGGACCACTTCTGTGATATTACAGCAACAAGAACAAAATATGACGTAGTTTTATACAGCTAGCTGCAATACTGACGTGAAGACACGGAGAGCAGGAACAAAAAGTGACCTTTGACAGTGAAATCCGTCATGATGGCTCGGTTAAGTAGTGATAATGGATGATTAAAATTCAACTTGTTAGTTGAGGCTATGAGAGGATTGTTTCTGAAATCAGGACAAGGGGAGCAGACTGAAAGTGCACGCAAGTAGATTATGGGAGGCAGGTGGGAACGTGCAGAGTGAGCACATGGAAACAACGGAAAGAGGTCAAACTGACGAGACGGCGTGACGACAAAAACCAGGAGCAGGAGCTGAAAACAAAAAGATACATGAGCCAGTGTTTGTTTATTAAATTGTGTCGTGCAAGTTGTTGTTGTGAAAGCTGGACCAATAAGGTTACCATTTTGAGAAAGACTTCCTCAGCAGATGCTGGGGGTCTGCTGCAGGCGAGCCAATGTTTTCCAGTCGGTCTGGGACACCCATATGGTTCAGACTAATAACTGGCACGGTCCAGTCTACGCCCTGTTCAGGCCTGAGCTTCACTGATTGACAGACGGCCAAAGTCTCCCCGTTGTTCCAGATGGTGCATCTCAAACTCCTGAGAGAAACTTGTTGATTATTCCAAGTGGCTAACAACAACAACAACAAGTCCACAAAAGCAGCGCCAGGCCTGAGTGTGCACATAAGCTCTGCTGGTGTGTGTCTCTTAATGGCCGGTAACCATGACAACAGCTCTGCTGGTTGGAAATAGGAAAATGAGAGTGTGTGATGATGATGTTTAAATGGGCACTGTGTAGGATATTTCTCATACATTTCTAGAGCCAGAAGCTTGTTAGTTAAACTTAGCTTAAAGGCTGGAAACAAGGGGAAACAGCCAGCCTGACTCTGTGCAAAAGGAACCAAACCTACACAGCAACACCTCTACAAAGACCTCTTGGAAAGGTGAGTTTCGTAATTACTCAGTGCATAATTAATGAGGTTTAAAAGTGTCTTTTAACCTTTGTACTGAAGCCTTGGTTAATGTTATTTAACTCAAATGATGTCGTGTTATGTATGATCAAGATGTTATTATAAGAACTGTAAAAATTCAGTTTATTATGAAACTATCTTGTTAAGCTTGGGCTAGGCAGGACACTGAACCCACAATGCAGACCGAAACAGGAGTTGACTTTGAAGGCTTTTTATTGCCAAGACACAACACGAACAGACAAGACAGGAGGAGTCCGGGGGGGGAAACTTCAGGGCAGGACGACGAGGACAGGTGAGCAGACGAGGGTAGGCTGAGCGTGGCTAGCAGGGCAGGTGAGTGTGGCAGGGCTGGAGACAAAAAAACAGATGGACAGACAAAAAGAAGCAGAAAAATAAAAAAAATCTACAACAAAGAATCTTCAAAGATAGAAGAAGAACGA
Source organism: Argyrosomus regius (assembly GCA_946959425.1). Classification (NCBI taxonomy): domain Eukaryota; kingdom Metazoa; phylum Chordata; class Actinopteri; family Sciaenidae; genus Argyrosomus; species Argyrosomus regius. Next base: position 8,151,554 of record OX336897.1, on the reverse strand, counting down.
TGAACTGGCGGAGTCTGGGAGGGTGAACCGGAGTTAAATACTGCAGGAGCTTGATGAGATGATGAGATGCAGGTGTGAGAGCAGAGCAGGTGCCGATCAATGGAGGAGTGGTCGAAGAAAATAGGTCAGCCACGCCCAGCCTGCACAGACAGGGGAGACTGACAAGAGCAAACACAGAACATGAAGGGCAGGGAAACATCAGGAAAACACAGGGTAATAGACAAACCTAGCACATCCTAACACATCTAGCTAATTAACGAGAAATATTGCCTTTAAAAGGTCCAGTGTGTCAGATTTTATGACAGAATTTAATTATAATACGCATAACTACAGTTTGATTGGTGTCTAATCACCTGAAAATAAGCCTTAGAATGAGTCTTTTATATGTTGATTCAACATGTTTCTACAGAAGCCTATAAGAGCAAACCAAACACTGGCTCTAGAGAGGGCCTTTCACATTTTGTAGCCACCATTGTTTCTACTATATGCTTGGGTGAGGCGAGGGGGTTTCAATCTGCTCTAGATGCCACTAAATGCTAAACGCTGATCCTTTAAGAAAGTAAAATAATGTATTTTGGTGTTTAATAAAGGTTCAGCATACGTTTGTTGGAAACCCTCAGCCGGTTTGAAGTGGAGGATCTGCCTGTCTGACATGATGTCATTCAACAAATAGTCTTTTCCCGACACTGAATGTAGAGCTCTACTCTTGTCCTGCACAATTGCATATATGGAAACCAAAAAAAAAATATCTGAAAACTGTATTAAAAAGTGGCAAACAGCTGGGAGGCAGAGAGGCTGCGTGGGTGATGAGAAGGCAGAGCCGAGGCTGAGCGCCGCTCAGGAATTCCCTTTGACTCGAGTGGAGAGCTGGAGGAGGAGACGCTGGCTCACATAGCTTTATATTAAAAAAAAACACTGCTGTGTGACTGCTTACTAACAAGAGGGTCAACAGTAAGGAAACAAGAACAGGGAAAGTGTCTCAAAGATACATGACAGTCTGGCGGAATAACACTTCAATAAAATAACATCATAAAATTCGTATTACCACATCGACTTATTATTAATGCATGCACAAATCTTCCCACATCATCGAGACTCACTTATTTAAGAATTTTCCGCTGCCTCTCCATCTCATTCTCCTCCTCTCACATCACTTTCTTTACTCCTCTGTCTCTCTTGTCGAGAGTTTTAGAATAGGATGCAATGCACCTCAAGAAGAATCTGTATCTCAGTCCAGTGTTGAGCCTCTTTGTGTAGAACAATCTTACACAATCTTTGAGCAAGATTGTGTAAGATTTGCTACTTTTTTGTGATTTGGACAGTTGTACACATGCACACAACTTTTCTAACAGCCAAACATCAAGCAAGTGCAACAACACAAGACATAGCAGCCAGCTAATATTACTTACTAGTCTGACAGCAAGAAGCCCAGCTCGGTGTCTGTCTTTCAGACTTTTATTTTGCCACGACTAAAAGTCAGTTCCAGAAATACTCTTGTCTGACAGCTTCTTGCTCACTCACTTTCTCCTTTTCTTGTTTTAGCTTTGTCCTCGGCCTCTTCTCCTCTGCCATTATACCCAATAGAGGCTTTGCCCCGGCTTCAGTCCTGGTGTGACCTCTGTAAATCTCAAAGAGCTGATGTGGAGAAAAAAAAACAGAAAACATCAGAGAGAAGCTAAAGGGTCAAGGCAAGACCCCACCAGGCTGACTCTTCCTCAGTCAACAGAAACTGACGGCAGATTAAATTTTCACAGTTCTATAAACCAATGGCCATGATAACCACACACTAGTAACCACAGGCAGTATCTAAAGAAGCTGCAGCATGAATAGTAATGAGAAGAAATGTTGTTGTTTCAGTGCTCAGCCTGTAGGGGGAGTTCCCTCAGCACATGCTTATGCAGCGGCACTTGAAGATGGCACTGCTGTAAAGAATCAGTGCATTCAGGCAGCACAGAAGAGAGCAGAGCTAGTTGATTAAATTTGTATGCACATGCTGCTGTACATAGAGGCAAAGGTACATCCAAATATAACCTCAAATTTAGTTCTGCCTGTGTTCTCTTAAGAGACCGCAGAATAAAAAAAGATCACCTTTATAAGTAAAGTAAAACGTGTCGAACAAATTTAAAACTGCAGAAACGTCAGAAAACAGAAACTCAGTGTGAAACACTCATGGACACACGCAGAGCTGCTCCTCTTGGTCAGCGTTTTTCTGTGTTACATAATTGTCTGTCCCCTACATCAGAGACATTTTGGTGCCGTTTTAATCCACGGGCTTATCTATGCTGAGGCTTTGTGTGCGTACGTGTGTGTGTGTGTGTGTGTGTGTGTGTTTGACTCATTATGCATCCATTTGTAGACCCCCTACAGCTTCTAATAGATTCTCTATTTTCAAAGAGCTTTTAGCAAAGATACACATGTAAGTGAACATGCAAGAAGAGATGAATGCATTAACACACATGCAGACACACACACACACACACACACACCTAATCAAGTGGATGATATGTCTGCACGCCACGGGGGGGTTATATATTTAGCTCATAAGAGGTAGAGAAGGGACCACAATAAAAACAACAATATGTAAGTAGTTAGCTTACATATTCAGAGAGGTCACTAACACACCATGTCTGTATTATTTATATTAACTTCATGGTTTTATCTCATCATGTTCAAGTAGGATTAGGAAATCAATATCATTGATCCATTTAACCAAATAGTGGGAATTTCCACAACGAAGCACCGAACCACAAATGAAGACATCCCGTCCATTCTCTGTAACAGCTTGTCCTCATCAGGGTCTCGGGGGGCTGGAGCGATCCCAGCTGACATTGGGCGAGAGGCGGGGTACACCCTGGACGAGTCGCCTGTTCATCACAGGGCTGATACATAGAGACAAACATTCATGCTGACATTCACACCTACGGGCAATTTAGAGTCACCAATTAACCTGCATGTCTTTGGACTGTGGGAAGGAGCTGCAGTACCCAGAGAGAACCCACACAGACACATGAAGAACATGCAACTCAATACAGAAAGGCCCCAACCAACCAGTAACCTTCTTGCTGTCCTGTACAGTCCTGGAGCTGAGAATCCTGCTCATTTTTACCCGATTTTGACACCTATCTTTATAAACTTGTCTAAATTTTTAATCATTCAAATTTGGCTGGGTGGTCAATAACACTTTCTTCTTTGGTCTGACAAACTCAGAACACAAATTTATTCTTACTTTACACAGACTTTAAATTATTCATAATCATTACATAAAGCATCATTTTTTAAGATATCAGTGCATTTCATAACAAAACTGTAGAAGTGTTTTTTTGTTTCAAAAAGTCAAAGCCACCACGGAGTAGATACACCATGCTTAAATGAAGACAAGTCAAATGTTTTCTAACTGAAATGATTCAACAATTTGTCAACAATGTTGCCAGTCACCAATCAATATAAAACTTTGAGACAATGTTTGAGTTGACTAAAAAAATACCATTCAACCTCTGAGGACTATGAACCATGATCCACATTAATCTAGTGTTTTTTTGATACCTCTAATGCAGCAAAGTATTGGTCAAGGGTAAAGTATAAGCTGATATTGGTGCCAAAAAGAGGTCAGTGAATTCATTTCTAGCCAATAGTTTCTAGAGATCTCTTGCTCTTGACCAAAGACAGATGAACGGATTGACAGATGGACGGACTAATCAGCCCATCAGCATCACCAGCCTTAGGAGAAATTACTGTTAGATGAAGACTAATTGCTGACACATTTTTCTAAAACTTTCCTACTTTATAAACAGTTCAATAACAAAGTCGACCCGGCATCTCATAGCTTTCTAAGTAAAGTCAAAAGTTCAAGAAGAACTCTCCAGTGACATGATCTTTAAATTCAAACTCCTAAACTCCTAAAGAAAAGTCCTTCAAACTCAAAACTAGTCGTGATGAATGTAAAGCATTTTAATTATCAGGAATCAGTCAGTGCTTCTAATTGGCATGTAATTCAGTGTTGTATGATTCAAACAACTTTCATTTTCAAAAATCTACTCACGATGACCTTCAACTTTAATCTTCTTCAGGTCATGTCTTCCTCTCCGTCTCAGTCTGAACGGGCTCTTACCCTCTTATCTTACCGAGAGGGCCTAAGCCCCTCAATCCTCTCATCTCTCCCTGATGATGGCAGAGCCCTCAGAGACTCAGCCCATCAAAGGCTCTGGAGAGGAAGGCCAGCAAAGAGGGAGAACACAATTTGGCAGCCTAATTTGGTTTGCCTGGGCTCCTTTTAAAATGTGTGTGTGTCTTTGTGTAGAGCAAATGCTAACAGCTCATCATAATCCCTTCATTCCCATTCCCCACCATGCCTGACTGCACCAGCCTCCAAACAATCCCTGGGAGCCCCAGCAAAACCTGAACCCAATATGGGTATATAAATTAGTTACTGGAGAGGATCCCTGCTGCTGGAGTATGATCACTTTGTAAGTGATTAGTTACAGTAGTGTTTGCTGGAGAGGACTATACATAACAGATGAGAGCAGCGAGCAGGATGCACAGTAAATAGTTGTTGTTTTTTGCATTAATAAAGAAATGCATATCAATGTGTTCAGTGTATTGTACACACTTGTACGCTGAGTGAATTCGCACAATTTTTGCCGTGCAAACAATCCAGGAGTTTAACCTAAGTCACATGAAATAACAAGGACCTCATTCACTGGACAGTTTCAGTGACCGAGCATGCATTACTGGTGCAACCCAGACTTATGAAGCAAATTCAGTTTGGGTGAATGACAGCTTGTTATGCTACTTTTACAGGAAAAGTTTCATATTGGTGGAAATATTCTTCATGGCTTTGACTCAAAACAACAATTCACCAGTTTTACTATCTCTTGACCAGTTACTGCTTTCAGCCATAGAACTGTTCTTGGCCAAGGACGTGGTAATTAGTGAGCTGCCAGGCAAATTGTGTTGCCTTTGGAGAGAGCCAGGTTAGCTGTTTCTTCCAGTTTTCAGCCTTAATGTTAAAGACATAGTTAGGTAGATGGTTTTCGTGTGTGCTGACCACTGTCTACTGCTGGTATCACACTGACTATGGATTTGTACCTCATACAACCCCACTTCAAAAAACCTGAACTGTCCTTTTAAGCTAAGATAATCGGCTAGTGGCTTAACTTTTACCGTACAGATACTAGAGTAATACTAACTTTTGGCAAGACAGCAAATAAGCGGATTTCCCAAAATGTCAAGCTATACCTGCAACCTTCAGAGCTCTACTTATTTTCTCAGTTGGTTGAGAGATCTCACATGGAAACACATATTAGTGGCATTAATCAACATTGTACCTCATCTGTTATCAATAACAACACACAGATAGAATCAGATAAAAGAGATGATACATCCAGCTGCACAAGATCTGCAGATCAGAGCATGTTCATGTCAATTTTCAAATTCATACCACACGGATCTTTTCAGGCTTCGTCTGTACACTTGTTTGGTCTGCATCATTGTATCATTTTTAAGCTCCCCTTCTCTTTCTCTCACTAAAGAAACAATATATACACACATGAGGTTGGTGAATATTTGATTCTCTTTTGAGAAATCTGAAATTAATCACAATGGACATCCGCAATAAGCAGAGTTTAAAAAAAACTCCTGCTCAAGGAACAAGGCTGATAGTTCCTCCACCAGTTAATAAAGACTAGTGGAGGAACTGGGGAGCATCTTGTGGGCAGAGTCAACCCAAAGAAGCAGGTGGGCGCAGCTCGAGGGCAGGTGCAGAATAGCAGGTCTGCAGGAAAAAGAAGAGGTTAGTATGCACAAGACAGTAATTAATCAGATGAACCGGAGCAAAAGAGAGAGGAGGATGGAGCAGCTGTCTCCATGACAGCAGTGGTTTTATTAGCAGGCTTTCAGCTCAGGGGCTTGTCGATGTGTATGTCTATGTATGGTCCATTCTGTGGGGAGTTTGCATGTTGTCTTTGTGTTCATGGGGTTTTCTTGCACAGTCTGAAGGAATGCAGGTCAGGTAACTGGGAAAATGGATCCCTGTAGGGATGAATGCAACTCATCCAGGGGGTTTTGTTGCCTTTAAACTAAATCATTCTGGGATAAACTCCAGAGACCCACGCACGTCAGGAAGAAAAAAAATAGATTGATGTGTGTATTTTTTTTTTTTTTTACATGTTTTGTTTCTTTAGTTCAATGCTCTGAGGTGCTCACGTCACCATCTTCATCCTGCTTTTCATTTCTTCTGTTCCCTTTTGTTCACATCTGACAGCAGTTTGTCCTCGTAGAATACAGCCTCTTTATCACCCATCATCATCATCTGTCACTGCTTTTCTCTCCTCTTTCCCTTTTCACACACAGTCCAGGTGGAGGCCACGTGTTGGCCCAGCATGAGTCGGTCAGTCAGGTTGCCATAGCAGGTGTCTCAGTGACAACGTGGCTCAGTAGCCAAGGCACCGAAGATTACGTAAATCTCGAGCTCGAAAAAACGAGGGAGTAATGCTGACAAAGGCTTGCTTCATCATAACAAATTACACCTACATAATGCATGTGCCTGTGTGTGAAAGAGAGAGAGAGAGAGATGAGGAATGTTTTCTTTCAGAAAATGCCATTATAAACCACTTTAATCTAGTTCAGTCAGTGACGGTGATCTATCAAAATCACTGAATCGCTTTTCAAATATAAGTTTTAGTCAAATGATTTGGTGAATTTTGTGTACACAGTGAAAAAAAACACATAAAGCAGACAGATGCAGCGGCCTGGCAGCTTTTGCTTTGTTTTGTCTCCGTTTTTTTTTTTTTTTTGCTTCTGTGTAGACTGCAGAGTTGGCAACAGAATGAACAGACTGCAAAACAAAAATAAAAGTGCAAACTATTTAGTCACTCAGTTTGAATCACACCTTCCTGAGTCCCTCTGTTCTATCAAACTATAGAGAAACACATTCATAAATATGTTTTCACTCGCGTATAATCTCCTGAAAATAAGAATTGTTATTTTTATCTTACCGTAGAATTTATATTTTGTATGAAAAATATTTAATGCAATATTTGTTTAAATTACACATGGCACTAGGTTGCACTGTCATGCTTCTACAGTAGCCCAGGAAGGACAAACCAAACACAGGCACTACCACCATAAACACCATAAGGTCTCCTCACGGTTGGAGGTGGCGGGTGAGAACTCGTAACGTAAATGTAATGCAATGTTAATCCTACACACTAGAGATTTAAATGATGGCATAAGATTATCAACATTATGAAAAAAATATATAATAATTAAACAATAAATGAATTTAAAAAAAAAAAAGTTGTTCAAGAGCAGGTAAAGAAGACAGGACCTCCCGTTGAACTTCAGAAGTGACAGCTCACTCATGTCTTCAGCGACAAACGTATTACCGCTAGATTGGCTTTTACTTCCTGTAATGGCTGAGAATCTCAGGCTTTGAACTTTAGGAATGATTTTATCCTTTCCATCGTGAACAACAACTTGATCCATTTTTGAGTTATTGTTCTATTGTACATGGCCTGATGAGATGACCCAACAAAACATTGGACTTAATCGATGACTCACTAGTCAACAATATTTTCTTTTAACTAAAATCGTACCATCCTGTTATCACATTTTAAAACTCTCACTATCACTCTCAACTGTGATTTGTAACTGTGATTGGTTGGTGCAAAATTACAGTTTTGCACAGTCTATTATCAGGTTTGGATTATAGTTATGCAATGATTAATTACAGCGACGTATGTAATTAATCTCTTTCTCTTTCTCAAACACACACACACACACACACACACACACACACACACACACACACACACACAAAGACACACACAGACACAACATCTGGAGTTCATAATATAATTTACATGGAAATCAGACACAATTGTTTAGATACAGTATCACATGACAGATGTGTGTGTGATGGTCCATTATGTTCCTGATGATTGTAGTGGCTGTGACAGATCGTCGTTTGACAACAGTAACTGCGAGCATCTGGGATTTACAGAGTCAGGATCACATGTTTTCATGCTCCACACACACACACACACACACACACACACACACACACACACACACACACACACACACACACACTGTTTGGAAACCATTTTCTCCTGTGTTTGGTTTAGACGGTATATCTCACTTTGGTTTATGACAGAAGAATGATGGTGAGGGCCTTATTTTGAGACAGACAAAATTGAATGGAGTACGTCATGATCACACCTGCTCATATGGAAAACCACAGGGTGCTGAGTCAGCCCGGGTTAAACACCTTCCTGTACTCTGAAGGATAATTGAAGGAAGTGAGTCATTTGGCTGTAAGAAGAGTGTGACAGTCATGGACAAATTCCACTCATTATGAATGATATCACGCTTTTCTACCTCAGCGCACAAAGCTTTTCCATTCACACACACACACACACACACACACACAATGCATGCATCAGGAGCACTTTAGTGTTTAGTGTTATGTTCAATGTCACTTTGACATGTGGACATGCCGGGATCAAACCGCCAACCCTGTGATTAATGGGCAACCTACTTCCTAATCCACAGCCAGCCTATAAGGTACAATAAAGTTCATGCAACAAAATCCCCTGGCTTATTTTATAAGGCTGTAACTTGACACATAAAATGTGAAAGTATATGAAAACATAAATGTAATCCACACAGAAGTGTTTTAAAGGGCACGCTGAAATGTCAGAGGTGCCAGGAGGTGATTGTATGTTACAAAGCAAGTCCTTCCACTGACGCTGATGACGTCACTTCCACGGATCAAATCTGATTAAAACCTCTTCCTCTCACTCACTCTAATTATTTCCTCCTTTATGCCGCAATGGCTTTTTGTTTTTTTTTCCTCCAAATCATGTTTGCATTATAAGACCAGTGAATCACTATAACCCGTCACAGTCGCTCTAAACTCTTGTGCTTCAACGAGTGGCTCTCCCCTCACTTTCAATGCAGCTGTCACTACGACGCGATGAAAGTGTAGTCGGGGGATTATGTTGTGAATTGTCTTTGCCCTGAATGTGGGAGGAGAAAAAAGAAAAGCGGCCGTGTGAGGTTAAGCAAAGGACAGACGTCTGATGAGAGGCTGAGTGGTCTCTGTGTCAGGAATGAGCTGCAAACACACGACCTCCCTGGAGAACTGAGAGTGAGAAAGAGAGAGAGAGAGGCCCTCCTAGATAGGGCAGATGAGAAAAGATAAAAGGATAAAGATAAGTAATAATGAAAGAGATTACTGTAGTTGTGATTTATATAATGCAGCAGCATATTGTGTTGAGATTAATACAAGAGAACCTTACAAATTGTTGCATATTTCACAGCCAAAAACAACATTTGGCTGCTGCTTTTTTTGGGAGGTTTTATCATCAAAGGGTCTAATAAAAAGCTCCAAATCCATTTTTAGAAACAACAACAACGTGGTGTGTCCCTCCAAATCACCTGCTAGGTGATCCTGAGGCGGGCCGTCACTGCTGATTACAGCCTCGCTACTGATCGCCTCATTTCCTCTCTCACACACACACACTGTAGATACTCTGCACAGACGTTGGCAATACACAGCCTGCTAATCCTAGCTGCGGGGAGACACGCTCATTTACACACTGACACACACACACACACAGACAGGGGCTGAGAATGCGAGCAGTCATGCATGATGTACTTGGACGGCGAGGAGATTAAACCATCTGAGGAAGATCCCGGGTTTTACTTGCATACAAAAGGATTGAGACAGGAAATTATAGCGGCGCCGTCAATTAATTTCTAACTCCTCTTATAGGCTACAGCTGAAAGTGGAGATGAGAAGTCAGCTGCAAAATATGACTTTTCCTTTTCAGGCTGAGCTAAGGTGATTGGTGGGCTGTAACGTTAACGCTGACATTTACAACTTAGAATGAGGATGAGGAGAATCTGCCGGTTACAGTCAGCTTAACAGTTGAATAATACGACTGTATTTCATCTCTTGATGGGCATACAGCAGGTGACCAGATCCTGTACTCTGCTCTCTGTGCGGCTTACCTTCATTATCAGAGGGTAAATTATTCATCAGTCCTATTAGACCTTTTCACACCGCTTGATTGTGCCTCTTCTTCCGTCATATTTGCCTCCGACCTCCTCTCCGTTCTAATACACTCACTAACGTCCCTTCAAACGTTCATTATGTTGCGTCTCAAGTGGAATGTGCATCGTTAGAGGAATTGAGTGCGACGCTCTCCGAGGAGCCATCCGCAGCACTTTTACCATTGAACCTGGGACCACACTGTCAGCACTCTGCAATATGTGTGTGTGTGTGTGTGTGTGTGTGTATTCCTGTTCCAGTGTAAGCGTGTGCAAACACAACAAACATACAAAACGTCTCTAACTGTAGGTCAGACATTTACTGCATCAGCGAGTAGAGAGAGGAAAGATTCAGGCGAAATAAAAAGTCAGGGATGCGCAAACCACAGTTTGAACTCTGTGTTTGGACCCCTGCTGCCTTTGTGCTTCAGTTGCAATCTTTCTCTTTCATGGATTTTCTCTCCATTTATAGGGTCATGCAGGGTCGGCTGCAAGTAGCAAGTATTGTTATAGATGAATTATTTTCGTGATTATTTTCGAGGCGCCCCGTGGAGTTTTATTCTAAGCAATCACGTAGGTCTAACAAATGTTTTGAAACGTGCATTGTTTCCACAATGATTACTGGCTAGATGTGTTCACAAAAGCTGCTCCACAGCGCTACTAGAGGTCATTAACTCCACGCGGGACCTTTAATCGATGAATTGTTTGGCCTATAAAATGTCAGAGTGAAAAATGCACGTCACATTTTCCCAATTCCCGAGCTGAAGTTTTGTTTTGTTCCACAAACAGCCAAAAGATAATCAATTCACAGTGATATTAAACAGAGAAACCAGAACCATGAGAGCGTTTAGTGTGTTCATGACGACTACGAAGTACGTGATGGATGGACACACCTCGTTTAGGTAAACAGCGAAGGGACGGACACAGTGCTGTATTGCTTTAAAACATTATCATCTACCTCAGGACTCTCTAAGTGTTTTGTCAAAGTAAAGACAGTTATACAATAGTCAGTCTCCTTATTGGGGAGCCACGGAGGTCAGGCCTAGTTAAACACACTTTGTCTTCCATCCAGTATCGGCTAATAAACTCAACACGGCTGCGAGAAATTGCAGCAGTATGCAGCAGAGGGGCACAAACACACACATCCATATGTAGAATCACAAACACACACACACATATATATATATATATATATATATATATATATACACACAGAGGTGACAATGCTTCCCACGGGGCACATAGAGTTATAAAATTAGAGATAAAAGAAAAGACCCTGCTGTCGACTCGTGTCCTTCTGCTCCTTTGATCACTCTATAAAGCGCAGAAACACGCACACATGACTGTTGTTAAATAAAACAGACAGTATAAGTGAAATGCATTTTGCCCAACATGCTGTGTTTTAACTGCAAGTTTATTGACAGCAGAATAAAGGCTTGTATCGCTTGAAACTGCTGATTGTACTACATGCACCATTTTTTTCCCCACCTCAAGGCTCATGTACTGTACAGTACGGTATCCCCCAATTACTGCACATGAAGACCCTGTGAGATTGCTTGTGGCTCAGTCCATTAGTGTGTAAAGGATGGGTGGGGAAAGGAGGACTGCATCATTATGCTTTCAAAGAGCAGAGCGGAGTTGTGTTCGCTCTGCACTAATCAAGGAGTTATAATTGATGAGAATCCTGAGCTCCGTCTGAATCAAAGGTTACACACTCTCGACTGTACGGGCAGGATGAAAACAGTGTATTACTGTATCAGCTGCTCCTTCTCCTTCTTCCCTGAGTGATGAGGAATAAATGACACAGCTGCTTGGATTAAAACGGTCTGCATTGCTCAATCTGACTGCATAATGGGACAATAAGTGTTGGCACATAAACTAACTGACGCTTCCTAACAGGTAGTGAAGAGCCACCGACAGAGACAAGCAACTAGAGGGAGACTTCAAGGAGTCTTTTAAATATTTAGAGATGCTGTGATGTTCAAAGTCTGTCTTAAAAAAATCATATATTAACATTTGTTGACGTTAATATGTTCCAATGCAATCATCAGTAGGAAAGAAGTGCAGTGAACACTAAGCTGAGAATGCAGGGGAATGCTATAACGACGCATATAGACAAAAAGAAAACATGTATATGCAATTCCCTACATATTAACTGGTGCTTCAGAACATTCGTAAGCATGGTTTTATGAAGACAGGCAACTTTTTCTGAATGTTTTTCTGCAGCAGTAGAGGCGTGTCATAAAGTTATACCACAGTGTCATTCCAAAGTTTGCTAACTTTAGCCACCATAAGCTATACCGGTCATACCAGAACCAAGTAAGGCTGTAGCGGTGAGTATTTATCAGTAATTTAAATTTTTATTTGAAAAATGACGACAGTGTTATCTTTTGAAAGTTACACAACCTCGTGTTGATTCACTGTATTTTATCCTTCATTGTGAAGCTTTTGTAAAGTCTGAAAACTTGTATGACACAAAGCATGTTTGATTACCATGACAACCACAAGCTGCTGACATCAGCCTTAGCTGCAACATAACTGCATATTTACAACAATTTGTTCTTGTTTTTTGATACATTTGACAGTGTAGACAATATAAATATCAGCAACCAAGGCACAGCCCTTTGGTAACTCTTTACTACCTTTTTAAGACTTGGTTAAGACAACTGCAGTGTCGCTGCTAATAACTGATGCAAAGACATGCAATGAATTGAAGTGCCACAGCCACAGCATTGTGTAATGGTTACAGGTAATGACAGCTTGTTGGAGAAATAGCACAACTTCATCTAAAAAACTGGTGGAGCCTCCATGTAGTTATTACTTTTGTAAACAGTTCATGAGTTGAGTTTATGGTTTTAATTTCTAGTTTCATGCCTTCTTCCACACAGCATGATGTTCAGTTTGTAAATTATCGTCCCATTTAGAGTAAAATAATAATAAAGCAGGCTTTGCTTTAGGGTGTGGCTACCAGTGAGTCTGTCCAGTGCAACACATCAAAACAACTCAGATCAAACTATAAAAATCTGCAGTGCTGAAATATATGAATCAATATTCTGTTACTGCACTGCTTCTGCTTTCTCGTCTCAAATTTCAGATATTTTAGCATATAGTTTAGTTGTAATACAAAGTCCTTTATAACCAGACAGGTCGCCATTTTTACCTTGAAAACCAAAACAAGATGGCAGCTTCCAAAATGCTGAACTTGAGGCTTCAAAACAGTTGTCCACAAACCAATGGGTGATGCACGATGGGTTGACACTGAGTCTTATGCAGCTGACCCCAGGCTGGACCTTGAACTCATTCTACAAACAGCATCACTTGTCTCTCTGGGTTTTCAGTCTGTCTGGAGTAATAATCTCTCCATTTGTTGACCTCTGTATCTCACCCCTTCTGTATGCACTAACTAAGACCTTGCGCACACACACAAATGCACACACCAGCCACAGCGCAGCAGAGACTGATCCCAGGACGTTCCGAGTGTTCCCGTTCAGCTCTTTATTCTTGTGTTGTTAAATGCATCTGTGGTCTCAAAAGATATAAACGCACTGTGCGCTATAAGATAATGAAAACTCAGTGGATCCTCGTGACTGATGGCTGCAATCACCTCGGCACAATGAAAAATGGATCGCGCTGCAAAACAGAGCCCGTGTGATAAAAATATCACACCGCGATATGGACGGAAATGTGTCATCCTGCCATCCAAAAGCAGTGCGTGGACGCCGTCTCCGTGGAGTGCCGAGTCAATCACTTGTTAAGAATGACAGGCAGAGGAGACAAAACAAATTATGTAGATGGAGACATGTGGCTGACGGGATGCGCAGGAGTAGACCAGACTGACAGATACACGGAAACAAGAGGGGAAAAAACAGAGCGTGGCGGAGTGGTGAGATCACCACGTAGCTGCTGTTGGATAGATGAGAAACTGATTTGCAGGTAAACAGACGGTGTAGGAGCAGACAGGCGAGTGGGTGGCTTAATGACCAGACCAGACCAGGAGGACAGCCAAGATTAAGAGACAGAGAGGAAACAGACAGTCAAAGGCAGTTACTGCATCAGTATTGGGTCAGAAAGAGAAGAAGAAGCAGCCGCTGTGACATCTGGGTGGACTTGGAGAAAGCTGTGCTGTTAGTCGGGTCACATGTCGAGGCTTGGGTTAACTACTAGCACTAATAATCAGCCTGGACAGAGAATACAGGCTTAATGAAGGCTAAGCCACAGTTACAGCTTCTCTCAGTGGTCTGCGGTCAGAGGTTAGGAGCTTAGCAGTGGGACGCCGAAACAAACAAACTCCAGACAAAGTGGAGAACACAGAAAAGTGCAGAAGAAAAACTTGGGGTTTATTAGCATAACACTTTCTTATAAAAGAGCGCTGTGATGCAAACCAGTAAAGCCGCATCCAAGATTTCTCTTGCAGGCCCCGAAGGTTCGTTTAAAAAAGAACTGAAGAAAAGAAAAGGTAGCAGAAGAGAGGGAGTGGAGAGATAAAAAGGAGGACAAGAGGAACAAAAAAGGCAATCAAGGGAAATGAGGGGAAGAGAGATTTCCTGTTCCATCCAAGGGCATGGCAGCGTTCATGTTCTCAGTCGGTACCATCTGCTCCAGGAGAATGTCAGCCTGCCAGTGAGGAGAACAGTACAAGCCTCAGCCAAAACATGCCGTAACACCACCACTAGCACCATGACAAACAAACACACAGCACACACACACAGAAACAGAGACACACACACACACACACACCGGAGAGCAGCGCATTAATTCTGCTCCGGCGAGTGTCTGCAGCAGAGTTCCAGCTATTAAAAATCTGCAATCTCTCCGGGTCTGCAGATATCTGTGAGGCAGCACATTTTCCAGGGGTGGGTAACACAATGATGCGCAATAAGTAAATTTCTCCAGGAGAAATGAATTAAGTTGGTATGGTTTTGTAAGTTGCATCCAGGTGCAGCGAGGAGAGCGTCGGGGAGCCGGTGGCTGGCTGAGTCAGGCCCGGGGTGACAGCACATAAGAGCACCCGTGAGGGACAGGCAATGTGTGGCAATGTGCTACAGTCAGCTCAACTGCTGGCTTGTCTCAGGGTTTGTGTGTGTGTGTGTGTGTGTGTGTGTGTGTGTGTGAGTGTGTTTGTGGCTGGGCTGCGGTGAGTACTAAAAGTTTGTGTGTTCCTGCTGAGGAGTCTGTCTGCAGCTGCGAAGGGGGTAATGAAGAGAGGTGCACCAACCCAACACCAACACATTTAGCACCCACCCACACACACACAAATACTCAGCAGCAACCCCAGGTAACCCAACCATGATGGATAACAGAGGAGTGAATGACATGAATACATATCAGTCTTCTAAACAGGCTGTTGTGTCATTCATCTGCATTTATACCAAGGAACACATCTGTCATATAAATGTAAACACACACACCCACATTACTTTGACCCACTTATGCTATAGTAGACAATACGGTCGACCCAGATATCAGCTGACATCCATCTCTTTGTAGAGGACTGGAGGCATCTATCTGTCCAAACATGGGGAAGGCAGAGAAATGAATCGCTTGTCAACATGTTCAATAGATTTGTGCAGATGGACACTCCATCACTCTCTGGACTTTGTCGCTGAGTGCTTGTAAAAGCCTGACCGACGCTGCCGCCCTCGCAGATCTCAGCGATTGTTACAAGCCTCCTGACAAGCAAAGACAAAAGGGAAGGACATGTAAGGGAACTACGGAGAACAGATGCTACAGTGTCACTGTTCATCATGACCCATTAGGGTTCAGAGTACACAATATCAGCACAACATACGTTGGGCCGCAACAGTTGACCATCTTATCCAGCGTTGAATTTTTTTGGCCTGCCACGGCGTGTTTTAAACATTGACCAATAGGAGCATTCTTCTGCGCAACTACTATAAACTCAGCAAAGTGAAAGAAGAATGATGTTGCAGTGTGCAACGGGGAAAACAGAGGAAAGGCCACCATCGTTTTTCTCTTTTTTCAGGCTTTTCCGAACTAAAGAAAAATGTGTTTTTCTGTTTTGTTTTTCGGAACTAAAAGAGATGTGATTTTTCAACACTGTGAGCACCAGAAATGAGAAAAGAAAACCTGGAAAAAATAAAACTAAAAGACTTGAAACCGGCTAGATGGTTTGACGTGTTGTCCAACCACGTCGGAAAGCAGAGCTGTTTAAAGTTGTTCCGAGCAGCTGCACTGGAAGTCAGAGAAGAAAGTGTACCGTCATTGAGGGAGCGGAGACACGATAATCATTTAAAAATGTGGGTATAATAAAACACACTTCCTGACAGTCTCCCCTGGAAGACTTTCATAGTGTTGCATTCATTTGTTCACATCCAAAGCGACAGAAATAGCTGCATAAAGAATGAAAACAGATCTCGAGGGAGAAACCTGCGTACTTGCTCACCTCCGCACAGCCAGCCATGGCGATCGTGGCACGAAGTGGGTGTGAATGGTAAATGGACTGCATTTATATAGCACCTTTACTCACCCACTGATGAATGAGGTTGGGACATGATGGTGCTAAACAAGCATGCCATGAACCGGGCCCACAGTGTCGTGCCTGTGCATGCAAAGCACTGGTCTAAGCAATTTGGTCTCCAGTGTCCCTGACATGTGGACATGTGGACAGTTAATGGATGACCTGATTTGCCCGGTGAGTCACAGCCACCTCATACTAACTGCTATAATCACTGACAGTCCTTCACTCTACCAGTTCAGCCATGGTATCTATGTATTTTATAACTTTTTTTCAAATACTAGGCATGGGCACACAAGAATATAGTCTCCTTATTACATGTCTAGCTATGGCACTGCTATCCTTTAATCAGACTTGTGTCTGCTCTTCAACAGCTGAGTTTGAAACGGAGCTACAGACCTTGAAGCCAATGTCAGACAACGTCATCTGCACATCTCTTAGACATGTCGACAGAGAAGATGAGGCTTAGTTTAGTCGAGTGTCCCTCTAAGAATCACTGCATTCCTGGAAACAAGCGACGTGGGCAGTATGAGGCGATACATCAAGGTTACCATGACTACAGTGCCAGCGTTATAACGGTGAGAAATCAACACTTCACGACACGTTAAGTACAAATTTAGACTCCGACACAAGTAATAATGAGCAGTGATGGGAATAATGGCACTATAAATAACGGCGTTAGTAACAATGTTACTTTTTCAGTAACGAGTAATCTAATTGATTACTCTTCCCATCATTATGACGCCGTTATCGTTACTGCCAAAAAATGCGGCGCGTTACTATGATTGAAGGCAGCTGTTTTTCATCAGACCAACTAGATCTCTAAGCCGAGCTGCAAAGACTTTTCTTGTTCCTCCTTCCTTGGTGAGGGCGGGGGCACGAGACAATCGCATAAATGATGACGATTGGCTGAGGTTGAGTAAAATTCCATGGTAAGCCAATCAGAGGTGGAGTTGGGCGGGTGTTGCTATAATCCATGACATTTTATTGGATGCTAGTCTCACTTTCCCACAGCAACGTTAAAATAGTTTAGATTTGTGTACTGTGGATTTCTGTTATGTATTGTATTAAGTGTCCATTTCATTATAATATTCAGATTTATCATAAATAATTGAACACGCACATTTATTTAAGTTCCGTCAAAGAGGGATGAAGGTGGGGTCCAAATTCTTTGACACATTTGAGCATTTAAAAAATTATTTGAAAGTAACGCAATAGTAACTTTCCAAAGTAACTAGTTACTTTTATAATTTGTAACTCAGTAAATACTTTAGTTACTTTCTGGGAGAAGTAACTAGTAACTGTAACTAGTTACTTTTTTAGAGTAACTTGCCCAACACTGATAATGAGTAACATAACAGTCACTAATGATAACAAAAATAGTTGCTAAAAACATGTGAAAAGACTTATCTATCTATCTTAATATATATTACTGAAATGTGGAGTTAGAGGTTAAAAAAGTTTTTCACCAGATTTCAGTTCAGGATTTTTTGGGCGGTCCCTAAAGGGTAGCTCGATGACACGCTGAGGCCACCCAGAGCATACCCCTGCACCCCTAGCAGAAAGATAGACATCAATTCATCTCTCTCAGAGTTTTTCAAAGTTAGTCATGTCATTTTCTGAACTCATTCAAAATTGCTGCTTGACTGCTCCCACAAGTGGGCGTGGCTTCAGGACATTCAGCGGACACACCCCCACAGTCCTGGAGCTGAGAATACTGCTCATTTTTACCTGATTTTGACGCCTAATTTCATAAACTTGTCGATATTTTGTCCCTGTGCAGTGGTTAGATTGAGCAGGTTTAAACATGTATGTTCAGCTAAATATTCTGTGATCTAATTGCTTTAATCAGATAATAATTCTATAGTACTAATGAAGTTTTAAGAATAGCTTTATTTAAGCACCACATATGTTAATTCCGGCTTGTTATGGACATTGCTGTGCACTTGGCACTAAAATAGGAAACTGTTGGTAATTAAATCTGCAGAAATTTTGTGGCTGAGCTTCTATTTTCTTTCACCAATCACTGGTGATCCTTAATTAACTGTTATCTTTGTCAGTCTAGTTAAATCATTGTACAATATTACTTTATTTTATTTTATTTTTTACAAATCCTTCATACAAGATAACATATATTTGTAAAGAGGACTTTCTACAACCTAAAATCATCAGCAATTATTCAAAAATACAGAGTAGTCCAGCTATCTGACTGTAACAAATCACACTTTTGTGTCAGGCATCCCAAACTTTTAAACTGTAGTGTATGTAAATTTATGTTAAACAACTAAAGCTTATTAGTATGTAGCTAAACTCCACATTAATCAAACCATGATTTCCATACCATTGATAAAGGATATACTGATATCAGCATGAATACAGGCTCGTACTCCAACGGTCAGCTGATGGCTCTGACCCTGGCCCTTTCTCCCATAAGCACTCTCTTTATAGATCTGCCACTGAAACCCAGTGAAAAGTCCATAGCAATATATTCCCCCTCTCATATCTATCCACTACAATCACTACCGATCTCCTTCTCCCCCTGGGCTGCAAATTATCGAGAAACGCCAACGACTAGCTGAGCGGTAATTTGTGGAGCAGCGGACCCTCATCCCCTTGACCTTCTCTCCCTCTCTCCTCCTGAGACAGCCAGCCTCTCTTCCATCAATTCTTCTATTTAATTTTTTTCTCTCCCACTCGTGAATGTCAGCCCCCTTTTCTTTCTTTTTCTCCCTCTATTCCTCAACCTTTCCTTTTTCTCTCGCTCTCTCGCTCTCTCTCTCTCTCCAGTAATGATTTACACACTGCCTTCACAATAAGGAGGGGTGGAGGGGAAAAAAAGCTGATCTTAAATAACGAAATAAATGTTTTATTAGGAGAAGCCCGATTGATAATTCACGGGGAAGGCTGACAGCTGTAGGACTGCGGGAAAAAAATAAAAGATATATATATATATACATGAGGTCTGTGTGTATCAAGCCTCTGTCTGGTCATGCAGCTGTCGCTCATGCCGATTTATCAATCGTCAGGCCTGCTCTCCTGCAAAATCAATTTGAAAGAAAGTGCTGCAGAACGAAAAAGGGCAGCGCAGGTTGGCGTCACATGACTCAGGAGAGAGTATTCCTGAGAGAGAGGCAGCAAATGTGATTGTTGGTATGCCGAACACACATGTATGTACTGCTTGGTAAGAACAGAGGAGGAGCGTGCGAATGTGTGCAGATACTGATGATTAAATTGGAGCTGAAAAAAAAAAAAAAACCACAACAACACAATCCTTTGAGTCAGTTGCTGTGCAGTGAGCTTTTCTCAGCGATTTGGCTCCTGTGCAGATAGAAGGAGGAGAGTGGTGTTATAAGAATGAGTCAAGTCGAGTTGCGCATTAGTGGGTGAGAGTGAGCATTTCACTGTGACACCCACATTCTCAACATGAAGACCTACAGTGGGCTCGACAAGGCAGACATATCATTGATTGATTCATCTCTTTAGAAACTCAGAAGAGGCAACAGAATGAGAATAGCTTATATGGCAACACATCATGACTAAGCTACAGACCTACACGATACCGTTACATTCCCTCACTTGGTGTCTTGATGATGTTGATGGAGAGTGCTGTCAGTTCATAATCTCCAATATGTGTTCAGTTAGGTTGGGATCTGGTGACTGAAGGACATTCACGTCATGTTCATGCTCATCACATCAGTCAGTGACCCCTCGTGCCCTATGAAGGTCATCCTGGAAGAGATAGAAAGTTTCTTCACAGGATCAGAATTTCCTTCCCTTTAAGGCGACAAGTGGACCCAAACTACGCCCCTCAAGGCATAACAGAACCACTAGATCCCCTCACAATAGAGGTTGTACCATTCACCACACATGCACTGGCCCACATGTGGACAGTATGGTAAAGAATGACTCATCCGACCACTTTTTCCACATCTTTATAGACCAGGCTTTTACATGACATCACTGAACTCTCAAACGTGTATTCACATTTGAAATAAGGAGTTTAAGCACCACAGAACTACTATAATATCCTGTCTATGTGATTGTTGATGGACTGTTCTTGCAGACAGTGATTGACATTATCAGTTACTCGAGGAGTTGGTCTTTTCCTTACATATCGTACTAATGCACCAACATTACGGTCATCAAATGTTTTTGCCGTAGATCACGTTTCCTATTGGACCACCAGCATGTTGATCAGTCTCAAGCAGTGCCTGAAGCTTCTGCCATCTGTGCTGGGAGACAAAATCAGAGTCAAGTGGGCGCGGAGAGCTTTTTATACAAGTCAGAGAGCATGATTGGAAGTTAATAGCTTAATTGCACCATGCAGTGCACCTGTGTGGAAGCATCTGTATTCGTTATGTTTCTCCACTCATCTGTTCAGCTTTTTCCTTGAATTTATCACCTGCCTGTAGCTACAGTGACGTCTTTCATGGGCTTATTATCAAGAAACGATGTAGTCCTACTTTAGCTTCAATCAAAATGTACCTGACTGTTGTTTCCAAGAATTGTTATTCAGTTTGAACCAAACTAAAACTTAACCACAGCTGTGTGAAAATGCTCACATGGACCAACAAACTATTTTGCTGTACATCATTTTGAGATGAATCAAACCTTCCACTGGTAGACGAGCCATCTCTGATCTGTGCTACATTTGCAGGTTAATTGCTGGGGCCGTGTTAAGCCTCCCCATATGACCAGCTGCTATGAAGGCCATTGATCCCACCAGCTGGCTTTAACCACGTGATGCTAGCATCTGGTATCTGGACTGTGGCAAAGGTCACAGGCCTCCTGTCCTCTACATCATGCCTGTATCACTAACACACACAGGGTTGAATCTGGGGCAAGTTGGTTGTGGATCCCTGAAGACGTTTCACCTCTCATCCAAGAGGCTTCTTCAGTTCTTCAGTATAACCGAGTCCAGTTGCCCCAGATTCAACCCTTCTCAAAGAAAGGCTGAGAACCTTCACAGATAAAAAAATATTGGAGATTTTCCAGCCAGTTTTTGCTAAAATCAACATTTAAATGTAAGATTAATATCCTCTAAGGCTTTTTTTATTTTGGAGAAGATGCAGAGTTCAACAAAGGAGCGAGCACAGAGGGAGACTAAATCACACAAACAGTATGTATAGAAAATCCTATGTCTTCTTTTCATAGTAAAATGTGCAAACGAATCTTGCTGGATTTGTTTTTTTATTAGGTCTCGGGATCAAGGAAGGAAAATGTAGCCACCTAATCAAACAACCTTCAGGCTTTTTGTGAGAGATGCCGTAAATAATTATGTCAATAGAATGTGAAATGTCCAGCATTTCTTGTTGCCATTCTTGTCGATGTGAAGGTTTAATTTTGAAAGTCCATGGTTACAGAGAACAAATACCTATTCTTCCCCTCTGCGACTGCAATGCAGGGCCAGAATAAGACTGCAAAAACAAATGAACAGTGATGCTTAAAAAAAGAAAAGATTTGCATGCTGCTTCAAAATAAGTTTTAAATAACGAGGACAGGAAAAGAACAACATCTGATAGTATACAAATAAATCAAAACTTTGCTGTATCAGAAATGGTTGCAAAAATAACTTAATTCCAAAGAAAGATGAGGAAGTGTTGTGCTGGAGAACGCAATTAAAAAAAAAAAGTACGAACAGAAAAACACAAAAACAAAACACGACCTGAGTTTTGCATCGTGACTGTGGGTAAACACCATCACAATGTGAGCACTGTATGGATGACTTGAACTGTGGGTGGGCTAAATCGTGCTGTAGAATTTGTCATCCGATGTGCAAAAAAACAAACAAACAAACAAAAAAAAACGTGCTACCAATATATGTCGAGGCAAATACCAAACTCAATCACCGTCACTCTTTTTCAGAAGATTTCACATAATGATGTCACTGGCTACAAGTTTTGCGCCCGTTTGTTCAGCCTCCATTTGTATGTGAAGCGCAGATAAAAGGCGTTGGAGAGGCGTTTGCTCGACTGTGTCTCAGAGCGTGAACTGCACACAACCCACACACTCTGCTGATGAGGAGAGCCCTTTACTAATAATACAGCACTGGCCTCCAGATTTTGATGGAAACAGCCTCATGGTGATGGAGAGGGGGAAAAAAAGAGTTAGGGGGAATCTGTCAGTTTGGGATCGCTGTAAACTTGCTTCTTGTGTGCAACTCTTCCCAATTCTCCAGGGAAACCTTTTTTTCTCTTCTCTGGATGGAAACATAAACTCATGAATAAACAGAAGGATGGTGCATGTGACTGTGAAAACACATGGCTCGAGCTGGTATAAATGTAACCGCCTCTGCCACACGATGTCTTCATTTGATTTAGAAGATATTCTGAAAAGTGTGCCAGACCAGAAACTGCCAAAATGTCAGCAGCGGTATCACTCTCGTCCACAGTTAAGAGAGATTTTGGATCTGTTCTTCTTGCAAGGACTGCAGCTGGGCTCTACAGGTTTATTGATGACATTTAGTCAATGTTTAATGGATCCACTTGTATCAAATTTTGCTCACCGTGCACATGGCATCACGTTGGATCAGCTCTCTGTGGTTTGTATCGATGTGTTCTGCCTACAAGGCCACTCTTTTATACCTCTGTGTGGTAACACGAGTGGATTCTCTAAGCTGTGAGGATTCAGAAAAATAACGTCTTTTAAAAGGTTACGTTACTAAGAACACCACTGAGACGGTATACAGCTGGTGATAGGGACTTCTGGAAACTGTAGGGAGTGAAGATACTGTCCTACAGTACATCTCTGCTCTCTAAAAAGAGTTATGTGCTGCCAAATAACAGAAAGGCTGTTTCAGGGTTGGTGCCTTTGTGTAACAACGTATTAAATTCCTACATTGAGGCAAAACAACTGTGTCAAGCCCAGGTAGCCTGTCAGTGTGAAAGAGGAAACGTGTGGTACCCTGAAGTCAAACCCTCAGTAATGATTCAGTGAAGATCTGGGTTAACAACATGCATCTAGGATGCCTTTGCTTTGTGCCAAAGTTCCTTACTGTTCCAATCAGACTCCAAGAAAACTCGCTTCTCAGGAAAAAACACTGGGCTGCAGTTAAAAGCATCAAAAAACAAGGCTAAAGAAACACATGTTTCATTAGAGACCGAGCTCTAGTTCAGTGGTTTAAAACCCGAGGGTCAGGACCAGATATAGGAACGGGAACATAGAGTAAACATTTGTCTGCTACAAAAAATTATGTTATTTTAGATTTGCCTCAAATCTTTTATCTTGTAAATTACTAGAAAAAAAAATACTCCTCCTTAGGCCTCTAAACATATTTAAATAAAACTCTAGAAAAGCTAAATTATGTGTAGAGACCTTAAGTTGAGAATCTGATACAAAGTTAGGTCAACTGAACATCTCTCCCTTCATTCAGTGATCATTGTTCGGGCTCCTTCCATCCTTAATACACTTTACAGAGCACAAACTTTAAACAACATCCGAAAGATTACTCACGGCAAGCTGCACAACATCTATTTTTTTGTACTTTTGGTCACTTGTGGGTACAACCAAGAGAGACAGTGGAGATTGAGTTTTTCCTCTGCACAGAGCTAGCTGATAATTTAATGCCGTTGAATCAATGATGGCAAATCTGAAGATATGTTTAGACAGAAAGCATCTATAATTCAGCCCACGTTCTGACTGAGCCGGCCTTAAGAGTGAAAATGTCTCAGATTATATTATCACATCATCATCTCTTACTTTTTACTTTTCCATTTTTCTTTAGGCACAAGGTACATGAACAATATTAACTTTAGAGTTTGAGTATATGGGTGACACAGAGGGTTGCAAAATTCTGGGAATTTTTAAAGTGGGAAACTTTCCATGGGAATTAACAGGAATTTATTGGAATAAACAGGAATAAACTGGGAATTTATTTCTTGACTAAAATAACCACATTTGAATATCTATGCTATTCCACTGCTTACTGCAGGCACAGATGATTTCTAGAACCCTGGACCAGACTTTGGAGCCCAGAGCACTATTGAAGCCACACATTTGAGCCCATGGAGGACATAAAGTGAAGAAAGTTTTGAAGATATTATGGTATGATAAATATGTTTTGGTATTAATGTTTAACTTGCAAATAGCAGATGAATATGTATTCAGTATACAGTAGCTAGCTAGCTGATAAGTTAAATGCTAAATAAGCTATAGCTATTCCTAAATTACCCCCAATTTCCAGTTAATTCACATAAAATTCCATAATTCCCATTGAAAGTTTCAGATTTGCAATGTTTCTAAAATCCCCCAGCTTAAAGTCCCATGGAAAGTTTTAAGAAATTTACTGGAACTTTGCCACCCCTTGCAACCCTAGTGACACATTGTATGATTGATATGTCTTGACCTGAAATGACAATCACCTCCATGAACACGAAGATTGTTTCCGTTAATTAGTGGGTATATGCTTTGGGCTACTTTGGGCCTTTCTTGAGCTCCCCTTTAATTAGAGATAGAGCATATGTTTCAAGGACACTTTGCTCCGTGCTGCCATGATTTGAGGTGCACAGGAACATGCTGGATTTGACAGTTTCAAATCCACCCCAGAAAGTCAGGAACATGTTCTGCCCAATAAGAGAATGACCTTTAAAGACAGAGGAAAGATAAAAGGTCACAATTAAAAATGTAATACCCTCCATTATTCCAGCTTAGCTTCTCTCTGTAGCGCCATCATACCGGGCAATTCCTGAGATGTAAACACGCCAAATCTGTGAGCAATCACTGGCAGTAATTGCTGATGATGATCAAAGTCTGGTAGCGACTTGCTCGTTATTTGAACTGAGCGCTGTAGACCAAAATCGTGATAATAAAGCAGCGTATTCCCACAGGTGTCTTTTATGTAGCAAACTGGCAATTCGTGCTGGCCCTAAAAAGAAACTCTTATGCCCTGTCCATTTGAAACAAGAGCAGAGAGCAGAGTGAAGTCTTCCTGATTGATTCAAGCCAAGCCTTGGGTCAGATAAACAAGGCAGCGGGAACAGAACACAAATCGATAGGTTAAGACAGGTCAGGAGTTAGAGGGGACAGAGAAAGTCAGGTTAGGTCAGAACTGGTAGCAGTTTGTCCAACAGTGAACACGGTGTCTCTTCAGCTTCCAATTTACTGTTTGCAGCTGTTGCTATTAAATGTCTATAAGGTTCACTCTGCACTCAAAAGATTAAAAAAAAAATGCAGCTTTCAAACCTTAAAATTCATTTCTGAAATATTTGAGAGGCCATTAATGAAAGATTTTGATGCAGTACAATTGTGCTGCTTTTCAAAAGACCCCCAGCTCTTTTTCTGTAGTGCCCATCGAGAGAAGAAAGCAGACTCAGACAATGACATCGGATCATTTTCAGGGCGCGAGATGAAAGCGATCACCAGCAGGTGTTTCGATCACAGATGCATTAGCAGCGGATATTAAAGAGTGGGCATTGTGCTCAGTAAAATTCATTCCGCATTTCCTTCCACCGCAGCCCCAGTACTATGTGGGAGGGTCATGACCGCTCAGCCAGAGCTACCTCTCCCATCAGAGATCAGACAGACACAGCAGGCCGTGCACTGTGACCACACCGCCTTAAATAGCACACACAGATGCCCGCTCACACAGACACACAGTGAGTCACGATGGCACAGAGCTGAAATGGGGCTCAGTGGTAGTGGGGAGACAAATGACTGTGCTGATGATACTTTTAAAAGTTAAACTTCTCTGGATCTCACACGTTTATTTTATTCCTGCCAGCTTGTTTTGTTGCTTCTTTCGTTGCATTGTTATTTGCAGTAAACATGATCAATCAAAAAAAGAACTTTTATGGGTGGAAAACCTACAACAGGCACTGTGGATACATGCTAATACTGTTCATTTTGTTCTTGTAGTAAAGTAACTACAAGAGCTCCAATATCCATCATTTTAAAAAATATGATGGCGATACTTATTCTTATGTGAAAGCTATTAATATATTGCAGAAAAACAGAGCACAGATAGATGGAAAACTTATTAATTTCTTAGCCATGGTGAAAACATTCAAAACAATCCTTGTTAAGTTTTATTGTATAGTTTTATTCTGATACTAACACAAGGTAACAAGGAAGGAAGGCAGGAAGTTTGTTGCTTTAACAAGACTAAGAGTCTACAGCCATGCTAGCAGTTTCATAAAGCTACTTAGCACTGCGTTGCTTTGGGCGAAATGCTAATGTCAGAACGCTAACATGCTCACAATGAAAATGCTAACATAGTGATGTGAAGTTGGTATAATGTTTACCATGTTCAGTGTGATAGCTAAGGGTTGCTAAAGACCGCTAAAGTTGAAGTACAGCTGAGGCTGATAGGGACGTAATTATAAACCAATGGACTGCACAGAAATACAAAAATGTCAACCTCATGGTGGGCAGATGAAAAGTCGGGGCAAAAAAAGTTTGTAGGCTTCATCCTTTGAGAACCATGAAGGTCTGAATAAGCGTTCATGGCAGTCCACCCAGTAGTTTTCTTAATATGTTTCAGCCACCCCTACTGCTGCTAGTGTGTCCAAAACAAGTCCCATGTTTTTGTGTCTAATGGGGACAACAATTTTTGAATTCAGTATTCAGTGAGAGTTCTGCACAACAGTGGTGTTTTCTGTACCTTTTGCTCTGTCTATGAAATCTCTGTGGACATAAGGTCACAACACCCACATTAACATCACCAATCTCCAGAGCTTCACAGCCTTGTAGCAGCTAGTTCACTGTCCACTGCCTGTTGCCTGCCCATCTGTTTCTTCTTGTAGTCTCTTCAGTTTGTAGTCTGTATCTGTACACTCCAACTCAAATAAATACTGTGGCCATTGAATTCAAAGTCTTCATCCATGCTGAAATGAGCTTTCGGTACACCTACACAACAAACTCTACCTGGCCGGCACTACGCTCACGTTTTCACTGCTGCGACAAGTCATCTCTCCAGAGATTTCAAAACGACTTTGTTTGACATTGAATGGATCACGTGAAAGGAACAGAAAACATTTAATATCTTTGCCGACTCATGTGGTCAGACACTTATAATAACATAATAACAATCTGAGCTCGTTCAATGGATACATTTTGACAGGGCCCATAAGGACTACATTGTTGCCTGTTTCGTGGCTGCAGGCTGTAGCACTCTCACTCAATACCAATGGACCAGATTCATAATTCATAAATGTCCCCATAAGTCAATTTGACACAAAAACATGGGAAAATAGGATCCAACTGAAGTTATCCTTTAAATGTCATTCTGTCACATCATGAAATATTTTAAAAACAGACAGACTTGTAATAGTTTACAAAGGCACAGACAAATGTCACCCTGTCTATATGTGCGTCAGATCAGAAATCTATGTGTTCCAAACGACGCATTCTTTCTTTTATTTTGAAGGATTTGATGACTTTGTAGTGCTGAAATGTGGCATACATAAACACACAAGTGAAGTGTGTTTGAGTTTGCTTCCTGTAGTACTGAAAGTGATCACATGGTCGATGTAAGTAGCTGATACACATGGGATCCACCACTCAATGCTGCACGCGCTTCTGATCTTACACTAAGTGGTTTATTTTACTGCAACAAACACCGTTCTTCAGCCACTCACACGCTGATATGCATGCACAAAGAGCACTGTACATACCGCACACTCTTACACTCTGGGTTTGTAGTGTCAGCTCAACCCTCTGACAATATTGAACCTTCAGTAAGTTGAGAGACTGGTCAGTTTGACTTTGCAGAAATGCGCTGTATTGCATTTTGAGTCCCAGGCAGGCAGTTCGCTTTGATCGATGCACAAAGGCTTATAAGAGGCAGAGTGGAGCTGGCACCTGTGAGGCACATTGAGTTTGAATTGACAGCTGCTGAGCTCTGAGGTGTGTCTCCAGAGTAGGCAGGCGGCTGAGCCCCAGAGGCCGTCTATATTCCTGCACAATGTTGAAATACTGTGAGTTCAATAGACGGCCTGTCTTAAACAAAGTTAATGTGACATCAATAGACTACAGCAGAGTAAAGTAAAGCATTTGACTCAGACAGCTATATCAAATAAGCTCCACTGAAGCTAATAACATAAAACTATTGAGTGTTTACAAGAACTAGCATACGAAATGAGTTATAAATGAAGCCTCACACTTGATGAGTTTACATAATTCAGGCTCTGAGTGCTAAGAAAGTCAACGGACATTACTGTCCTAGTTAGGACAGATGCCTTGTAACAGGAAGGCATTTGATTGTTTGGTAACGCTGATATTGCAAAATGACAAAATATATTTTTTTAAATGTTGACGAGCATCCACTCTAAAGACGGCGCTTTGTGGGTCGGTCTTCAGCCGTTCCAAAAGCATCCTGAATGCAGAAGTAACAGGGCTTTTAAAGAGTAAATATAGAGGCAGTGTTTTATGTGTATGCAGTGTACCCGCAGGCCGTTTGTGAAGATGTACTACTGGAGAATATGGCAATGCCATGTGAAATCTTCTGGGAGAGTACGGACGGGCTTTTAGCATCCGCCAAAGCATAAAGATCCAAAAACCTTCCTGTGATGAAATTCCACTCGTGTAGCTACTGTCAGCCAGCGTCTCTCTCTCTCTCTCTCTCTCTGAACTCCTGATGTAGTTGAAGTCCGTGTTGAGAAAAATGTACAAAGCAAAGCTTAAAAATAACATGCGCTAAATAGGCAGCATACTAATGGAATCTTGCTCCTGTGTTTACGTGGTCTCGCTGCTGCAGCAAAGTTATGCCAACAGTGGAAAATTGAATGAGCATCTGAAAGCAGAAACATCAAACCCTTGAATAGAGCTTGACCCAAGTTGATTAAACGTGTGGTGGAAAAGAGAAAAAGAGAGAGAGGTGGAAGCTGACAGAGGCAAGCAGACATACATTGAGTGAGTGAAGAAGGGAGGGAGGGAGGAAAGGAGGAGAGTCAAAGTAAATAATTGAGGGTGCCAGCGAGGAGAGAGCTCTTACTGACCCAGTGTGATACTTTGGTCACTTCCTACTGACCACACAGGTCTCAGAAATCAGTGAAACATTACCTTTAACTCGGACATACATTGGTTCCCCAGCCGCTTGGATCGATGGCCACTGATCGCCCTCCATGCTTGGCTGTTAAGGCCATTACCACAGTTGTCTCCATCGATCAGTGGAGAAATGTTTGTGTCCTGGTCCCAGCTGACGATAGTTGTCCTGTGTCGAAGGTCTGCTGTCCTGGACACGCAGCGGACAACGGGGTTCAATAATAATTAAGGGAAGGAGGATTCATTAGGAAACTGTGTCACACCAGCCCTCGGCCATGAAAATTACATGTACAGTATATACTGTTAAACTGGAGTAAATATAATTGCTGCTGAAATCATATTAAGGTTTTTTTAGTTCAGAATAGGTGGGTGGTTGGATTAGGTGGTAAATAAGTATCTGTTAAGTCACTGAGGTAACACAATTGTGACTAAGCTTATGGCCCACTGAGGAAAGCACAGCATGTAACATTCCCTGCTAACATGCAGTATTATTAATGCAAACCAAACATTTAACTGGCAAAACATGAGTTGATTTTATTATGAAGTCGTCAAAGGAAATGCAATCTTTTGCAAAATGCATCTACAAAACAAGACAGTGGTCATTCCTGACAGCGGATCTTTGAAATATTTGAAAATTTTCAAACATTACAGGGAGTAATGGAAAAAGAAGGAGCAGCAACAGTGAGCTGTTAGATGAAGAGCTGCAGGCAACAGACTGCACACCTCCAACCTCTCACGAGGTAACCAACTCCTTTCACTCAGCCCTGCTGTTTCGCAGACTCGTGCTGTGTGCAGCATAAAATAAGACTGTTACTCACAGAATAATCAAAAAAGGCTAATTATTATCAAGTGATTACTGCCTATATTCATACAAAGTACAAAGTTCTTTCTTAAAATGACAATAGTTTGTTTTTGCTGGCATCAGAATTTCTTCTAAGTATTTATACATTTATGACCACAGTCTTTAAAGTGCTTTGCCTTAAAATGCTGCCATGCTTTAATCATTAAGAATTGTAGGCAAAACCAAAGCTGAACATGTTTAATTGCTAATTAGCATCAAACAATTTATCCTGAGGGATAACAACATGCATGAATGTGTGAATCAAATTCCACGTCAATCCATCTGATCCCAACAGATTTTGAGATATCTCACTCAGAACAAACATCAACCTCACGAAGACGTTAAATGAAAAGTCAGAAGACTGACAAAGTCAGTAGGGTTCGTCCCCTGGGGACCATGAAAGCACAACATTTCATGACAGTTCATGCAAGAGTTGTAGTTGCTGAAGCTATTTCAGTCCGGAGTGCCGTCACTAAATCATCATGTATCATCTAATTCAATTTGTTTTTAACGTTGCATTCTCTACTTGCACATTAAGATACTACTTGCATTCACTGAACTGTGTAAACTGCAAATGAATTCAACTTGTTCTACTTGGATGTTTTTGCTCCAGAGCTTTAGAGACGTCTAGAAGAATTCACTGTACATGAGTCAGTTACTTACAACTGACTGCTGGAACAAAACATACAAAGACATTGCTGATGTGATAAGATATGAAGGTTGAATGGAAAGCACGCCTTCGCCCACTCACACCTACGACAGCACACAGCAGAGTGTGAAAGATCTGCAAGTGTGTACATTATCGGTTCAGTTACAGTACAAAAAGTTGGAGTACTTTAACAGACAAATTTCTTCCACAGATTTAGATTTGAAAAACTTTTCACCTGCTAACAGACAGAGCTCTCTGAGGTCAGTGAGAGAAAAAAGAAAGCCTGTGTGAGAAGTTCAGTCCTCTGAGAACAGAGGGCTTTGTGCCGTGATTGATTTTAAAGTAGGTAGACGGTTACTGGATCCAGTGCTTCTGAAAAGTCCCCTCTGGCATCACGAAGCTGTAGTTGCATCAGTTATATTTACACTTCAGAGGTGAACAACTTCTGATTGGTTGGAAAAGTGTTAAAAAAGACCATTTTATAGCACAAACAAACTAAGATATTCCTCATAAAGAATACGGCAAGCAGCAGTGAAGAATTACACTGCAGCGTTGTGCATTTTTATTTTGCACTAATGGAATTATATAACTATGAATTTTTATGCCACAGCTCAGTTGAGGATTCATTTTGTTGTAAACATGACCCAACCTGCATCTGATCATAAAAACTCCATCATCATTAGATGATGTAAGATGCTGTTCAGGTAAACTCTACGCTCATACCCGGGGTGGCCTTTCATAAACACTAACGTAATCCTGCGTGCCAAAACCAATTTGCACACCTCATTACACTGTGCCTGTGAAAATATGTTTGCAGACATCTTAAGACAACAACCTGGAATGATTTATGAGGCTAAAACAATGAGAATTAATCCATTGTTTACAACTGTTTGAAGTTAATGCATCGGAGCAAAGGGCTAAAAAGACATGAATAATGAGCAAAGGGGGAGCTGAACTGTAATGCTAGTAAAATAGTCAACACGCAGTGGGTAAAGGCAGTCACTCCTCTCCTCCACGGTGTTGTAAAAAGAATAAAAATGCATGTAGCACTGATTTCTGTCCTGATAGTTTTGTTTCCAGCTAATTTAATAAATTTCATGACTGCAAAAGCAACAACTTGCAGAGATGCAAATTACAAATGAAGGCAGTGATGGGTAAGCAGGCCGAATCCAGCATCAGCACTATCTGGCCATCAGCAGGTGCCTGTGTGCCCCATTAGGATGCATTATATAACAAACACTAAGTCAACTCTCAGTGGAGCGGTCATCTCCTCCTTCCTCTCAGTCAGTCTGAGGCGCGGTCTGAACCACAACGATCAGCCAAAAACTAAAAAACACACACAGCAGCAGCAGCAGCAGCGGGTGAAGTGCACTCAACTGCTTCTGAAATCACGTCCCACGTGAGGTAACTTATATTTGTTCAGTGGGAAGATAATTGTTTTAAAAAATTTACCGTGGGACACTCGTCTCAGTAAGCATTTCCTTCTGCTTGAATCTGTCCCGCTGATGATGGATTAGAGCTCATGCTCATTGATTATAGTAAATGATGTCTTTTTGTTTCAGAAAGTACTGAGTGAGAGCAGAGAATAAAAAGTAGGCTGAACTTTTTTGTGCTCTTTTGACAGACTACTAAAGTGCTATCTTTATAAAGGCCTGAGGCAAAGATAACAGGGTTTTACTTTGAAAATTATATTTTGTCCTGATGGCGCCATTAAATGAAAAGTTAAGGGAATCACCAGTCAATTGCTATTCAACATGAGTTTGTTTCAGTTAAAACTACAAATGTGAACCTAATGTGGTGCTAGAGGAGAAGTCAGAGGCAAACTTATGATGATGTCATTTTACTGTTCACTAAAGAGCAAAATACTGACTGTCTATTATACTGGGAGTAGGAAATGAGTGAATGACGTAATGATTTCTGATTCAGCCCAAAGATCTCCTAAATCATTGGCACACATCTTCTGGGAACCTGTCTCTCCAAAATGTGGTATTGATCCATTGAGTTGATATTGAGATCTAACTGCTCAATCCCACCAGGCAGGGCTTCAACACTTTCCGGCTGCACCGTGGCTGACGGAGCTGATCGTGCCCGTCCATGATTATGACTCCACCTGAAGCATTACGCCATGTTTCAGAAGCAGCTTTCCGCTGTACAACGCAGAGAATTTGCAGCTGTTCTATTATTGACCGATGCACAGAGCAGATCGAGCTGGTTAGAAGACAGACACAGACACAGAATAGAGAATATAGTAAATTTCCAAAATAAACACCCTGTACAAACTTCAGATTGTGAAAACAACCAAAAGGGAAACTCTTAAAGCTATGTAGCCTACTTACCCATGGTAGAAGCAAATAAACCAAAGCTGAGCAAGTTAGAAAAGTCTGAAGCCGTGTGGAGGGTGGCATCATTGACCTGCTTGTGAACTGAACCACCAATGAAACCATGGCAATAGTTCAGTCCGGATCAAAGAGGTGGGCCAACCAAAAGACCAACCAACATTATCATCCCTAAAGCCAAGCCATACGCATTACACTAAAAAAAACAAACAGTTCAACCAGTTTAATGGTCTAAAGTCAACAACTCTGTAGTTGTACCTCTTTAGTTCAGGCCACAGAGTACAAAGCTAACACACTTAAGGCCTGAGGAGAGCAACCATTGAGCAAGCACAGAAAGCATTTTGAAAAATGGGGTTTGTGGGTTTGGGGTAAAAAAAAAAAAAAAAAAAAAAAAAAATAGTTGATGCGAAGTAAGTGGGAAGGTGGAAGCCTAGACTCATCTGTTGACATCTTCCCTCATCACCTATTTAAAGACAATGAATAGAGAAAAGGGGGAAGAGAAAGAGATAGAGAGATAGAAGGGCCAAATAAAATATTAAACAAAAAAAGAGGTCTATATTTAGACACAAGTGGTGGGGGGAAGCTTCAGTTGTATTATTGATGTTGCCATGCAAGTGGGGGCTCTCGTGGTTCTCGTCTGAGAGGAGGCCTGTGTGGTTTGTGTGGTGCGATATGGGGTTTTCTGTGGGGAGTGGTCACTGCATTAACAAGACACAGTCGAGCAATAAAAGAGAATGAGACAGGAAAATAGTACGCTATCACATTCAAATCTGGGCTACAAAACAGTGGGAGCATGAAGGAGAGCGGTTGAGGAGACGAGACTGCTGCAGCTGTCTGAGCGTCGTTCTCCACACCAGCGCTGGTGTACAGAAATATTTGCCTGCACTTTTCTGACACAATTTTATTATTCCGCTCAGATGCAAGGCTAGTTCTTCTCTGGCAGAGGCTCGAAGAGGCAGCCTTCATGTGGAGGCACTGATCCTGCTCTTTTTTCCCAACGTGCACACACACACACACACACACACACACACATATCTGGGTTCATAGAGTAAAGATGTGGGAGAGGTTGTGAGGCACTGATTTATGCATCATCTTGGGACTTTTTTTGGCGATCAGCATCATCTACAAGCAACAAGGCGTGAGTCATTACATTTCTGACCTTCAGAGGCTTCTCAAACATTTTGTTTTCTTACCACTCTTACTTCTTTTTTGTTAAAAAGGGACAACATTGTGGCCGTCTTTTCATTTCCCAGGTAAAAGACAGACTCAGTGTGACTACAGAGCATCAGAATTGCGAGTGTAACTTCGATTTTATCCTCAGCTCAGCTTTTCCAGAGTCAACATCTCACTTTCACACACACACAAAGAGTAAGACAGAAAGACATGGATAGAGGAAGTGACCTTGATGTACTGAAAGATCAATACATCTTAACTTCCACAGCCTCAGATTATCCTCTCCCATATTACATCAGAGTAAAATCCCTGCGCTTATACTGTAATTCAGTTCAGAGCCAGACAGTCTCGTCTGTGGCGTGTCTGCTGGACACTGCATGCAGCTGGAAGCCTTTAATGCTCACAATACTTATGAACGTGGATTGATGAGGAGTAATCAAATGCAGCCGGGTGTCCGAACCTGACCTCATTGAGGACACAAAGACGATGCGATGGTTTGAGATAATCTGCTACACACAGTTCTGTGTTTCTGTGGGAACAAATGCTAAGTTACTAAATCAGTAGCGATCCAGGTTTTTTTCTGGACCGTACAGTACGTGACTGTGTGCTTGTGGCTTCTGTTCCTTCATAACGTGTCTCGGAGCCAACCGCTCAAACATATACCTGCTATTTTTGTACTTCCTTGACCTTTTGTTACCTACAGATAATATATGGATGGAAGATAATGCCCTTTCCTTCCTTCATGTGGTATTTAAATTCCCGTGGACAAAAGTTCTAATTACATTCCAGTCTAAGAAACATGTTGAATGTGTCCTTCCCCATAAAACACCTTTAAAGCAGGCCTTTCTGAACCATATGTTGTTTATATCTGTTTGTACTTAGGGGCAAACTTCTTCTGCTCTGACTTTCTTGGCATATTGAACAGATCTTGGCACGTTATCACCACCAACTGTTGATCAGTGTAATGCCTGGGGCATGCTTTCATGTGTGCATGTGCATCCTTGTGCTCCAATCCAAAGAATATCTTTAATGTAACTGACAACATTATGTTTAGAAAAGCACAGCATGTGCATCCTTGAGGTTTTTCCGTAATCCCACATTATTTACATCCATGTTTGCCAGCTCACAGTCTTCTTTTTCTTCACTACATTTACAGGTAAGTTGTGCACTTCTGCGCATTACCGCCACCAACGATTGATCAGTCGAATAGCACGAAATCTGCTGCAGAGATACAATACAAAGAAAAATCTGGATCCACTCAGAAACGTGATTCCATTGTAAAACCAAAACCATAACTTTGTTAAGATAAATAAGCATCTACTGCAGATTTTATTCAACGTCCATGGCTTCCACAGGTATTGCCCAAGGACATCCTGTTCAGGTATCCCATCAATATCAGTTATTGGCAGAGCAGTCTGTCAGTCCAACCTAATACAACATGTAATTGGCAAATCTCCCTCCATCCAGGATCCCAGATTTTTTTTTATTTTGTATTTCAGACCAGCTGTTTCAAACCAGAGCTGTGAGGCACAACACGACTACAAATGTGATTTTGGCAACTGCGTGGGCAGATCTCTGAAAATTGTCTGTTGTAAACCAAACAAATGTTCAATACATCTGCAAAAGTTTCAAACTGAAGATTTGGCCCTTTCGAAAGACTCAAGTTTTAATGTTTGATCGAAATGTTCCATAAAAATGTACACGGCTTCAAACCTGGAAAACAAACTTATACAGTGACAAATTTAAAACTTGAATTTGAAAATATGTTGCAGAAGCACTGCATTAGGTGTGCCGTGGTTGTAAACTGTCACGACTGCAGCACTCTTTGGTGGTGATAATGTTTGCAGAGATTTGAAGTTTCTTTTGAGTCTATTAAAGCATTACGCAAGTCTAAAACTTTATTAGATTTCAAGCTTTCAAAAACTAGGGTTTGAACTTTTTGAAGCTTTTTCTTCTCAGTTTTGAAACATGACATAATATTCATGGTGCACAGGACAGGTTACACATTGTGCCAAATCTTTTCACACAGAATTTTAAAAGGACTAATTAACAGAAAAATGCAGCTATGAAGACACACAATCATCGGACAGCAGCTGAAGAAGTCTTTCTTTATAAGTTCTGTAATTGCTGTTGATCACTAAAACAGGAATCTTCCCTCTACTAACAGTGTGGGTGGGATTGATTCTTAATGACTTAGTAAGACATAACTTTTTCTTCTTTTTTCCCCTCTTGCTGACGTTATCCAGCATGATGTCTTCAGGTTCAGTCTCTCCTGCAGAGAGAAGGTGCCAGACAGAGGCCTTGAGCAAGTCAGTCATACTCCTTTTGTGTTGCTCAGCAAGAGTACATCCCTTCATTAGACTGTATCTCTTGACAGCACGTCATGCTTCCACAGCTTCTGTGACAGCTGAGGCTCCCACCTACACACTGCTCATGCCTGGCTAGTTGCTCAGTATCATGGACACATGCCACAAACACATAGAATAAATATTTTCATATAATAAGGCTGGTAAATAAAGCAATGTCATGAACATAAATAAACACTGAGAAAAAGTGAGCGTCAGACGGTGCAGGGCTACAGCATGTGGTGTAAACCTCCATGGTATTTTATAACGTTTACATCCAATTTTTACATTGAGCCGAACCTTACATCTGTTACTTTGTATGCAAAACAGAAAACCAATTGTGGATTACCAGGATCCATAGGGACAATGTATAAATCACAATCATGCAGTATGGTGGTTTGTAAAGGCTGCAGTCTCTCTGATGTGGGGTGTGTTTAATAATAATTTATGGTTTTGCAGGCCTCATTTGTCAAATTGCTGTAAAAATCGCCACCCAATCCTTTACTTGAAGCAAGTTTTCCTGTAGGAAAGCAGCAAGATTTAGAGCAATACATGTGAACAACACGGTG
Source organism: Argyrosomus regius (assembly GCA_946959425.1). Lineage (NCBI taxonomy): Eukaryota > Metazoa > Chordata > Actinopteri > Sciaenidae > Argyrosomus > Argyrosomus regius. The sequence continues at coordinate 8,114,135 of OX336897.1, read as the reverse complement.
TTTGTTGAATCTGCAGCCAACCTTCCACAGCGCTGACGGAATCAGAGCCGAGATTGAAATCAAATCCACAAGGCCGTCTGTGATGTGATGCTGAGAATTTCTGATGCCTAATTCATAATGTAAGATCCCTTCAGGTACTGAGAGACCACTGTACCACTTGCATTCATCCCAGACAGTACAATACAATAGCAATGGCATTGAGAAGACAAAGAGAAATCAATGTGCTGTAGACTCTCCAAAGACTCACACTGATGTCGACATCTATGATGGGGAGTCAAAATAATGAAAAGGTATCCATGGAAAAGGACTTATAGCTGAAGTTATGTCATAACAATTACAAAAGGAGCTTGGTCTGATAATAAAAGCAACATGAGACCACCAACTAAAGGCCAAAGAGGCCAAATCCATCCATTTTTTTTAACTGCTTATCCTTATCACAGGGGGCTGGAGCCCGTCCCAGCTGTCATTGGGCGAGAGGCTGGGTAGACCTTTCATCAGTGGGCGGACATCAGAGAGACAAACCCATTAACATATTAAGTGCATGTCTTTGGACTGTGGGAGGAAGTTCCCCGGAGAGAACCCACGTAGACAAGGGAAGAACATGCAAACTCAACACAGGTAGGCCCCGAGTTTGTTGTTTCCTGTTTTATTTTTTAATTCTTGCCTCTCTGTTTCTTATGTACTTTACTTCCTGTCTTTGTTGACAGTTGAATCTGTTCCACCCCGATTGGTTTCACCTGTCCCTCGTTAGGTTCACCTGTGTCTAGTTGTCCTGCCTTGTGTATTTAGTCTTTGTCAGGTCGTGCTGTGTTCAGCGTCCAGTCCTGTGTATGTGTCCAAGTTCTGTTTCAGTCTTGGTTCTTCTCCCGGTGCTCTCTATTATGGATTCTGTTCTTTGGATTTATAGACTCAGTTTGTTTTTCCTGGACCTGCTCAGTCGCCTGCCGTAAGTTATTAAAGATATTCTTTTTGTTTGCCTATCCTCCATGTCTGTATTCGGGTCCTCTTCCTCGAACTGAAACGCGACAGCAACAGTGCTAACCACTGCACCACTGTGACACCCCAGAGGCTAAATCCTCTCCAGCTAAATTTTACACATCAATCATCACAAATGCTACAAAAGTTATATAATATTATCAATTATATATACCAAGCGAGAACGTATAGATATACAATAGCTATGGTTGAGGTAGAAGAATAAACACCAGTGACAGAAAGTTACATTCTCAGAGTAGCAAACACTTAAACAGACAAAGAAAAGTATTATTGTCATAAAAATGGATCGTCTATAAAATCCAAACATGCACAACAGAGCAAATGCAATCAGTGACGGCATGAGTGCACAAGAAGTTTGCACAAATAGTAGATCATAAAACTTTGCATGAATACAATATCTGAGTGCTTCGCATGCATCAGACAGCAAATTAGATCAGAGAAATTAAATGATGAATGAGTGAGTTGTAAAAGAATCCCTCTGTCCGTGCACAACAGTAAATTTAGAGATTCTGTTTCCAGTCATCACATTCTGGGCAATGAAGCAATAAAAAAAAAAAAACACTTCCATGTGCACATTGATGCATATTTCCTCATCATCTTCAGCAGAAGAAGAACGCTGTCACATCAGCACAGAAAACGATCCCAATGTCAGATGATGCATTGTATCAATTTCAGATGGGTGCTCAGCTCATGCAGAAGGAAAAAATAATTAAATCACAACCTTTAATAAAACATAAAGACGGCATCACACAGTAAGAAAAACTCCATCTGCAGACTGGGAGGGAAATGACTAAAAAAAGAGGAGGAGGGGGGAAGTGATGGAAAGTTATGAGTAAGAATGTCTTTGTCTTAATTAGCCTCTCTGGGCTATTTTCTGTACACTGTGCTGGCAAGTGCATGACATTTTCTTTGCTCTAACCAGCCACTGCATACTAAAGTTCCCGTGACCCCAAAATGGCAGCTGTTTTTTTTTTTTCCTCTGGTATGGCAACCATGGCTGTGGCCTGCTCCACAACGAGGCCGCTTAATTAGGCTTTCGTTCGCAGAAATGATGAAATACCTTTCAGTATGTATCAGAGACAGTTCCACGCCGTGGTTCCACTGAGATGGAAAACTTCAGCTGGTGATCTTTAGCTTCCTCAGGCATAATGTACATGTTTTTACATTGTGCTAATTATCTAATTGCTTTGATTCGATCAGCTGGATTTTACTGTTTAATGTCACTTGGACATATCAGAGCAAAGCAACATCACACTGTAACTCTAACTGACTGTTTACAATAAAACACTGGTTCTTTTCACTGCACTTACTAAATAGGATGCACACTGTAAAAATTATGATATGGTATCCATAAAATATGTCACTTAGTCAGGGGTTGTCAGTTCATTAAATAATAGAAAAACGGTCTCTGAAGGAGAAATTAAGAATCACTGCATTGACTCTCTGCCATTTTATGGTGTTGCGTGTCTATTCATTTTTTGAATTCTCTGCACCACAGAATGCCTCAAAAATTTCCACAATGCAACAAAAATTGTCGCTAAAATGCACACTGCCGTCTGCCAACAATCCCACAATACAATGAGACACTTCCAAAGGATACAAAAATTAACATTTGTGCGACACTACACCTGTTAGTCGGTCACAATGATTCATACAGAATCACACAGTTTACTGCTCACTGCAGCGTAAACTAGTGTTTATTTTTTTAGGCAGTGATTTTTGGACACAAGCAAAGACTCTGACCAAACATTCGTGCCAACTTTCAGTACTTGACAGCAGATATTAAATTCTGTGGACACATTTCGATAGTTAAAAAAGTAGAGATGTTCTATACCGGGCAATTAACTCAACAGGAAAATATCCAACCGCTCTTTGGTGTTGAAAGAGTAAAATCATTTTTTAAACTAACTGCCTCTAATTGCATTCACCACACTACAGCAGAAATCAGGAAGAAAAAGCAAGTCAAGGCATGATGCCAACATATGAAATTACAACTATTGATCTCCAGTGCTGGAGAATCCATTTCCACTGTGTTTGAATGCATTATTAAGGAGATACCGTTCAACACAACAGGTGGACGGCGGCCCGACAGCGCAGACAGAACCGAGGCTGCTTCGTAGTGTGTAGGACTGTGATAAGAGCTACTGGCAGCTGCTTGTATGAGATTAGTATCTCCAGTGTCACAGATTGTTGTGCTGTCATGTCTAGCACAATGACTTGCCCAACAAATAATCATTTTCATCCAAACCCTATTATTATTTCATGCACATCATGACTAACAACATTATAAATTCAACAGCTGTTACAGTGTTCTTCTTTTTTTTTTTTTTTTAATCACAGCATAACTCAATATGCTTACAGGGTGAACTTGTGGCATCCAGAGGAAAATGTTAATTTGAGAGACTGGAAAAGGCCACAGAACAACAATGTGCTTTGAGGGGCTACTTGAGCAGGCTTTCTGTACGCCTATAGGAGAAGAGGAGAGGAGGGGAAGGGGAGGAAAGCAGGGAGTAGTAGAGGTGATGGGAAAAAGGTACAGTGTGTTTCTGCACAGAGGAGGAGTGAAGGTTTTTCTTCTTAAAGCATATGGCTCTGAGACTTGTTTGTGTGGGAAGCACTGAATAATGAATTCATAATGAGAGCTAGACTTTGGACATTTTGTAATGCTACTTTGGTCCCACAGGGTAGAAGAAGTCTAGGCTTTTCTGCCTGATTATACAGTAGATACAGTAGAATGAACTCAACCCAAACACAAATGTACAATATTGAAACTACTATTCTCTCCTTCCTAAAGAATTGGAAAGCACTGTGCTCTGTTATGTGTAATTATATAACCAGCACAGATTTACCAGATGGCTGTTATGATGGAGAGAAAAACTTGTTTGCTCACATTTCTTGGGGCCAGAGAGCACGGCTCCGTGTTGCATAACAACTTCAAATTTCATTTTTATGTGTTTATATTTTACCCAAAAGCAATACAGCTAAAAGCATTACTCTGACTCTGTGCTGGTGTTACTGCTCTGTGCTTGGACAAAGCACACTTGGTGTTGACCTTGTACCCGTTTTTACTTCTTTCATCTCTTCCCCCCCAAAAGACCTCGAGATAAAAACCAATAGCAACGGTTACGCTAATCTGGACAGCTACATCACCTTAAAATCCACTTTTCCTTATGAAATCACTTTTTCTCACACCTGTAAGCTTTTTTTTGTTTTTCATAATATCAAAAACAGTCCATCAACACTGGATTACAAACAGAGTAAAGTCAGTAAACCTCGCTCTAAAATGGAACATAATCCACAGGGGGACGTTCAAGAGACAAGAAATAAACAACGAGTTATGTCACACATGATATCACTGTTTACTAACCAAACGTACTTTTCATCGCTTTATGACTTATAAAATGTGATGTAGTAACCAAACACGGCAGAGACAACAACTTTAAGATGAATGAAGGAAATGTTTGAGAGCAGGACTCAGTTCAAATCTCTCAAATGCACCATTTAATTACTTAATCATTCCCACCCCACTGATCGGATTGCTACAGTAATACAGTATATTGCACCAGCTATTATTATGCTCTTGGTAGGTTTTGCAGCACAGAGATGAAGTTCTTCCTCCTGACAACAATTTAATCACTTTCTGTGTTAATATCCAGCCTGTAAAAAGGCACCTGCAGCTATGAACCATTTAGCTTCAGAGACCTGGTCTAGATGGGTGTAATTATGTCACGACCTATCTAACCTCCCTCATCTAATATCCTTTTGTCACATGCAGACTTTTGTTTCTCGTGCTGTGTCCGTCTCCCCTGTGTTCATCTTTTGAGAAAGAAGTAAAAAAAATAAATAAATAAAAAATCAATTTTAATCTGAGAGCCGATATGTTTTCATTACTTATTCAGAATGTTTTCATTTTATTTTCAACATTGACTGAATAAATAAGTGGCGAGTGGGCAACGAAAAAATAATAAAATTGTCCTTCTTGAATAATAGATAGGGTAAATTGCTTGGGGACAGATTATCATTTTAGAAAATGAATTATTGAGATGATTATAGCGGTGATGTGGAGAGCAGATCGCCACTGCAAGAGACAGTACGAGGTGTGTGCGTGTTTGGGGATGAACTAGCCTCTGAGGCTGACCTGCAAAATAATCTATGCAGTTTTTCATACTGAATTTTCAGCTCATCATCAAAAAAACATGTCTGACCTGAGGAAAACAGAGAGAGAAACAAAGATTGATGTTCAAACTAAGTGAACACTCGACGTGGTTCAGCTTAAAAGAGAGAGAGAAAAAAAGGCACCAACAGTTGAAAACTAAGCAGCTGCACCCTGAGTCTCTCCTCTGTGATGCTATGTGATGTGGCCAGATCTGTCCTTGGTGCTGAATGTGCGGGGACCACAAATTGCTGCAACTTCTGATCTGCATCCACCTACTGTGTGTGTGTGTGTGTGTGTGTGTGTGTGTAGAGAGAGAGTTTTCTGTGTGCGCAAAACAAAACAAACACAGCTGGCTCTCTTTGGCACCCCGCCACGCAAGCAACCCCCTTCTTTCCCTGCCTACAAATGCGCGTTTTCCAGATGAATAATACACAGCGAGAAAATGACAAATAGTCGAAGTGATGAAAGATTTAACATGTGGTGAGCCTGAAAGCAAAATGGGTTTCATCTCTTGAATGTGACGCTGCTTTCTGGAGCCGATTAAACGGGGGACGGCGCGTTTCCCTCCCCTCCTGGTCGTGATGCAGTGAAGCAGCTCGCTCTGCGCAGAACCAGGATGGCTGTATAAAAACGGCTGATCTTCCACAGACGGATTACAACAACAAGGGGACACAAGCGAGAAGTCAGTGCGGCTCCTCGACCCGAATAATAATAAAAAAAAATCACAAACCAGCACAGACGCCGACATGCAGGCCGCAAAGAAAGGAATCTGTTGGAGACTTTTTCTATTTTCGTGCCTGCTTTTGGAAAGTTCATCTCAAGACTTTGGCGGACAGACGCAGTTCATTTGCACGTCCGTGCCCAAGGATATGGACATATGCGCAGCCACCTTGCAGAACAGTGTGCCGGGGGAGGACTTGAAGACCACTGTTATGCAACTGCGGGAGACGGTTTTGCAGCAGAAAGAGACCATCATGAACCAAAAAGAGACTATCAGAGAACTGACCTCAAAGTTGGCTCGTTGTGAGAGCCAGAGCGGCGCCGAGCCCGGGGACGCACGGTCCGGGGGCAGGAGGAAAGACGCGGGGACCAAAAACACAATGGGGGATGTATCGAGGGGACCAGGGGACACTTTGACGCAACTATCACAGACTTTACAGTCGCTGAAGCAGAGATTAGAAAACCTGGAGGTAGGCTGCTGCTTCTGGGGACATTTTTCCAACAGTTTGGGTGACTGCGCAAAGCTCCATCGATCACATCACAACCACTTTTATTGGTTTATATAAAAATAACAATAATATTAATATAAATAATTGGTTATTCTCGTCTAATTGCCAATATTAAATTAAAATATGCTTTGCCAGACATAAATGAACTCGCTTGTCCAGCTATACTGCAATAAGACTATGGGAAAAAAGTCAATCTGTAATAAGCCCCACTCAAAATTCATTATTAAACGCTTCTTTTCCCCCCTGACAGCAATTCAGCAGAAGTAACAACTCGGTGCAGGCGAACAGCCTCAAAGACCTGCTCCAAAGTAGAATCGACGACTTGGAGAAGCAGGTGTTGTCCCGAGTGAACAGCATCGAGGAGGGGAAGCCGGGACTCCGCAACGAGACGGAGCAGCGTGGGAGAGTGGAGTCCACCCTCACATCCCTCCACCAGAGGATCACCGACCTGGAGAAAGGTAGTTGGGAGGAGATGCGCGCAAAAAGTGGAAAAAGGGGAAGCTCTGGGAGTGTTTGGTGTGTGTGAGAGTGTGAAAGATGGAGGAACGATTATCAGTTAGCAGATGAGATGTGAAATCACAGTGAGGGCGCAAAGTGAGAAATAAATCTCTTCTTTGCGCATCCTGTTTGGTATTATCCGCTTTTATGACATCGGTCGAATTAATGTTTTAGTCATCTGCTCCTCAAAGCTGGAGCAGCGCGGTATATTAGGCTATTTCCTGCTTTAATTCATGCAGATTAAACCATTTCAAACACGCAGTGAACGACCCACTCCTCCATTTGCTCTGTGAACCGTTTGAGAACTTGAAAACCAGCAGTGCGCTCTCGGTCTCAGTCTGGGACACCTCTGACACCAAAGAGCTTTAAAACCACTTGTGTGGTGGTCAAATAGAGAGGTGTGGTGGTGAATAAAACAAGAGATGAAGGTTAACAACGTCAGTACACTCCTGTGATAGATTTATGATGAGAGATTAAAGCAAATCTCGAGCGTCACGAATGTGGATTTGTTGTGTAACGTATAATTCCTATGCAAATCCGCAGGATGTGCGCATTGGGACTGATGCATGAAAAAAAAAAACATGAGAAACACACTGACAGCGTCTGAAGAGAGATATTTTATATTTGCTTCCACACAGGTCAAAGAGAAAACAGGCCTCTGGACAAATTCCAGCTCACGTTCCCACTGAGAACCAACTACATGTACGCAAAAGTGAAGAAGAGTTTGCCAGAGATGTACGCCCTCACCGTGTGCATGTGGCTCAAATCCAATGCGTCCCCAGGAGTGGGCACACCTTTCTCCTATGCAGTACCTGGTCAAGCCAATGAGCTGGTCCTCATAGAGTGGGGAAACAACCCAATGGAGATACTGATAAATGACAAGGTATGCCTAAAACACATTTTTGGAGGTTATTTTGGTTTTGACTGTAGCAAATATTCACATATTTCACCTTCTTCTAGGTTGCAAAGCTGCCTTTCCTCATCAACGATGGAAAGTGGCATCATATCTGCGTAACCTGGACTACACGGGATGGTGTTTGGGAAGCTTTCCAAGATGGAGTCAAGAGAGGGAGTGGAGAGAATCTGGCTCCATATCATCCCATCAAACCACAAGGCCTGCTGATACTCGGTCAAGAGCAGGTGAACACATTATACATCTGCTTTCCAGTTCCTTAAAGGCAGCAAATTCTGGTTCAATACACAAATAAACTACATGTTGAGAGCATCTTTACTACTTTTACTCACTGTTGAGACAGGACATAATACAGAGGGACCACTTTGTTAAATACAAAAGGTGTTTGTCATGACAGGAAACAGCTAACGAGGTGGAAAAGTAATTTTTCCATTTCATTGTGACATTACGATCAGTTTTCAATTTTCAAATCCGTCCTCCCTGTAATTCATGTAATAGGTTTAATAAGGTGATTAGATCTTTAACTGGATCTCATTAAGAATCCCAGTGGATTGAAGATGCATATCCCTCTTTCAATAATAATAATAAAAAAGATAGATAGATAATCCACAGAGGCAATTTTGTTCTTTCCGTGATGCCAGTCTGGGGCAAAAAAATCATATCATCCTTGATTAAATCCATTTGTCTTCACCACAGGACACGCTCGGAGGTGGATTTGACGCCACACAAGCTTTTGTTGGAGATCTGGCAAATTTTCACATCTGGGATCGGAAACTATCTGTCGGAGAGATATACAATCTAGCGACTTGCAGCAGCAAAGCACAAGTGGGCAACGTTTTTGCATGGATGGAGACGAGCCTTGATATTTACGGAGGTGCCTCGAAGTGGACATTTGAAGCTTGTCGCCAGCTCAACTGAAGTGCAGGGAAGAGAAGATGAATGAATTTGTTTAAGCCACTCTGTTTGTCACAGCATTTCAAGATCAGGAGGTGATTGTTTCAATGAATAGCATCTGGATTTGTTATAGATATTTGAAAACATCATTTGTGGACACTTGATAGATTTTTACCAGATTCTCATGTGGGGGACAGGTCACCGAAAATGGACACTTTGGCACCCCGTGGTGCTCGAATGCACATCAGGCCTACTTGTGGTTTCATTTGAAAAAGCAGCTGACGCTGCTCCGGAGAGTAGAGGATGCTCTCGGAGACCAAAATGACAGGCCAGCAACAAAAGTACTGTAGGAGGTCATGTAGTTTTTAGAAAACAGATGTCACGCAATTCAACAAAATTGACTGACTTCTTCAAACGTCTTTTCTGTCTCGACTGCCAGGGATTTTCACTGTGAAAAGGGACAAGGTGGACTTCTTTAAAAGGAATGTGTTTCGTCAAGAGGTCATGAAATAGACGACGTTGTTTCTCTCTCACTATTCTTTCTCTACCACCACCTGCTTGACGTGATTTTGTGTAAAAGAATGACGTATTTATTGCCAACATTTGAGCCTGAGTGCCTTGGGCTGTTGAAAAAAAAATCTCAGCACATTCATTATGATTTGCAGAGTGTTTGTTTATTTTGGTGTAAATTGATTTCAAAAGAGGTGTTTCTTGTAACACTCTGAATGAGGCTGGATCAGATTGTTTATCGTAAAATGCAATTTATTGATGATAATGACGCATTTTGCAGATGTTCGTACGTCAGTGGGAATGTTCTCTGTACAGTAACAGCATGTCTTAACTTCTGTAAATGCTGCGTCAGCATCTATGATCTTTGCTTTTACTATCCTACTTTTGGGTTGAGATTTTATACTGTATTGTTATATGCTTAAAGCATGGCAACACTGACAGATAAAAAAAAGTTCTAGTTTTTGTAATAAATTGTGATACTTGAATCATATACAGGTGTAAACTCTTTTATTTAAGAAATCTGAATAAGAGTCAACAACTCCTGAACACTTCCTTTGAGTATGCATGGTAAGTTTGCCAATTGGACCAACCATCATGTAACTGTTATAATTAACAATGGATCACTTGACTAGCATGTAAAAGTGGTCGTCTGCAGCTTTATTCCACATAAAAGCAGTCAAGACCTACTGTACACTACCTGCTCAGCAACAAAGATCAGACACATAAAGTTAGCGACTAAAAAGAGAAGCATTTAGCAGATAAAAAGACACATAATTTGTGGATTTATATGTTGGTGGAGACCAAAAACGGAGCTAAAATGAGAATGAATATTGGACTTAACATTTATCAAATGGCCAGAAACAAGACTCCAAATGAATGCTCATGTTGGTCTCAGCCAGATGTGTAAATAGGCAACTAAGACGAACATATTAACCTAAGAGGTTTTGTTGTCAGCTTGTTTGCACCAGAAAATCAATTACAACCTTAAGATAAACTTTCTAACTACTGTCTCAGAAAATCCAGATGATTGACAGCCATAAACAAATGGGTTATTTGGAGTGGACAGGGTGTAACAAAGAGCTGGCCAACAAAATATTGATACGGTCCAAGCAATGTAATATTTATCCACATTACTACTTTTTGAGACTAAGCTTGTGTGCCAAAAGAACAATAGCATCTTTAAATCAGCCTACAAGAAGAGGTGGGGACATTTTTCGATGCTAAGATGCCTCACAATAAGGGAAGATTGTGTGATTGCACTTAATCCGGAGTTTTCAGCAAACACAGTCTGTCCTCAGCTGGACAATAAAGTTGTAAAGTTTTGCTATCTTGCATTGAATTGTGGGTAAATGTTAAGCTAAAAAGCATCTTTGGCTAACCAACATTACTTTGATGTCGTATATATAGATATTGTGGAGTGAGGCAAAGATCAGCAACGACTGATAACACATGTACCCAGTATTTTGAAAGTAGACATCTGGGCACATTTAAAATTTTATGAATTTACTGAGAAGCACCAACTGGACAAGACACATTCTGTATATAAATCCATGTTAGCTGTTTTCACCCTGAGCAAACGTCTGCCGCTATGAAGAATACAGCGAGCCCAGCTAATCAACCATGACTTAAGGAGGAATGTCAACACTGCTTGTCAATTCTAATAGGAAGAGAATCACCCAATCCGTGGTACACAAAGTCACTTTACAGAAACGAAGACATCAAAGCCTGAGTAATGAAGTCAAGGAGAAAAGCTAGTCGCAAAGCTAGAAGCCATTAACTGCGATTCCTGGACTTCTGTCTGTTGTAGTCTGATTTCTAAAGGCACTTTCTAAATAAAAAGGCTTGAAATTTATCTTACTGCTTGTATTAATTAATGAAGAAGTAGTCATGTACAGTAATATAGAAAGTTCAAGGACACAATGTCCTTAATTTTCTATGTAATTGCACTGCTACTTTTTTTACTGAGATGTATCGAGAATCATTGTGCACTCGAAACTTGACAGGTGAATCTTAATCAAATCACCAGAAAATGATTTGTCTTATATGCACAACTCCTTGTTTTGTCTAGTATTAGTATGAGTATATCTTGGTTACCATACTAAACCTCTAGTCTAAGCTTTGAACCAATCAACCTAAGACTGGATGTGAATACCAATGGTTAAAAACAACCAACAACAGACAACCATTGATTCTTCATTTACCTTTCTCAATAGGTACACGACCAAAAAACAAATTCTTTTCAATTCAAAAGTGTTTCTCATCACAACTTTTCGTGAAATTCAAAACACAGGTTTGGGTCTACACAAGTCTATATTTGACATTCGGGAAAACCTAATTGTTACATAATTCTGGGGAAATCATACTTAACCCATTTAAATAATGCTAATCAATAAAATCCCATGATATAGTGTAAGCCAGTGAATTTCTAATCAGATATTGCTATAACCCAACAAGCATTTATTACTTTTGAGAGCTCAGTAATGTTTATTACGAGCACAAATACCCCGTGTAACAGAAACATAACTGCATGTGGGATTTATGCCATCTTCCTTTAGTGAAGAATCGATCTATAGGTGGTGAAGTTCAAGAGGACTTCTAGAAGAGCACACACAGACACCAGCATCTGAACCAACCACAAATCCCTTCTGCACAGGAGTACAGAAACACCAATAATTGCACACAAACTCCGAGTACACACATCTTTCCATACTGTATTGTAAACACGTGGCTTTCTTGGCCAACAAAAGGTTCACATTGAGGTCATACATCTCAGTCTATGCAGTTTCTCTGCAAATGAATCATAGCTGACACCGCTCGCATTAGAGGCTGCAGGGTCTGAAGGTCTTCCCTTTATTGTTAGGAAGGTCGTTTGATCCCACCACAGTCAGATCATGTGTCCCACAAATTGGTTTCCATTCTTTATCTCTGAGGTAGGGGGGCGTCTTTGTATCAATAGGGTTTTCCCAAGACACCAGACAAACTTCAGCTCATACCCATCGCACAGCCATTACAGACAGCTAGTGTGGCACATCTGGAGTTGGATTTCAGTTCAAAGTCTTTCTGTTGAAACCGAAAGTGACACACAAATACAGCAACACACCTACATATCCACACAGACAAGTACAGACAGACGCACACATACACAGTATGATTTCTGTATGAGTGGTCACTGGAGGCCTAGAAGGAAATTGACTTCCTCCTCCACATCCACCTGCCCTCGTTGACCTACAGAGCACATTAGTCCAAATCAGGCCTTTTTTTTTTTTTTTCCATTGACCTAAATCGCGCCACAGCTTTTGTCAGGTATATTTTTGGCAAAGCCAGATAATACACAGTCTGTTGACCTCTGCCGTAATTGGTTTGTGCTTGCATGCACTCCAAGTCAAATTAGCTTAGAGGAAAAGGTCAGATATGAGCTGGTTTTTTTTGGCCTATCACATCTGGCTCCTCTTATTTCACTCTGTCGCCATAGCACATGTAAATTCATCACATCTGTTTTTTTAAACATTTTTCACTGAGAATTGTCCATGTCACTCTCCTTGGAATGACATGGAGGCAATACACACAGGACTGAGCTATTTTAATGAAGTGACAATGTGGATAACAAGTCTTTGCCCCATTCAGGAGACCTATTTGGCACACGTCAAATGATCACACAGTATCAGCGTCTAATTTCATATTTATTTGCTGCTTAAAACACAGGCCACTGATAGTGCTACACACCCCCTTCCTCTGGGGACCATGAATGTGAGAACTGATAGACTATATAAAACCTGGACATAGGGTCCGTGATGTCACTCAGAGGTTTCTGAAATGCTGTTATGGAGCTGTGATGGTAGCTCTGGCCGTCGTAATCTTATCACTTCAGCAAAGACGTGAAGCATTATAGAGCTGAGGCAGACTCAATGAAACCTGGGAGTTCAAACAAGCCACCTGTAACCACCAAAAAAAAAAAATTTTTTTTAAAAAAATTTTTTTCCTAAAAATATTTAAAAGGAGGGAAAAAAAAAATTATTTTTATTAAAATTTTTTTAAAAAGGGGAAATTTATTTTTAATAAAAATTTTTATACCAGGGATTTTATATTTTTTCCATGAATCAACTAATATTGTTCTTGTAGAAAGTGTGTAGCCAATGAAATTTGAATAAAACAAAATTACCTGATAATTTAGACACACTGAGAATCAAAAAGGGAACTCTAAATCCTTTTGTGGCTCTAGAGGGAGCTTCACAACATCAGATGAATTACCTCAAGTGATGTCACAAATCAGCGTCTGGGGCTGTAGACTACAAATGAAAAGTAAAAAAAAGAAGAAATAAGAAAGAAGTGAGCTTCCCAAACTGCAGTAGCCCACTCCTCACCTCTGCTTAAGGCTAGCGGTTTGAGGCTACATTAGCACCCGAATGTCTGTGAACAGTGAAGCTGCATTGTGGGTAATAAAGGCAACATTTTTTTGACAAGGAAGAGGAGTGTGGTGTGTGGAATAGAAAAGATAATATCTGATTGTGCTGAATCGATCTCTTTCCAGACACTGAGAGGAGTGCAATGCTAAACTGGGGGGTAATCTTTTAATGTGAAAAGTGTCTTGAACTAAGTTTTATCCAATTTATCTAAACTGCTGTGACTACTGGCAGGCCGATTCTGACAAAAGCAGGGGTAAACAGAGCAAAAGCTACTAAGAGACCCTACCTTCAGTACACAAAAGCCACTGTAGCAGAAGGACAGTAGAACATAACCCCAACCAAAAGAAAGCTTACTGTGCTTTATAAGGCAAACACATGAAATGTCTCATCAAGTGGCTGATGAAAAATTCATGACAAGAGGATAGGAAAACAAATAAAAACTCTACAGTATGTGGGAGTGAGAAAAATGATGCTGAATAAGAGCCGTTTCTGCTGAAAAAAAAAAAAAATACAATATTGGTGACACATGAAATCTGTTGATAAATGTTGTTCAGAGAAATGCATTTTTAATGGCAAAGAGATGATCTGCACAAATAGGAAAACAGTGATATTCAAGAGTTTTATAGCATCATTTTCACAAACCATCAGTATCCTTTTATTGGATCATATGGTGCTCACTGCAAAAAATGCTGAGACATGTTTGGATTTTTCAGGTTTTTTAGCGTTTGATGGTGGAGAGTGAGGGGGACAGCATTTATAAAGTTCTGGCTTTGATTCAAACTAATATTGTATGTCTCTCACAAAACACTAGGGTGTGTTTGTTTTTCATAAATTTGCATCGACACTGTGTCCTTTTCTACCCAATTCTTATCCAGTTCTCATCTCATAGGTGCTATGAGTAATTATCTCGAACTAAATCTCATTATAGTGAAGCTTTGGCCCATCGTACTGCGGATAAACTCAATTTGCTCATTTGTAATTATTTGTAAACAATTATAATTGGTATAATACAGAAGAGTAATGTGGATGGATGTGCTTTAGATGCTGCCAGTGGAGGGCCAGTGGTTGTTTGGCAGAAAGACAAAAAAGGAGCTCGCCTGGTGAAACAGAATATACATGAGACACACATCCATCCGCACTTGTCCTTAATCTCAGAGCTACTTCTGCAGCTGTCAGGGTGGTGCTCAACCCTCCATGCCACTGAATGAATAATTGATTTCCTGCTGACAGGGGAAATTCCCCTTCTAGACTACCATCCAACAAGCGTCAGTCCAAATATATGCAAAAAAAGAGTCCTTCCTCAAGGGAAACGCAAACACAAAACCACACGCCAATTTTCTTTAATGCCTCCTTCAGATGCTTGCCAGATGAGTCGGTATTTAATTACTTATCAGGGTGTAAAAACTATAGTCGCACCATTTTGTTTGGACTTTATATTCATATTATGAACTACAGTGTACACTTGGGAGCCATGCTGAGCCACATTGGCAGTGAGACAGACATTGTTCTTCCTGCTGGTGATTAGATACGATTATCAAATCCACTGGTGTTAAAATGATACTTACCGCAGGATGACAAGCCAACACAACCACAAAGAAACAAAGAGTTTTTACAGTTTGAGGGTTTTATGTTTACCATTATATAATACATCTAGAAACACACTCTAGTAGTTCATTGTCCTGGCTGATTCATCGGTTGATTCTGGATCTTTCCATCAGCCATCTGACAACCTGAGTGACAAATATTCTCAAATCAAAGTCCTCACGCATCAAATCATACTTAAAATTATAGATATTACACACACTTATCATCGAGAGAACTGGGACTAACATGAGCTCCTGAGGAACTAGTCAAACTCATGTTGAGTTGAGTACTCTTTTGGCAATTTCACTTCACTGTGCTGTACAAGTTGAACTGCTCAGGCTGTTGTGCATCTTTTTGTGCTGGAGTACAATGAAGCCAACTGAATTTACTCGAACGGGAACCATCGCCTCTGATTGTCTGTCTTGAACATCCATTTACAACAAAAACACAAAAAAACACCCCAAACACTGCAGCAGCCCATTATTATCATTCAAAAGTAAGACTTTGGTAGTGTAAACTTGTGTGATCAGTACATCTTCCTTGGACCACCCTTTCTCTTGTCTGAGCGATGGCAGAGCAGATTAATGGTGCTTTCCAACACTTTTTGGCCTCCCACTTTCCTTTGGCTCAGTGCCTCTCTCTGCAGCTTGTTACTTGTTTCCTCGGCACACTGATGGGTAAGGTTTGCATTTTTCCTCTCCAATGGTCAGATTGAATTTAGGAGTATGGATAGAAGAGATTATACAGTAGTGAGAAGCATGTGTTGTGGGCCTAGCACTGATAATACATAAGAAGTAGTCTATACATTTGGATGATATCCTATCTACAGATTCAGTTTGCTACTCATAAAAGAACCAAACAATACAAGGACAGAGACACTGCATTGTTTCTGAGATGAACTCACCTCACCACTGTCATATTTAGATCTACAGGTGTGCATGAAGCTACTTCTTCAGTGCACACATTCATCTAAAACTCTTCTGTTATTTGCTGCACACCACAATTATATCTGTCTACAAATAAGCAAACATGTTTAATGTCATGAAAAGACAAAATCCATTTTTTTTAATTTAAAATTAATTTAAAATCCATCACAAACACCACAACTGAGTGCACTTTGAGACTGCCATTCCTTCGTAAATTACAGTCATTTGGATGGATTGTATTGGTGTGAAATGTACACACATTTTGGGTTTTTGCTATCATATATTGCCAGAGTTGGTGAAATTGTCCCTTTGTTTGCCACCTTTGTTGATTTACATCCACAGTGTGAGATGCAAAGTGGGAAATATCAGCGCCTGCTTAAAAACATCCCACATACTCCGACTGTAATTACGACTCGGATGCAAACATCAATAATATCTACCATAAATCTGAAATGACATGAATGCTGCATAATTCTATCTCATCTTTATCATCTCCCTCTATCCATCCCTCTCTTCCCCTCTCTCCCTCTCTCCCTCTCTCCCTCTCTCACTCTCTCCCTCTCTTGGCAGTCTGCCATGGCTGAGCTTTATCCACAGGCGTCTTGTGACAGAAGCCGGCACAACAGGAATATTTTTCACTAAGATGCCACAATTCCTGCGCCCTCTGGGAGCAATGCCAGGGGCTGTTTCCATAATCAGGTCAATCACAAAACAGTCACCGCGGAGACCTCCATACCTTACCTCCACCACCCCTCTCTTACATTCACACACCAGGTAGCACAGAGTGTGGCGGTCCGCTCGGTGTGTGCGAGCAATCACTAAGAGCGTGGTGGCAGCAGCGCTGAGGCAAGCAGTGACGGAGAAAACGCAGGTGTCCTCACCTAACCTGACGGAGCAGGTGCAACCATGAGGCAGCACATTCGATTTCTTTTTTTGCTTTTAAAGATGAAAGTCAACAGTAAAGCTGTAAAACTTCTAAAGATGTGCAGAAATCAATTAAATAAAAAAACAAAACAGACCAACAAAATGAAATCTGGTCAAATTCTTTTGGTTTTTGTTTGTACAGAATAAGTGAGATACTTCTCAACAGGAGCTTGACTTTAATAAAAATAAACAAAAAATAAAGCTGGCTGTGAACTTGTAATTGACTGAGCTGTTTAATAGAAATCCAAATATTCCAGAAGTCTGGGTGTGCACTGGACCGCACGAAGCCGCAAACAAAATTAATAAAAAGGCAGCAACACAAAAGAACAGAAGGAATTTCTATCAAGGCAAACTGATTTCAGTCTACACTTAACGCCTCCAGTATTCAACAAATAAAACATCAGTTCATTCTGATTGTATTTTGCTCAAAGCAAATGCATCCCTTTTATCTTAATGTGACTTCAAAGCTCAAGGACAAATGAACACATAACAATGATCTATTTATTAGAGATTTAAAGTGCACAATTTGAAGTGATTGTATTGCACTGCCAGAAAAACTCCCACTGTTTCACACTATTGAGCTGTCATTGTCCTCTAACAGCACCCAGGATACAATTCAACACACTGGTGCTGTGATCAGTGCTCAGTGGTCTAGCTATTGGCAGTGCTGTGAGGCACAATAACTCCAATAAAAATTCTTGGACAAGAAAAATAAATTGGAAAAACTTGATGCTGAAGGTCACTAAAAGCAATCGCAAATGGCACAAATAAAGCAGAAATGCAGAAAATGCTATTCAATTGACAAGAGAGAGAGAGTACATAAGATATAAAAGGATTTTAAGTGTCATCGAGCTAGGATAGGCTCCGGCCCCACCTTGACCCTAATGAGAATAAGTGGTTACAGATAATGGATGGATGGATAAATGGAGTGTCATAGTGGGATGATTTATTTGAAAATAGAAAACAAAAAGTTGTTCATGGCCAAGCTAGAAGCTGGAGTTGGAGAAAGCCGCAGAGAGCAACTGATCCTACCCGAACAACTTGAATGGACAGACAGAAGAAGGCAACAACACTGGAAAATAAAACCACTGCACTTTCTGATACACTCCATGTACTGTACGTGTTTAAATAGAATAAATTACAGAAAACTGATCTGACTAACTTTGAAACACTCCGAGTGAGATGAAGTAATCTCTATCTCTCTGCTAGGGGTGCAGGGGTATGCTCAGGGTGGCCTCAGCATGTCATCGAGCCACCCTTTAAGGACCGCCCACAAAATCCTGAACTGAAAACTGGTGAAAAACTGTTTTAACCTCTAACTCCACATTTCAGTAATATATCGTTCAAAGTCTATTTTCATGTTTTCAGCAACTATTTTCCAACATATTTAATGTATTTTTGAAAGAAATCTCAGAATTGCCTTTACGCAGACTTTAAAGGTCAAGGCGGAGTGTGCTACCAAGCTGAAGGAATCAGCAATTAACTGAGGTAAGCGTACACAGTATAGTGGCTCTGCTCACTATAGAAAAGGAAACACTGAAATCATAAAACAAACATGTGATGCTGTGGAAAGAACTGTTTCTAAACAAATATCTGAAGGAGACATTGAGGTGCAGAAAATCGTGAGGAGAAACCTCCAACCAGTGGTTTGACAATGAAGAGAGCAGCCCCCATCAGATGTACGTCTACTGCAAGCCTCCAGGTCATCCTGTCACACCGTAAGACTGCACTGCCTCAAGGGTATAACAGAGAGTGACATGACCAGGTTTTAAAGAACCAGGATGAGATGCTGGAAGATGGCCCTGTCTATTATTTTTCAGAACAGGCGAAAACACCTGATGGAATCCATCAAGTCTCCTCTGACCCGACAAAGGGGGAAATATTAAAGTTGACCTTGCCAGGCAGCTTCCAGTTTCCTAGAGGATCACCATGACACGTCTCCACCAGACGTTGTGGTGTGGTCCGTGGCCACAGAGACCCTCTGGCTCATTAGGAGGAGAGAACTGGCAAGTGAGTGCACACACTTACAATTTCAAGAACACTGGGAGCTACAGATGTACAGTAGGGGGTGTGATTACTGCAGATAGAGGAATGAAACTTCAATTCTTATGTGTGAGTAATGACATTTTTGACAACTCGAGGCAGACAGATTTGATTTGTTAACAAAAATGCATTTTCATTTTAGTTTTTTTAGACTTTAGGAAAGTTTTTGGTTTTAATAAAAGTACAGAAAAAGGCAGATACAGGGCACAAACTTCAGGGCTGTGGAGTCATGTCATGTGCTTTCTAAATAAAAAAACTATCTGTCTAAAATAACTGTCTGAGGCAGATTTAGAAAGATGGGTGAGTATAAGGCCAGAGAGAATTTCTACTTCTTTATTTCTTACTTGAGTCAAATTTCTGTTGGTAAATTATTAAATTGGTGTATCAAGCAGTGTCTCACTGGCGTGTGGTTTTACTCTAGATTGATTTATCTAAATGATGTGTTCATCCGCTTTTAAGTGTTGAAAATATCAGACTGGTGCTGTTTTGGAGACAGCTTCATAGTCAGGGTGTAAATAGAGTAAATAAATGCTATTTTTAAATTATGTATTGTTCATACTTTGTCCAGATTCTGGCTTCTGTTTGCTGCAGAACCAAACAGCAAGCAAAGTTCACAACACACTGAATATTAAAACTACCTGCAGTAAAATACAACATAATGTATTAAAGACCTTTTTCGTGACTCTTACTTAAAAGATTAGATGGTCACCATGTAGCCACTACAATAAAGGGACAGATCTGAACTGTGATTGTTCTGGGTTATTCACTTGAAAAGGGAGGATCTCTGATGTCTGTGCTTGTAATACTTGCCCACCAAAGGACACCAGATTCTCTTTGCCTTTTTTTAAAAATCATTTCCAAGCAGCAATCTGACATTTTTCTTTCTTTTTTTTTTTTTAAATCAACTAAAATCTAAGAGATGAAGCAGTTTTTGCTTTCATGATTCCCATTTTATGTTTCAAAGTTTCATCTCATATGCACAGAGACCCTTGTCATTGAAAACTCCCACTGTTGCAGACATCAATGAATCTCTGACGCACAGTGTCGCAAGCTGCAATCGAATGCATATAGACACACATTAATTAAGAGTATCAGGACATTGTGTGTGTGTACAGCACGTAATGTCAGAAAAACATAAAAACAGACCTCCTCTGATTGTCGCTTACATGCATCGCGCACACTTGATGAGGGGTTGTCAGCTATTGTGACACTCTTTGTGAACAATGAGTGCGTTTGTGGTAATTGCTAGTTGATTCAAAACTGAAAACAGCTCAACGCACGTCTGCCAACACCCAGTACAGACATTACAGGAGGATTTCATCACTTCAACCCATGGAAAATCCTCAACAAAATAAACCACCTTTTCTTTTTTATTTCTGCAATGCAACTCACAATTCAGGCTGCCATGACCGAGTGTAGCTGTAAGATAATGTCAAAAATGAATGTCAAAAATAAGAGTAGACAGTCTGTCAGTGGCCAAGCAGAGAGTTGGCTTATCACCGGGCGAAAAATAGCAAGACTAGAAATTGAGAGGAGGCGCTGGCTCTGTTGACCAATCATTAGGCTTATATCCATGTTTTTCCAGTTGTGATATTTGTCAACTCTATCTGTACCTTGGTGTGGCAGGTAAATTCAAATACCTGTACAGGTATGAACATATAACAGCTACACAAGAAAGATAATTAAAGATCATTTTACTGTATTATTACTATTAGTAGTCAAGAGTGTCCATCCCCAAGGATTATGAACTTTGGACGTGTGACAACTTTTTTTGACCTGATGCAACTGGCCCTGTCACACAGTGCTCACTGGGATGTGAGCCACACAATGGGACTGCGTCATCTCCCTCTATATCCCATGAATAATCCATGACCTGAGAGGCACCGGCAGCAGCTCTGGGTACGCTGTGAGAGGTTTTCATGAAAACAAACTGTCAAAACAAGATGCAAGTGTTTACATGCACTCGACAGGAAGGTGGGAGAAGTTACAACGGCAATCTTGTGTTACTCTTATTAAATTTTTAGGCGGGGGTGGGGGGTAATTTAGCCTTATTTATGCTACTGTATTTGTATTTTGTACTTCATAACTGAGACAACTCAGTCAGCGTGTTGTTAAAGTACATTTCAGATGAACATATAAGCCGATCCAAGTGTGTCAAGGTTTATTTTATGGCACAAGATACATCATTCATCATCAACAACATTCAACATTCAACATCTGAGTTTGTCAGACCAAAGAAGAAAGTGTTATTAACCACCCAGCCAAATTTGATTAAAAATATCAACAAGTTTATGAAATTAGGTGTCTAAATCGGGTAAAAATGAGCAGTATTCTCAGCTCCAGGGGTGCAGGGTTATGCTCAGGGTGGCCTCAGCGTGTCATCGAGCCACCCTTTAGGACCGCCCACAAAATCCTGGACTGAAAACTGTTTTAACCTCTAACTCCACATTTCAGTAATATATCGTTCAAAGTCTTTTCGCATGTTTTCTGCAACTATTTTCCAAAATATTTAATGTATTTTTGAAAGAAATCACAGAATTGCCTTTACACTGACTTTAAAGTTTGTTACTTGGCAATAAATCTGATTCTGAATAAATCAAGAAAATGGATTTAGAATACCAATTACCATATTAATTCAACAACAGGCAGCTGTTTTGTTCAGAAGGTATACTGTGTGACATACAGTATAGGGTATTACTGTCACATGCTACAAAAGGTAATGGAAAGTGACTCGTTTTATGAATTTACTTTAATCTAATCATTTTGTTCACAAATTGTTTTGTCTATAAAATGTCAGTAAAAGTGAAAAATGTCGGTAATAATTTCTCGCAGCCAAGGGTGATGTATTCAAATAGCCATTTTATTTCCAGACCACCAGTCTAAAACTCAAATATATTCAGTTTATAAATGACAAAGAAAAGCAGCAAATTATCACATCTGAGGACCAAGGAATTTTATTTAGCAAAACAGTTGCTGGTTTATTTTCTGTTCAACTTAATGATGAATTGTTGCAGCTTCACAGTATACTGTGTGCAGTATGACACTGACGTACAACCACCAAACCCTGACACTGAGCATAGATCACAGAACAGACTGTCGCCATGATTCTAATTCACTATAATGAGTGGATGGAGTAGTAGTAGCAGTAAAACACTCCCTTCACTAGTCCATCAGAGTGCATAACAGGGAACTGATTCTCCAATTCACTTGACATGCATTGAATGTGGTAGAAAGCCTGCAGAAACATGAGACAAACATCCAGATGAGGACAGGTCCATGGAATCAGACCCACTTTGTTCTCGCTGTGAGGTGTTAACCACTGAATCACTGCGCCACCTACAGGTTATCAACCACACTGTGCAGCAACTGCTTATACAACAGGTGCCACAGACTCTAGAGGATGAAACTAAAAAGTTATGTGCCTTCCCTAATATAGTCTTTTCTGACAGGGAGACTATAATAGCACAGTCATCTGCTTCACCTGGTGTAGAACATTCCTCTGGCGATGACTGTCCCATCTTTCCTCCACATTCTGCAGCACAGCACTGCAGCGCTAGGCAGGTTCACATACCAACTCCCTATAGCACATTTAATGAGCAACCTGCGTGCGTGTGTGTGTGTGTGTGTGTGTATGTGTGTGTGTGTGTGTGTGTGTATCACAACTTCAACTTTTTACAACTCACCTCCTCCTCCAACCCCACAGAATATTTTCTGGCTGTTTGTCCACACCCACATTGTCATCCTGCTGAATCACTCATCATGTTTGGGTGTATCTGTGACAGACTCAGCGTCATTTAGAGTGAATGAATGTGTAGCGGGTATACTGATACAAATATAATTTTGAAAAATTGAAAAATAGTCATGTTGGCTGGGAATTTGACATTTTAGGAAAGATGATTTTTCTTTTTCTCAGTTAAATAAGGAGATAGATACCGCTCTGTATGTTTGTATGTTTGTACAGTACAAATGTAGCTGGAGCCAGCAGTCAGTTAGCTTAGCTTAGCTTAGCCTAAAGACTGCAAACAGCTAGCCTGGCATTATACCCAGGCAGTTTAATCCACCTACCAGCATCGTGTTAAATTGAAAAATTGCTGTTTAAAAGAGGTGATTATGTGCTAGACTACATCTTGGCCCGGGAGCACTATTTCCTAGAGTCTGGCAACTGCTGCTGCACCTGGCACATAAGTAAAAACATGTAAAACATTTTTTAGACTTAAGTTTTTGTTCTTTTTGTGTTACCTTTAGCTGGCTAAGCCTACTGTAGCTAACTGGCTGATGGCTGAAGTGTTTTCCAAAATGTTAAAATATTCCTTTAATTCAGACTTGCATTCAGATCATCCACACAAAGGAAATGATGATTGGCTTAACAATTAACACGTTGCCTTCATGTACTGCTTTTATGCAAATCAGTAAAAGTAATAAAAATAAAAGTGTCTGTGTGCCCTTTTTACTTTTATAAAGAATAAAAAAAACCATTAAAACATCTCAAGCCGTATATTCTCTGTGACAACTACTCCACACATGAATTAATTACCCTGTGTAGACTGTGTCTCCCTAATTTGTCCAAGGGTTTCAGGATGTTATGACTGACTGATCTTCCCCTAAAAAATGTCCTCCTAATTACTGCTGGGTGTTAAGATGAAAAGATCAATTTATGTTCAAATAGACCTTAGTAGATCATGTCAAGCTAATTGACACTGGAAACTGCATGGAGGATCATCATTACACTAATGGACAACAGCCATTATAGTGCCAGAGATATAATCTGTCTTCAATTAACTGCTGTTACCATGGAGGGCTGGAGCCTCTTAAGTGACCCTGTGTCAGCTCTCACTGTGAGCATCGCTGTGCTAATGTGTCAGACGTTTCTGTGATGTAAAACTGGAGGGATTTTGCTGCTGAACTTGTGTGTGGATGCAGCATAGATCGAAAAAGGATGATCATTAAGTAAAGCATAAAAGAAAGACAATTGATTGTCTGGTTAGACTGTCTAGACTGTAAGCGTAGAAAATAGATAATAAGCAGACTCTATGTAGATGCTACCAGAAGTTAGCCCACTGGGACACATGTCAGGAGGAGAGGAGAGGAGAGGAGAGAGAGAAACTCTCTGTAGAATAAAGGATTGGCATGAAATGGTGCTTTGGGACTGCAGGATAATGGCAGCCCACCACCATTTACTTTGTCTAACCTTTAAACACATTAAAAATCTGCAGTATCCTTTAATAAAACTCACATACTCAGTTTTGCCCTTTCCTGCTGTAACCTCTGTCTGGGTCCTCCATTCAGGGCAAGTGGCTTTGTCAAGAAAATGTTAATAAAGTTGGGTTTGGTTGGAGTCTGCCCCTCAGGTTCCCCTGTGTGTTCCTGTTGTGCTGAATATAGGATGTGGCTTTTGGACAGTACAGGTTTCAGAGCAATTATGTTCCCTCTGTGACAAGAGTAGAGCGGAGGAGGGGTGATACACAGAGGACTAATGATCCAGAAAAGTGTCTTTAGAGTAAGTGAGTGTGTATGTTCATCTATGTAGGTCCACTTGGGTCGATGTAACAATTTAATAGTATCTAGATCATGTATAAAAACGCAGGTATATTGAATAGTGTTGCTTTAGTGTGCTGTAGTCTCCCACATCACAAGGTGACTTCTACTGCCAGCCAACTGCATCGACAGCAGCACCCTGCAAAGATTCAAACTTTATCAAATCTCTCAGGAGGAGCCACAGCTCTTCAGGAGCCAGCAACTACAGTACACGTCAATCATTGCTGCTGCAGTCCAGTGATGGTCTTCTTATATAAATACTAAAGTTACCCTGATACTGTCTGGCTAGCAGCTTTTCACCAACAAGAGATAAACAGTGAGTCACCTAACAAGCTGATAGTGTGGAGAGAAAAGTCACAGACATTTTGACATTGACATTGTTTGAAAAGGTACGCAAGAAGATCTGAAACTAATAATTGTTTCATCAATTAGTTGATCAAAAGATAATTAACTGGAAACTACTTTGAGTTCTGCTTTGAATTGAGGAATTATTTAAGAAAAAAAAGTATTCAATAATTGGTTCTAGCTCCTCAAAAGTGAATTTTTGCTGTGTTTTTAGGACTGATGGTCACTTGGGAATTTGTGATGGATGTTTTGTAGAGACTAAACTCATTAGTCGCAGCCCTTTATACACTTTATGTAAATTATACTTTGACATTTGTGATGCGGTTGCCAACACGTGTAGAATATGTGCATTTAACTCCATTAATTCAGCTTGCGTCTAGTTTTTCAGTAGCATTGGCACTGGTCTACACATTTAAAGGATACTGTATATGTTTATTTAATGCATGTGTGGGCTAATCAGACCCAACAGTCTGTATGTGTGTCTGTATATTCACGTGTCATGATAATAAATAAGTGTCTGTCAGCATATTCCCCACAGGTCCTTTAAAGTTTAAATTTGAGGAGGTTTTTGAAAATAACACAAATAAACATGTGTCATGTCTTATGCTGGTGGATTACAAGTGCTTGAGATTATACTCATATTGAGATCATCAGCATCATGTAGCTAAGCTTGGCAGACATTTTAGCTGTGGTAACGAACAGCTTTTTGAACACAGCGTTTCTGTAAAGCCTGCTAGTCCTCATGATAAAAGTCCTCAGGCTTTTAACCGTAATTAACCTTGATCCTTGTTTTAGACTGCGTGTGTGTAAATGGGTCTGGAGTCCTTGAATTTGATGTCTAAGAAGGTGTGGGAACCCTGTGTTCAAATCAAGGGACACCGACCTTTGCTTAACAGAAGTTGAAGAAACAAAAGAACGCAGTAGTTAAGATAGATTAGTTTATCTCTTTTAACTGATGCACTCTGTGTGACCTTCATCTCAGAGGTTAGTGGGAGTGTTAACCAGAATTATCCAAATCTCTTCTCTGGCACACAGTTAAGACAACAGGTATACTCGCACCAGTCACATCAAAAAAGCCAGCAGCTCTACTGTTTTGGCCCGCACCACCTGCTTTTAATCCGGCATACTGTGATAAAAATAACACAGCGGGTCAAAGACATCTGTGATTAAATCAAAATAACAGGTCACTGAGAAGAATACTGGGTGGAAGCTTGTTTACCTCAATATAATAAAAACAGATTTCTATAACTTCAGAATATCGGACTACAAAGTCTTGAGACACCGGACCAAAAATACCTGTCTGTTGCAAGATGTAGAACTAAATGTTCAGGCTTTCTCTGCTACTGTCTTCCCATTTTATTGAAGCTTTCAAGACTGGACTCAAAACACACTTTAACTTGCTGGTTTTTAGCTGTTCTGACTTGTGTGCTCACTTCATAGATTATATACCGTGTACAGCTGTGTAAGTATTGCTGGTTTGTGCTTGTAAGTTTTGCAGAAAGATGCTGTTCTAATAAATTGTTTTTCTAATCAAATTTGACACACATGGATAGCACATACGTCATCGCCATGAGTGATGACGTATGTCAGTCAGTGTGACTCATGAATCACATAAGATGACGGTGTGGCTGCTCTGTGCTAAGATGACTCAGCGTTGGATATTTAAATGTGTATTCTGGAGTATCTGATGTGACAGCTGCTGAGGATATTGGATGTATTAAATACTACACAATAAGGTGCTTAGATATGGTTATAATGTTACTCTGGTAAAAATGATGGAGAGGGTGACATATTGTGACTGAAAGCTTGCAGTGGTGATATATGAAAGGTAAATCCGAATCGCACTTACAGATTAAATTTAGAAAAGTCAGTTTGTGGGATGAAATCATCAGGTACACTTAGTCAGAGTGTGACATTTACAAATCTTCCACAGAACCTAAATGTGTTTCAGACCATAAAAACGTGTCGGAAAATAATCCTGTGTGTGTTACTGGCAGGGCAGTGGTTTACCATAATCCCAGGACATTGGCTCTGCCTCCAGGCCAGTGTGGAGGTTTTAATCCAAGGTCACATCTACCATGTCTGTCCAAGCACAGCATTATGTTACATCATGTGCACTTTTGGGGTAAGAAGTGATTAAAACCGCTGTAATAGTGCTGTCAGGGGTCACATTTCATTGGTCACTTTGTTTGGAAATGTTAACCAAGCTTTATTGTCAGTTTATTTATTGTACAACTTATTTATTGGACTGTAGCTTTATTGTAAAGTCTAAAAAATAGAAACAAATCTTCCACGAGATTTTCTGTCTGGAGTCGCAAAAAATACACAAAGGAAACAGGACATACAAACATAAAACAGTGTTCAAGTATATTAAACGTGGATACAAAATCCCATAGGAAGAACACAGAGGGAAGGTTATACAGATTATTATATAATAAATTATAGCACCAGGTATATGATAATCAATAACAAAAATATCATTTCCTATATTACCAATTACCAGTCTACAGTCAGTTTAGACCCTTCATTACAATGCAGCCTGCTCATAAAGCACACTTTGATATCATTTCTATTATTTTATAATGTACTTTTTATTTTATTGACCACTATGTCTTAGCTATTTGAGCTCTGCACTGTATATTACCTTTTTCAAATTACAAATGACACTATTGAAAATGTGTTTGGCGTATAAATAATTATTTTCCACAGTGTGTGTTCAATCAACAGATCCAAAGGTGGCATGACACGTAAACCTTCCTACTCTTTACCATCATCCTCCTTTCTTTACTCAAACAGTGACACATTTCAGCCACCAGCCTGTTGTTAATGTGGACATGCAATTGCTTTCAGCTCATCTTTGATGTGCAGAATACAGACTGCTAACAAGATTGTAACTCCCCGCTTCCTCAAGACTAAATTGCTTCGTGGCTGATTCAATTTTTTTTCGATTTTCACCAATCGCATATTTATGACCAAACATGTCAGCGACGGCTATATGATGTAAATGGACACAGCGCCTAGAAGTGTCATTAGCATTTACTAAAACAAGAGGCAAAGTAGCACAACACATAATGGATTTTTCCTGCGTTCATTATGGGATGCAAATTTATTTTCCTCAAACCAACTGCTAGTCTGCAGCTCCTATTGTGAATATGGCCTCAGCAGAGACAGTGGTAGACTTATGTACAGAGATGTTTAAAGTCATCTAGCTGCTGAGCTTGTGTCACAAATCCTAAAGTTCCTTCACCTGCATGCTAGGCTCGTGTACAACTGCACACAGTGTAAACCAATATATAATATGAACAAACAAAAATTAATATAACTGAATAATAATCTAATTCTTAGAGGTTCTCTTGCAATGAATGGTTATACAAATGTATTTTATCTATTTTTTTACTTTTGCTTTTGACAACTAGGTTGTCTGTGCTGCCTGCAGTGACTCACTAAACTTTTCTTTATATTTATTTATGTGCCTCTCTCAGTACTTTATTTCCTGCTATTAAAGCTCTGACGTTCAAACATGAAAGACAGATCATCAAAGAATCACAAAAAAATGATCGTTTTTCTCTGAATCTCAAAACCAAAACCACGCGACATGTGCAGACTGTACAGACAAAATGCCATCAAACCACTCCGAAATAATCGAAAATCCTCTTATGTGATATAAACCTCACATTTCTATAAAACATGAGAAGGCCAAACACTTCACATTTAGACGAATGGTAGCACTGTTTCAGTAGCATGGT
Organism: Argyrosomus regius; assembly: GCA_946959425.1. Lineage (NCBI taxonomy): Eukaryota > Metazoa > Chordata > Actinopteri > Sciaenidae > Argyrosomus > Argyrosomus regius. The sequence goes on along the minus strand of OX336897.1, from coordinate 8,085,433 downwards.
GTGTTAATAAACACTTCATTGGGCCGTTCATCAATTCATGCCATCTAAAAGTTTTGTTCTTTTATGCTGCACTCTCTCTCTCTCTCTCTCTCTCTCTCTCTCTCCCATATAACAAATGGGTGCAGAGCTTTAACAAATTAATCTCGTCTGTAGATGAGAGGGAGTTGGTAAATAATGAATCACACTGCCACCCACAAAGCAGACTCACACAAAAGTGCGCACACAGATTTCTAAAAACACACACATAAAAAGAGCAGTGGGGTGTCCTTGGGGACAGAGGCAACATGGCGGCTGTGGCTCTTGTTCAATAGATGACTCAGTCCTCTTGAAAACACGAGAATATACTGTACATTCATTTGTTTCCCCAACAATTAAATTGTGTTACTGAATTAGTTTACATTTGAATAACCATCAGTGTTGAACAAATGCCTCGGGTGTAGCTGAGAGGTAGCATCGGTCTGCCCTGGGTTTCGTTCAGCATGCAGATAAATCAAATTATATTATGAGGATAATTTTAGGTGTATGATTGATTGAAGGTTCATTATTACTGATGACAATCCATGTTCCTGATGATCCCGTATTCTGAGTCCTCTACGGGAGCAAATGTGGTCTTTTAGCCTTTTGAGTGACAGACCTGATGACAAGAGATGTCAGGCTTAAAACTTGTCTAGAGCGACTAGAGTCCGAACCATGCAAACAAATGTACAAATGTAATACTTAATATAAAATAAAGTAATATAAAGTGAACACGTGCTGCACAAGCTACCTTGTTTTGTTAACCTCTTAAGCCCCAGCCTCATTTTTAGAACTTTAGAGAGTATATCTCTGCAACTACACGGTCTATTTGAATAATTTTGGTGTCGTGATAAATAATAAAATATTCTTTGGCTGCTAGTTAACTGAGTTTTCATAACAGAGTGACACTGATGGTAACTGTCTTTCATATGACACTTCGTTTGGCTGTTCAGCATGAAGTGTCAGAGCACTAGCAATGGAAATGTGGCGAGTGGGTTGACTTTATGACACTATACCGATTTTGATATTTGATAATTAATTTGCTTGGTGTTGGTGTTGTGTTTGGTGTGTGCAAATATGACTTATATGTGCTTGTAGCAGAGTTTCTCCTGTTTAATATAATGTGCAATATGTCTGTATTGTTACGTGATTAAATACAGTGTTTGATGCTTTTTGTTGCAGAGCGACCCCAGACAGTACTGTAATCAAAGTTGGATTTTTTTTTAATCCAACCAAGAGTCCAAAATCCCAAACATATTCAGTTTACTATAATATATACTGTATGCATAAGATATTTCCATTTTAAAACCTGAAACTAATCATTTTTCAAATCACACCTTATAAAAATGTATGAATCATTGCAGGAACTGTTACAAAAGCAACCATAACATGGTCGATGCTTAGTTCAAATTCATCATTTGAATATATAACTGTGCTTCACCTACACACCTACACTGATCATCCACTATTATGGTAAATGAACACTAAGATGAGTCATTATCTTACATAAACTTGACTTTTTTATGATTATTGTCAGAGTTAAAATTCATCTTCTTTCTAGTTTCCAGCTGTCACTTCATCTAAAGTCTGTTCAGACGTATAACCATTGTTCTACTGCCACAAAAGGCTCTGATGCAATATTATTCTCAAGGCTCTCTGAATGGAGAGGGTGGCGCTGACAGCTTTCATCATCACTCGGAGGCTCAGTTCTTCTTACGTACAAGAGCTGAAGACATCGGTACTTCACTCTGTGGTTTGTGGTGGGGAACATCAAATATGCACAAATGGGAAAAAGAAAAAAAAAAAAAAAAAGACGAAACATTACTGACAACACCCCCGTCTCAATTACGCTTTGATCAGGAGCAAACAGCGGCTTTGCTTCAGTCTCCCGCAAACACTATAGCAATATGTGGAGCGTCACACACAGAGGCACAAACACGTACCATCAGTCAGGAAATTAAGTATGCACAGGATAAATCCACCACAATTTACCATTTCTTAATCAAATTATAATCATAATATGGCTTTTCCTCCGATGAACAATGTGTCAAAGGTATGAAAAGACATCCTTATTTCCACCTGCCGTTCTGGATTAGTCTTGTCTAATCACAGAGACAATTCATAAGTCACTCTGGTACTGAGTAAACCCAAAAAGCTGGATTTTGTTATTATTATAATAAACAAAATGACAACACCAGTGCAACATTAAAACATATCACAAATGGGATTACATGTCAGCCAAGTCTTTTATTATCTTAGCTTGGCCCTAAAGGCATAAATACAATCCAGAAACTATTTTTGATTAGGTTAGGGAAATAAATAATGAGTCCCAATGTGGTCGTCACGTCCACGCGACTACACGTTTGTTTCTCAAGATGTGTAGGTGCCCAAATTAAACGGCAGGAAATGCTACTGTGGCCACAAGCTTGCTCCAAAAAGCAGACACAGCTGCTGGACTACCTCTCTGCTGTGCTACTGGCTCTTTACCTAGTACTAGCACTGGACAGTAACAACGTGACCTTTGTGCAGGTTGCCTAAAAGACAAATGATCCTGTCTCATTACTTGTACTCAAGTTTATTTCATGACATTTCAGTCAATAGAGAACTTAAGACAAGACTAGGATATGTTTTAACCCAAAGTCACCATCTGCTGTCCATCTATCTATCTATGCAATCATCAAAATCACTAACACCGAATCTGAACATCCAGCCTTAATGCCATTAGCACATCTGACACGAAGCAGACGCCACAGCAGACACGGGATCAGTGGCTCAGTCAGAATCTGGGATTCAACAGAAACTCTCTTCCCTCTTTCGCTCGGCTTTAAATCTTTATCCATTCCTCAAAACCTGTCATCCTCCACTGCACTCCTGCACCGGAGCTTCTTTTAATAACCATCCTCTTCATCTCTGTCTCATGTTTCTCCCTACTGCCTCCTTGCTGCACATGTGACTCACCTCTAATGACACCTGCATTGTATAGAAATATAACAGTGTATTGCATCTGGTCCAATTATCCGAGTTGGTAGGTGGGTGAGCATTGGTTTTCCAAGGCTGGGTAGAGCTATTTTTCCCCCCACATAGTGATGCTATTGATTAGTGGAATAGCACACTGGTGGACTGGTGGATCACAGTGTGAGAGAAAACATAAGAGGAAGTCGATAAAAACACATCAGGCTACAGCACAACTGTATTGAAATGTTTTGGGTGTCGGTGATGGACTGTTTGACGTTAACCTCGGCAAATAACAGCTCACATTGTGATTAACAGGTTTATGGGAAATCGGTAGAGTAATGAAAATGGGAAGCTAAAACTGGGCTGAGCAATTAACTAACCAAACAAGTAATAACCCAAACTGGACAGAGCTTAGGCTCATGGGAACCAGATAATGACATAGAAATTAAAAGACAACATTGAGAAGTATATACGACAGGTCTGACTGACAGATGTATTTTGGCAAATCCAATTCATAAACAGGTGAGGGTTGAAGTCTGGCCTGTCAATCAACGTTACACCAACTGTGACAACCGTTTTTTTCCCCCTCTACAGCAGCTCTCATGTTCAGCTTCACTGCAGTGCCGGCCATTCAAAGAGCTGCGCTTCCCTCTGCCTCCTGTCCCGGCTTTGCCCTACTGACCCTCATTATAACAGTGCCCACGACCACCGCTGTGCATAATTGAACCCCGGTCCAGCTAATTTGTGCCGCAGGAGTGAAAACCCATAAATCACCTTTGCTCTGCTCTTGATCTCTCAAAGTTCAACCCACTGGCACAGAGGCATGAACAGTCTTCAGACCGCAGAGGATGGAGGAGGATGATGATGCACTGTAAAATGGAGGCTGTTTTATAAAGTCATTTTGTTGTATGAGTCAGTACCAACAAAATATGGACCAGTTCCTACTGGTACTTAGATGTACAGCAGAAGAAAACTATGGGGAACAACTGAGTAACATCTGGGTATTTCAGTAAAGATACTGCGCGTCTACAGAATACAGTACTGGGATGGGTTGAGGAAAAACTGTTAACATCACCAACATTGAAGAGCCTATATAGTATAAAGGGGCCGATGTATTTCAGTTACGTCAGGTTAACAAAAAGGGCTATGAGAAAATCTCTCTAAAATTCACCAATCATGATCTGTATATTTTATGTTCTTCACTCCATGTGAGTTTAAAACTCCTTTTCTTACCTTACTGTACCCACTCACTGTACTGTACAGTACTGTACCCAGTTTTGGTAGCATATCCATCTATCCATTATCTGTACCCGCTTATCAGGGTCACAGTTGGGCTGGAGCCTATCCGAGAGGTGGGGTACACCCTGGACAAGTCACGAGCTTATACAACCATTCAATTAGAGTCACTAATTAACTGGTCTATGTGAGGAAGCCGGAGTAACCAGGGAGAGCCCACGCAAACTCCACACACAGAGGCCCCAGCCGAGGTTTGAACTTTCTTGTTGGGAGGCCAACCACTGTACCATTGTGCCGCCCTGGTATCTGGTATCTGTGAAATACGCTATACCACTACTTCCTGAACTGTGTGTACACTTCCTCCCTCTAGTGGTACTTAGAGGAATTTCTAAAAATATTTTTTACGGACAAAATAAATCAATTTAAAAACAAATTATAGAGATTGCTGAATGCAATTTAATATAAAATAGTCAGTTCAGTAGTCATTAAAGCACATAGCATTTAGCATACATCTATGATTAATTACAAAATGTGACTGTAAGACAGTGAGCAGAGCTAAAATTAGTGGCTCAGAAACAATTTTTAGGAAGAGTAGTGCGGATCAGGACTAAACCTTTTCCACAAAATTAGCTCTGGTTCTTGAACCATTTCTGTTCAGGTTTCAACAACAGTCAATCTAAATAAATGATCTTATCAGGAATAAACCTGCCATCTTCATCTGCATGGCCTATATGCACTACTTCATTTTAACGTCTACCTTAATGGTGGTACGTGGAAAACCTAATGTTTTCTGAGGTGGTACGCGGTGTAAAAAGGTTGAGAAACTCTGCGTGAAACCGTATCTACTTTATAGTTTCCACAGAATCAGTGTTGTTTATGCCATTTCCCAAACTTCAGTCCTGTACCCTGTCGGTACCCAATATTAACAAAGAGTATAATTTATTTCTCCTTTCCTCTAAAATGTCCAATTGTTATTCCCTTGTTCCTCATAGTCTTGGTTTCTTCCACTGTGCCTACATTTAAGTGCCAGCAGGGACCACCGAGGACTTTATTGGTACTTCATTCATATAATGTAATAAAATGTTACAAAATGTGATGTGAAAACATCAATCAAAGTTTGTTCAATTGTAAAGTTCAATATGTTATTAATTAGGACTAAATGGTCTGGGTGTTGCCTCTCTTTATACCTTTAAGCAGAAAACATCTTGATCCCAAAGACTGTTTCATTGATGTTCACTCACTCCAGGAAACCTGCATAGGCATTCACAACACACGTTATATTTTATGAGACACTTGGGAAAGGAAAAACCCAAAGCAGAAGTAAACAGTTCTAAGGCAAAACATTTACATTATAGAACACAAAAACACAAAATTATCTTTCAATTTGAATTAGAAATGGGCAAAGCTGGAGGCCAAATTACTCATGAAAGTCAAATCAAAAGCAACATTTTGTCGACTTTGTTGTAGCAAATGGCAATCTGCTGGTGTTAATCGCTCGAAGAAGCAACGTCTTACATAAGAAATACTTTGAATCGTATGGCTGAGAATCCGTTGCTGTTGTCTTCCTCACAACAAAACATGACAGCGGCAGCATGTGCTGTAACTGATTCGGTAAGGTGTAGACACGTGTGCCGCAGAAGTCCTCTGTTCCAGTTAACATCAAACAACTTTATGAAAGTGATATTTTTATAACACGGCAGCGATCTGAAGAGGTTCAGTGTCACAGCAATATGTGGCTCGTTCTTATCAAACATGGCAGGCAAACAAAACGCTGCGGTACAACCAAACACAACACAAGACATAATTGAGAAAACGCCGCCCGAGTCACATGTAACAGTGGAGTCACATCTTTCAGCATAAGGCAAAAAACCTTGCAGCCCTCTGGAAAACTATTCAAAGTGAAATTACATTTTAGTGGTGGAGCTCCTGGGAGTGTGAGAATGAAATTCTGCACATATCAAGCTCTCACCTAAGGCGAAACACTGTAATGAATTTTTATTGCTGCACAGGCAATGAGTGCTGAATTGAGAGAAGATACGAGCAGTTAAAACCCTAATGGATAATTTCTAAATGTGTCAGAGAAGTGGGAAAGGTGAAAGAGGAGGTGTGTGGGGGGTCAAGCTTAAATGATCACAGGATGGAAGGATCATGAAAGGCATCAAATCACAGGTGCAATTGCGCTGACAGAATCAAGTGGTGTAACTTTGCAAATAATTTAATGTTAAGTAGACGTCTAGTTTATAGTATGACAGATATTCAGTTAACGAGGAGCTGCCTTTTCAACACTCCGAGGTCTTCCTCTGTGACCCGGATCGGTCTGAGATAGAATATCCCTTTCTTGGCTTAAGTTCAAGGCCTCAAGATTCTTTTGTTACACCACTCCCAGCTGAATAACGCCGTCTCAGCCAGGAACCTTTGATCCACAGGCAGAAAGGGAATCTAAATTAAAATGTAAGAAAGTGTTTGATCCGGACATGATGACTCCTTTACTGCAGCTGACACCATGATCTATCTGATCAGTTGAGGCAAAGGGTGGAACAAAGGACTATCAACTCATGACACTGTATGATAACCGTCACTTTACAAGACACCTTACACATTGTGTGCTACCCAGGAGAGTTAGATAGACCTGAAAGCGCGGTTTAAAACATAATTATCATTTTAACGGCATGTCATTAGAGTTTACAGGGGTTGTGAACTACTCAATCAGCTCTACGGCGTGATCGGACAGGCTTAAGGTCATCCTCTCATCATGCTCTCACTCTTCCCCTCTTACATGTTCATGTGCATCTTTGCAATTTGTGTGCCGTTCTTGCATCCCGTCTGTATGCTAAAATTTTAAAACTGGCACAGCTGCATTGTGGGAAATGTTCTGTAAATAGTGTCATTAAGAAATGATGCTCAGGTTGGCGCGCCGATGCCTGTCAAGTGTTATATTTTGGATACCAGCAACACAAGTTGAGACACATCATCACGAGCACAGCTCCATATCTCAGTAATTCACGGGTGGCAACATATGGGAAGTTAAAATGCAGATGCAGATTGAAAAGGGAAGATTCTAAAAATGTCGAGAGGAATAGATAATATTATGTTTATAAATGAACTTCTGAAATGCATGGAAATAAATGTGGGGAAAAGTATTTAAAAAAAGAGTAAGACTCTTTACAGCCTTCTGTAATATTTACAACATGAACACGTTTGCGAGCCAAAAGTCATAAAACACAACAACACAACACAACACAACACAACACAACAACACAAACTTGTCTTATAATAAATAAGATGCATCCTGAGAATTTAGCCGACAGCCATTTCCACTTCTAACATAATACTTTGACTGTTATACCGCTGTTCGGACCGCATGTACTGAATAAGACATAAACAACAACAGATGCAAAACTCTGCAGGATTCCTTGTTTAATCATAGGACATGGCTCCAACTATACAAATAAAAGCACCGCCTCCACATATGGTGACTGCCACATACACACACACACACACACACAAACTGATGTCTAAAAGAAGTCAAGTTAGATACACATTACTAGCAAGTAAACATTTACTACACTCCAGCAGGTTGTATTTACTGCAGGGCCTAAAAAATATACAGCATGTTTTTTCTGTCCATGAATCTGTCCATGTATTGCCTTGCTGCTAGTTCACATCTGTGTTGTTGTGGCAACAGAGCAGGGAGCAGCCTAACCATGCTTTTTTGAGAACACCCTCCAAGCATCCAAAGTGGATATGAGTGTCTCTGAAGCACCTTATCTAGTTTCTCTCCCGTCTGCCAGTCAAAGGATGTACAGTTGTGACGTTTTAGAGATGTCATACGAGTCTAAAAATATCCAAAACCTTCAGGTATTTCAGTAAAAAGAAAAAAACAGGACAACCAGACGAAGGTCGAATGTGTCGCTGTATCACAAATACACCATGTAAGAACTTTCATTTACTGTATGTACAAGGTCACCGCTCACAGCCGGTTGAAACATGGGATCTTTACAAGCCAGTTCGCTATAGGTTTAATGCACTTGTAACCCCGTCGGCTCTCTGTAACATTACTTCATGAGGAGAAGAAGTTAAATTGACAAACCCACAGCTTCTTTACTAGGCTCTGGATGTGGACTGCACATTTAACTGTGAATTGCCTCACACGAAGACGCCATAAATCTTGTGGGTGTACAAGGTCATGATGGGATGCCTTTAATGAACATTGGTTCTTCAGGATTTTAATTACTGGTAGTTGAGGATATTTGTAACCGTGTCATGTTCTGTTTATCTTGTGAAAGACGTTGTTCACTCACTGAATACCATCTAAGCCTACAAGCATGTCAGTCATCAGAGGAGCTGTCTAAAGTGGGCAGGGAAACTGTCCAAACATATCCATCACCAGATTTGATCACAATGGATCAACCATCAGCCCTGTGCTTTCCTGTATCCTACAATATTTATCCTCTGAACCATATAATCTACTTCTGTTGGTTTGAGAGTTTACTTTGAATTTTTTTTTTTAATAAAAGTGTCTGCAGTTTGAGAGTTTTATGTACTTCAAAGTGAATGCAAAGTGGATGCATCTTCTGACACATCAGCTGTATTTCCTTCCCACTAGTTTTAGTTGTTTGCCTTATCCTGCCCAGTAAGACCATTGCCACAACCGACTGGTTTTGACAATCAAAGACTTTTGAATTCATTGGATTGTCTATTCTGTATTGAAGTGCTAATGATCCACAGAACAAAAGACTTGCACTATATTTCAGCACAGACGGGATGTGGTGATGCCAAAGCAAGTGGCACAAATTGGCTCTCACACAGTCCGCTTTCATCCACACAGGATTGTGGGTCTTCACGCAACAAGTATGTAATAGGCTTAACAGATCACAGCTGAAAGATCCTTGGTCTTCAGCTTAAGCCAGTCTTGAAGGCAATTATAACCACAATGCCTTCACACCACACGGCAGGAAGACAGACAGAAGATGAGCCATGGGCGGGGGGAGTGACGGTAAAAGCCTTCATAGCTGTCACAAATTCTCTGTGACTCTCTGCGACTGTCAGCCTCATGTGACTGTGGTGAGGGGAGATTGTTCCTTTCAATACCCAAACAAGGAATTGAAAGGCAACAAACATGGCTAACACACCAGCCTATAGCAATTTTGGCCCTGACAGGTGATGTGTTTCCCTCAGGTACATACAATAGGCACACCTGTCAAGGTCCATATCCCATCTCTGCTGCTTGTCAAAAACATTTTCCCCAACTGCCCGGCAGGAGAGTCAAAAACATTTTCTGCATCTGCATGTAGCACAAACCTGTCCCTCGAAATGGAAAACTGACTGCAGCAGCACAGTACACTGGGAGACAGCCAATAATAGTTGGGACATATAGTATAGGCTTGATATGTCACTCAAAAGGAATAGTTCAACAATTTGGGAAATCGAGCTAGATGAGATACCACGGTGTAAACATGTCTGTACAGTGAATATGCAGGAGAAGCCAGCAGTTGGTTAGCTTAGCATCAAGGTTATCTTGGCTCTGAGCAGTTGGAGAGTCCAGGAAGTTACTGCTTAAGGCCAAGAAATAGTCAGTCAGTTACACTTTGTTGTACAAATTAACAAAGAAGATATGACGTGTGGATTAAGAGGATGCTGGGAGATGTATTTTGTTTCCTTTGGACAGAGGCAGTTTAGCCTTTTCTCCCTGTTCCCAGCCTTTTTTTTTGCTAAGCTAAGCTGATGGCTATCTCCTTAGATTAGATGGACGTAGTATCAATATTATCTATCTTTAGTCATGTGTGTATTCCCCCTTTAGGCATGTGTGTATTTAGTCATGTGTAAATGCTTCGAGGCTGCTTCGAGGCATGATTCAAACACGGGTCACACCTTAATCAGCACTGATGATATGTGAAAATAGCACATTTTGAGACTTTATATGGTGTTCATCTCCTTCACCATCCACACAGCATCTTTGTTACAGAAGCTTTCCATTTTCTTCATAACTTGAGCCACACAGAGTTAAAGTGTGCCAGTTTGGACCAATCAGCCATTCGGTCTCCTCCACCAGCTTTAATGTTCTGCAATCAGACTCAAAATGATAATGAACTTACTGTCAGCAGAGAACAGCGGTATCCCTTTATGGTGAGAATAGTTTACTTTACACAGTGCAGTGAAGCAGGTAGTTCAAACAAGGTGCAAAGACTCAGAGGCTACAAACAGAGTGGTGCAGTGCCAGCATGCATCTGGGGATCGCTTATGGGCCTGGCTTACAGTAACTACCTCATAATGCTGGAGACAGAAAGAGAGAGAGCAGCAGATAGCAGTGCCAGAAAATGTCTTACACACACACACATACACAGTTTGGTTGTGTTTCATCTGCTCCTGTTCTCTGCTTCACTGCATCTGTAAAAGATTATATAAAACAACAAGAGGCACAGACCAGGCTTGTTCTGGGTAGTAGGGATCATGCCTGTCATTTTGTAAATGCAGGACACGCCTGAATATTACCACTGAAATGCAAAATAAATCTACATTTGTCAATTTTAGATGTTAAAATTTGGATATTTATCTTTATTATCTGCTGATGAAAATGACCACAACAGTCAATTTATTGATTAATAGACTGACATGAAATAATCGGCAACCATTCTGATAAATGATTGACTCTTTAAATCATTTATCCAGCCATAAAACCAAACATTTTCTTTATTTCTTTAAAATCTTATTTGGTAGCAAACTGATGTTGAACAAAAAATGTTGAACAAAAAATGTTAAGGTTTTTAAGTGCTTAAGGAAAAACCAGCAAGTTGGTGTCATCACCTTAGGTCTTGAATCGGATGGCGTGAAGAAACATGATGCCATTTTTCAGTATTTTATGACCTTTTATAGACTAAATGACTAACTGAGAAATCCTTAAAGTTAATTGTTAAAAATAAGCAAACATAAAAAGAACACTATGCACTGAATTATATTTCAGCCTGTCATGAGATGTTGAAAAAAGATGCCACAGATTGACCTTATTGAATTGATGAACCGACCAAACATTAAAGCTGAAGGACATAACACCAGAGGCACAACAATTAATCAGAATGAACGACTGCTCCATTATCATGTGATTCAGGTCTATAAATAAATAACAGCAGGTGAGTAAGGCTGCATTAAAAAAAAACAAAAAAAACAGTGACTGCATATTCTGTCTTATTTAAATAGGTACTGCAGTGGAATTAAAGAGTTTTTGGGGCAAAGGGGCTCTGAAGCAGTTGCCTGATGGGAGTAGCTGAAAGGAGTGTGAATGGTCCTTAGTGATGCAATCTGCCTTTCTTTTTACTGCAGTTGGATTTAAGTGGTTCTGGTGATTTTGGTTGCATGCTTGATGATTCTTGTGAGGGTTTTTTTTCTTGCTTTTCTCTGTGAGGAATAAAATGTTGAACCTTACATTAAAACCTTTCAGCCACCCGAGGAGAAACATGCATTGCTTGACCTTTTTGTCGACCTGCTGTGTGAGGGATAGCTGGTGGGCGATCTCAGTGCCTTATGGAGATGAGGCCTGAAGTCTTTCATCGCTTTCAGGCAACACAATTTCTTCCAGGCCACTGTGATGCCTTCAACTTGCTTGTTTTGTCTGACCAACAGTCCAAAACTTTAATATATTGAATATAATGTACTATATATGACAATGAAAACAGCAAATTTAAGATGCTAAAACCAGAGACTGTTTTGCAGTTTCGCTGGAGAAGTGCAGCTGTAGTATGCGCATACATGGAAAGGTGGCAGGATGGAGACAATGTTACACAGATACCAGTGCAAGACAGACACTAACAGCCCCCTCACACTTGAGTATACACACTCCTCTTCAGAGTTTGAGTGGATGAAAAGGGACTAGCAGGCAAGATGGCAGCCAGTCCCATGAGAAACCCAGGCGTGCTTCAAAATCTACATTTGCCTTCATCGCCCTACTCCACTTGTCCCTAATCTTACCTTTATGCCTTTATCTCACCCTCTCTACCTGTCCATCTCTCTCACACTCACTCTGTTCTTTATTCAGCAGACACCCACATGATTGAAGCGGATAGGGGACTCCTCCCAGCCCATCTGCCTGACAATAAGGCAAACCTGAGTTTATTGAGGGGTGGTGACACTTGGCAGATAGGAGGAGTAAAGATGGATGCTTGAAATGCCACGCTATAGTCCTCAAACTTCCTACATCTAACATCTAACCTGAGCTAACAGACCCTTTTTTTTCACAGCAGACATTTTGACATAAAATAGCAGATTTGTTTCCAATTATACTAATTAACGTTCCGTTCCATTTATTGCAGCCGAGTCTTTCCAGTGAGCCAACATGGACCACAGCAGCACCCTGACTCTGTTTGACCTGAATGGAACAGAACTTTAATTAGTATCATAGGCAGCTGTGTTTATCCTACTATTTCATCTCAAATTAGCTGCTGTAGGTCTATACTGAGGTGCATGGGCCAACAGGCAGGAGGAAGGTGTTACCTGTCACCCAGTATGTGGATGTGACAATGTTTGTAATTTCAGCTCTTTATACAGTGGTTTAAATATACAGTAATGAGCCTTTTCACAGCAGATATTTGGAGGCATTATAGAAAGAAAGGTGCAGGTGCAACTAATACCATTAACTCCGGTCCATTAATCAGTCAGTCAGTGAGCCAAGGAGCACAATGGCAAGACCCTGAAACTGGTAAAGCTAAATGGAGAAGCAGATCTCATTAATGTTATTAATTACATCTGAGCTTTTCCATGGGGAGCACAACTCTGCGGGTGAAAGGTCTGCCATGGAAAAGGTCCATTATTGGACTGTGTGAAAATGTCATACACGGCCAACAAAAGAACAACATGGAATAAAATGTGCAACCAAGCAATAAGTAGCTCTCCTGGTTACCAACAGTATAACAGAAACCACATAAACATTCACTGTACACTGTATTTGGTTAAGCTTGCATCTCCTGTCATTGCATTAAGCATTTAGCATTTAATTTGGCCAGCTAAATAGCTAGACAGCTACATCCCGTTTGTTTGTCATCTTTGTCATCAGCTTTAGTGACGTCACCCACAGGTTTTCCACAGGAAACGCTGCTTTGAAGCTGAAAATCTGTGGCCACCTTGTTAATTCTGCATAACTTAATATAATTTGAAGGGTGAGTTTAAAAAAATTCACAGTACAGTTGTCATGAATGGTGAAACTAGCTATAAAGACCCAAACCGTTTTAGTTATTTCTGCTGTGAAGATGGATGTTTTAATACAGCGCTTATGGAGGTCCACTTGTTCTGCAGCTAGCCTCAAGCAACCGCTTGTGGAATTAGAGTTTTTGACACTTCTGCATTGGCTTCACTTCCCAGACATACAGTAGATGTTACAGCTTAATGCTGGCTCACTGCAAAGGGTCTGCTGCAATAAAGGGAACTGAACCTGTGTTGACCCTACATTCATTTCATGTCAAAATAGCTGCTGTGAAAAAGGTCTATTAAGGTGCAAAGTGCATATTAACAAAACAGGATGACAGTGACATATTTACATCTTTTACATTTCTTTAGTCTTTATTAATCTTATCCAATCATTTAAACATTTAAACACCCAGACCTTTTTGTGTGTTTGGCAGGCTGTGCATATAGAATCAGATCCTTTCAGAAATGTTACCCTCTGATAGTTTTGTGTTTTTGTTTTCTCGTGAGAAATCTTGATTACAATAGAACCGCTTGCATTTGGCAAAGTTTGGTATTCTGTCCAAATGACCCGTGGATAAAAATGTAGTCCCAGCGTAACATTTAAGGAGGGCAGGCTCAATTTGATCTGCTCAGTTCAGTGCACATTTAGAGTGAGAGGAATGGAAATGTCAACTGTAGAAGTCAGTGAACCAACACCAGAGAAATAAAACCAGGTCTGATGTTCGGAAAAACCTGATGAAAACGACATATGACTTAAGCAGAGACTTGACAGTTCATTGCAAATGAGGGCAGTGCTCAGAAATTGGCCTAAATTGAAGCTAGATTGATGGTCTCTCTTGATGCAGAGAAAATCAATGTTAGAAAGATATGAGAGCTAGTGTGAAGCATCAGAGATAAATAGACGTGACTGTATCTATTTGTTTGTGGACATATTAATCAGGGCCAGAAGTATATCAAGTCAGAAAATGAATATCAACCCAGCCGATATGAGATTAGTTTAACAGACAGGTCCACAACTCAGATGGAAGAGGTATTAAACATTTACTGTTTTTCAGGTAGCAGCAGCACGGTAAAAGAAGGACTTGATTCAAGCCGCACATTTGTACACACAAACAATCTCAGACAAAGTTTCTCCTCCAGTGTGTCAAGCCTCTTAAAAATAATTTAGTGCACACTAATCTAGAGCTCTCCTTTTCAATTAGTGGGAAGGTCAGGATTGTCAGAAGGAAGTAAATGAAACGCAAGCTTAGGTTTTAATGAGGATCTCCACTGCTGTGAGACTCAACCTCATGTGTGAGAAGATTTTCTTACTGTGATCAAATCAAGTTAGAAAAAAACATTTCCATGCAGGATTTCAAGAGTAGATAGATGGTGTATAGTTTGTATTGTGTTAGGTATAATCATAATTCAACCTTGGCATCTGAAAAAGGGTCAATAGCTCTTTCAAGTAGATTCAAAGGGGAATGATAAAACAGGGAAGTATGCACTACTTCCCTGTGATAACGTTCATTATTTGGAGAACGACCTCTCTAGCTTTTTCCTTTTATGAGATGTAAATTCAAAGACGCAACGCCACCAAAAATCAGCCCCATGCTGACTATTCCCATGTCTGCCTGTGGTATTTCTGAGAGAAGATGATTCATTATCATGTATTCCCAATGAAGGCTGGGATGTTTATATCTGTAACAAGATGTCTGAGACTATTTCAGCAGCATATTATCAATGCAGCCCTCCTCATTTGCTTCTTTGTCTGCTGTGCTCACCAAAGCGATCTACTCTTCCTGGTTGCACTATTATTGAAAATGGGATTTTAATTTGGCTGTTCCTCCATCACTAGGTTAAAGAAAGAGATCAATTTCTTACAGGGACACAACTGGGATTGAATCTTCAGGCCTGGTTCTTTTGAGACAGATTCAATTTAATGTTGTTGTTGTATCGGTGATACTCAGTGTAACCAAAGACTAACAGTGATGAGATGTTAATGCAGGAAAAGATTTCATTAGAAAAAACTGTACTGGACTGAATTGCAAATGATGAGTCTGGACGGAGATCATTTATTTTTCATTATGTGTGGTCGGCAACCCAAATGTGACTTTTTAGATGGTTAGAAATATTATGCAACAAAATGTAATCCTGAAATGTAATCCACACAACTCTCATTAAACCAACCTGTGCACTATGTAGCAGGTTTTAAACAGGTTTGTCAAAGTAACATGAGGGTACATCCAGCTACTACAGCTCTAATGAGATGGTCTGTTATACTACTATCCACTAAGGAGAGAAACTTGTCTAAACATTTATCTACCTGCGTTGAAGAAAAGAGTGAAAAACAGAGGCTCCCAGATGGCCCCCAGATGATGAATCTTAATGACTTAATCCTCTAACTTTTCATCCAGCATGAGGTCTACATCAGTGAGTGAAATGTCACAACTACTGTTGGACTGCAGGATGGATCAGAATTGTAATGAAATTGCTGTTCCCTTCAATTGTAACCTAGCTCCATCATCAGGTTGCAATTTCACACCAACATGTCCAATACTTTGGCTCATGACTAACTTCCTGCAGAAAACGAATCAATTTCCCATCTTCCTCAGCATATATTAGCATGCTAACGTGCTAAACTAAGAAGGTGACCATGGTTAATGTTACACTGCATGTTCGCATTTTTACTGTAAACTCTGTGCTGATGTTAGCTTTCATATTAAAGCACTGCTGTGCCTCGTGTAGTGATGGGATTTAACTGGCACTCATATAACCATAAATGATCTCAAAGCCTGGTGGCTGTAGGTCAGCTAGCGGCCCTCCTTCACACGGTTGTCAGGTCAGCTGAACAGGTGCATAGATTATAATGCCATACATTATTAAGGAGTGTTCCATTTACTTACCAAACTAATGTTACCTGTGTAATAAACCTTGTTTTTTGAGTCAGTAAATGCCAATAAAATAATTCAGCCTTAAATCACATAACTACTCACAAAGAAGAGGTTTTAGTAGCACATTAGCCGTATCCAGAAGAAAGAGGAGCTGCTGCTTGCGTGGACAATGTGTGTCTTGGGAGGTCATTAGAGCAAGCTGAGTAATTCAGTAAATAAGCTTCTGGCAAAGTCAGTACACTTCCTCTTTCTAACAACCCTGTCATGCCAGCAGGAAGTCAGCCTCTTCTTCAATCAACCCCTCAAAAAACTCCCGTCCACCTGACTTTGAATTGTGCTGGGATAAGCAGCAACATGACATAAGTTTGCAAACCAAGAAAAAAAAAAAGAAAGAAACAACACAGGGAAATTCAATTAAGTGTTAGCTGGAAGCATCTGATAAGTTTATGTAAATTAAAGTTTTATGTAAATCAGTTGTCTGCCTGGCCCTGCGCCAGATCACAAGGGGCTGCACTATATTGCATTCAAATTAGCTGCCTCAGAAAACTCAGCAGCTATGCCTAACAAGCCCAAAATCAACATGATATGAAATCTAGGGAGTGCACTGCATATTTAAAGAGATTTCACATTATCTTCTCACATATTGCCGTAAAAATGATTAATAACCTATGTCTACAATTACTACTCCTCTACTACAGCCCTGCAGTCACTGTTTTCTCGAAATTCAGGACATAGACACTCAGGAGTTACATCAATATTAATTCTTGTGATAAAATCTTTATTTAAACTATTCTCCCTTCAGTTTCTTTGAAGGCTAGACAAAGTGTGTGAGTGAAACCGTGAGTACGTCGCAGACCTGAGAGCAGTTACAGTCACAGAGTACACTGACATCTTGTGGACAGTGAAAGCAACATCAATTAAAGAAGCCATGTGTGCTGTACATTCATTTAATCTCATGTAAAAACTACTCCTCTGTAATGGCACTTAAGGATACACATGTATTAAATCAGATTTCATATTTTAACTGTGGATTGCATTCGTTATACTGTACACTACTGTTATTAAAAAGAAAACATCACATGTGCAGGAAACAGACACTTTTAAGTACAGAAACAAACATCTAATTTAAGTGTAAGAGTAAAAACAGCTTCTTCTTGAAGGCATAAGGCACAGCGGGAGCGAAGTGTCAGTAGGTTTTAGGTCACTGCTGCCTGTGACACCTGCTGAGCAGATGCTACCTTGAGATGGTGGAGCTGGCGTGTGATTGGCTAGAGGATGTAGTGGCAGCACTGAGCTGAGAGAAACCACTATGACTGGACTCCAGGCTGGTCATGGATCCCCTGGAAATAACAGAAAAGACAAAAGAAGAAGATGTTCTCAGATATGATTCCAGAAATTACTGTAAAAATAAACATATGTGAAGTATAACAGGTATAAAAAGATTGATTGATTTTTCATAAACCCACACACTGTCTGAAAAACAGCTTCGGTAAGAAAACATGACACGTCCAGAGGTGCAAATAAGTAAATAATAAATAAACTGACCTGAAGTCATGGGAGGCCAGCACCTCGGTGTAGTACATGATCTTACACTTGTGGGAAGAGACCTGGAGCGAGGCCAGCACGTCATCCACGCGAGGCAGACTGGAGGCGGAGCAGGCCGGGGAGCTGTGAAAGCGCCACTGGAGGATGTAGAAGCCGGGCCAGCGTGTTACGTGGGAGCCCTGTTTGAACAGAGGAAACCTGCAGGATCAGTTCAACTGCTTTGATGCAACAGACAGCAAACCGCAACAAAGTTTATTCAGCCGTCCTCTCTCTGACCTGCACGCTCTCTCCCTCCCTGCACGTGAGGGCTTTCTCCACCATGCTGTAGTCCTTCCCCAACACCCAGCTCTTGTCTATCAGCTGTGCATTAACAACACCGAGGGACGTGATGCCATGGGCTCCGAGAGCGTCTTTCTTGGGAGGCTGCGGGGCCCTCTTGGAGTGGTAGATTCTGAAAATCACATCTCCTTTAGACACGTCAAAGTCCCAGGTGATGACGGAGGACGCCTCTGTGATCTCGATTAACATCTGCGAGAGGATGTAGGGAGATTGGAAACACAGGAAGGCAGACAGAAGGCCATTAATCACTTTTCTCTCTTACTGCAATCTAGACTTCTCCCACCTGGTGGCACCCTAATCCACAATATGAAATCCAGCATAAGCTTAAATTGGAAATCTAAATCTTAACACATCATTAGCACAATGAAAGCAGCCTCACTCTTTGATACATAGATACACAGATGCGGTACCTCATACGGGGCTCCTTTGAAAATACTGGCACTCTTATAGATGGAGTCAGTCAACAGGCGGTTCTCCTCACTCTCCAGCTCCTCTGCAGTCCTGTACAGAGATTTGGGGACCATACCTCCCTCAGGGATGTCGCACTGGAGAGAACAGAAGGGAAAAAAAAGGCAACTCACATGAATATATATATTTTTATGTGCTTATGTCTCTGCTTCTATGGGAACAGAAGTTCGGTACCCAAACTAACATGAGAAATCAACATGTGCAGGTCGTATGCGGAGGACTAAAACCTCACCATGCAGTCCCCTCCCAAGAAGTCGGGGATGATCTCTTTGTCAATGTAGTCCACCAGACCTCCTGGACCCTGGTAGTCATTTCCGGCGTAAACAAGGAACTTCTTACGGGTGTTCTCATCAATCAGGGGACTGACCTGATGACACCAAGAGTAATTAGAGAACATGAAAGGAACAACACGTTATGAACAAGAAGTGCACCCATGAATATCTGAATTATTCATGTTTTAGGAAATAAACAGATTGGCTGGTTGACGGTGTTACTAAGCATCTGTATCTGTATTTATATTTTATTTGGATTAAACATTTCACACACACACAAGTATAAGTTGTTGCAGCCCATTCTCACTGTGTACTGCTTTCATAACTTTTATTATTGTTTTGATTTATTTTCATATATTAGTGTACATATTACTACTTGTGTTTATTTCTTTGCCCAGTGCTATTACTCGCCTACAAACTACAACATTTCATATTGCTGTAGCTATAATCAAATTTCCCCCATGAGGATTTGCATATTGCATGGCTATGATTATCTTTTGCTCATATTGATGATGTTGCACACAGCTATTAAGAATTCCTCTGTGATCTCAGTGTTTGTATAACTTCATCCATTCTTCCTCAATCGGATGATTAATTAAAGCCGCTTTAAAATGTAACGCGGCAGGCTTTTTCTCTCACCAGCGTCCAGAGCACTGGAAAAACTCTGGGCGCCCTCAGGATGAGCAGGCGACCCAGAGTCTCGGGGTAGTTGGCCTCCACCACTTCGATGATCCTCAGCAGAGCCTTCACTCCTGGTCTCCACAGGTGACGCATGTTCAGACCCTCCAGATCCACCAGGCAAGTCCAGCAGCTGATCGACACATTAACATTAAACCATCACATGAATGCACGTGTTAGCTGTAAACCAGTGACACACTGAAGAAGAAGGTGGGTGAATTAATATTTGGGCACCTAATGGGTCGACCGAAGACTCTGGTGTTTTCTTCACAACGCCTCAGTCCCTCCTCGTTGATGGACAGGACCTGAGTCACGTTCATGAAGTTAATGCATTAATGTCACTGAAAATATTTAAATGGGAATATTTATGTGTGTGTGTTCATGTCACCTGTCTCAGTAGCACCTCCTCTCCCAAGGCTCGTACCAAGCCCTTAGTGTCCATTTGTCCCAGACGCAAGATATACAGAGGACGGCCATCTAAACACACACACAGAAATTCACATATTGTACAACACACACAAGTACACAAGTAGAATCAACAGACAGAATGAGTCAGATCCTTTTGTGGTGAGGACTTTTGTCACATTGCTTACATAAAAGCTGGTATTTACCTCTCTAACAGGTATTCAAATGTCACTTGCTGTGTTCAACTCCTAACTCTCACCTGGTGGATCAGCTGTTAAAAGCAATGACTCATTTTTCATACATGGGAGCTACAACAGATGGTGCTCAGACTTCACAGTCAATAATTAACAGGCCAGTTCAACCCGTGTGGACTTAAATATAGAAAACTAAACCCCCTCAGCCTCTTTATCTTCACAGTCACTGATAAGTTTTCGCTTTCACTGCGAACAAAACACAGCACACTAACAGTGAAAGTAAAAATGAGATGAACTTGAGATAAAAACAGCCTGTATTACTCATACACTACCTCTGTCGTGGTGGTGCCAGCCTCCTGTGTAATAGTCCTGAAGCAGTTGTGGGCGCTCCCATGTGTCTAACAGGAAATCTACCTGGTGTTGCTTCCTCCAGGTAAGCGACTGGCACAAGAACTCCCTGGCCTTGTCAAGGTTGAAATCTCTGGCTCTCAGGAAACGCAGCACATGCTGATCCTTTGGAATCTGTACAACAACAAGCAGGGGTCAAAACTAAGCACAGCTCTCAGTTAAAGTTACTGATAAATACTTTCAGCCAGTGAATGCTTGTTATTTTATATCTATAACCTGCATTACATTACATGTAAGCGGCAAACCCGACTTAAGTGTGGAAGCAAGACATGAGCAAAAGTCTATATTGTGCATCTAGAAATAAATATGCATTTCACATAATTGTAGTCAAACAAAACTGTTTATGTATATTCGACCTTGCCCTTGTGGTTTTCTTGGAGCCACTGGCGCAGTCGAATAAGACAGCTCTCCTGCAGAGGCGTTAAATCACCTAGGTAACGTCTGATGTAGTCAGCATCCAGCTTGTCTGCAGGCCAAAACATATGTACAGTGTAAAGTTAGCACGTACTGCATACATTAAACAGTGACATCAGGAGCTGTACATTACATTTTCTTTTCAACGTGAGCAAAGAATGACATAAGTTGTTTGTTGCTTTCAACATTTGGCACTATTGTTGTTTTAAATCATGCTAAAGAAGGTACAATAAATATATATGTATCCTTTAAAATAGGAAAGGAATAATATGACTAATACACACTCTATCACTGCACTTTCATGTTGTGTGTTTGGCTGCTATTCCACACATAAAATGTGTTTAGTGAGTAAACACTGACCGTCAGTAGAGCCAACCACCAGCTCTGTGGGACCGGCCGGGTCTTTGCTGTCCAACCCATTCTTAGCACCTTTCAGTGGGATGGTTCTGGCAGTGGATGTGCGCGGCAGCTCAAGCCTAGAAGTGCCAGAGGCAACCGGGGGTGTCCATCGAGGTATGTAAGTTACTCCTTCTTCCTCCAGCTCTCTGAGGTAGTACTCAATAATTTCTTTACCCTGCAACACAGGAAGGGGACAAGACTTTGGGTTAATGTGGCTGTGCATGTGACATCAACACACGTAAAGGAAGAACAGAAAGGAAGATACAAACCTTCTTAATGCTGCTAGCATACTGTTTCATAGCTATCTTCTCTGCTGTGCTCTCGAAGCCAAAAAAGGACTTCATATCGAGACTAGCTGTCTGCTCGAAGCACGTCCAGTCCTCATTTTCTGGGTGAACCTATGAAAGGAGAAAATTAATCAAAATGTATCTAAAGATTGTTCCACAACGTTGAACTACTTTGAAATGACCCCTGCAAAGTAATGAAAGCATTTCATCAAAGTCACAATCAGATGTTCAGAGGGCATTAAGTACAAATGCTCTGGGTTGTTGCAAGTCAGGAAATGTTTTAGTAAGGTAGATATTATTGGACTGAGTCAAACCACAGTGAAAATCTGTGTGTATCACTTTGGCACACAGTAAGAGGATCACTTGAGAATTAACGCACTGAATAGAGCAGTAGGAATGTTATCTACGACTGTCTTACAGAAATAATAAAACAAGTACAACAACAAGGAAATAAAAGCTCTCACAGTGTTGTTGGACTCACCGTGTAATTGCAGCACTCGCGGACAATGACTCTGCTGGAAAAGGTCTCGTTGTGGACCTCAATGTGGAGCGTCCTGTCTCTGCGATTCAGAGTGTTCTTCTGGATAAAGTACAGGTAGTCTACACCGGCAATCTGCATGCAAAAATAAATAAATACAACAAGGCGATTAAATTCAGATTCAAGCAATCCAATGCAACATTGCCACAAAGTACCACCTATAAAGTTGCCACTTTCTTGACAAACATTCCTCTTTCTACAGCCGATTACTTTGATGTGTGTGTTTCATGGCCTTTGCTCCGTACAAAGTCAAAGGAGAGTTACCCGTTTGAGAAGCCGCGGGGCATCGATGTCGATCACACAGCGCCTCTCAGTAACCAGCGTGGATCCATCCTGGCTTTGGCTCTCGCTGATGATCTCACTGTCTACAAACACCGGGATGAGGGGGCACTTTGGGAACCTCCTCACGTAGGCCTGAAACCAACAGGAAAGAAACATATACAAGAAAGTGAGTTTTCGTAGATTCTCTAGTTTTGATGTTTGGGCAGGAAAGCTGCTTTGAATGGACCCATTACGAGAAGGTCACTTGAGAGTAAAATAAAACGAGAATAAACAGTGCAGCATTTGATTTAGAGCACCTCATTTCTGTGTCAATAGCTTCAACACTTCATAAAAATGCATATCAAAATGTGATGTGTTTTTTTTGCACTGCAGTGGCCTGCAGCTGTGATAGCTTTTACAAGCAGTGATTGCTTGTGTTTTACTGTCTATAACAACACCGCATGACCATCTGTCCAAGTTCGTTTCTCCAGGGCTCGCCTGTCAATATTGATTGAGTCGCTGAGTGTAGTTTCAGGATATGCAATGAGCCCTCAGCCTGTGTAACTAGCAGCAGTGAGGTTTTTTTTTTTTTGCTGATAAACTATTGACAGGTAACCAAGGGCATGGAAGGAACTAAACCATCAGCTGCCTGTTAAATGTGTCTGAGTAACGATAAATAAGTTGGTGTAGAAAACTGTTGCTGGTTCACATGCAGCAAATAAGAAACAAATACAAGACAAGATTCACACTTTAGGGCTTCACACACGCATCCTGCTCGTATTGACACAGCACAACACGAGTAGTCTGAATCAATAAGATGACATTATTCACTAAGTAAATTAATGGGAAAGCTTTCCTCGGAAAATAAGCAGCATTGACTGACTTGCATTACCTAACAGGCACGCTGTGTAACAAAAACAACATGTCTCACTGACTGCAGACAAATTTAAATCGTTGTCCTGCCTTCTGTATAAAAGAGGTTTGAGTAGAGCTGTCAATGGCCAAAGACTTTGTCTGACTTCAGAAAACGACTCAACCATCACATTTCACATTAGTAAGCCAATAACAGCCTGATGACTGACTCTGGAGCAAAAAAAGTGTTTTATTATGTCCTTGAGCAATATTGATTAAATGCAATTCTACAGGTGTCAGTCATGTGCAGGAGGCTCCGCGTATCTACCTACAGCTGAACAAATCTAGCGCAAATCTATCACAGAAATACCCAGGAAAGTCATAAAGACGTGTCATGAAAGGGACAGCAATGATATCGCCGGTTAAACATTCAGTAATATCCAGGAGGATGCAGTACGTCAGTGGCGGGATCAGGGGGCGACCGTGGCTCAGTGGCAGAGTGGGTCATCCAATAACCCCAATGTTGGCGGTTTGATCCCTGCTCTCGCCGCTCAAAAAAGATTGCCACGGCCAATGTGCCCTTGAGCAAGGCACTGTGCCCCCCAACATCCTGGGTATTTATGTGATAGATTTGCGTTGTGTGTGACCCTGTGCATGTGTGTCACACATCTAAAAATTAAAAAAAAAAAAAAAAAAATCAGCCAGGGACTAATGAGAAAGCCCAGAGATAAATGGGAGCGGAGGAGGTGGTAGACTATTCACTCGAATCTCTCCTTTATGCTGTTGAGGCCTGAGATCTTTTCATTGGGGCTGTTATTTAAAAGGCTTATTTTTGAGATCCTTTTCAATAACGTGCAGTGATGTGAGAGAAATTTCTCTGAGCGATGTTTCATGGGGAAATGAAGCTTGTGTAGGTGTTGACTTGGAGTTAGGTGAAAGAGTTATGGTCTACAGAGCAAAATCACTGCAGCATCACGGGCTTTAACCCCCGGTGAGGACATTGCATAAGGCTTTGGCTTAATATATAACTGCAGAGAACAAGAAAAAGACTGCGAAAGTAGGTGAAACCCCGCTGGTTCTCATGGAAATGCACACTTATTTTACTTTTGCCCTACTTTTACTGCACACACAGCTCCTGTCCTTATGTAAACGCAAAGCATTGTGTTGTAGGTTGCAGGTGAAGAGAGCAATATATCAGCGTAAGAAAGAGTTTTGCACTCAAGGGAAAGCAAGTTAATCAAGTGGAAAGTAAATGTTTGGAAATTGGGATCTCTGCTACTAATTCAGTAGATTTCTCTGGTATGCATGCTGTACACAAATCTAAATATTGTGACGTCTAAATACGGATATATAGAGGAACAGTTAGCCTGAAAATCAAGTTATATTTTATTACTAAGAGCTTACTCAACTCAAGAACTCCTGACCTCTTCTAAGCATCATATTATGCAGAAAAGTGGAAAAAACAGGGCAATACACACATTTTACGGGGGCTACAGATACTCCAATAATGTGTATAACTTTACCAATACCTTCTGCATAGATATCCAACATCTGGGCTAGTTAAATGGGCAGCCTGACTGTGAATAAAGTGGTTCTGCTAGGCGCTGTAGAAATGCAAAGTTTAATAAGCAGCTTTCTCACAGCAGATCACTGTATTTATCACAGCCTCAGCAGAGGAGACATATTTATATATTTTGCTCAACAAGAAGCATTCACTTCAGTTATATCAAGAGCGAGACAGACGACCCTGAGAGGCAGACAAGGCTTCAGATGAGGTTTCTGAAAGCGCCTGGTCTGATATCTTAGATTATTTTTATGCTTCATACTTCCTTTTTCCAACTAGAAGAGTGTGTTTGAAGAGTTCAAGGGGCAAAGCCACATAATGGAAAAAGACACACCTCGGTCACCACTTTGGTTATGTAAGATCCTACAAAGTACTCTGGGTCATCACTTATCTTTATAATAGCACTGGACACACACACACACACACACACACACACACACACACACACACACACACACACACACTACTCACCGCCATTATTAACTCAAATGGATGCTTGTAGACCCGGACAGGGGACTGGTATTCCTGCACCATGGTTGATCCTGATCCACAGCCTCTATTTGCAAACCACTATCATGACACAGCAAAACACAGGACAGCACTTTACATTGTGTTGTGTGTGTCTGTTGTAAAACTACACAGTATGTCAGCTGAGTAAAGCGTCAACACCGGGACAAATGCTGGTTAATTACACTAATGACTTTCACATGATTTGATGTTGTTAATCTTCATATGTACAGTAAAGAGGGTTTTCTTATATAATATCAAGCATTGATATAAAATGAGGTCGTTGTTTGTTACATTTTGTTCTTTTTGGCCTAAACAGCGACAAAAACAGAGAAGACGAACTTACAGCAGCCTGTCGGCAAATTTAAGACGCGTCACTGAAGCTGTCAGACTGTCCGTGTGTTGTCCATGCTGTCAGCTGACTGTGCAAACTTTACTTTCCCGCATTATAAACTGAAAAATGAAAACTAACAGTAGTGTCCGTCCTTCCGTCCGTCCGTCAGTCTCCTGCACACACACTGTAAACTCCGCCTACTTCAGACAAACAGGAAGTCACTTCTGTTTTTTTTTCCCGTTTTATTGTGAAAGGCCCACACACTATACAAGCTTGTTTACATCCAGTAAAGACATTTAGGAAGTTTTTAATATGATCAGAATTATATGCATTACATAACAAATGTTTTTAATGAATTTTAATTAATTCAGACTATGATAAACTATCTATCTAATGGACCTTTTATAGTCTGCAGTCCATCTTCCAGAAACTTTTTGAAGTATTACAAGTTTACGATCAGTGAAAAACAGAGCATATACACACCACAGGCACAACACACACAAAAAGATATAGGTGCAGATATATATTTAAATCAAAATAAACCAAGATAAATAAAAATAAAATAGCTCAACATGTTTGATTTAAAGTCCAAATAATACTAAGGAGGGCTCCTGTCCAGACTTCTCTGTGAATACCTGTTTATACACCATGTCACTGTCACAGTTTGACCATTGGACGTCTTATTTTCAACAGATTATAACTGACAAAACTTATGATTAGTTGGAAAAGTTCTTTTTTATCGTCAGGCTCATTCCTCTAAAACACTGTACATTACCGTACAGAGCTCCAAACACTCTGAGCTCCATAACATTGCATAAGAAGGTGTTTGACCATGTTTCTGCAGGTAATCTAAATACTGGTCTTTCAATCAGGGCAACTACGCCACTAAATCCTACAGACCGGTCCTTTAATATATTTATTTATATATGTTATAACTTAAAATTAGTAAAGCAATTTACAAAAAACACATTTGAAAAATATGTTTGACAGCAGTTAACTCTGCTATAACCTGCATCAAAGGTTTATTTATGTTACATATAATATTTTGTATCGTCAAATAGTGTCACATTTATTTAAACAGCCCAATATTAAATATCACAATTTCCCTTAAGGGGCTTTACAATCTGACAAAACTCATAGATCAAGATAAAGAAAAACTTCCCAAAATGAATGGAATGGTATGTGTCCTATATTATGGTTTATATTATGTGGAAATGGTTAAGGCACCCTCTCTACATTTTTATATTACTGAAGTCTAAATGTAATTTTAACAGCAGCATTGCACAGTTTCTGGAAAAGAGACAAAATATGTAACAATAAGGTGAGCAATGCTGTCTTCCACCTACGGAGACGTTTCACATGTCTGTGCCCAGAGGCCCATTGTCTCATCATCTGTCCATGGACATCTTTAAAGAGACAGGCCCTTCCCTTTGTGCTACATTGTCTCAGTCATAGAATTACATATTCCTACACAATGATGGCAAGGTAACGTGATGAGAATATGCTCACTATAGCATACACATGATTTTTTAAAAGATATTTTTGGACTTTTAGTTGATAATGAATGTGTTCTGTTCTTCACCTTGCAGCTGCACTAATATAATGGCTTTCTTTTTGCTGTCTATGTTTCAAAAAATAGACATTTCTTTTCATTCTCTTCGTTCTTTGCCTGACTACGATCCTCTGTCGTCAAAATGTGTTGTGTTAGTCACTTTGTCACTGTTTTTCAACAGTCTTGCCATTCTGACCTTTACAAAGTTATTATGAGTACTGATAGACAGCATTGTAATACCAAGCTTCAACATTTGACAGTCTTCACTGCCTCGCATTAGCTGTTCCAGGGAGATGCAGCTGGTCCCACATTGAGACTCTTGTCGCTGGCGGTGGTGGGATATTCAAAGCTTTTGGATCTGGCAGCCTATAAAAGGTACTGGAGTCCAGCAGGGGACATCCTAAGAGGGGGAAGTAGGGTTCAGAAAAGCTCTTTTTCTTAATCAGCCTCAGGCACAAAGACAAATGTTTCCATGAAGCAAGCTGCTCTCAGTCTATCCAGTTTTGTATATATAAAAAAAGACACTTTTGTACATCATGCTGGTCTTTTGCTGAAAATATTACAAAAGTTTTAAAATTTGAGTTAGCTGCGACAAAAACCTTAAGACTGTTTAAAATGAAGATAGATAGATAGATAGATAGATAGATAGATAGATAGATAGATAGATAGATAGATAGATAGATAGATAGATAGATAGATAGATAGATAGATAGATAGATAGATAGATAGATAGATAGATAGATCTTCCCTTTTTCCTGAGTGGGCGACTTGTTCACTGAAGGTATAAATGTCATTTCCACTTGGTACACTAATTATGATCAAGAGCCAAGAAAAGCATCTTTGACTCTATTATGAAATATATCGTACCACCTAGTCGAATGATATCGCAAAGAAATGAGTCATCTCTTCCTCCTGACAAAAATGATCACCTACATTCTTAGTTGTTAGTTATAATTGTAGTCCGACAAAGTGAACGCTGAAGTTTAATGGCCATCTCCTCTGAGCTTGGCTCATCACCTCTCTGAGCTCATCATCCTTTTTATAAACCTCTTAGCTCTCATGTTTAATTAACTCTAATAATGACTAAAGCATATTGGATGCATTTTGCTCCGACTTCACAGTGACTCCACACACCTCGGGCACTGTTGAGCTGAAACCTCTGGCAATAAATCTCCTGGAGTTTATGCAGCCAAACTGCAAGCTTTTTATTCATGCATTGTTATTCCAGAGCATAAATAAACCTCTTCATCAGCTGCCCAGATATAGTAATAAAATAATAATGTGCACAGAATGTACAACCAGTTAAATAATTAAGGACTGTGTGATCTCCAATCATTCCAGACCACAAACATTGACCAAAATCAAGAAATATTACAGTTGTTTGTTTCCTCTTTGAATATGACTTGAACTCTGAATTAAAGTTGTGATGTTGTAATGCAGAAGAAACTTTTTTTTCTCCTGCTCTGTCTCTCCAGGGAATGCACCACAGGGGAGAGGTCAGTGACTTAAAATGGAGGCCATGTCGGGAAAGAACACAATGGATTGAGAGCTTAAAGGAATTTGAAATGATTTTTAGATGAACACAGAATTTATTCAGAAGCCACAGAGTTTAGCACTTTGAATTAGATCATTTAAAATTCTATTAAAGTCCTTTGACCTATTCCTACCAACTTTCAGTGAAGTCTCGCTATGTGTGTGTGTGTGTGTGTGTGCTGCGCTGTGCTGGTCCATTTATTCTGAGAAGATTACTGAAGGTTTGCCGGGACAGATTCCACCCAAGGCTAGATGTACTCCTTCAGTTACCAGAGGGTACAGTACAACTTGACTAAAGACACCTAACACAACTACAATCATTGTTGTTACCAGATTTACAAATTGTTATGAAGCTGATCGGAAAGATACAGTAATTTGACCACTGACCAGTTGTCACCTGTTGCAACTGACATTACAAACTAGCAAGAGTAGTTAGCTAAAGGTAGGCTAATGGATGAAATGCTGTTATAGCTAAAATTAAGGAAAAACAGTCATATTTAGCTAATATATTGAATATATGGTTGAAGCAGCAAGCTAAAACTAGGCCTATACCAGGAACAGTTAGGATAGTTAGCAAAAAGTTTTTAAAAATTTGGTCTTCTGACGACTCAAGGTACTTTTACACTACATATAACATTCACCCAGTCATACACTGATTGCACTGGCATTGATTAATTCATTCACACACAGATGGTGCAGCCTTTGGGAACTGATTCAGTATCTTGCCCAAGGACACTTGCAACATGCAGACTGGATTGAACCACCTATCTTCTGATTAGTGGAAGACCCACTCTACCTCTTGAGCCACAGCCCCACATATACAGTTACATAGTGAGTAATAGTAATGTTAATAATCCATTCATAGGAACATATTTGGTGTAGATACGAATGGGGTTATGGGGGTTCACCACAACCCCATGTTGATCTGTATCATCTGCTTATTATAGTTCTCTAACAAGATGATACAGATTATACCGGCTCAGCATCAGATTGCTACTTGCTATTATTTCCTAATTCCTTCAAAGAATATGGTAATAGGTCCACTCTAAAGTAGGCTTCAATCTCATTTGGTTCTTATTTCAGCAAAGAAGTCAATAAATCTTTCATTGGCATTGTTTGTCATAAAGATATTTAATTCTATCAACCAGCTACGTCGGGGAAAAGTTTGTGATGTCTGAGATTAAATGTGTTAAATGAAGTTAAACTTCAGTTTAATTTCAACTCAATTTCACACAGGTGACTCTGGGACTTCAGCCCTGACTGCTTTATTAGCTTCCAATGAGGTTTAATTAGCACACTGTTTTCTTTCTTCATGTTTTTTTAGTTGTATCAGATTTCTTATTGTGTTATTATGAAATTGTCGCACTCACTCACAAAAACACATGACCAAAAAATGAAGAAATCGTTCATGCAACTATCTACAAAGAGAGAACCATCGCATCTCCCACATGAAAACTCTCCCGTCTAATGAACGGTTGATCTGAAGATTTGCCAGCTGGTCAGATGAGACACCAGTGACAGTGTAAAGGTCAAACTACAAGGAGCGAGAGGGGGAGGCTTATTAGTGATTCAACCCCTGCAGCTCCTGTGAAGGATGGCTGGAAAATAGATCAGATGACAATGGGAGGGTAAGGTAAACACTATTAACATGATACATAATGACTGATCTGTCACATTCATTCAGATCCACATTTGTCTTTCTCATAAAGGGGGGTGTTGTTCATTAACTGTCCACTTGAGGTCCTCAGTCCATTACCAATAACTGAAAAATAAAAAAACAGGACATGAAATGTAATGTTATATGTGAAAATAACTTTTTTCAAAATAATGGGGGCTGATTTTACAAAATAAAATAGCTGACATGAACAGTGTCATATTGGTTAAAGCACATGAGCATTAAAGATACCTTATATCTTCCCTTCCCTCCCTCCCTGTAGGTGGGAATCAGCGCTGTAGGGCTGACACACCAGACTAAAACATCAACTCTTATTCCTCCATGAATACAGTCTGCAGCTCCACCGTGCTGTCCAACGCCAGACTGAAATTAAAATTCAGAGCACCTCCAGAATGTCTGAAGTGCCATGTAGTGTAAGATACTGTGGTTAAAGGTTCTGTTATTATTCAGGCAACCAGCTGGTGTAAAGACCTGTCCTGGACTGAAGGTCAAAACAAACCACTTAAACATTAATCGTATGTATATATGTCTGAATGAGTCTGAACCTCAGGGATGTTTTTGTGGAAAAAAAAATCAAACTATTCAATTCAACCGCAATGGTTGAGATATTCTACTCGTGTTTTTTGAACAGCAAAATGATTTCCTGCCCTGGTCTCCTCCACCCACACACACACTAACCCTGTGTATAAACCATGCTTTTTGCTCAGTACAGCAATGGATCTAATCTTAAAGCATGCTGGTTAGACAAACAGAGCAAGAAAGGAAAAACAAATCAGCATGAGGAGGAAGTTTTCGGCTTGGCTGATAAAAAAAAGATTGTTATTTGGTGCTTATTAATACTGGGCTTGCAGTAGATTTATGTTGGTGCAAGATAAATGTACTAACATTTTTGTTATGAAGAAATATCCTACTGTTTCTTTTACACAGGATACCCAGGCAGAACAGCAGAAAGAAGTTCATATAATCTCCAATAAGCTAACAAATGTGTCTATGTGTACAAAGAAAGGTATTGTAATAATGTATTTTGTCTCGAAAGTGGCGTAATTGCTACCTCTTGTTGTCACCTTGTGATAGTGTCAGATGTCCAGCCACCCCCCGAAAAATCAGCTAGTCACGCTTTCCAATAACCGTGGCACTACAGCGCCCAATCAAAGGGTAATGAAATGCACCCCCTTTAACAAAAAACCCACATTAAACCATGCCAGCTTCTATTACACCCCTCAGGATCAAATTTGAAACAGAAGAAGAGAAATGAGGTGTGATTTATGAAATCCCATGCCTCTCATCTAAAAAGAAAAAGAGATTCTTGTAGCGCATACTCGTTCAAAGAAACATCAAGCAGAGCCTGAAAACTTAAAATTAGCCTTCTAAAATCACAGTGAGACAGGAAAATCACGTTATTGCCTGGGAGCGGGGTAAAATAATTACATCTGAGAGCAATACATTCCAACATTGGATTAAAGGGGATATGGAGAACAGGAAACAGACCCAGCAGACAGTGAAACAAGATGAGGGAGGCGACTTGCTATAGCCCACACATGCCACACTGTCCTGATAAAACTACAACAGATGCTATATTCATGCTTTTTCCAGCTGAGCAGGCATATTAACCCAGGATGCATACTTCATCACAACACCTGTGACATGTTTAGCAAAAAGGCTGCAGAGCTCAACGCGCGCCCAAACTGTTAAGGTTACAAAATACTCCCCAGTTTGTCCACATAAAGGTGGCATGCTACAATAGACACATGGCTAGAGGTGGGGTGCAGGTGTTGGCTTCAATCATAGAGGTGGTGTGCAGACAGCTGTGGCTGCCAAAAAACACTCAGTAGCTATAAAGTAGGCAGCTGCAGCCAGTTCTTATTCAGGTGTAATAATGAGCTCAGAATTGCTAATTAGTAAATTTATAATATGTTGGTCTTCTGATATCAAGACAGATTGCAATGCTCTGGACTCTGAGGCACAATATTACAAATGATTCTTCCCACAATCTGCTCAGAATCAATCATCATGATGCATGCTTCCAGTGCCCTTTCATATTCAAATGAGGAAGACTTTGGAGCGTACACAGTCCGGGCAGCTGTGGAAAGAAGAACCTATTCAGGAGATTTAAAGAAGGGATCATCTTCTCATATCAGTCATCTTGTCTTGGCTCTGTTGCTATGTCTCAATTCAGGCCCTCCGTTCATTATCCAGTGTCTGTCAGTTGTTTTAATGAAGGTGGGAATCAGTTACTGGTCAGGAACAAGACTAAAGGTATAATAACTGATAACAGCCTGGATGTTTTTATTAATGACATGGCATTATGGATACATTTATTTAAAAATATAATTACAATTAGCCAGGAACAATGTAGTTTGACATTTTGGGAAATGTGCTTACTCGCTGTCTTGCAAGTTTTAATGAGAAATTCAGAACCACTCTCATGTTTGCAGGCAAAGTATAAAGGTAGAGCTAGGAGGCAATTAGCTTAGCTTAGCACAAAGACTAGAAAACAGGGGGAAATGTCCAGCCTGGCTCTGTCCAAAGGTAACAAAAAACAAGTTTTCTTTTAAATCTCACTTAGACTAATGTTGATACTTCTCACTTGCAGGACCCTCTTCCTCTCTATGGAAGGAGGGAAAGGTTCAGTCTGACCTCCAGGACACACTGAGGCCACATTGTTTGAATTCTACATCTTCTGTACTTCACAACAGAGTAACACAGCTACAGTGAGGTCATACTGTAAGTGATATCCAACTGCACATATGATAAGTAATAAGTAGACAGCCAGCAGTTGATAGATGAACTGAGTACAGAGAAGGTGAAAATAGCTAGCCTGCTCTGTCCAAGGTTTAACAAAAAATGCCTTCTAGTGCCTCTAAAGTTCCTGATTCCTGGGTTATAACTTTAGTAGCAGTAAGTAGTTGTTGTGGATCTTATAGGGGATTATGTGGTTGATCATTTCTTGGCTGCCCAAGTCTTGTTGTTGACTTTGAAGTTGCCCGAGAGTCAGTTCACAACATAACTGACTCCAAAAACCAACCTCCGTCCAAACTTTATGACTAAACGACTTAAAGATTGAATGTGAATTGTAGAAATTTGAGTTTGTTATGTTGAATTTCAAAAGCAGCTTTCTCTTACAACTGAAGATAAATAATAAAATTGTTAGGCATTATTTATTATATTAAATCGACTCCCATTGAACTGATTTAAAGTCTGTGTGAAGGCAATTCTGAGATTTCTTCCAAAATACATGAAATATGTTGGAAAATAGTTGCTGAAAACATGTGAAAAGACTTTGAATGATATATTACTGAAATGTGGAGTTAGAGGTTAAAACAGTTTTTCACCAGTTTTCAGTCCAGGATTTTTTGGGCGGTCCTAAAGGGTGGCTCGATGACACGCAGAGGCCACCCTGAGCATACCCCTGCACCCCTAGCAGAGAGATAGAGATGAATTCATCTCGCTCACAGTGTTTCAAAGTTAGTCATGTCCTTTTCTGAACTCATCTGACACGTTTCAGTCGCTTCAAAATGGCTGCTTGACTGCTCCCATGAGTGGGCGTGGCTTCAGCACATTCAGCGGACACGCCCCCACAGTCCTGGAGCTGAGAGTACTCATTTTTACCTGATTCTGGGTAGAAGTGTGTTTTATTCATTGCGTGGCAGCTGGGAAGCATCGCCTCCTCCGTGACTGTGACCAGCAGGTTAACAGCCTTATTCTCTTTTCATACTCGGGCATTTTCACTAAAGATATCACCATGCACAATGTTGCATAAGACATCCACATATGCATCAACATTTATTCCTCTGTATGAACAAACAGCAGAGTGTGTGGGAGAAGATTCAACACGGCGTTCTGCCATCAAGCCTCAATGTGATGTTAGACAAGAGAAAACAGAAATCCACAGGTGTCCAGAAATTCACAAGTTTTCATTGTGTTGTGTTCCCAGAGGTAATTTGGTGTCACATGATGGCAGTGACATGTAATTAGTAAGCTGTGACACGTCAGGCAACAGCTGTGTCCATCAGCGTGGGGGGAAGCCTTAACCAGCTCAAATGAGATCAATTAAGGCCGCTCAAAGTGGGAGATTATAGCAGGGAGACGTGACAGCAACATGCCACTCTGATTTATTTTTTCACCCTGATGCTCTGCGAGCACCACACATGCACGAACACACTTATACACACACACTCCTGCATCATTTTAGTGTCACTCTGCGTTGCATTAAAGAACAATTATCTGGCCATTATGAAGATCTAGCAGCTCGGGACACAATTCTCTGTAATTATATCGTCGACCTGTATGAACTGATTTCTTTGTGCATTTGCTTAAGTGATTGGAATAAGTAACTCCTGCAGCTACTTTTATTAGATGTTTAAAAATAGCTGATACATCATGCAGATCAATTCAAGACAATTATTTTTCTCTTAAAGATGCAATGTGTACTGACAGAAAATAAAATGAACTATGAGGAAGACCCAAAGAGATCAAAAATAATCCCACACAGAAGTCAGTTCAACACTTTCCATGATATACTGAGTCGAGGATTAATCCACAAAAACAAACAGGAAGTCAGAGGTACTGATTAGCCAAGCGCTGAATCATTTATCAAACATCGTCTTTCGCCTGCTAAACAGTGAGCTGAGGTACTCATCTGAAGCCTTTCAGGGAGAAAGAACATCTTTAATCATGAGTAAACATCTTAATGATTTACTGCACAGGACCTGTTTTTTTGGCACAAAGCCATTTACTGCTTAAAGGGATAGTTTAGGTATTTTAAAGTGCTGTTGGAGAAATACTTATCCATAGTCAGTGTGTTACCTACAGTAGATGGCAGTCAGCGTGCCCCCATGTTTGGAGAGGCAGGGACAGAAAAAAGTGTGTAAGTGTAGTGTTATGTATATATTAAGAATATTTCCACTGCTTTAACTTGACATCAGACAGTCTTTTTCTTTTGCACTAGCTGTAGAATTTCTAACTGATTTCAAACTGTTTGGTTCAGAAAGTTGCAAGATCAGGCTGAAATCAAACTTCAGGTTTCTAAAGTCTGTCCACAGTTTCATCTTGCTAATCAGACTTGTTTGAGCAACCAGGCGTCATTCAGCCCAGCTCGGCTCCACCCACAAGGACGTGCCCATTTTTAGATTAGACGGAAGGCGACAGAGGCAGGACTGACAAGATGGCGGCAGTCAGAGCCACCACACTCTGTCACAAATACGTGCATATTTAATACTGTCTATGATATCCACTGGCTACACTGGAAGCCCTGAAACATTGGTCATTACCCCCAGAGACTGAATCATCATCAGATGAACCCAACCGAAATTGCAGTTGCATGGAACATTTCAGGAGTTTTTTAATGTATTCCACCCTCTAGTTTTTTGACCAATGGGAACATTTAAGCACAAACATTCGTAGACTAGTCCCTCACTTTTCTAGCTTCAGGGACAAACTACAACTTTAACTGCTGTTCCATCAGTTTCTTAACTGTGTCTCTCTCTGCAGTTGATCACTAAGCACACACTGTACAGGACCTGTACTCCCACATTCGGTCTCTATCTTCTTCCCGTCTGCAGCCTTCTCACCTCCTGCATCAATCCATACTTCACTAAATAACTCATAAGAACATGCGGCATGTTGACTGTAAAACTGCAGGATACCTTTGATCTCTCCAAAGACTTTTACATCAAGGTCTTAACAACACTGATCCAAGAAAACATGTTTTTCTATGATATCCGTTTGAGAGCTCTTACTGTATATCCTTGGTTTGGAGTTTGTAGAAGATCACTTTGAAGTTTTGCAGCGATGCCCTGATAAATATAAAGGACACATATATATCTCTCTCTCATTTCACTCCAGCCTCTGGCTTCAGATCCAACTGCTTCAATTCTTTTTCCCCCCTTTTAGTCATTTGGTGTCTCATCTCTTCCCCTGCAAATTCCACTTCTCTCCTATATGCCCAATTCCTCAATCACTTCTGTTACAGCTTGACAGTCCACTCAGACAACAGGGTAACCTGGGTGGATGGACTGTCTATAAGAGATGAGGGGACATTCTCTCTCTCTTTCAGCCTACCTTATTTGTCAAGACTGAAGCCACCAAGCCTTTCTGATCTACCTAAAAGCTGTGCTGCACACAGCCAGCCCTTCTCTTCTTTAAAGACTGTGGAGGATTGGTTCGTATATGTCTAGTGTGCTACACACTCAACTGTATAGATTCAGTAATGGAGTGGCCATTGCAATTGTACAGAGGCTGACAGTGAGACAGCTGTGACAGATGCAGTCTGGGTGTCTGTTGCTGGAGCTGCCAGCTTTGCAGTGGGTGCCTTGGAAGAGGATGACTCGGTAACTGAGAATGACTGCAGAGTAGCCTCTTGACTCCTCACTGTGCTCCAGACTGCCACACAGGGCATGCATTACTGTAGAAATACATACAGATAGGCTGAATGTGAAATGTGTGCATTTACTGTAAGAGGGTGGAATATCGAGCAGAATGAGGCCATAACTCTGACAGCGGGATGTTGGAAATGTAGCAAATACGGACATATGAAAAAATATTTCTCAGGACTCATAACTTTGACTCTCTTCACACTTGACAAAAAAAAAAAAAGAGTTTAAGTGGAACCATCACAGAATATATTCCCACAAAATAAGTACCCTTGCCAGCTTTTCAGCCAAGCTTTGCTAGTGGAATAATTCAGCATTTTGGCAAATTCACTGTCTTGCCAAGAGCTGGATAAGGAGGTTGACATCCGTTTCTGAAGAGCCGTTGAAGCTCAAATGGCCAGATATTTGCGTTCAGATGGTTCTATTGAACTAGACCACCACAAGACTTTCTTATTAATCGGTATAAAAGTTATTGCATACATTTACCAATAAAATGATATCTGACAACTCTGGCCACCACCATGTTGTTTATTTCTGCTGTGAATTTGGATATCCTGATATGGGGGCTTATGGTGATTGACTTGTTCTGTAGCCAGCCTCAAGTGGCCATTTGTTTTTGGCACTAGCTTTACAGCCATGGAGGTTGCTGCTTGGGGAAAACATATCCTGTCTCTGTCTGGTGGCCAGCACCTCTAAAGCTAATAAAATTAACATATATGTTACATATCATATATATCAAAAATCTTATTGTGTTTGTATAATCCAAACAAAAACCAACATCACTGCACCAGCCAACAAATAGTCCTGCTGACTGGAGCCTTATATTTACACATTCAGGTGTCCATCTCTTTTAGCTCTTGTTTTGGGTCTCCAACAACTCCTGAGGGGAATATCTGGCTCTTTTGCTGCTAAATGCTCCACTATATTCACTGGCTAGTTGGTAACTGTGTCTGGCTGACATTTGGTGCTGAGCAGGTATAGTGTACAGAGGATTTTTGCAGCCTGAAACTCGCTATAAAGCTCCAAACGGGTGGATAAAACCTGAATTGTGTTTAAATAATTATGCCTACAGTTTGCATTAATGATGTGTTTTCTAGCAAACGTTACCATCTTTTAGCGCATGTATAGTGTATCAAGTAAAGCATGTGTGTGTACTGGTGGGTGTGTATTGGTTCTTCTCTGAGGGTGTGAAGCTGAAAACTCATGGACCTTTGTGATTCAATATTTTCTCTGTTTGCGCTGCCCCCTCACACCTACCTGTGATGCCTCTGGTTGAGCTGAAATGAAGACGGGAGCGTCTTATCATACAGGAACAGAGTTCTCTGTAAAGTGGTGAACAATCTGTTACCTCAGGTGCTCCATACTCATCCAACCCTGCAACACAGGCCTTGAGGAAGTTTCCATTGCACTTCTTCATTTTGTTGAAGTGCAATGGTAATATTAGTAGCAGTGATTGTTGTAGCTGAAGTGGGTTTTTGGCACTCGCCTCAAGTGGGTTTTAATTGACGCAAGGAATGTAAAAAGCACAAAAGAAGAGCGGAGAAAGAGAATTTTTTTTATACCAGCCAATTAATCTGCATAATGAGCAAGAAATCAACCATAAGAAAGTGTTTTCATAGAGTGAAGTGATATGAAAACACGAGTAATCAGTTATCTTTAACAGCTGTTGAACTTTGCATTTTTGTTTTTATTCATATGTGATGAAGCTGAAAACAGGCAGAGATGGAGGAGGAGTGAAATAAACAGAAATTAGGTGGCAGACAGAGACATATGATCATTTTCTTCCCATCATTTCTAAGCTATCAAAAAAATTATATATGACTGCATAGCTTTATTAGTAAGCTTCTGTAACTCTATCATTATAACTAATAAAACTACAGCATGTATTTGTAAAACCTACCCTGGATACACATCACTAACTTGGTGCACCACACTGCATTAGAAGCTCTCTCAAATTGACTAATGTATCTTCCTCTTTGCAGTTCTTTAGTCATAACAGGCACACTCCATTAAATCTGCCAGGGTGTCAGTTTTTCAGACACCTATTATTATAGAGAAAGGCATCTGCATACAGTATGCACACATGCTCAAAGAGCAGGGCAGCAGAGTCATTATGTGATGCATTTATCTTTGTGGGAGGCAGTGGAGGGGAAGTGTGAGCATAAAGCAGCTAGCTTCCACTCTGTCACCCTAACTAAAGACACACAGGCGAACAAAAGAGAGGAGTGATTAGGACAGAGTATCAAATATACAGCGTTAGCGTTAACGGTGGGTAATTGGTCATGGAGAAGTTTTCAGTACCTAAAAAAAAAAAATAATTGAGATTTAAAAGGAGAGAGAGAGAGAGAAAAGAGAAACACTAGAGGGAGAGGCATTGAGGTGAGTGTGAGGCAGGATGAATGAAGATGTCTGTGTGGGGAAAAGTGATTAATCCTGGCCTGCATGACCGATCTCTTTCGAAAAGGTGACCTGCTGTGCACCATGAATCACACTGTGTCATGGGCACTGTCTAATTCACTAGTGAAGAAAACACTTTAACAGAGCTGTGAGAGTTGTTCTGTTGCAGGACTCATGGCAGGCACAAACAACACAGGCATACACACTGAGTTTTGGGTGTGATATATTAGGCAACAAGTGAACATTTTGTCTTCAAAGTTGATGTTAAAAGCAGGAAATGGGCAAGTCTGCAGTGGTCAATACCAATCAAAAGAACTGGGCGACATGGTCATGGACAACCAAGGCCCACTGATGCACATAGGCAGCGATGGTTGGCCCAGGCTGACTGTTGACTTGGCTTCCAATACCCCAGATTTCAATCCAATCGAGCATATTTTGGATGTGCTGGACAAATAAATCAAATCCACGGGGGTCCCACCTCGCAACTTACAGACGGACTTAAAGGATCTCCTGCTACCACAGCACACCTGCACAGGTCTAGGAGTCCGTGCCTCGATGGGTCAGGGCTGTTTTAATGGCGAAAGTGGGACCTACACAAATATTAGGCAGGTGGTCATAATATTATGGATGACTGGTGTATATAAACAATATGTACAATCATTTCATTTATGTTAATGTGACCGGACCCAGTTATAATCCTGTTAAAAGCAGATTGTGTTAAGTGTCGTAGGATCGTTTAATGAGGCACCACATTCAGTAGAAGGAAAATTAGAATAAATCAGATTAATCAGTTTTATTACCTGAGGAGTGAATTCTCAATACACTGATGAATATGGTAAATTACTACCTGCAGCTTATTCTTAACTTTTGGCCATTATTTCTATCAGCAATGATAACATGCTCACTAAAGTAATTGCTGAGATCTGGGAACTTGGGAGAATCTTTACAACAAAGTATTTTTCGCCAATTAAAATAAAAACCAAATAAATAATAAAATCTAAAATAATTTGCATGTCACTGTGTTTGCACACAATTACTGTGGTACGTTAGGTCGAAGATAAACCAGAAAGTTGGTCTTGTAATCTGTGACGGATGTTTCTAATGAACTGCTTGGGTCACATAGTTAAAGTTTGGTTAATTGCTGTGTTTTGCACTGTCAGCCTTCTTTTTATACAACACAATTATCATCCCTGGCAAAGAACAATGGCTTCTGGCATTTCAAACTTTTACGTTTTGAAACTCACTTCCTTTCTTTAGACTTTAGTGTTTGGCTAATATCAGGCAGGTGCAGGTGACCTCTCCAGAGGCTTCGACAGTACAAGCGTTCAGCAAAAGGCTGGGGAGTTTTGGTGTTCTATGCTGTACATATTGTAAACCTGAATCTGAGTCTGCATTGTCATTGTGGGAATGTTAGCACGATGATTTCGCTAAGTGCATAAGTGCTCCATAAATTATTTTCTCTCTTTTGCCTCTTACCATGCCCACCAGGTGTTGTAGGGACAATACCTGGATGAAGTTTCTTACATCTAGACGCTCTGGTCACTCCTCCCCACAGTGGTGCTACATAAGAAGTTAGTCAGTGGGAACATGAATGTTGGTGGTAAACCTGCCAATAGCTGTCAGGACATTTCATCCCAAACCACAAAAGTTAAGTTGACGGTGGTGCTAGAGGAAACGTCAAGCTACGGGTCACTAAGATTTAGCCTCTGGGAACCAGGAATGTCAGTACCAAAGTCCACGCCAATCCATCTAAAGACATTTCAATCTGGACCAAAGTGATGGACCAACTTACTGACATTGCAATAGAGCCATGCTGCTAAAGTGTTAAAAACACGTCCTACACTCATATAGCAGATGGTATTTTAGCCATTTTAGAGATGAGTTAAGTATAGCTGCAGTATTCCAAACGTCTGTGATAATAATTGTATAATTATAACACTTGCAGGCATAAACTGGAGAGAAGTATCCAATTAAAACTGGTCACAGAAAGGAATCCTCTACTGGAACATTGTAAAGACTCATCAGCTGCACACCAGACTGACTTCTGTCCTGCACATATAGGATCACTCTTTTCCTGCAAACCTTTATTTGTGTGCTATCTGCTATCTTT
The DNA here is from genome assembly GCA_946959425.1 of Argyrosomus regius. Taxonomy (NCBI): domain Eukaryota; kingdom Metazoa; phylum Chordata; class Actinopteri; family Sciaenidae; genus Argyrosomus; species Argyrosomus regius. The sequence goes on along the minus strand of OX336897.1, from coordinate 8,044,077 downwards.
GGGCCGGTGCAGAGATAAAAGGGTTCCATAATAAACTTCCTTTCCACTTCACTTCACTGTGTTACCTGAAATAGTCACAGCCGAACTGCAAGCTCGCAGGCAGTCTTTCTGGCACACAGAGTCCCAGATTGATCCACAGCAGGGTGTATGGAATATCTATCTGAGGATGAAGTCAACAGGTTGTTCAGGACAAAACACGCATTTTATCTGCAGGATGTAAAACCATTATTTCGTGGTTTCTGTGGTTTCTTACTGTGGCACTTCTTTCTTGTCAGAAAATTAATAATACAATTTAAAAAAAAAAAAAACACTAAGTGGTGAAGAGCTGAAATTGAGGCAAGCTTTTTACTCTGTGTAGCTGAACAGCAAAGTGGTGCAGTAGCTCAGAAAAATACCATTTCAGAAAACTAGTCTTATATTCCTCTTTCTGTATAACTTTATATCTCAACTGTTATTGTTCAACTGTTAAACTCTCACCATTAAAGCCTCAAAAGATTCAAAGCCGTCCTCACGACTGCTGCTGGTTTTCCATTGATTTCTGAGAATCAAGAGAAAGTTCAATATTCGTTCAGAGATTATAAATTGGAGAGGAGAAATGGGCATATTGTGAAATGGTCCTTACTATCAGTCAAAGAGACACAAGCACCATCATTAAATGAAAACTGGCAAATTCCAACTCTGTCTTTTGAGGATGTCTCATTAAAATCCTCTTATCTTGGCGGAGGAGTTTCGGCTTCAGTGGAGCAGCAGCACTCGTGATAATGACTTTAGTGACATTGCAGCATATCTGCGCATATTATAATGTCCATATGTAAAGGTGATTTAAAATAGCTCTGAATATTCAGCTTCACTTAATGGTTTCATTCATGAAGCCCACACAAACAAAACCAAAAGACGGGAGAGAAATGGATCACAGTGGAAATATACTTGGAAAGTTTTAATCGAAACTTGAAGAGTAGAATTGATCTCTATATGTGAAGACGTGTGGAGCACACACTCCATCTCACTTAAAGAAACAGGAAAGTTTACATACATATAAACTCATGAAGAGTGAGCACAGTGTGCGCTTTTACCAGCTGCTATCAAAGGTCACCGTGCAGTGAATCTCTGAACCATGCAGAAGGTTGAAAGTTTATCTTCATCTCGAAATAACAACACAGTGTGGGCTGGTGTGAAGGAAGGCGAGAGTAAAGAAAGTGCTGAAGAATATTGTATTATATATAAATATCTTCTTCCCGTAAGAAGGAGCCAAAATGCCCCCAAAATATTGATGCAGGAATCTACATATTATTGTTGTTTTATAAACTAATGGGTCTGAGTCATCACAGTTTGCATATAAATCACAGGCTAAATTAAGTAATTAGGAGATTTCCCCACATGCTTTGTGAAATTAACCATAAATGATTGATTGGGTCCTACTTTTTTAAAAGAAAATAAATAATTTCTACCCACATCCTGTTTTTTTCCTCACCCGTGTTTTATTAAACAACACTTATGTACAAATATATTCATTACAGGACATGTAAAATAGTACATCTCAACATGGTGTAAATGGCTTTGGGTGCATCTAGTACAAATATCCAAACTCCACTATGATACTGTACATATTCACACAACACTGAGTAAACACACTTGTGAAATTCAAGCATTTGAAACATGTTTCTTTTTTTTTTTTTTTTAACAAAGCTTTCTCTTTGATTGCTTGTGATTTTTTTTTTTTTACTAATCTAACTGATCCATCACATGACACATTTCATCATGACTGTGTGGTCTTAAAGCAGCCATGTAAAGCTTTAAACTGCAGCTTCAATCCCACCAGAATTCAAAGTACAATCATGCAGTTCCCTGAGTAGTAATACCAACTTTGGCAGCCAGTCCCTTGGTCAGAGGTAAGGGAGCTGAGTCACTGTTACAGCATTTCACTCTCCTTTTCAAAGAGAGTCTCATGGGACAGCCTGGATCTTGCCTTAGAAAAGAGTCTCGGTCCACAGGTCCTCCTCTGGTCATAGGCAGTCCCTGCACAGTGCCACCTGTCCGTTACGATAGTCCCTGCAGGGGCAAAGGCGTTGATATTTGGCGCTGGAGCCGGCACAGCTGAACAGCAGCGGATCCTGCTGCAGGCCACATTCGGCATGCTCTGCCGAGAAGGCCGGGAAGAGGTGGTTCATCTCGGACTCCAGTCCCTCACACTGGAAGTCCAGCCTGGAAACAGACGCACATTTTAAGGCTATTAATTATTATTCCACTAAAACAACACACCAACATATTAAATATTAATGTAAGCAGGAGTGCCAGAGGGTATCAATGATTATTCCACTAATATATTCAATATTAATGTTGCAGTGCTGCCTCTAGGACCTCAAGAAGTGAAGCGAAATATTAAAAGGGAAAAGGTGAGCTGGTTTGTACTTTGTGTTGCTGAATAATTTTGAAACAAGTGCAGAAGAGGCACAACCCTGCGGGGGGATAGTTAGTGAGTCAAATGTATTGGTGTTTCAAGATGAGCACCTTGAGGTGCACGGTTTTGTTTTTAAGAAGGTCCTAATGAGGCATTTCACAAAATAATCAATAGTGTGGGTGGTGCATTGGGCAAGAACACAGTTCAAGTTTTGTATTTAAAGAGAGACAATGTACTGGATATCACCACCATGAGTATAAAGGTGACATGTTCCCAATGAAGAATCATCTTACGCGCTGAAGGCCTCCTTAATGTTGATGAAACGATACAAGGCGGGTTCACAGATTAGTCCTGCACTCTGGCACGCCTCCACACACGACTGGCCCTCCAGTGAAGTCAAGAGCCTCAGTGCGCTGAGGGGCGGCCAGGACGTGTAGTAGCTGGCGTTGGAGGCCCAGGTTAGGATGCTGGAGTTGGGCAGGAGAATGAAAGGACTGGGAGGGCTGCCCAGCCAGGCCCCAGATGAGTTTACTGGAGGGAACGGAGCTTCGGGGGAACAAAAGTCCTGCAGGTGCACAGACAAAATAATCCACATCAGGAGTATTTTCAGTGCTGTAATGCAAACACTTGACCTGTCAGCTACAATAAATGCTCCACTGCAGAGCAGGGACAAATTATACATTCAGCAAAATATACAACATCTGAACCGCTGATACAGTGAGTTATAAAAGATCCGTTGCAATACAAAAGCTGCTCATCAGGACCAACAAATCCTCGTCAATCTTTCAGGAAATAATATGAATGCAGTTATGCCACCCAATAACAAATGAGGTCTAGAAGCAGAATTAGACTCTGGTGAGAGCCCTGATTAGATTCCCCCTCCAGCTGGGGCTATTCATAAAACCCAGGTAATAACATTTCTCTGACATGTCCCACTGGCCTCCAGACCCGTTTATTAAACAGGTTCCTTGTGCCCGGAGGCAATAACTAGGCTTCCAATCTCTCCATCTCAGCTGCACTTCCACTCCCAAACACAGACAACATCCACGATACACACACACACAAACACACAAACTCAAACCTCATCAATCATATAAGTAGGTATGGAAAGGGGCAGCAGAGGTGTGTCGAGATGCTGTTTGTAATTTTTTTATATTCAGTCAAACACTTTATTTTCATGTGTGCATGTATTTGGTGTATTTCGTGACGGATTATGAGAAAATTCCCAGAATTCTTAGATATATTTTTTCAACTTAAGAGCCACTGAAGTGACCTTTAAAATGTTATGGCATGTTATTTATGTTCTGATACCATTTATGTGTAACGTCAATGTATGTGTTGAATAGTAAATGAAGCTCAGGTTATGTTTCTAGTTGCTGATGTTCTGTTTGGAGTTATTAAATACAGTTTGTTGCAGTTTATGACAGGTTTGAAGCAATTTTGATAAGCATGGTAATATATGCACAGAAGTCAGCAGAGTAACCGATCGATAAAAGTTTTTGACCGTGTAAACCATGTGAAGTAGAGCATCAAATCGGTAATGGGTTTGCATCACCTTTTATGACACTTAAAATAAATCATCGTTCAAGTTCCTCGTTGCATCATGATTACACTGGGTTGAATTACAAGTCAACATACTCTGCAGACTGAGTGGCCCTGGAACTTGGAGCTTGTGGTAAAACAGCCACTACAACCGTCGTTGTTAAGGTACATGTATTTCACTATTAAGACCTTATGTGATTACAGCAACTTTAGAGATATGTCTTTTTGATTCTACAACTCACGTGTCATCAAAGTCAGAACATTCCCAATCCTACACTGAGAGAGCATAAAAGAACATTTGAAATAAACCTGGCTGTTATTTGTGTAGATTTCGTAGACTCATCAAATGTGTAGTCAGGTGACCACGAACGTCAGAAAGAACTTTGTTTGACCCGGCATTTGCATACTTAGATTAGAACTTGCAGGAAAAACTCTGAACTGAACTGTTTCATTAAAATATGATGCCTTGCTGTGAACACATTTTCAATGCAATGACTACTGTATAATGAACTTTTTGAGTGTTTTCACTAGTTGTCTTCCAAACCTGGTTCAGATGACTTGATTAAAGTGTTTATTTACAACCTGTGTGATCACCTGACTGGCCACGTTGCCTGACGTTGCTGCACTACCAGCTGTTGTTAAAGAAAGTTTCAGGAACACTACCACACCTCAACAGAGCCAACCGTGACATTTCTATAAATACCCTCCTAACCCTCTCGTCCTCTTTTGCTCTCGTATTCTGCGCCTCATCTGCTCACCCAGTTTCCATCTCCTATATATTTCTCCATCTCCTTCCTACTCTCCATTACGTTCTGAGGGGGTCCGTTGTGCTTCCCCACAACGCAGCAAGAGAAGAAGTTCACCCTTCACTCACAATGTTTAGTTTGGTTAAATGATTAAAACGTATCTTGTTGATGTTGTGGTCCTTGCTAGTGAGTCACCAGTTAAAGTGGTGAGTCAAACTACATACAACGGATTGCCCTGTTTAAAAATCTGCATTTCTCCTTTACATAACCTGCTTTCTAGATCCTGTGAATCGTAGGTGGCAGTTGCTGGTTCTAGCGATTTATGTGTTTTGGCACTGACCTTCTCTGATGCGAGTTATTTAACATCGCTGCATGTTCCAACAGGCTGAGCGATGTTAAATCAAGCAAAAGCACAGGTGTTACTAATAACATTAACAATGGCTCTGTTCTGTTCTGTTCAAGTGTCCCGGTGAGCCAATGATAGTGAACCAGCGTGCACAACACCAAGACCTGTGTTTTTCCTGCTGTGACATGTTAAAATAAAATGTCTGTTCAATCAGGTATCTCAGAGAAACTGTCACTAATTGTTTTATTATTTATTGCACTGCACTACTCTGTATGGTTAGCAGCAACAAAGTAAAGAAACATCTCTGTAATGTTCCTCTAAATGTGTCTCTCTGTCGAGTAAATTCGAGTGATCTTTCAGTTGAGTGCTTTCTCCATAATTATACAGGAAACAATAAAAATAATAACAGGACAGGTAAAAGTGTAAAAAAAAATAATACATCACTTGTGCTTGGCTGTAACATCCCGTCATACAATCTGACTGAAAATGTTCACAAGGGAAGAGACTCAGCTGCCAGTATATTGTATGAGAGGGTCACAGTGGAACAGGAGCTCTGCCAGTGGACACAGCTGAGAGGAAGATAACGAGGGGGAGAGACTCAGTCCGGGGAGTAGAAAGAAAAAAAAAAAACAAGTTGAGAAGTTGGAAATAAAATTGGAAAAGTCTGAAATGGGGGAAGAGAAGGTTAAGAAGAGTGGAAGAAAGGAAAGGGATGAAGAGTCTGATTGGGAGTCTGACCTTGTAGACGTCGCGAGGGCAGTCACAGTCTCAGTCGGTCACGGCATGTTGAGTGTGTGTGTGTGTGTGTGTGTGTGTGTGTGACAGCCAGGGAAAGAGATGTGTCAGAGCAGAACATAGGCTTGCACATTTCCTTAACCCGCCACTACCACAGATTAGACCAACCATCACAGCATGATAGAAGTACTAGAGGACAACATGCATGTAAATATAGAGAGTATATTTATATGTGTATGCGTGGAGTGTTTAATTTTTCAGCACTCATGCTGGATTTCAGTAAAATGCACAACAACAACAACATCTTCACTATTGACTGAATCTCATTTTGATGTGTTTTTAAGGCCAGAAAACAAGTTCATGAACAGCATTATTTTTCTCTTTCATCACCGTCCTCCTCGAGGACAATCACTGAGAAATATTAGTCACTGTGCAAGTCTATTAAGCTTGCAGCTGGCGCCTGCTGCGAATTTAATAGCTGACCCAGGCAGTGCACCCGAGGAATAAATATCGTGGCCAAGCAACTGAGAAATCCCAGAAAGGGAAATTCTTAAAATAAAGTTAAATGATTTAAGAAGACCTTGTGCGGTTGGAAAAGTCCAATTGCTTGTGAAGAACCTTTGTTTAAATTCCATCAAACACATGATTAAATGAATACAGACATCACCACGCATATGACACAAAGATTGAGGTAAACAAGGAGAGGGACAAAGATTTAAACAAATATCGACTCGGAGCATGAAGAAATGACACAGTGTGGTTCAGGTGGCGTGTATCTGTTCCAAAAGAATAAAAAAACTTCATAAACACTTGAAAATAAAATGGATTGGCTCAGGAACAAGGATCCAACATGCAACAGAAAGCTCCTTCAAATCAGTTCAGTCTTCAGAAAAGAGCCAATTAAACCACCCCCCACCTCCTCCCCGACCACCCTCCTGTCAACAAAGAAGCTGAGACGCCTCACAATGAAGACTGAGCTAATGAGCAGAGGCGATATACACCTTCCATTCTAATGCTGAGATGTTACGCCTCCTTCACACATTCATATTCTGTTGTGTTTGCAAGGCAGACACGTTCTTGAAATGAGGAGGCTGGAGGTGGTTGGAAAAGCTGATGTTTGCTTAGTGACCCAACCAGTTTCACCTGAAGTGTCTGATCCACACTAGAAAGAGTCGAGGGAAGGAAGCCAGTACACCTTAAGGAAAAGAGTTTTAGGGATATATTAAGGAAAGAGAGAGAGAGAGAGAGAGAGAGAGATAACCAACTTTTAAAAGCTGAAACTGCAGATGCATCACAAATTATTTAGATGAATACTCAAAGCAGAAGATATGATTTTATTATAAAACACTAAGCGCCCGAAAGCTTCAAAGGTGCCTCTGAGAACCGTGCAGCTAAAGAATCTGCACAGCTTCCATTCGCTTCTAGTGTGGTCAGCTGTTTACAATGGATGCATACACCTTTGTTTGCTCACAGTATTCAAGGTTTATTTAAAAAGGTTCCCCGTGCAGTTATAGAGCAAGGTTTTTATGCGTTTTTATATGTGGGGTGACATAATATACACTAATGCACCAACAAAGGCAGTGAAGAAGATGACGTCTTGCTAGCAAACATGGATTTACACAATGAACAAAGAAAATGCAACATGTTTGTTAGAGCTCAAGGACACACACGATGCGTTATTGTTGAGCCACACTGAGCGTGAACAGAAACGTTGTATACAGGAAAACACAGGTTACGTTTGGCCAAAATCGACTCCACAGAGGCAGAGATGTTTGAACTTTGAGTTAAAATGACTTAATCCTACATTTTTTACAGAGCAGCTCGATGGTATATTCATTGTTATCCTAGTAAATGTCCACATCCTCTGTGGACATTTCTACAAACTCTATTTGTAATAAATCTGTTTGCAAACCGTACATGAACTACAGACACAAGAGAAACTATGACAGATGACACTAACCAACCAATGCATGGTATATTAGACACTGTATATAAAACAAATGACTGCCCCGCTCTATTATAAACACAGGTTATAATGGAGCGTACGAGCTGCAGTAGTTGAGCCAGAACAGGTTGAACAATTAATCTTACGGTTTCAGTTCACACTTACACCACCAAACTGTGACCGATCCAATCTGCTAGGAGGCAACGCACGCACCAACAAATAACTTCTATTACATCATAATGACCCCGACCAGCTGCCTGCTGAGTTTTTGAGAGACACCCACCTGGTTCTGAATGTAGGCATTAACTCTTTCAAGCATCCCCTCACAGGTGTACTCATAGGGCAGGAATGGCTCCACCTGCAAACACAGATGTGCACACAGATGAAGAAACAGTGTGGGGTGGGGGTGTGTTTGTGTGTTTGTGTGTGTCTACAGAAGCCATTGTAATTACAGGAACTGAGCATCTGATAGTTAATCAGAGCTGACATATTCATTAGCGTAATTGTGAAAGGCTTATATCATGCCACAAGCCACACATTAAAATCAATGACCTAATACATCACAGGTGACAGCTTTGAAAATTGATTTCATTATTTTTAGTGATGACCACATCAATATGTCAAACAATGGATTAAACTGACAGTGGAACCACCGGTCATCCAATACTGAGGAGGCTCGTGTTTTTGTGCATTCTGGGTCCTTTGGGTGCAGTTATCAGTGTCGCTGTTAAAGCCCCGTCACTCATCGTTTGACTTTTGATGGATTAAAACTCGCTGACACAGATCACTGATCGATAGCTTCTCCTCTTCTTTCTACGGTTTCGCGCTAACAACAGCCTCGCGGAGAGCAAAGCAGTGACAGGAAGAGCTAGGCTAACATTAATTACTGCATTTTGAAACCTATTGTGGTTTGATGGCACAAGTAATTATGAAATATATCAGGATACATCCAGTGCAGAATCCCATCTGAATGTCTCCTGTGGCAGCTGAAGTGAGATGTCATTGTTTACTATGAGGCCTCTAAAGCACTCGGGCTTTTAAATTGATAAATTGTTCCTCTTAGTGTTGTGTTCCTTTTAGCACTCTCTTATTACTTTATTTCATCTGAGTTTAATGAAATGTATCTGGCACTTCATCAGCTATTCCACAATGCAATTTGCCTTTTGGGCATCTTTATATAATAGAATCAGAGGAAGAGAGAGGAAAAAATGCTTCACACAGGGCGATTTGAATTCAGCAGCGGAAAACATTTTTAAAATGACTGCGCGATTTATATACCTAAACTGATTGCATTGCTCGGCCACAGAAATACGTGAGCGACATTCATTATTTCATGCCATCATCTGTGATATAAAATGCACGTTCCTGTTGTGAGTTCTGCTGGGAGCGGCCATCGTGTCCAAAAAACCCCCCCAAAAAAACACAACAAACCCAGCTGGCGAGTACAATCGGGCAGGTGTCAGAGGCCTTTTAGTGCTTCTTTATCAGCTGCCTGTTTCCTCATTTCCATCATGCACTGTTGCCATGGTGCCATTAAAATTTGAGCAACAGCATTTCAGAGCTCTACCTAACATCAACAACACGAGCGGCAGCACGACAAACAAATCTCACCCCAAAATGTGTTGAGTAAAGAAGGTTATGTGCTGAGCTGGCAGTAAACCCACGGTGTGGTACACCCAGACTACCAATTGTGCTGAGCTAGCTGCCATTTACATATTATGTACATGATTCTATAGACAGATTCATCTCATTAAACATTGCATCACATACTGTATACTGAACTACTGTTATAACAAAAATATAGTTCATAGTTCAACATTTTTGGAAATGTGTTTATTTGTTGTTTTGCCAAGATTTAGATGAGAAAATCAACACCACTGTTGTGTTTTGTTTTGTTGTTTATCTTTATTTATTCAGGAGGGTTTCACTGACTCACTTTTTCAGAGAGAGCATTGCTCTCGTAGGGCCACTTTCCACCGCAAGCTGCAGCACTGCAGTGGCCCTAGAGTAAATCATGAAGCCTCAGCTAGCAATTGGTTAGCTTAGCTTAGCACAAACACTGCAAACATGAGGAACCAGCTGGCCCAACTCTGAAGGTAATAAAGTCCGCCCACCTGCTCCTCTAAAGCTCACTAATTAACATGTTTTATCTTATTTGTTTAATCACTTCAAAAAAACAAACTGACCAGTTGCCAGGCAACTAGCGGAGACTCCAGGAAGTCAATGCTTCAAGTCATGCGCCAACCTCCATGGGTATGAAGTGAAGCCAACATGAAGTGCCAAACACTGCAGTTCCTCAAACGGCCACTTGAGGCTGGCTACAGAATCTCCATGTCCCCATGTTAAAGTGTCCAACTTCACAGCAGAAATAAACATGTTTACAGCCTGGTACAAAAAACAGTTTTGGTCTCTATAGCTAATTTACCTGTTCATGACAACTGTACTGAGGCTGAATTTATATATTCTCACCTGTTCAAATTATATTAAAGGTCCAGTGTGTAAGTGTTTATTTGCAGGAATGGATTAGAATATTCATCAGTATGTTTTCATCAGTGTGTTTTCATCAGTGTATAATAACCTCAATATAAGAATCACTGTGTTTTTGTTGTAACAAAATGAGCCCTTTATATCTACAGTGAGAGCGGGTCCCCTTCCATACAGTCGGCCATTTTGAACCACCATTTTTGTACAGTAGCTCAGAACAGACAAACTGAACACTGATGTGGCCTTTTGCTTTTTATGTGAATTTCGCAGCCAGAGTTTTCCTACATGCTTGAAAGGAGAGGGTGAGATGTGGGAGAGTATTCATTTGGTTGCAGTCTGCAACTTCACTACTAGGTGCCACTAAATCCTACACACTAGACCTTTAAGGCTTAAAGTTATGGATAATTAACAGTGTCCCCGCTTTGACTGACATGTGGATGCCGTCACAGGTGGCTTGCTTGAGCAACCAGGCTTCATTCAGCCTGCCTCAGGTCCGCCCACGCTCCACGTCGCCATTTTTAGATTAGTCGGGAAGCGGCAGAGGCAAGACTGCCAAGATGGCGACGGCCAGAGCCACCACACTCCAATCGTTTCCAATCGTTGTGCTAAGCTTAATTAACCTGCTGCTTCTGATGGCTTCATAGTTACGTGCAAACATGAGAGTGGTATTAATTTCTCATCAACGCTTATTTCCCAAAATATAAAAACACATATTCCACACTGTACATGTTTAGTATTCCAGAGTGGTTTCCAACAAAGTATTAGCTACAGTATATTAGTGAGAATTTCTCTGTGAGTCGACATTTCACACAACTAGCAACTTCAGCTACGGTTTAAATTCATTCCATTCAACAGCAAATGCCAGTGACAAATGATACTCACTTTTATCTGCAACTTAAAATACACAAGCATGTATCAGGTATGTTGGTCAGGATCATGGAAAATAAAGCTGCTCTTAGTTTCATTTAATCTTTTAAACGGCGGGTGAATCCTGCCCAGTCAGCCAGCCTTTTTCCTTCCCCCAGGATCCACTTTTTAAGCATTTACCAGAGCCACAACTGGTACTTCATTTTGCCTCTATCAGCAGGAAAACACAAGGCCTATTTAACACACCTGGCAGGTAGAGGCGCACATGGATCTTGGCACTGCAAGAGGCTTGGCTGTGGGCTCCGCGTTGTTGTGGTGACAGATTGAGCACAGCGTGATTGATTAACATGATCTGCTGCGGATAATGCTCACTGCCTGTGAGGCTGGCCTTTGGAAAAGTGCCATGTAAACCCAGGTGTGTGCACAGTTTACCTACTGAGCCACTCAATATCTCAAGCAATTAGCAATGCGGAGAGCAGAGAGGGAGCCGGCTAAGCATTTTACTGTAATGTCAGATGCTATGATTAAGAGCTCTATTAAAGGATGAGGGCTTCAAAAGTGGGTCAAGCCTGACTATAAATTGTTCAAGAGCAAATTAGTATTATTATTATCATTATGCAGCAGTGTAGAGCATACAGTGGACTGTAGGCTATAGAAAACCATTATTTTGAATGAGTTTGGAAGGCTAACACCAAAGACTTTACTTACATTGATCCTCATGATCTCACGGATGGTGGCATCAAACTCTTCAGAGTTATTGAAGTCGATAGTGATGACATGTGGCCGGCCTATATACTGCTCTGCATAGGGATGCTGAGAGGACACCTTAGAGAGGAATAAATGGGATATATCAATAAAACACTAGTCCAAATCTGATCAGAAAAAAGTGTGTGGATATGAAGACAAGTGCATCTACCTTCCTTGAGGTGGGCTTTCCTCTGAAGAACTCATGATTGAGAGAGCTGTGAGGGGGATTAAACTTGGGTTGGAGGAAGATGCAGCCATTGGCTATGGCCTCCAGAGGGGCGGGACCTTCGTAGGGGAAGCCAAATCCAATGAATAGCTTGTTGAATGAAAAAGAAGAAGGAGATCGTGAGGTTATACCCTGAGCTGCTCATATTGTATAAGAGTTCAACCAGATGAGCTCATGAAAGCCTCAGTAATGTTCCTCTCCCACCTTGGCTTTTCTGAGCAGCTGCTGCAGCTCCTGCTGAGGCAGCAGACCGTGGTTCTTGACAAAGGCGGGCACCTCTGGGGGGCGCTGCGTCTCATAGTAAACAGTCCCATGGATCTCCATGTAGCGATGCAGAATTGCCAGAAACTTTTCCTTTCCCTTTGAGACATAATGAGGTCAGGCAAAATGAGTTAAGCACACGTAATTTATCATTGCAAACACAGCTACAAAGTGAGGTCATCTTCCCTCTGTCTCTTTGACAAATCAAATATTTTCTGACAGTTTGGACAGCCTGTTTGGCAGCAGTTTTCTTATGATCCATTTGAAGCAGAATTGCGATTTAATTCAAAGATAAACTCTCTTTTTATGAACGGACTGTATTAACATTAGTCCATTTGTCTCATTTGACTGCACAGAGAATATCTGAGGATGTCAGCTATGCTTTTATGTGAACTTTATGCACCAACACTGCGATGACCAGTTAAATGAATCGAACAGATTCATTAGTATTACACACAACCACTCTTGGAAAGGTGGTGGAGGAAAGCCCAGAGGTACTGGGGAGGGCAAGAGTATCACAGCAACCTGAGCAAAAGCACTGGTTAATGGAAATGAGGCAAGCAGGTCTAATGAGCCGAGTCTGCTCTTGTTAGCACTAACATCATCATTTTTGGAGCTGGTAACTATCCAGAACCTGTGAAGTTATGAAAGAAGACTCAAATCGATGCATAACTTGTGTGTCGTACCATGGAGACGATGTGTTCGAGTTAGTTTATCACAAAAAGAGCTTCTGGGTAATGTTCTGAAATATTCACTAATGCTATGTTTGAAGGCATAAATCATTAATAAATGTCATCGTCAAAATCGATTTTGAATTCATGTGAACACAAACTGCCTCAACTTGTTCGAAACATTTTATATGACGTCCCATCAGGCTACATTACAGATTAAGTTCTAGATCTAGATAAAATATATAAACTAGGCTCATATATAAATTCACAATAAAGCAGCTGAAGTGGAACATATTTTTAGGCAAGGAAAAGTCTAGGAAAACTTTTGGTTTGAGTTCTGGCATTCGGAGAATCAATGATTCCCATGAAAAGCTGGTGTACTTACTTGAAGCTGTGTGGATCCATCAGTGATGCACCATGGGATGATGAATACAGAATAGCAAGAGGGTGAGACGAGTATGAGTAAAGTATGAGGAGGAGGAAAGTGAGCAGAGAGAGGCAGATGAAGAGGAAAAGAGAGAATATGACATGAAGTATTAGTCATTTTTAACTCTCATAAGACTTTTACAGGCCCAAAAACTCTTAATGCAAACCTTAAAACTGAGGTAGGGCTGCTCACAACGAGGGTGTATTCATTGTCTGGAGAGACTCCAACACTACAGGCTTTTACACTGCAATCTTTCAGACTCACAAATGTTATACTGCAGCTCATGCTGTTCTGAGAAACAGGGGATGTTATGGCAGTGTAAGAACAAAGCTGCAGTCAGATTCAAGTGAACCAAACCTTGGGGGAGGCTGCAGCACACTTCAAAAGATACAGTAGGAGTGAGAAACCTTGCCAGTAGCTCGAAGGGAAAATTTACTCTAAACAAAAACAATTGTTGCTCTACCATCACACTTCAGGCCAAATTCCTGGAGGAGTAACTTGTTTGCAGGAAATGTAACATCAAGTGGGTGTTTCACAGTGTATGTTGTGAAGGTTTGAGGAGGGAAGTGATACTCAAAAGTTGTCTGGACCACACATTTATCCTGATTTTATCAGATTCAAAGAAGCTTGTGGATGCAAAAAGCATATTATACTGTTATATATGTTGTAATGATTCCCCTAAATCAGAGGTTTCCAAAGTCAAATTATCTATGAGGAGTTCCTGTTTAAAATATTCCAATGGATGCACAGAAAATTTTGAAATATGGTTCTCAGGCGGAGTGTCTTTCTTTCTCTGATTTCTCTGAGTGCATTTATGGATACTTTATAGATGGAAATCAGACAACCAAGATATCCTCGGGAGGTGCACACATGGAATCTAAAACGGTGTGTATTTTTCATTACATTTGATCGGGTTATGACTCTACGGAGGAGTAAAATTTCGTACTCAAATTCACCTCCTGCAATATCTTCGCCTCACGCCTCCCTTTCAACTCATGTTCCTCTCCCAGGGAGGAACACGCCTTACAGTTTGAAAAACCTCTGACCTACACCATGGATCTATTGATACTTTGGTGGCATCACAACTCAATAGAGTTTTCTTTGTTTTTACATAAACAACCTACACTGCATCCTTACAAGTTTTTACAGAATTTGAACAAAACTATATTGTGCTTTGTGTTAATTCACCCAATGTACTGAACCGAGAGCTTTAGAAGGGATTATATAATATGATAAACCGTGTATTGTTACTCCAGGGGGCACACAGCATCTAGCAAGAGGAATGGCACTGACAGTGTAGTCTTAAAAACCTTTATCGCTAATTTCTCTTGTTTGGAGTCATGTGAAACCATCCAAGAGGTGGTAGAAAGCCTCTCATATGAGTTGTGAAATGTTTTCAACACTACAGAGCAGGTCCTGTTGGTCCGATACTCACTACAAGATGGTAACACACTTAACAGGATTCACTGCGTCTTTGACTCGGTTTGCCCTTTTAATGTAATTTGAATTATTTAATTCATCATTGCAAAGCCACATAGAGGAAGTGTTGAGTTAAAGTAACTTAATTACACAGAAGAATTATAGATCAAAGGGTTCTTCCATTTCCATATCCTATGATTTCTACCATAGTAATGCACTCTTTGCTACCAGTTTATTAGGCATACCTTTACTTGTATTAATCTAAATAACCATAAAGTTAAATCAAAAGAAAATGTTATAACCTTTATGAAGGTTGATAATGTTGCCATGGCGCCACGTGGCTGGCAGCCAGTTACAGTAGCTGTTACAGAAGCTTCAAACATGGACTTTGAACTAGGAGATTAGTTATTTGCCTTTTTCTCTTATATGGATGACACAGATCTCTTGTTTAAAGAAAGACCAATGATCCAAACCGAAGTATGGAGAATGAGACGGGGGTGCAGAGCTGGATCTGAGATGGTACAAGCCAAGTGTACCGTCTGTTATCATGGGTAATGTAAGATCTCTCCCCAGTAAAATGGAGGAGCTAACAAGCTATTGTAACAACTGAATTTCCCCTGTCTGGGATCAATAAAGTCTCTCTTATCTTATGAATGTAGGATTTATGATAGGCTGCCATCAGGTTGAATTAGTTTTAACTAGGTGTACCTAATTAACTGGCAACTGCATGTTTGTAGCTATAGTGGTAATCATTCACTCAATCAAACACTTGACACTAAATTTACTTTTGCAGTGGTTATTGTGCGATACTGACCTTCCACATGCTGGCTTCTTTACCGTACACAACGGCCATATTGTTGACCTTGTTCCGCTGAATGTTCAGCCTCTCAGTCTCATTCAGCTCCTCGGCCACAAAACCCATAAAAGAGTTATCAGGAGTGTGCGCTGCCAAGGACAAACAAAGAAAATTGGCAATACACTGTTACAAGTCCAATTTTATGTCTCCAAAAAATGTGATTAAATTTAAGGAGCTGCCGTGGAGATCCAGACTCCCGTTTGTGTAGCGAATACAGAACAAAAGGAGCATTGTGGGAATTGATAATGTTTTATTCTGAAAGATTATTTAATTCATTTGTAAATCAGAATGTGGTAAAAAACACATTTTCGCTGCTAACTTCATCAGTTAGATAAACAATACGGCGTATCTGCAGTCAAATCACCTGGCTGATAAGAGAAACAGCTTTCAGGACACAAAACAACACTATGAATTGTAGCACACACCAAACAAAACCTACTACAGCGGGGAGATGTCAAGTGGGAGCGAGAAAGAAACGGTATTTTCAGGCTATTTTCAAACCTGAGATGAAAGCTGACATCTTTCACAGTGTCGGGCTCTGTGATAACAGTAAGTATTTTCAAAGCAGCAGGGCTGCCCATTGTCACTGAATTAATTGGAGGCTACACAAACAGCTCGAGTTTCTTCTGCCACCAATTTCACCAAATGTGTATGGCTCATGGTGCACGGTCACAGGTGACTTTGGGCATCTGTGTCGGCACAGCTGTTCTGAACAAGTTCTCTGCTCGGTTCGCGCCCCCCCAAAAGCCTCTCCTGTTACGAGGACTTTATAAGCTTGTGTGCACACATGCCTACATGCATTCATCACAAGGTTCAAATCCTCAGAAAGAGCAAAGAAATATAAAGACCAACATACGGAACATGGTCATGTACTGCTGGCCGTGAAGGTTCCAGTAGCCCCAGTTGGTTCTGTAGCCGTGCAGGGTGGCGTATTCCTCGTGGTTGTAAGCAGGCTCAGTGCCAAAGGTGTCAATCACTCGGATGTGGCACCTGGAACAAAGTATGAAATGGGCTGAGCTAAAATCAGAACAAAGGTGTCTCTCGCAGACAGACAAAATGTTTCTATTAGCACACTTATGCATGGCCAGAGACTACAACAACAACAACAACAACAACATGACCGCCGTGTAAAAGCAAAGCACATTTTCTCATTTTGAGTTATGAGAGCTCGTCTAAGCACTAAAACTGTCTTGTTGTCTTGGTTTGTAAAGCAGTCAGTGGTGATGGATATCCATGTCCCTCCGCTGGTCCTCCCTCACCGAGCAGAGCTTACACGGGCCTCAAGGTGAGACGTCTGAGGTTTAAATCACATCCTTGTTTCGCAGCCGCCATAGGAAACAAGGCATGACACAACACTTGGAGCAAAACTGTTCTCCGAAATACGCTTAACATTCTTGCCATGCATGAGTCTCTTTGGGTAGATTGGAAAATAGTTAAAATTCTTTCTGAGGCAACACTTCAATAGGGAATAGATTACACTCTTTCGACTGCACGAAAACATCTTGAAAATATGTTGTTTTAATGTCCTCCCGGATCAAAATCAAACAGAAAAACCAGGATGGAACAGACGTTATGAGTTTAGAGAGGTTACATCAGCACTTTATCAGCAGTGAATATTCACATTGGAAAGCTAAAAATCAATTGATGTAATCCAATCTGAGAAGATTTATCAATGCACCTCTAATCAGTGTCAGGAGAGAAGAGGAAATTAAAGTATTGGTCTGTCACTTAGTGACAGCCGAGGAGTGTTGGTCGATCAGCTGACCTTGGACTGACGCTGATTGGAATCAGCGGAGGTTTTCACCGCCAAGCCTTCGTTTTAGAGATTCGAAATGCAGCAGAGAGTCAGCATGAATTATGGCAGATAAATGACTGCTGCTCATTTATTTGATGAATGTAGCACCCGTCTGGTCTTTTGCATTCAGAGTAAATGTGGAATGAAAACAAACTGAAACACAGCTACAAAATATGATGTAACAACAGTATTACACGCCACATGTGCATCATTTTCACACTTTTCAAACCTTTTTCTTTCTTTTTCTCTTTTCCTTTTTTAAAAATATATTTTCTTCTGAGAATAACAGTAAGTAAGTGATTAAATTTGCTTTTACACTGTGTATGTTCCGGTGCTGCCCAGTTGGAACCAAAGAACAAAAACCTTACTAACAGTGGATCGTGTTGGTTTGTTGAGCTTAACTCTGCCCTCATGTACAGGCTAACTCATTATAACCTCCTCTAAAGAGCAACAAAAAAGAAAAAGGAAGTGACATCAACCCAGGAGGCCTGAACCTGGCTGATTGATCACAGAGTAAAGAGGCCAAATTGGATCCCCCCAAAAGGGAGAATTTTGCTGATGCACAGTGAATTTACAGGCCTGTAAGAGCAGCCAAGCCAATAAGCCAATAGTGAAGTATTTCATCAGAAAGGCAATTACTGGTAGCAGAAATGAATGCAACAAACAAACACCGCACTGTGCTTTTTTGACACAAAGAAAGAGAGAGAGAGAACAAAAGACTGACTTGTGCTTCCTCAGTGACAGACCCATGTGCTGCTTCATCTGCTGCAAGCCGTGGTAGTCTGTGTAGATGAGATCGAAGGGCAGAGGTCCTGTCAGAGGGCAGCTTCCTCGTCCTGGAGGGACCCCTAAAAACCTGCAGACAGGACAGGCCAGATGTGCGTTTAGTTGTTGAACTCATGGGGGTGGATATTAGTAGATGCTGGTATGTCTGTGTGATGAAAAAAAAAATCGCTGCTTGTCCCTGCACAGATGATTGAATTCTTGTAGTGGAGCCTTCCACTGGAGGAATATTTGTGATGACAGAGATGTGATTGTTTCAGTCATGACAGACTGCACGCCATAAAATCAACTAGAATACTTTCAATCTACCAAAAACGATCAGGTGGCTGATTTCAATGGGACTGCCCGACTTTTCAGTGCTGCTCTGAGCGATTTCTCCCATTTCTCTGAAGTGTGTGTGTGTGTGTATGTATTGAGTATTGTTTGGGAGTGAGACAGACAGACAGAAAGAGAGAGAGAGAGCGTTGAAGACAGGAAGAATGAAGGAGCCCAATTGCGTTGTGAAGCATGTCAGTGTTCTCACTGAGACGACGGCGGAGACCATTCAACCGAACGATTCACCGCTACAAGGCAGCAATGTCTCTCAACGGGGAGTCACCCAGTTTATCTGCACAAATTGTTCCGACTAACACACAAAAAACACACATATTATCTGAGAGATGCAGCATGTTCATTTAACCACACATCGTTAACAGACACAGAGACACGGTTGCTTTCAAGCATTATGTGTGTCATGATGAGGCTGGCTGCCTCTTAGTTCCCACTGTTTTTTTTCCTTGTGTTTCGCCTTTCCTTGTGTATTTGTCTATCTCTCTGTTGTGTTTGGGTTTGGCCTATGGTTCTCCTCTCACCTGCCTGATCACCTCACTACCTGTTCCTCATCATCCAATCAACCTCTATAGCACAAAAGACCGGCTTCCAGACTCGTTTCCAGACAGACTAGCTTTTGCTCTCCCCGTGCTCCAGAATATCCCCCTGTCTTCCACCTGGCACACTCAGCTCCGTCTTTGTTTCCACCACCAGCTCTGCACCAGCCACTGGATTCCCTCTCACCTGGACCTCCACCTGCCCTCGCACATTTCCCCTCTATTGTTTCAAATAAACTGTCAAACTACCATTGGTCTGAGACTGGTGTTTGCATTTGGGGCTGCTCAATGTTCGTCTTCATCAATTCAGGCTGAATCTGCCTTTGTCGTGATGCCATCCAAGCACTTACTGTGCCGCAATAACGCATTTGGCGTTTTCTTTTCTTTTGCATTATTTGCTCTATACCCAGATCTTTTAGTCATACCAGCAGCACAACTTTAGGGATGGCTGTATGGGTCTGTTGATGCATCACTTTGGTCTAGACTGCACATATTCACGGTCCCCAGAGGATAAGTTGTATTCATTTTCATCATTAGACTTTTCATTTGAAAATTGAGTTTGTAGCTGTATGTTAAATTTCCCAAATCTCAGTCACTACTATATATATTTACTATAATAAACACTTGAAAATGATATTTCAGATATTATTTTGTGTCATCACTGAGAGCTGTTGGCTGCTGTATGTATTAATTTTGTTTTATATTATTTTTCACACAAGGTGTGAATGACAGTAGTATTCTTGCATATTTATTACTTAATTAAATGTTGTGAGATTGCAAGTGAGTGTTGATCAGTCTCCATATTCAATCATATCTGTATATCTGCTGCCTGGAAAAAAAAAAAAAAAACCAAGACATGAACTGTTACAAAAGACCCTCAAAACAGAAAAAGACAGGAGATATAAAAATGTCGTCTGCTGTGACAAAGTATAGTGCATCTTCAGAGTGCTCTGCTTTCAGCTGGGGATCAAGGTGGCACTTTGTTTGTCGAAAAAAGGCAATCAAGTGTGTCTGTTTTCATCACAAGAGAAAGTATTGCTTTGTCAAACTTCAGCAGCTCTTGAGAGCCACGGCACTGTACAAAAAGAGCACAGCAGAAGAAGTGGATGTACTCTTCAGCGCTTTATATAGTAAATGCAGTTTACTGGATGAAAATGAAACACGTTTGTAAAACAGACAATCTAGATTTCTATAAATACAGTAATACAGTTATGTAGGGCCACTACACACACAAAAACGCACACTGCTGTACTTGTGAGGACATTATATTCAGCACTGAGGTTAAGGAAATTAATGGAGGCTAATTAACGCAGCTAAGGCCAACTAGCGCATACTGTATCTAAAGATTTTTGAGTTTCCCGTGGCTCTGAGTTTGAAGCTGAATTTCCACCTACATCGACCATAACATTCTCATGCAATGTCTAACTCTGCATTAAAGAGGCTATAAAATATATACAACCACATTACTCACAACAGAAAAAGGGCTGGATCCGAAATATCTAAAACTTACAAAATGTAAGTTTATAAAAGAAAAAGAGCACCATCAAGGCTTCAGTTTAAATATGAATGACAGCCTCATATTTCAAAGAAAATAGCAATGAAAGCATCTCTGTAAAGGAGAGAGATGATCAAAGGTGCACAGGAAATAATGAAGAAAAGGCCGTGTTCAGTCGCTGCTGGCTGGAAAATATGAAAGCTTGTAGTGTTGTCAAACTGCGACCACTTCATGACATTTTTTTTTTTTTTTTGCAGCAGGAGTCACAGATCCATGACCTTACACTCTCACCTTCTCTCACTACCTGGCTCAGAAAACACATCGTGCACGACCCCACAAAACCACACACACACACACACACACACACACACAAATACCTGCAAAACAAGAGCCTATCGATCTTTCTTTGGACATATTTAGTCGGCAGTGCAGCCTTGTGGAAACAGGCATAGCGGCCAGTTCCCTTACAGTAGATGGGATAATGAGCAAGAGCGTGTCAGCTTTATAAGCTGCGGTCACTGAGAAAGGTACACACCCAAGCAATTCAGTGCTTGCACAAACAAAGGCTCTCTTCCCTGAAGCTGTATTTCTGTTCTCAGTACTGTGTGCAATATGCAGCCAGGTGGATACAATACACAATTTATTACACTCAGGCAATAAAATAAACTTTATATTTATATAGTTTATAAATTGATTTATAGATGGGAGAAAGGAATGAGAACATTTTTAAAGGCAGACAAGAATGTAGAAAGTAATTAAAATTAAATTATTATGGAAATGGAACATTTTAGTCTTGATTTTTATCATATTCTCACACAATATATATACAGTATATATACATATACCATAGACAGTATAAAACGTAGATGTAATATGAAGTGTGGTGGCTCTTGCCGTCGAAATCTTGCCAGTCCTGCCTCTGCCGCCTCTAGGCTACATTTTGAAAAATGGGCAAACACATGGCTCATGGGTGTAGCTGAGGCGGGCTAAATGAAGCCTGGGTGCTCAAGCCACCCACGTGTAATGGCACCCACCTGTCAATCAAAGCGGCTACACTGTTAATTATGCATAACTTTAAGCCTTAATATAATTTGAACGGGTGAGTTAAGTACAAATTCAGTCTCTGTACAGTTGTCATGAACAGGGAAATTAGCCATAGAGAACAAAACTGTTTTTTGTACCAGGCTGTAAACATGTTTATTTCTGCTGTGAAGATGGACATTTTAATATAGGGACTTATGGAGACTGACTTGTTCTGTGGCCAGCCTCGAGTGGCCGTTTGAGGACCTGCAGTTTTAGCACCAGCATTGGCTTCACTTCACAGCTAATGAGGTTCCCAATTGACATAATACTCACATGCTGAAGATGCATTTTGTGATACATTCAAAAGTGTACGTCGTATCTGTATTTTGTGATACATTCAAAAGTGTACGTCGTATCTGTATTTTATTTAGTCAAGTGTGTCGTTTTACCTGCCGGTGGCGTGTATATGTAGTAAATGATCTGCATGTGCTTTCGCTAGTACGCGTCTGAGGTTTCACTGTGTGAGCTGAAGTCTGAATTATGGCCTGTGTGGACCCTCATACTTTAATGCAGACGTGCATTAATGTGAGTAGAAATATTACAGTGAATGAGTGCAGAACTGTACGTGACTCCGCTCGTCACAGATCCACTGAAGCTGTCGCTGTTCAGAGGTTTAATTGGATATATGCAAATCTGGGCACTTTAACTTTAAGGGAAGAGTAAAGGGATTAAAGTGCATTAAGGAGTTGGAAGTGTGGAAACTGGAGCGCACACACACACACACACACACACACACACACACACACAAATACTGTACTGTTACACACATGCACACACAACTCCATCTCTCTTTCTGTCTTTATCTCCTCCACAGATGCTCACACACACACACACACACACACACACAAGATTAAAGGATAAGGCTGGCATTATTTTATCTTTTTATCATCAACAAATCCCCTGAAAAGACCAAAAACCAACAATGAATGTATCGCACTAACAAGTACCGTCTGTGCAGCCAAAACCTGACACAGCCTCTGCCTTCATGATTTACAACTCCATTGTCATCCAGCAACTATTAAAAACCCATAAAAGAGCCATACAGTTTCATAATGTTGACATTTGGCTTTATTGTGATGAACACAGTAAATGTAGCTTATTTCTCTTAGCAGCATCAACATGAGCACCCTCGCAGACACAGTGATGTCTACCAGACACAGAGCTACTCTTCAAATATTGAAAATGTAGTTACAAAGTTGTGTCAGAATAAATCACGCTGCCAGCGTTCATCATGACGAGTAATATATGTCACTTTGTACAACTCTATGTTTCTGACTTTGGTTTGGAGGACACTGGAGCTGGCACATACGCTCCATCAGGCTACACGTATGTCAGCATAATCCTTTAAGACACACACGTGCAAACACCGTATGAACTTTAAAGACTTTCTCAGGCCTCAGGAGGAAAAAGTTGTGAGACAAAGACTGCAAAAAGAAGAACAAAAGATGCAAGACTTTGTTTCCGGACATCACTTGGGTACAATTTCTCTGTTTCACAGCTGCCATTGGCACCATAGCGACTCAACAGTTTGGGGGAAACGAGAGAGAGAGCCAGAGAAACAAACGAGTATAAGCGACTTCATGGTCACACTGCATTACTTTTTAAAAGAAGGGCGCATATGTCCAACAGTGAGGGGAATTGGCTGAGGGAGATTTCCAGGGCCCGAGGCTGAGGGCAGGAGTTTACTGAGGGCTGCAGGGTGGCTGCAGGGAGGGCTTGTAGTGTGAGGGGAATGACATGGGCAGAGAGGAGGGTTGAAGTGCCGCTGTTGGAGGGAGCGGGGTCTGGCATGCTGATCGACCACTTGACACGGCAGGATAGCAGGAGGAGACAAAAACTCAGAAGTTGCCGCTGTTATGATCAGATACAGCTGATGTGCCACTTTGATGTGCAGAATCTGGCTCAAGTTTCACAGCAAAGGAGCAATGCTCTCTTATTTTGCTTTGAACAGCTGTGTACATGTATAAAGAGTAACTAGGGCTCATTATTTTTAGCTTTTATTAACAAAAAAGAATCTGAATTTTGGAGCAAAAACATCAATAATAAAACATAGTATATATAACGCATAATATCTGGGATAAATTTTGTTTTTGCAGGTTGCAGGGTTTTTAACTTGCTAAGAGGGACTGAAGTGCAAAATCAGCAGCTCATTTGTGTTTCCTCTCCACTTTTCGCTTCAGTTTCTACTCAGGAAGCACTTTCTGAGCTGTCAACATCACAAGAGGACCTAATTTTTTTTTAAACTGCGGTGTCTTTATGCTGCAGAAAATATAACTATTGGGAGGTGTAGGGCCAGGAAAACACGGGCTCCACTCCCCATCTGCTTTCTGCCCCGCCCTGAAAACTTCCTCTCTCTCCAGTGGTCCAAAATGCCTGTGGTACAAACACTAACACTCCCCCGGTGCTCTGAGCTCATAATCTGGATAGCCCAGCTAACAAACTGAGCTAACATTAGCTAACAGCAGCTACACTTTGCGGCAGTTTACTTCACTGTCCATCAGGAAACTCTGTAAATCACAGAGAGTTGATGTGCAGCAGCTGGAGGACATCAGAGGGAAACCATAACAAGTTTTCTCCATAAAATATGATCCAGGTTCACAATGTGTGAAATAGTTGGTGGTGTGTGTTGGTGAAGTGTTACGTACGTATTTTTACATAGTGAAAACGTTACACACATTAAAAAACAGGCCAGTTACATTCTAGGCAACTAAAGGAGTAACACACATGCACTGCAATTAACTCAATTACTATTCCAACACTGTTGTACTGACGAGAAACTCTTATGTTACCTCGCTGATCTCGGCTCTCTGGACTTATTCTTAACAATGCCTCTGTTTTGCTTTTCATCTTAATGCATAGAAACAAAGGCACATCAATCAGAAGGCTGCGGGGTGAGAGTGCATCAGCAGAGCCTGAGACGGGCAGTATAATAACGCTCTTTGCTGTGAGTTCACATTTGCCCTACACACGTCTGTCATTACTTCCACTATCCAGGCCAGCATGGTTGATTACAGAAGCAGAAGTGATCTCCCATTTGACATTTGTTAAATCAGTTCTTAGGGTTACTCACACAGTCCAAGCACGTCTGAATGTTTGCAGGGAAAAACAAGGTGAAATTACCTAACGACTGTGTTAATGCATTCTGTCAAAGACTGAAACGTACTTGACTTAACTGATATAAAAGGGCCAACGGCAAAATGTCCAAGCATAAGCAACATATGTCACACTAGAACATATAAAAGCTGGAGACAATAGTGTGTAAAAACAGTGAAAAACTAGGGAGAGAGTGTGTGAGAGCAGTGTGGACCCATCCTGTATGAGGTCTGAGCACTAAAACACCGGTTTCTTTGGATTATCTCTGGATCACAACACTGCTGGGTGGCAGTGTGTGCGTATACTCCCTCTCTGCTCTGCTGACAGAACCTGACAGGCTGCAGCTACGCCTCCACCCTCCTTATTCTCTCCCTCCTCTGTTTTCTCGCTCCATCCTACCCGCCGGCATCCACTGCTCCTCAGGTGTTGAGACGCTATGCTCCGTCGCTGGCTAATTACCCATGTCGCTCTAGGAGGAGATGAGGGGAGATCCCTGAGCGGAAGTGACAGCTGTCTTCGCTGCTCTGCAAACTGCCGTAGGGCCCTCCCCTCAGTGTGCGACAAGTCCCGGTGTTACTGACAGAAATGATGTCACAACACTTCACTCTCCACCTCAATTACAGTAGACCCAGGGAAAAAAATGGCTGTACTACCTCTCTTGTTCTTCTATTACTAGCACTCTCCCTCTACATGCATCTGTCACACTTCTTCTTCTCTTTGACATGACAGCAGGAGAATGTTTCGGGAAGATGTTGACTGGTTGGATAATGCTTTCAGTTTACAGTTTATTGCAGTAGTATTTCTATTGTTTCAGAATATAGTTCATATCAAAGTAAATTACAATCAAGTGATCGTTGCTTTGCCGGGAAATATGATTTCAAAATTGTCTCAAGGATTACATCTAATTTAAGAGCAGTGTTTTCAGCTAAATGCTAACATTAGTATGCTTACATAAGTCACGGATCTCGGAAACTGGTCGATGATACATGCTATTTGTTTAGTCGTGCATATTAACCCCTCTAATATGGCAACCGTGCAGGGACATACAGCAGACTTTTAGTAGATGGCGGCGAAGCTAATGAAAACGGGCATTTCTTCATCTGAGCCTAACTTTAGTGGATTATGACATATCAGGTATGGAATTAATCTGCCGTTGCTCCAGTTCAAGATGAAAGCAAATATGATTTTCAACATGAATGTTATTATAGAAGCTAAAATGTGGCCTACAACAGACTAGGTAAGCCTTGTTTTTAGCCCAGCAGTTATTGATCACTCAAGGTCGCCATGGTAAGGAGGAGTGAGGAGTCAGTTTGTATAAAACAGAGCAGCCAAAAGCCAAACGGAATAAAATGACACTTCTCTCTAATATTTAGTATTCAGTAACGAGTATGGATGAAAGGAGAGGGAGAGCCGGTGATGAGTGATGAGCAATTTAATTATAATGTCCTCATGAACAAAACTTTTTCAGTTATTTGGTTCATTTGACTTTCAAGGACTTTTTAAAGGAGACATTATGCTCATTTTCAGGTCCATACTTCTATTTTAGGTGACTATTAGAATAGCTTTTCATGATTTAATGTTCATAATGTTCAAATGTTTAATGTTCTTATATTAGCCATAGCTGCAGCACCTCTTTTCACCCTCTGTCTGAAAGGCTCCATTTTTAGCTCCTGTGTCTTTAAGGCTGCTCCTCCAAAAAGACCAATCTGCTCTGATTGGTCAGCTACCACAGGTGTGAGGAGACCCCGCCCACCAAGGTTCAGCATCAACTCTGCGGGTGTTACAGAATTTTTTGCAGCCAGGGAATCACTGTGACCGAGTTTAGCTCTACTTTTACCGTGAATATCACACCAATAACGGGTTGTCCACCAAAAGTCACCACTGCACATCAACGGGACTCAAAATGACTCAAAATTGCAGAGAAATAAGCAATAAATGTACACAATAAATAACTCAAACAATAACAATAAATATTACTGGTACACCCATTACTTTTATGTAGTTGGTTTCAAATATGGCTCAACATCCACACAATATCAGTCGCTACATGCTAACGGTGTGTTCAACAGGCTAACTTACAAAATACCCAGTAAAGCAACATAAAACGGGGCCAGCACCGATCCATCCATGAGCTGGCCCTCCTTGAGAACGCCGGTGCACAGTTATCCAGTTGCTGTGCGGGCATTTTAGCCACAATTTCATCAAAAAATTAAAAAAACATTTTTTCTGCTTACTCAGATGAGGGGAGGACACAAACAGTTTGTGCTGATCTCTGCAGCTAACAGCAGAGCAGCTCTTAGCTTCGACATAATGCTAACTGTAAGGGCTTGCAGGGGAAAAAATGGCGATGGTGGCGGGTGGTACTCCTCACAGTATGTCAGAAGAGGAGCATCATATAAGCTTCTTAGATTACTGACAAGCCTAGCCCTCAAAACACTGATTGAGTCATCTTATTTCATAGTTTTTGGGCTTGTAAGCACTTCAGACACTCAAATATATGTGCACACACATTGAAAAAGTGATTTTTTTTTTCATCTTGAGTTGTGAGGCCAGTATGCCTCATAGATGATTGGCAATCGGAATCAGCAGCCACAAATCGTGGCACCCGTAACCAGAAGGCAAACCTGACACTGCCCCAGTTAAAATCATTTCTTGTGCTTCCACAGTGCTATGTCTGATGTCTGAACACTTGATAAACCTTATTTGAGAAATGTAGTTTGAAGTAGAGAAAAATGCAATAGTTGCAATTGTGTAATAATCACAATCACAACTACACCACTCTCCAAAATGGTATAATCAGTGCATCCTCTGAGAACATTTTTCAGCCCATCAGAAGGTTGCTTTTCTTTCAGTTGAGAGAAAAAAAGAAAAAAAAGAAAAGCCTCATGTTTTCTTTCTGTGGCTCGGCCAGTAGCAGACATCCGTTGCCTTTGCCTCCCAAAGTGGACAGAGAAAAGACTAGAAGATCGTTATTCAGAGATGGCATCTCAGTGGAGCATCAGAAGGGAAAATAAACTAGAAATCCTCCTCTAGAGAAAAGACTGTGGCTGAAGGAAGAATATGTGAGCACGACTAAGCAGGACAGCAAAGGGAAAGACGCCAGCCAAAGTGACTACCCAAAGAAGCCACCAGAGAGCCTGAATGTTGCCAATTAGAGGCAATTATGTGATGCAAAACCAACAACTAGACTCCCGCGATAACTAAGCTCCCAGTGTGGCTAATCTGTCTATCGGAGAAAAAGGCTAAACATATCACCAATCCGGTCCACATAAGAACCACAGCGGGCTATCCAGTGATATTAAGCTCCTTTCCAATGCCTGGGTGGGAAAGTGAAGAGCAGGAAATGTAAATAGATATAAGCCTGAGGGAATCTGTGGGAGCGCAACCCACATAACAATCTGTCAATTTAATAGCGTGTGGGAGAGTAAGAGCACGGGATGGAACGAAATGTTCCCATTTTTTTGTTCATTAATAGTCACAGAAAGGGGGATTTACGGATGTTTGGCATCTGCCATTAACTGGCCAATTTCAGAGTCACATAAAAAAAGAGTGGGAAACGAACACCAGGTCGCCTTTTGTGGGACCGCGAACAACGAGGGAATATGGTCGAAGCCTGATAAAGCTACTTGACGTCAATTTCAGCCCACCGTTCTATTTTCTCTAAAGCTGAACGTTACGTTTCTTCATGAATAGAGACCAATATCAGCTGGAAATGGAACTTCGCCACGTCGCACTTATATAAATGTACATCATATACCAATAAAATCTCAGCTCACACATACACACACTTTAAATTATCAGCTCTAACCTTGGCAGATGCTTCTTTGTGAGCCTCTGTCGAAATTTTCTAAACATTTCTGGCAATGTTCCCAATGGACTGCAGTGATTCAATACACCATGACACCAATTAGTGAGGTAAATAATAGCACGGCCAGCAGAAGCATTCCCACCGAGGCATCTTCCCCACCTGATCTCTCTAGTCTGTTCTTATCAAAGCAGCTTTTCTTCTCAGCCCGAAATTTAAGATCAAAGGCCAGCTCTAACCCATCAATGCCCTTGCCTCTTCCCCACGGCAATGGATACATACAGTGCTCGATAACAAGCGCACTTTATCGTCAGCCTGTCTGCTCCAGCTTCACGCCACCCACTGTCAGAAAAGAATTGACAGCTTGTACACGGTCATTTTCTTGACCAGCCAGCGTGAAGCCTGAGCAGCTCTGAAAGATCACCGAGAAAAAAAGGTCCAAAGCAGGTCTGAACCCGTCTGCTTTCTGATCATGCTGCTGTGACAATCAATAATCTTATATTTCAGATGAAACCGTCTGACTGTAAGCCACGTCGTGTATATAAGTATATGTGTGTGTGTGTGTGTGTGTGTGTGTGTCCACTGGCATAAACACTCGTGTTTGTGATGATGAGCAACAAGGCCGTTATCGCTCTGAAGTCAGCGAGCTGCGACAGGAAGGAGGTGCGCAAACTGTAGAGATGCTGTCAAGCCTTCAGGCTGAAATGGCACTCTGAAGGAAGGAGAGATGGCTTATCTGTGTGTGCCCAAAGGTGATTGCAAACAGTGTGTCGGGCAACTGGGTTGCTCATTGCTTGCAGAACATGCAGAACGCACAACAAAGCATTTTCACTGAATAAAACACGCTGCAAAGAAGAAGATGATTCCTGCACAGATGCATCAAACATCGATTGTACATGCAGAAGTTATGCCTGCAGCTTGAAAATAACAGGGTGAAAGAGACTTACCCGTGCAGCTCTTTGAGAGAAACTGAGATCTTGAGGTCGTGTCCCAACACATAGAGGGCTGTGAGGATGTCGGCCCATTGCACCATCTCACCCAGAGGACCCCCCTTCAGCACCTTGGGACTGAAGACGTCCCCAGACTCCTCTGTTAGAAAGCCCACGTGGACTAGAATCTGAAAGCAAAAGCAAAAAGAGTCAAGGCAAGAGAAGACTACATGGTGTTTTGTTGACGCAATGTATGCTTTTTTTTTTTTTTTTTGTTAAACCATTTCTACATTGATATTACTGTAAAGAATGAGCCGTTAATATCCAGCAATTTTAGACTTTTAGATTCAGGCAATCTCCAGTCTTTTGTGAGAGCAATTTTTCACCAAATGCTTCAAAGATTCATATATGAATAAATTCAAATATTTGGCACGGATCAGTGCTGTCGAATTTTAAATGTAATTGAGTATCTAATGAAAGCGAGCAAGCAGAGTGACAGCATATTCACACCGACGTAACTCCTAAGAAATATATAATCAACTGTGCGCGGAGTTGACATGAAAATCGACCTAATTGATATGCAGAACGATACACGGGCGGTTTAATTGCCGATGGGAAGAGATGGAATTTCCAGGCTGTTAAATATGTAATGAAATTAGATTTTTCAACAGATGGCATTTACTCAATTACTTACTTTGACTTGGAAAAACTTTCAAAGACAATTTGATTTGTCTACTAGACCGCACATTTATTCCCATATTTGTTTTGGGGTGTGACAGTGAAAGTATCAAGGAGGAGATATCAACATGGACTCTTTCAATGCCTGTTTGGTGGTGGTCACGCTGTCCTTACTCTCTGCAATCCAATTGGCAGAAATGTTTACAAATTTGCTTCCAAAATGAATTTCTGAATCGTTTCGAAGAAGACTAATGACTACGACCGTACAGCGGCAGATTCATATTTTATAGTTTCAAAAGATGTTAATGAGGTTTTAAGTGGCGTCAAGTTTTATTAGCATCTAGACTTTCTCATGTTTCACTGGCTGGTTTGATATGGATCTGGTTTTGGGTTGCTTTTCAGATTTAAATCTCATAATTAGAAATGGCTCATGGCCACGTACCAATCCAATTCAAAATGTCAGCTCCTACACTGCTGACACAATGGATTTTGCCCATGTGTGAGCCGCAAAGCTGTTCAGCCTGCAGTCCACACGTATGAGCACCACATGTCATCGCCGCAACAACAATGCCAAGTTTGGTCGAGCAGAAATCTCCATTTGGTGGAGAAGGGGGATGATGAATTCACAGAGAAAACTTTGGTATTTGGACATTTTGATGTGAGATATAAGGATCATTTTAAAAATACAGGGCTCACATTTTGGACCGTGAGAAAACTCCAAAGTCCAAAAGAATTCAGGTTGAATCATCCCTTTTTGCAGCTGTTTGTAGTTCAGTGTTTTTTCTTTTCTTTTTTATTGGCAACAGTTTTGTTATTGTTGTATTGTTGGGGAAATATTAAAAATGCTCCTTTTGCTCTCAGTCAACTGGAGTGCGTTTGATTGACAGCAGCTGGCAGGCCGAGAACAAGTGTGGTGTGTGTTTCCCCTTCAAATAGTGTTTCCCTTCTGTTAAAATGATGTCTCCCGTAGCACCCGTCTTCGTGGCTCGGGTTAGCCGTAGTGGAGATGGATGATTGGGTTTAGGGTAAGGTTGGAGTCAGGTGAAGCATCTAAGAAGAGTTGGGGTTAGAGATGAAGTTTGGTTCAGGTTTAGGTAAAGGAAAGCACAAGTCGGCAGAAAAACAGCACCATGAAACAAGAGATGCTGTAAAAAAAAAAAAAAAAAAAAAGCCCTGTAGCTTATACAAGCCATGGACAGACAGTATGTTTTCTTCTGTGGTACTGGAGAGTAAAACACCAGGAGTAAAGTGGAATTTGTTGGTACGTTTACAGTGCAGGATGTTTAATGTGATGCAGAGGAGCAGCTAATTAGCTATCCAGCCTGGAAAATGAGTTAGCAGTGCTCTTTTCCCCTGTGAACGTTTGTTTGGTGCAGGACAAGACGTAAATTAGATAAGGAGACTTAAGCAGGAGAGTTAATGTGGTTGTTGTTCAGAGCCTGCTGAACAACAAAGGCTGCTGTCTGGCTGATAGTCAGCCTAAAATCAAATGATTTGGCTGTATGGAAAACAAGATCTCCATCTACGCAAACACAGAACTTAATTCAAAGATAGAGGCGATACCATAAAACATACAAAAACTGAAGTTCTCCCCTGTGGTTTCTGATATTTATGTGATTTACAAAGCAGATAAGTACGGAATAAACAAACCCTCGTTATCACATTCTAGACACATCAAGTTCAAGTCATTGTGCTTCCATTTAGTACAACCTGACTGAATATAACAAATGATTCATCCCTCATGACGCTCATCACGTCACATGGATACCAAGATCCAAGATATGTTGGCCAGACGCTCCATAAAACATCTCGTCTCTACAAATCTGTCTATGTCCATTTTCTCAACAGCACTCAGTGTTTCAGTGACAAAAGCCAAGCCTGCAGGGGCTGGTTAATGGACAGTAACCATTACTGTCAAACACACCATTACAATAAACAAAGCCCTCTCCCCAGTGTGAAAGAAGCAGACATTTGGGAAGAGTGTTATTTACAGAACGGGCTTTGATTTATCCAGCTGAAAACTGGCCGATGAAAGAAACTGATTAAACTACACACACACACACACACACACACACACACACGCGGCAGAACGCCAGGATGCTGTCAGCTCGTTTACAGACACCAAAACACTACAAATAAATTTCTTTTATACGTCATTCATTTAAGCTAAGTTATTTGCTGAGAGCTGTCCACACAAGTCAAAAGATTTGGTGAAACATCTACAATTCAAATGTTCAGCCACTTCGCTTCGTGATGCAAAACCTCTGTGCACTGTGCTGTTTTAATGTGGTACTCCATACAGACGTGCACATAGCATGCGTGCTAAAAAAAGGTCAGAGATCAAGGCTTCAGGAAAAATTCACATGAAAGTGCCCTGGCTGAGATTGTGTTTTTTATTCTCATGATGAAACATTTTATTCTCGTGCAAATGAAGAAAAATAAATGGTAATAAAGTCAAGTTAATAAAGAAAGAGAAAAAAAGATTTGCGTCCACTTTTTGGCATAAGGTGCAATATTTTCAATGTTTGATTTGGAAGTAATTCAAAAGGATTCAGATTATATATTCTATATTTTTATTTTTTATTAATATGGATGACGATGTTTGGAATGTTTGCAGTTATCCGTTTCATACTGTTATAGTCTAAACACAAGGTGAACTGACTGACTGGTTGAATTACTGACTGTGTAAAACACCACTTGTTTATTTTTACCACGATATTCTGGACCACAAACTGAGCAGTTCAAGGCAAAAAAAACAAAAAAACAAGACTGATGGCATCCCCGCGGGCAGCAATAGAAGAACATTTCAACACCAAAGAAATCGCTGCATCATCAGCACATCAAACGGGCACAAAAAGGGCAGAAATAACTAGAAATGACGATCAAAGGATGAAACGGTAGCAGTGTGGGACACTGACTCTGCACTATTCTGACTGTGGGATGATCTGAAAGACATAAAATATCTCATGTAACATACACAGACATAGGCATAGAACATTTACTGTGTATTTCCTAATATGAGAGCCAAACTGCCCATCCTGAGGGCACTTTTCTGCGTTAATCACTCACCAGTTATAATGGTTTTAACATTAAAGATCAAGACCAAGTCATGACAGGTTGCTGATATGTAGCTAATATTTTAAAAATCTTTGCTTCCAGTTGTGTCAGACGTTGTGTAATAAAATGCAGCTCCCTAAATCACAAAGACACAACTAAAACTAAACAAACAAGACACGATATTTGGCTGACACAGACAGCCCTTTCACAGTTGTGATCTTGACCAGTCTTAAAATAAAATCCTAAATCCTCTTTGCCCAAGACCGAGACAAGACTGAGTAAAAATGTGGTCGATGCTGAGACGAGACGAAAGACCTTCCAAAATTGGTCTTGAGACCAGTCTCGAGTACTACAACCCAGCCAGGGGGGAGCTAATGTCATTCCCATTTCATCATTTGTGTGTTCCGGCAGGCAGCACT
Organism: Argyrosomus regius; assembly: GCA_946959425.1. Classification (NCBI taxonomy): domain Eukaryota; kingdom Metazoa; phylum Chordata; class Actinopteri; family Sciaenidae; genus Argyrosomus; species Argyrosomus regius. The sequence goes on along the minus strand of OX336897.1, from coordinate 8,010,404 downwards.
CTTTGACACTTTGCGGAAATGTCCCTGTAAATGTCAGTGGGGAAAAAGTGCACCCAAGCCAATCAATGCCTGCTAGGAGTTACTCTGGATCATTATCTACTTATGTGTGTTACTCAACATTCTACAATTCACACAGAGGAGCCCGTGATAAAAGAAAATGTCACAGCTGTTCTGGTAACTCAGAATCCTAGCGTGTGGGCATTAAAGGACTTTTGGGCCTTCTCAGAACTGTTTGATCTAAAAGATCCTTTTTTTTTTTTTGCTTTAATCCTTAAACAGATGGATTTCCATCAAATTAGGAGCCGAGGAATATATTTCCTGAGCCACAGTAATAAAATCAAGAAAGGAAAAATCTGTTGAAACCAAGCAACGCATTTTTCACTGGCTCATCGTCTGTAGCCAGACACAACACTTTGAAAAGATGAAACCACAACACAGACTTGTTCTCTTATCCTCCCACTTTCATCTTCCAGTCTGTGCAGAATGCCTCATATTCACCCTTTTCTGCTCCCTCCACTGGTTGCGGAGCTTGTCATCCAGCCGTCGAGCAGCAGAGGCCCACTGCGCCGCCAGCCTTCGTATTCGCCTCTTCATGAAGCTCAGCGACTCCTTCCCGGTGCCAACTCGCTCCAGCAGAGTCCCGATTTCGGACTGAAAAATAGCCTGGATGACAGAAGCAATAAAAATAAAAAATAAAAATCACTGGAAAGGTTCCAGAGTGTAGAGTGTATGTGAGCCTCATATGTAAGCCAGCGTTTCATGTCTTTATGTGGACCTTGTGCGGATGTTCTCCACCAGAAAGTACTCAAGAACAAGCTGGTATTCAGATTTATAACTTGGCCTGAAGCAGAAGGTGGGATACTAAAAAAACTACGACAGTATAGACATCATAGGGCTGTTTTTTTTTACGTTTTCACCAGGGTGGTTTAGACTGTACTGTCATTTTCTGTTATCTGCTAGTGCCCTGGGGCTAGGAGCTCTCAGACAGGTTGCCTGAGGGACTCTTGGATGATCCTCATAAATTGTCTGCTCTCATTTTACATCTCCTCCTCTACCCACTATAATCACTGCATCACAGCGCAATACCAGCATGCGGGTATTAATCAATGGAGTAACTGCATGGGGGAGGCACAGAGGACTTATAAAAATACAGAAAAGAGAAACCGTCTGTCTCTCAAACACACGGACACTATAAACAAAAGTGAGATTCTCTCAAAGACAAAATCAATATGCAGAGCTGTACTGTACTCTCACGATGCAGGTGAATTATTGCTCTCAAGAGAAACTTGTGTATGGCACAGCAAAATGCAGAGCACCCGAGGGAAGTCTCGGGATTAGTCTCAGTGAATACAGGCTGGCAATTAGAGCAGAAGGTAGAGGTGCAGAGTGAATTCACATCAGGGGCTTGTTGATGCTGGCTGCACATTACTCTGGGGAGGGGACAGAGGGGAACGGTGGGATAGACTTTGGAGGCGAGATTGACGTATCGTGTGCATGGTGCCGAAATTAAAAATGAATTGATGCAGGGAGGCAAACAGGAATGAAAACTGGGAGTGACAGCAGCGGTGTGCAGTTGGGTATTCAGATTCTCCCAAGAGCTTTTGATCAAAAAAATGAAGCAATAAAGGCTCTGCCTGAACTCGGAAAATAAGCAACTCCGCGGCATCGGTGTCAAGCTACCAAATTCACAGTAGCAGTAATTTTTACAGCACCTTGATGTTTAGCATTCTGCTCTTTTTATTCTTCCTCTTTCAGATTCCTTGTCACTTCTAAATTCTTGACACCTTTGTTGGCATGTGAGAAGTGTAGACTACTATCTGCCTCCTCAGTTGAGTCATCACCACCTCTTTTCACTGCCAGCTAAAATTGAAAATTTCATTTGCAGGGATCTTGTGACACTGAACAGATGTGAGGAACAGACCGGCTGCTTGTGCTTTCCAGGAAACCGCACAAGTGAGAAATAGTTTTTTACTTCCGTGTCAGACTCTTAACCCGTGCTCTGGATTGAAGTGATTAAAATGATGAGGAAATGGTGTGTTACCTGTCTCTTGGGTGGAGGCTTCAAGGTGGGTGTAGCAGTTTGATTCCTCCAGGGCAGAGGGGGGCAGAACCACTCCACCTCGCTCAGGTAGGCGAGGAAGGAGCAATCGGAGCCGTCCACGCCGTAAAAGGCGTAGCACGGGTCAGAGGTCCAACGAGCACGCATCCACTAGAAAGCAAAGACCCAAATGACTCACGTCTTTCAAAAAATGTGAAGTGAACTCCTTCAGGGCACTAATTAGACAACTCTTTCATTAAATATGTAAAAAGGTGTCAGTAGAGGCCAGTTTAAAACCCATCCCTTAAGTCCTCTCATCATTTTGAAACCGACAAAAAGCGATTGTGTGGAACAGCCTGTGGGCACTTTGCTGTCACATTTTAACTTCAACTACGATTTGATGCTCTTGGTCCTTTATTGTCAGACTCATGCACAGAAAAAAAAAGCAGCCTTGGCTTCATTAATAGGTTGACTTTAATGCCCTGTGGTCAAATACCCCAGATATTTGAATGAGACAGATAAAAGAGAGAGAGAAAGGGCAGATCTTGCCTTTGCTTGTTCTTTTGAGGTCGTGGACATCCAAGTGGAGGAAGCAGACGGGATAGTTAAATAGTAAAAATGTCTACTTTTGTTATTAGGCTGAACTAACATTAGGCTAGATGTCTTTCATGAGGTGTCAGCTTTTATGGGGAGCGAGGACATGTCCCATTCTTTCTTTGGCGAGCTAAAGGAACATCCATCTTACTCCGCGGGCGTGCGGTGTCTTCTTGTTTTCTGCTGACAGAACTAAAACTGTCTTTTTGTTCCAAAATGTTTGAAACTGTGAGGTTATACTGAAGCAGGAGGGCCTGTACAGCCCACACAGACTCTAACTGTCTCTGATTTATACATACATATTACATCTGTGTGCCTTCATATGGTGTAGGACTGACCATATGTACGATGGCTTACTTCATCCATAAACATGACTGCGAAGAATAAACAACAGCGCACGCTTCATATGGATGTTTTTCTATGCATATGCGACCATTTGTATACATGTGAGGCAGACTGTTAATGCACACCTCTTAGCTACAACAGATGGTGAGTATTTTTCACATATTTAGTCTTCAAACCGAGAGATTTCCTTACATTTAATCACTCAGAGATGTTAATAGAAAGAAGCATGTATTGGACATGTTTATATTAGACACAATGCAGTTTTACTCTGATACATCTGCTCATACTTTATGCACGTACAGATTATTTATAAAACCTTGTTTGCTCTTTCCTATTCTACTTGTGCAGCACTGAGTTACAGCAACTTGGTTCTCTACGAGGAGCCTTAACACATCCTCTTATCTTATTATACAAAATGTATGTTGCGCCAAGGTGAGTCACCAAGAGAGGACAACGGGATATTTGCTCTGTATGTGAAATAGTTAGTGAGATATGAGGACTTACATCCATCTTGCTGGGACAGTCCGGATAACGGGGATCTTTTGGAGTCTCACATTGTCCTAATGCTCCATCCCTAACTGGAGAAAAGAAAAATGCAGGGTATTTATCAAAGACTACACACACACACACACAGGCCACACGATTCAGCAAAAATAAAAAGCTGCATTGTTTGGATTTTTTTGGTTTGTTTGTCGGTACAGAGACACAAAAGTCAAAGAGGAAGGTGAAAGAAACATGCTGGCATTGTCTTGTCATAAATACTGCACCCTCAACCTTCATGTTATTGTATAGAAGTTCTCTCAATATGTTTGATTTTATGTACGGTTTTATTTTGAAGTACAACATCCAGTTTCATATCATGCATCTTTATAAATAGATTCACCAAGCTTTGGGCTTTCCAATTGATCCTTGATCAAACCGATCTTTGCAGCATTTCTCCTTGAGCCTCAAGTCTGTTTGTCTTTTGCATTACGGCATATATACTCCTGCCTTTGGGATGAACAGAGATAAATTAAGAGGTAGAGCTTGCGAACGTGCTCCTGTAAAAGCTTGGCCTCCTCCGCCGAACGGCTGAAGTCTCTGTTCCATCCCACTCGCTGGATTTACTATAGATAGATTGCATTAGTGTGATTCATAAAAATCATAATCTCCGTCCCCCTTTTTCCTTCTCAGCCCGTCTTTTCTGCCGCTTTCTGCTGCTCGCTTTCCCTTTTTCCACTCACTTCCTCTCCCAGTCTTTTCTTCTCCTTGAAGCCCGGCACTAGCAGGCCTAATTAAAGAAGCAGTTGCAGCTCCTCCGTCTGCATCCTGCCAAGCGTCGAAGAGCACAATCACAGACAAATAATTGCCAGCCATTCTGTCTGATTAACATGATAACGACAGGCCTCTCACGATGAAAAGTGCCACTGCCTGCCACTGTCAAAACTTAGCTGGGTTCAGATCCTCCTTATTTAAATGATAACAGACATTATGACAACAGACAAATTATCTGGATGCATTTTAATCAGACTGTGAGCTGAATAGTTTTCAGTCATAAAGTGCAACGTAGTGGATACAGGAGAGGAATTATAGTGTGAATTAAATCACGCTGTCCGTTTTCTGTTCGTGACCAATAAAGAAATTGAGAATGAAGGCTAATAAAATACGCAGACAGGCCCGGATCCTATTAACAAGGCAGTAATTCATCATTGTGATTTAAACATGCTGCAGTCGTGTAGTTTTGATACGGCAACAACAAAAGGAGTGCACTGTGCTGCATGGGAGCTCTTCCACCCTGACACAAACAGTGGCTTGCTATGTCAGCGGGTAATGTGGCATGAATAATATCTGTCATGTTCTATATGATCAACCAGCAAGTGTACGTCAGACAGAAATTGTGCATTCAAGTGTACTGGATCCAGACTTGATCCAGTCGGGCTTATGTGGGCCGAGAGGAAAAGTGCCTCCAGATTGGATGGATTTGAAATAGACGAGTGGTGGGTGGGTGAGGGGGGGGCCCACAGCTATATTTGGTATTCTCCAGGTGTGTGTAGGCAGTGTGCATCTGTGTGTGTTTTATATCATACCTCTGTTGCTGGCCATGCTGCGCTGTAGGATCTGCTCCACCCTCACTGCCATGTCAGACATGTTCTGGGCGATGGCCTGAATCCGCTCCACTAGCCCTATAGGCTGAATCCTGATCATGCAAGTCACACACACACACACACACACACACACAAGACACAAAGAGTAAGAGAATATTTAAAAATTGTGCCAACAACAATCATCTTCATCTCTTCAAACTGCAATCAGGCACCACCCAAGAAACACTTTGTAGCTTCCTTCATTCGGCGGTATTTGTTGTTCTCCTCCACAGCGAGTGTGAAGTAGTGGAAGAAATGCTAATTGTCGAGAACTTGAGGCGTGAAATCGAAAAAGCTTTTAAACACTGACAGATAATTTATTTGTTGAGAGCTTTACAAAAAAAAAAGTGACTCGGCATATTAAAACACGTCCGCAGGGGAAATAAAAACAGAAGACAATTAGGTAGTTAGCAAACGTGTTTGACTGCACTTGACCCCTGTGGCCTAGAAGCTGTTGGCAAAACAATCAAGAACCAATATTTACAATGCAGGAGGAGATACGGTGGGATGTGAAACACAGAGGGAATAAAGAGAGGAGGAGGGTTTGCAATATTGATTACAGTCCAGTGCTATAGTTCCGAGATATTTGGAAATCTGTAATATGTCTATCAGAAACAGGCCACAGCAAGTGATCTAAAACTTTGTTCAGTCCAGAATCTCAGTCTTAGTAAAAGTTTAATTTTACTCCAGAGTCTAATTTAATCAAAATTTATCAAAAGGATCTGCTACTATATGTGCAGTCTTATCAGAGGCGAGCCCATGACAAATTAACTGCTCTACAGAGGTGCAAACACCAAAGGAGAAGAGACATCTTACTAAATTTTATCTATCTGTGTAACAATGAACCTTCAAAGAGACGAGGTCTGAGGAATGCACCGCGGTTACCTCCATTAACAGTTAATTGATTTATACAATGAATAATAAAATATTCCAGAGGCACACCTCTGTGCTCTCTCAGCTGAAATAATAAAATCAGTGAGTTCCTACTGTATCGGTGTCAGGTTAACTGTCAGATATCTACTGCATGTGCAGGAGTGTGAAGTTGGTGCTGCTTATGAAACTAATAGTGCCACAATCAGGGCTGCAAACAATTATTTTAATTATCTGTTCTGCAGATTGTTTTCTAAATTCATTTTATTTTATATTATTTGGTCCATAAAATGTCAGCAAATAATGAAAAATGTTCAGTTTACTGACAAAAACAGGAAATGTTCAGATTTGCAAAGCTGGAAAGCAGCGAATGTGGCATTTTTACTTTAAATAATTAATTAGATTACTGTGATTATTGAAATGGTTGCTAACTGAGTTTCTGTTTATCGACTAAAAGATCAAGTGACTAACAGTTATTTTGATCATGTTCTCCAAAAAGGTTTCATTTACAAATAAAGGAAATCAGCAAATGTTTGACACTTTTGCCTGATAAATAATTGATTTTTTAATTGTCGGTGACTCATTTTAATCAACTAATTCTTTCAGGACTACAACCTAAGGTTGTAAGTTTCTGTAAAATCCTTATTTTGGTACATTTGGGTGATTTTATTATGTTATATTGTCACAGAGTATGGGTACTTTCCATCTAAGTAAATGTTTAGCAGTGATCGTTTTAATTTTAAACTGTATGTGCTGCACTTGCTAGTTAAACTTTGCAGGAAAGCTTGTAAATCCTTTGTTTGCAGTTACTGGTGGATCCCATTAAAATGGTAAAAAGTCCTTTACGGTGTGATCCTCGCCTCTACACAACTCAGCACACATTCAGACCCACTGGATAACTTCAGACAAGCGGCAACTTCAGAGAAAAGTAAATCTTAACCTCTGAAACTTTTGCACATCAACAGATGACTTTAATCATGTTTGCTGCTGTTATAAACAACCAACATTAATTTGTGGAAGGGATTTCATCTATGCCCTGTTTTACATGAAAACAAACACTTAAATGAATAATTTTAATGAGCTTCTCTTGTTGTGTAGTAGTATTTCTGGGATTTACATTTCTCATTAAACGGCTCTGAATATGTGAACGCAGGAAACTCACACCAACGACAGGAAGAGCGGTTCGGATGCAGATCAAGCAGTATAACTCTGATTTCATTGAGGCAGCATGTATTTCTGTGCGTGTGCCAGGGGAAAGCAATCTAGCTGTGCTTATATGCATAATTTAACATAATCCCAAACCCCAATTTCATTTTTCCACGTCGTGCCCAGGAGGGAAGTGGTGGCCAAACCTTCTCTTCTAGGTTTTAGTCTCGCAGGTCAGCACAAATTAATTGCCAATTACACAGACACACTGACAGACAGTACAGTAAAATACACACACGCAGAAAAATGATTATGTGTTACTGCAGACAGACACCCGTGGTCACATGCAGAGCAATCTCATGTTTACACTGCAGGGACTCCAGACCCAGGAGAGGCAATCTGCTGTTAGACAGCAAATGGACAAGCTAATTACTTTTTAGCAGTAGCAGTATACTAGCCGGGCAAAGTTTTTCCTCTGTGAAGAGCTTGTTCTCATCTCTAGGGTCATCCCTCAGCCATACAGAGTTTTTTTTTAATCACCTGAGTGATAACAAATAAAACCAAGAATTATTAGCATGAGATACATTTTCACCACTAAGTTGGTTTTTAAACTATTTGGCCTTTGTCACTGTAGCATTTCCAGTTTAGTCCCTGAGAGGCCAATTAAATAATTGTTAGAACTACATTACTGAGAGTATATCCGCAGGGCAGGGTAGAGAAAATTAAATTCTGTGCAATATGCAACGTCCAATATCAAACTGCAGATAAAAATAATCATATGCAGGGATTTTCCAGTAATAAATATTTCCCCCCAGGCTTTTGACAAGTCAGGTCAGGTTAGGCGTTGCACCTCTTCTGTCATTGTTCATTATTTGCAGTTACACAGAGACCAGACTTAAATTGCAAATATTACTACAATGCCTTTTTAATTTATCACCACAGGTGGTTACCACTATTGTGTGTGCGGCAGTGCGGGATCAATTGAAGTGGATTTCAGATGAGATACAGTACTCCCCGGCCGTGAGGAAGAGGGCGGTGATGACCACAAGGCAAACAAAACAGTAAAGGCAGAAACAGGAGGGAGCTTCCTCTCCTCAAACCCTGAACAGGTGCAGGCAGGAGGAAAAAGGTCTGTTGCCAAGGCAACTGCAGAGAACCCACAACTCAGAGCTGTCAGCTTTAACTTGTCCAGCAAGACCCCTGCTCTTCCTTTTTCTTTTTTCATATATATATATATATATATATATATCATATCATATATATATATATATATATATATATATATATGATAGTCTCTTTTATTTCTCCAGCTGCCCAGGGAGAGGGATCGGGTTTGTTCTAACACCAGGTTTCTGAGGTTAGAGGCTCTTTTCACAGCATGCGCCTCCTCTACTGGGATGCCCCAGGGCTCTATACTTGGCCCGCTTCCTTTCTTTACACTATCTCTCACGTGCTCTTCAGCTTCCATGTTTTCATCTTATCATCAATGAAATTCACCTTTAGCACACAGGTTTAGCTGAAGAGCTAAGCAGAATATTGTGCAGACCACCTCAAGTTCAGCCTTGACAGCTTTGAGATGCTGCTTGCTTTTTCCTATCACCACTGACACCATCTCCATCCTTTGTTAGTATAATATGTACAAGGCATACTATGTAACATTACGTAACATTCATGCATTCAAATGTCAACCTATGTTATTTACTTTAGTTATATTTATATCCCATATGTTTCCAACAATGTTAAAACCAGAGAAATGCTTTATTTTATTCACAGTAACAGCTTGTCATTAGCATCATATCGCCTTTACCCACTCTAGTTTCGGGCAAACACATGATGCATCAGAGAGTGACGAAATTGACCTTGTGATGGGATTATGTTTTCAACCATTGCTTTAAAAGTCAAGAATCAACTTCAAGCACAACAATAATAAGCATAACAATAATAGCTTTGGTGCAGTGTCATGAGATTTTGCTGCATGACCCCCTCGAGTGCAGCCTGAGGTTCACACTGATATTGAAGACACACACTCCCTTGCCATACTTCTGGTGTACCTCTTTTACTCACTCTGCCTGACGTACAGTTCTGCTTAGACAGAGATGAGCTGAACCAGTGAGTGCCATTACTCGTAAAGAATGACAAGAACGCAGTACTTTCTTCACCAGTCTACTGCAATTTCCTAAGTTTTGTGCAAGTAACATGCTGCGTTTCTCAGACACCAACCCAACATGACAGCTGTATCTTAATGTAAAACACATTTGACAGGCATTAGAAACCAAGAAGACATTAGAAACCAAGATCTTGTACCTGTCCAAGGCCGAGCTGAGCTCATCCAGCCTGTGGGTGTCTGTGGTGTTACTCAGTTTAGACAGAGCATCCATCCTCTTCATAATTATCTCCAGCATGTCACTGATTTTCCTCAGCACCCCACGAGATTCTTGGCCACCAAGCACTGAAAAACACAGACAGACTGTGTAAGACAAATATTACTAAATTAAATCATGGAGATAGGAAAGAGTTATGATGAAGGGTAAAGGTGGGAGAAAAGAAAAGAACAAAGTGACAAGCACAAACTAGAAAAAATGTATGATAGATAGAAGATAGAAGTATGAACTTTAAAATCTTATGGCATGGTAAAACACAGTCAACACCTTTATTTATAAAGCATTTAAGGTATTTTTTAGAAAATAAAAAATAAAATAGTATTTTAAATGATACTGTTAATTGCAGTAAATATTTAGTCATATTTATTGGCAAGACCTTTATTTTATTCGGCATTATATGGTATTTTCATGTTAATTATTTAGTAAAACAGCATTTATTTTGATGGTAAAAACTTGTATTTATATGGTAAAATATGGAATAAAGCACCAACCTCAAAGGTCAAATCAACAGTACTAAAAGCCTTAAAATGTAGTATTAGAAAAAGTTTTAGTTTTTTACAGTGTACGGTATGTTTCTATTCGCCTAAGTCACACTTTATGACCACTTTTAGCTTCATGTAAGGTAGAAATCAAGGTCACAGGAAGAGAATTGTTTGTTATAATGATTTCAAACACAATATAAATATATATTTGTGTCTCTAAAATGATTTACTGTACCACCAGACTGACTCAAGGTCACTTTTTAAATCCATTTATTTTATGTCCCATTTTACTGTCGGTTTTCTCTAAAACATCACCTCAGTTTCTATTTTCTTTTGTCCTTCATTATTAAACCAGAAGCTCACCAGGGGCCAGCTTTCCAGCAAAACACAGAAACGGCCAAATTAGTCTGATGGTATCGGTTTTGTCTTGCTGCTTGCCTCAAATTATTAACGACCTGATTGGTGGTAAACCAGAATGATGCTGTTAGCAAACACCTAGTCAATTAACGAGCCTACAGCTACAGACAACAAGGTCAGCGAGGTCTCAGACTGCATCGCCATGGAGTCAAGGTCCTCCTGACCCTGCACTGACCACGTTAAGCTCACACTGGATGCACAGCGTAATTATTAACACGTAATTGCATCACAGTTCAAAATCACCACAGCAAAACAATTCTTTGCAGCAAAAAGTCAAAGAATCAAGATAAATAACGCCACTCGTGGGACTTGGGAGTGAATTTGTGGTTCCAACCCCTGAGAAATATAGCTAGAAACTAACAACAGGCTCATATTGTTCTCAGGGACTGTGAGTGAAAACAAAGTCTCACCTCTCAGTGTTCCCTCATCAATTGCATTAGACTTTAGAAACTGCATTGTGCGCACACTCACTTCTCCTGTCAGAGTTCATTTATCACTGCCCAGGTTAAAGTCACCTTTCTCTGAAAATAAATCCTATTACATCACCAGTAAATAAAATACGGACCGAGAGAGACAATCTCCCACTTCTCTTGGTCTGTGTGCATGTGTGCTTATATGTGTTGCTGAGGTTCATAAAAAGATGAAAAAGCACATCAGAAACGAGAATTACAGAAAAAGTTGCAGTGGTATGCTTGAGCTCAAAGGTGAATCGTATAAGGGAGAGTCCAGATATCCACCTGAATCTTTTCCCTTTATTGCCTGTACATATTTTCTGCTTTGGCTTAGCAGACTTAGAGTCACTTCTGGAATATCTTCAGTAAAACTGGCCTAAAGATGCCTCGCTCTGAATAATTCAGCAGTTAGACAACAATTTTTCCTTCCACAGACAGCAAGAGAGAGACTAAATGAATTCCCATTCAGAGTCGCAGCTTTATAGCTGCAGTTTATCAATAGATTTTAAAAGAAGAATGATACAGGATAGGAAAGGAGATGAGATTTAAGAAGCACTGCAGAGTAATATATTACTATATTGTCCAAATAAACACTCTGCTCGCCAACTGTATGAAGCCTGCACATGCAACTCCAAGGCCAAACCCTGAGCACCAAGATCTAAACAATTCTTAAACCATTATTTTACCATTCTTCTTTACACTTATTTGTGATGATCTTTGTGGACTTTCAGAATATTTGCTTAGTTCAGAGGATCCACTATCAGCTGCAGTGTGCTCGCTGCACTAAATCTAAACAAAGCCTCTGGGCTAAAGTGTGGGAAGAACTCACAGTAATGCTCCTTACACACATTGTGCTCGTAAATCACCATTACTGAGACCGAACACCCTTCCTACACAGCACATTTTTAGAACTGAACCTTATATATGTTTGCAATCAACTGTTCATCAGGCTGCCTTTTACTCTTGTTTCCTGACGCCTCTCGGGAAACATTGGCTAATGTGTTTTCTTCCCATGAACAGTCCGAGATGCTGATATTGGTGTAGCAGGAGTTGATGGTATCTATGTGCTAATGTAGGGCCTCCCTGTGTCGTTCCTCATCTGCTGGTTAATAAAGGGCCGATTTAGCGGCAGCTAATCTCCTTTAACGACTCAATTTCAGAAGTGCCACAGTACAATCGATATTATGAACAAATTCCAATTAGATCACCATTTGTATTGTAGCCTGCACTACGAAACACTGGCCAACGAGCTATAAACAACTGCCCTTAGAGAGACTCACTGGCTACATGCATTGCCAAAATCATAGAATGGAAGTTCACTGACAAGAATGAAGTGTTTCATTTTGAATACAGGTATACACAACAACAAAGCATAGCTTAGATAACTTCAGTCATGGTTACAGCCATATCTACCTTTTGCTTTGACACTCTAGTGTTACCATACAGTAAACAGCCTTATTGAGCTACTGCAGTAATTCAAATTATGGGAAGAACTGCTCAAGTAAATAAAGTGAAACGACGGTTAATCATTACTTTAAGACATGAAAATTTCAAGAACTTTGAATGTCTCAAGTGCAGTCGATGAAAGTGGCTCTCACGAGGGCCACCTCAGGAAAGGAAGACCAAGCTGCAGAGGATAAGTTCATTACAGTTACCAGCCTCAGAAATCGGCAATTAACAGCACCTCAGATTAGAGCCCACATAAAAGCTTCTCAGAGTTCAAGAAGCAGACACATTTCAACATCAACTGTTCAGAGGAGACGGTGTGAATCAGGCCTTAATGGTTGAATTGCTGCAAAGAAACCACGACTGAGGAAGACCAACAAGAAGAAGAGAACTGCTTGGGCCAGGAAAAACAAGGAATAGACATTAACCCGTGAAAATCTGTACATTGGTTTGCAAAGGTGAGCAGATGGTTTCTACATGTGTGGTTCCCACCGTGAAGCATGGATGGGGTGTAAAGGTGCCTTTGCTGGTGACACTGTTGGTGATTTATTTAAATTCAAGGCACACTTAACCACCATTACTACCATAGCATTCTGCAGCAACATGCCATGTCTTCTGGTTTGCACTTACTGGGACCATAATTTGTTTTTTGATATGACAATGACCCAAAACATACCTCCAGGTTATGTAAGGAATAATTGACCAAGAGTGATGGAGTGCTGCATCAGATGACCTGGCCTCCACAATAACCCGACTTAAACCCATTTGAGATGGCTTGGGATAGGTTGGACCGCAGAGTGAAGGCAAAGCAGCCAACAAGTGCTCAACATATGTTATTAATTCTTCGATTAGCTGCTTTTAAGGCAAGTCCCTTTTCATCTGCACCCTATGCTACCAGGGCTGAAAGCTGGTCTTGACTGAAATATTCATACCTCACTGCCACAGCTAATTGGACACTCAATCAGCTTCCCCACCTATGGTCTTCCTCTCCTGCTGTTGTTAGTGCTAAATCCAAGCCTTGCGACCTGTGCTCACAACCCTAACCAGCTATTATTTTATGAAAAACATTAACTGAAGCTGGCTACATAAAATACCACTATTGGAATCATAACTGGCCAACTAATGGGTTAAAATGTCAATTGTGCCATTGCTGTGTTTTACCTGTTGCTAAATTTCAACAACTTCAACAACCTTAGTGACTGTCATGCCTCACACTGCTTTACTAAACCATAGTCCTTTTACTGTTTAGTCTGTCCAAGGTTAAATTAGATATGGCCTCTCAAACTGAATTTACAAAAAACAACAACTGTACAACAAGACAAAAGACTGAATATCTTTCTTCAGTCATCCCAGATTCAATATATTTTTATTAAGTCCTTCAGTTGGAGGTTGGAGAGTTTTTTAGATGTTCAAACAATGATGCACAATTGGTTTACAGAGAATTACAATATAATCACTTCAAACAAAATCATATTTAGAAGAAAGAGTAGCACCACCTTGACCTTCACGCAGAGTGTGGATTCAGATACTGCCTGACATCTCAGAGGGAGACTCAGAACATCGAGTCTCACAACACTGGGTGAATTTTACCAGCAACAGAAGCCTCAATATTCAGAGCATCTGTGTATGATGATGTAAATAAATAAAAGGTGCATAAAATGATTTCATTTATTCCCTGTTAAGATCAAATCCCTGTGGATCTACCCATGTTACTCATTGTGGGTATTGTAGCATGTTGGTTAAACACTTTAAATAAGGACAATGTGGCAGCATTTGATGGGAAAGCTCATTAGTCAAAAGCCACAAACACACACACACACACACACACAAACAAATGCACAACAAAATAATGGATACAAGAAAGAAGCAATAACCTTGCTGCAATAAGTCTTACCGTATTCCTGCAGGAAAATGAAATGACCAACATCGCCAGAGCAAAGCTCACAGTAAGCCCACACTAAAATTAACACGAAGAGCACTTAAGAGCTGCTGTTCAGCACTTTCATTACCCAGTACAACAAAAACTACATGTTGCCGGCGGGTAAGAATCTCCCTCTGCTTTTATTAGATGTTTTGGAGGATGTAGCTTGTAAAAGTTCACTACAAGAAATACACATTTCAGTTGTTGGCTCAGATGCAGGCGTTGAGCAGTGTGTGGAAAGCATGACATAATTATTGTTTTATGTAATTCTGATGATTACACTGTTTTTTTTTTTTGTTGTTGTTTTTTCTTGTTTCCTACCACAGGTTGACCATTTAACAGTAGAGAATCACACAATATCTTGTCAACAGAATCAAGTAATAGTATAATATAAAACTGTATTCTCTAATGAGCTCAATAAAATGCAAATCAATGTTTCTACACTTAACGTATTCACCATAAAACTCATTATAGCAGCGTGTCATGTTCGATTTATATCAAAAAATTCTTTCTCCTCCCCATTGGCACAACCGAGAGCCACATAAATAAATCCTGTCATCTCTTATGAGTATTACTGGCCGCCTAGTTTTCCTAGTAAGGGAAATGAGGGTCAGATCCCTCCATCTCACCTGTCACCAGGATAAATTCATACATTCCCTCCTGCTCTGCACTCTTGCGCACACATGCACAGATAGACCTTTCTCTGTCCTCTCACTCCTAATTCAAATATTCATTACAGAAAAGGTTGATTGAGATTGAGTTTCTCTCTTCTATTTGGCACCTATGGTGGTGGTGGTGGTGGTGGTGGTAGGGGGAAGCTGCCACATCCATAAGCTATTAGAGCCGAGAACCTCTGTCACTTATCCTCCGTGCGGCTCCGGCCTCTTATTGTGCCTGACAGCCTGGAAAAGAGGAAAATACCGGTACTCTTTCTTCTAAATGTGAATCTCTGCGGCTTTAATTAAAACCTCCTCTGACCCTTCTCGCAGTATGTAGATGTAGTTAGAAGCATGGTGAGGTTTTCCTTAACTGCACACATCACCGCCGCCTTACGTTTATTGATTTTCCACAGCTTTAAAACCAGACGGTCATTTGATGTTTGATACATGGATGGTGTTTTTCAGTGAAAACAATAAAGCGCACCTGGCAACTTTGAAGGTTGAAGAAAGGCTGATTTAGACACCAGAGTCCAACATCTGCTAATATACCTGTATCAAAAACACACACTGCTCCAGAAACACAGGAGTGTCACAGCACGCACTCATTTTCCAGGACGGGAGTTTAGCCAGTTTTATTCCCTTTTATGCTCTGGCTGCTCAGATTGGGCATGAAAATATGATGAGCATTTGCATAAACATATTTCCTGTTTTCACAGAGAAAATAAATTCTTGCATGAATGCGAGAGAAACAACAAGAATAGAAAATGCTACCTAAACCAACTCTGGAAGTGAACTTCCTGACCCAGTTCGCGGAGCGTGATCAACAATAAATGTGCTCCAAAACAGGCTGTAAACAACCTGCCTACCACACTTTAAAAAGGTCCAGTGTGGAAGATTTCAGGGGCTCTGTTTATAGAATATGGCAGAGTGTAATCACCTGAAAATTATCATTTTGTTACCATTAGATAGATAGATAGATAGATAGATAGATAGATAGATAGATAGATAGATAGATAGATAGATAGATAGATAGATAGATAGATAGCAAGCAAAGGTCGACAATCATTTTATACAATGATAGCATGTTGTCTCTTTTCACATTCATAGCCGTGCGCAACAGTTCAAACAGGGTAACCAGAAACACGAGGACTAGGACCCAAAGGCAGACTCAGTGGCTGAACTGGTGTTATTATTGCAAAAAACGAATGTACAAAAGCAGACTGTCAGGCAGTAAATCCGTAAAGTAATAGGCTAAATCCACAAAACTGGCAAGGTCCAAGAAATCAAAGTAGTAGTCAAAATCAGACTGGAAAACAAAATACAAGGCATGGCTGGAACGCTTGAACAGAAAGAAGACAAACCAACAATGAAGCTGGAACACAGAGACTAAACACACAAGTGAAGGCAGGATAACAAGAGGTGAAACTAATCATGCTGGAACAGACAATCAAGACTCAACAACAGCGGTTACAGACACAAGGACAGAGAAGAATAACAGTTTCTTTTGCGCACTAATTAAATAATGCCTTTCTGTGTGTACTGTATGTATGAGCACCGGCGTATCCTTGTGCATGCACATACTGCATGGCTACACTAAAGAGGTAATAATGTTGCAGCAGCTAATTTACAGGAAGAGTCGCAATCAAGACTACTTGTTGTAGTACTTAATTTCCCACCGCTTCCCCCCCAGGAGACAATTTAATCAAGTGATGGGTCTGCACCGACACGTCTACACACAAAATTAAACCAACACAAACTGTTTTTGTTAACAGACGATGGTGCAAAGACTAATAAGCAGCGGTTGTGACAACAGAAATGTGACCATTGTGAGAAAAAAAAAAGCAAAAAACTGAAAAGTGTGTTGTAGTTCAGCCTCCTGCCTAAATTTCTATCGAAAGCATCTTTTATTTAAAGCACAATAAAGATGCTGAATGCCACAACAACAATCGGAGACACAGAAAACATGTTCGCAGTCGAAATCTTAAAGTGTCGTTGCTCGTCTAGAACAACAATCAGTGCAACCTCTGTTGTCGTACCTGCCTCGCAATCCGAGAGAAAATAACAGGTCTTTCCACCAGATGACAGGAGCTAGTGACAGAGTGAACAATGAGCATTCATTTCTTATTCACACTTCTTTTTCTTTTCTGTCAGCTGCACACTCTTTTCCAGTTATTTCAAAACTAGTGCTGAAGTTCCATCAGTGTGCAAAGGTCAGTTTATTCTATTCACCACGTCTGCACATGCTGGAGGAGAACGCCTCTATTTCAAGCAGATTAGTTATCCCATTTTTCATTTCGAACCAAGTACTGAAGTTCACAGCTTTGATAGACCTGCAAATACCACACCCTTACCCTGAGAGAGGACTCGTTTTCATGCACCACGTAGTGAAGACTGCTGAGACAGGAGATAAAAAAGTTCTGTCGGCGTGTGTGGAAAAGGATTTCAGTGAACAGAAGAGAGAACATGATGCGCCCTGCACACCTGATGCTCAAACTTTGTAGAAAAGGAATTTTCTCCTTCACATTCAATCCATTTCAGTAGTCCAGCCACCAAAATAAAGCGGTTGAATTATTATTCTTTCAGCATATTTAGGTGGCCGTATGCATTCAGCATGATGAACATAAAGGGGCTTCAAACACAAGAAGTGTAGGTAAAGCTTTAATAAATCATCTGCCTTGGTGGGGAGATGTAACATTCTGTTTGCCTGCAGCAAAATGGATTTTTTCCATCACTTAAGGGATTGGAAATTCAATAGAAATCTCAGGTAATGGAGCTTGCAGGTAAGAATAGATGACGCATTAACATCTGAACCATTTAGACTTGCTCTGACCGGGTTAAAACTTGAAAGTGTCATAGGCCCGTTTCTTCCTTTGTGGCAAAGATGCATTAAGACCTCTGTGGTTAAAGGACACACTGTGAAGGTGGTCTTCAAAGAGCTTATTAGAAAGCTACAGTACACCTCTGGAGCCTTTAAGATATCTAGGATCAAATGCCTCCTCCTTTCATGCTTCCCACTCTAATAGAAATAGTCTCCCCCTGTTCCTCCCTTACTTCTTTTCCACATCATTAGTTTCCTGTACCTTCAAAGGGACGTAATGAAGGAAATGCATGCATTTTAAAATCTGGATATAGCTTGGTATGCAAATGCAACTCAGTGGTATTCTGGATGTCTGGCTCTGGGGTGCCAAAGAATGCAACACTTTTATACATCACTCAGTCATATTACAGTATACACAGCAGAAAGAAATATAACTGCACAAAATCGCTTCTTTTTGACTGGGGAAACCTGAAAAGAGAGTATGAGAGTCTTGGCGCATCTTAGGTGAGATTTTCGACAAATAATAATGCAAAAGCAGGTAAGAGAGACAGGCCTGGAGAGAAACATTTAAAAGAAAGAGGTGGAGAGAGACAGAAAAGCAAAGAGAGAGAGAGAGAGAGAGGAGGGGAGAAACACAAGGCAGCAAGGCAAGACAATAACTACATATTTTCCTCCACTCCTTTTTCTCTTCAGGCAATTGTTGCCATTCACAAGACGAGCAATAAACGAGGCAGCGGCTCCTCTCAGCTATTGTTTACCCTTTCAGATTCAAAACACTATGAATGTTAAAGGTGCCCCCGCTGCTTCTCTGACATTTTTTACGATTTCCTGCGCGTGCGTGTCATGCACACATGTTGGCGTAAAGACTGACAACAGAGGCGCAAGGTCTATTCGTGCGCTTGTGTCCTGTAGCTCTCCGCAGCGTCCAGCAGCAGAGGGCAGATGGGTGCGTACAGTTAGGTTGCTATCAAGTTACCGCTTCACTGAACAACTCATCCCAGCTCATTCACATAACTCCCCGTGCAGCTAATCCTCATTCCCAAGCATGCACAAGTACACAAACGCGCGCACACACACCAAAGGTGAGAATTTACACAGCCTGGTTAGCGGCAAAGCAGTGTTTAATGAGCTTGAGGCAGATGCTTTCCCTTGACGGCAGCCTATGAGTGGTTAATTAATCAGACAGCTCTCCTGTCCCCCTCTCACCTCCGTCTCTTTCTCTCTCCTTCAACCTGTACCGCCTCTTCATCCATTTCATAAATATGTGAAATCCTTAAAATTGTCTCCCATGATGCCTCTAACATTACCACACTTTGACACCTAAACAGATTTTCCCAGAGTCCCTCCAACTATGAGTCAATTTTAACGCTTTCGTGACCAAGTACAAGTCATTCAAGTGAGTCAGCCAACAACATTTCAACACCTTACACATCTTACACAACATTGCGACATGCTGCTCACTGATCGGGCCAAAGATGAACTGCATTATTTAAGAGGGATGAACTGTTGCCTCATTTAAATGTGAAATAAATTGACATCAGTGTCAAGATTTTTTTTTTTTTTTACAAACAGCAAACAACTGGTGTCCTTGGATGGGTTGCATTGCTTCTCCCCATGCCAGCTGGTACCTGTCACAGAGGATGACATGCAGTGTCAACATTGTACCAGGCGGTGATAAAAAAAAAAAAAAGGTGAGAGACAATAGTCCAAAAGCTAACACTTTCTCTCCCAAAAGGCTAGTGCTGTAGTGGTTTATATGCAGAGGCACATAGTGCAAACACAGAGAACGTGCTGAGAAAGATAACAGGTTTCTCTCAGGGATGGTGCCTCTGAAATAATTTGGATTTTTTTTTTTTTACTGCCGTGGCTTTGATTTGTTTCTCTGGGAGGGCAAGGTCAACGTTGCTACATTTGAGTGGCCATTTGGACTTTTTGAGATAAGGTTAAATTCCTCTAAAGGAAGTTGTCAGTGCGCTGGTTTTATTACCAAGACATGACAGAAACAAGTGCATCACTGTCCCATGATTACATCACATTTAACATCTCTAGGACTGGTTTTCCGTCTTAAAACATCATATATATTATTAATACTATTACAACTAGTTCTTTCTGCTGGAGTAATTCATGTTTGCAATAACTTATTTTTGCTTGATTGAGCTTACAAGAGGAATCCCACTGGTGGACTACTTCCTCTGCATAATAAATGTATCTGCTCTATTCGCCTAAACGAGCACAACCAGAAAACCAACACAAATATTCACAAATCTCACCTCTGCCTCCACATATTTCCAGCTACTAGTGCTGCTATCAGAACAAGGTCATGTGGGCACTGAGATGAGATCAAAGTAGGTGTGAACAAAGACGGAGGTGTAGATGAGAGAAGAAAGGAGCTTCTCGGGGACGAAGCACTCCCACGACGCACTCCCAATGAGCAAAGCGAGCAGGTCTGTCAGCCTGCTGGTGGCAATCAAGGAAACCCCACAAAGCTCTCAGCATGTTCCCAGCCTGTTCATTACCAGCGTAGAGCACAGCCACTGTAGTCATGGGCGACCAAGCGACAATGACATGCAACCGCAGGCTTACCTTCGGCTCGCACAGTGAAGGGAGAATCTCCGGGTCTCTTGGCTGTGAACTGGCCCCCGAGAGAGGTCATTAGAAAGCACAGGCTGAAGAATCCAATCCCCACCACAAAGATCCTGCAGGAGAGACAGAGATAGAGAGAACAGAGTGATTATGTGACACAAGAGCACGACAAGGACAGAGCTCATGAGACAGATACATTAAGAGTGTACAGGACGGATGGAAAAAAATAAAACTTTGAAACAAGGCAAGTGAGTTCACAAGCTCCCTGAGACAACATCACTTTCTAGTCTTTGTAAGGCTTTACGGAGTGTGGACAGAGTTCATATTGTACTAGTAAACCCACAGATTGTGTACTCGCTCGACTGTGTCGCCTCAAATGAACTATCAACACGGACAGGCTTTCTGCACCACACTGTGCTCAGTGAGCTAACATCCAGAATAAAAGCATTAAATTACAGGCGAATGGCTGCATTTTGGAGAGCGCAGTCAACATTTCACGAGTTCTCGAGCTCTGAAAACAATTGCTATGGGCCGATTAGTTCAGAACTGTCTGCTTGTCTGCACGCTCCAGAGGTCGTGCTGAGAAAATGTTAGGGAGGGGACTGCAGGACAGATTGTCACTCATCTCACCCTTTCCCGAGCACGCTTTCTTAAATTTGTATAAGGCAATAAAAAAGCAGGGAGGCTTGCTGACACTCAGCTAGAGCCCGGGTGAGTGATGGGGCCATATTACTATCCAATATGTGAGGTATTGGTGAAAAACTGGGATTTGTTGTTCAGGCAAGCATGCACACAAGTATTGTACTTATGATTCTGCTGTGAGACCTCCTCTCTCTGTACCATCCACTCAACTGTAGAGTGTGAGTTGACCATTGGCATGTTGAATCTGGTCTGGAGCCCCTGGCTGAGTATAATGTGGTAATGCCACCGTTTTCACCCAGAAAGCTGTAAAAACACCACGGAACTTTACGGCTGAAAGAGTTACCAGCCGGGACACCTACACCACCATTGTGACTACTGATTTTTTTTGAATGCTAATGAGTCCTTTAGCTTGTGTACGACCTACCTGGTCAAACTCGGGGAGTTTTAATGAGTTTATGCTTGATTTGCTTTAACTTGTCTCCAGCTGGTGGTGGTGAAACTTTCAGTTGTCTGAGCAAACATTACTAATGGCACAGAGGGCACCCTGTTGTTCCAATTAATGCCAGTGGTGGAAAGTAACTAAGTATTGCGGTACTTGTACTTTAACTGAAGTTTCTACTTTTTAGAGGCAAACACTGTCATTTGTGCTTCACTACATTTGAGCTTCAGTTACAATTTTTCACATCCTTTCTGTCCAGTGAAAAAATATGCATCTCCAAATTTGGTCATTTTGAATTTTTCTGATAAGCTGAACATTTCTTAAATGTTAAGAAAATTCTCAGGCTTCTGAAGCTGAATGAACTATTTAAAATCCTCTTTGATGAGCAGGAACAGTCTTTGTCACAAAGCTAAAAACAGGTTTGTTCTTCTGAGCTCAGGAAAAGTTGAAAGCGACAAATGTAAAATATGATGCATTGAACTACCCAACAGTGTAAAGTAGTTAAAATGAGCTCAAACCTCAAACATCTACAGCTGTATAATGCAACATACAAATGAATGCAGCAGGAATATTAATCCAATAACATCAGATATGTTTTATAGAATGCTTTAAAACTCAAACGATCTGATTTCTTGAAAGATCTGGAGACTGAATAATCGGGGTGTCGTTGTTGAATTCATGGCTTGTACTGTACTTTTATTATTTTTCTAGATCGCTACGTGTTGTCATATCGTCTGTGTGTCTTGTATCTGTTTTAATTTGATTTAGTTTGTCCTGCTGCCTGTCTTGGTCAGGACTCCCTTGAAAAAAGAGGTTTTGAATCTTAGTGGGACTCTTCTTGTTAAAATAAAGGTTAAATAAAACAATGAAGATATAACAGTAAAACACACAGGGAACAGTTTACTGCGGAATGAGTACTTGCATGCAGGGCTTTTATTTATAGTATCACAGTGTGATATGATTACTTTACCTTAAGGAAAGAAAACTGTAGAAAACCACCACAGGGTGACATCATGCATTAAATGTTTACATGGCAACTTGCTAGTACCATTTTTTTCTGTATTTCTTTCAATTTCATCTTATAATTTGTCATTTTTCATGATGTAAAATAAAAATAAACATGCATGAAATCAGTCGAACTGTAAATTGAGAAAAGGGTTTCACGTTCTTACCTGAACGGTTTGAAAGTGAGAAGACATCTCCTCACCATAATGAAAAGCTCGGTGCTGGTTGCAATCATTTTCCACACACGTACAAAGCTCCGGGTCTCCTCAGCATGGTGCAAGTCGGTGTGACACCCAGCGTCAGGAGCATAACTTTGGAGCAGAGTCCTGCAGCTTTACTGGGCGTGTGATGAGAAAACAGAAACAGTCTCAACTTCCAGCCTCGACAGCTGTCCGTGATGTGCTGCGTGTCAACAACTTCAGCGGGAATCCAGCCGGTGCGTGCTGCAGCAGCTGGTCGGTCGATGGTCCTCCTTCAGATTCTGCAGATGAATAGGAATAAAAGATTGTCCTTTAATCGGACTGAT
Organism: Argyrosomus regius; assembly: GCA_946959425.1. Classification (NCBI taxonomy): domain Eukaryota; kingdom Metazoa; phylum Chordata; class Actinopteri; family Sciaenidae; genus Argyrosomus; species Argyrosomus regius. The sequence continues at coordinate 7,987,517 of OX336897.1, read as the reverse complement.
TTATTGTATCTCTGTTCAAAGTCACGGAGCGCTGTAACACAGGACTGCTGAGTTCCTTGAATTCCTTGAAACTGACTCTTTCCTCTCTTTGTAAGAGTACCTCTTTCACTGCGGCTCGTTTAGTGATAGCGCCATCTATTGACTCAGAAGAGAAAGCTAAATGTATTGTTTATTTAAAGAAAACAGATCATGGATGAAGAACCAAACAATAATAAAAGCGTCTCAATCTAGTATAAGTAATTAATTTAATATGTTCTTATAGGCTACTGGAAACAAGTCAAATGAATGTAAGTGGTAAGGGCTGTAACACCTACTGCTAACAGGGTTTATATGCAATAAATCCCTCTCAGGAATAGATTAATGACTCAACTATTCATCATGACATGAACTGTGAGTGCAGAAATCTGATCCAATGGCAGATTAACTCAGATCTCTATATAAAATCAATCAAATCATCCATAAGTGATGGGCAACATATACGTTCTGCACACACACACACACAAAATAATTTGCTTTAAAAAAGACGTTTCAGCACCGTGGACAGCTCCTGACAGACTGCGGCTCAGCAGCGACACCCAGCGGACAAACGTGACACTGCTCAATTCAAAGTGGAAGTTTCCCATTTCTATAGGAAAATTATTTATGTTTTTTTTAAGACATTTGAGTTAGAGATAAAATACTTGTGAAATGTGAAAATAATGATTAAAAACTGACAAGATAGACGCATTACAGGTGGTTATCGTGCCGGTCTTCATGATCTGTTGCAATTGTGGCAATGTGATACTTTCCTTATGCTCAAAGTTGGCTTAGAAGAAGCTTTACATTAAGAAAATTGATCATTTTAAATAGATTTACATGGACATGTCTTTACAGTACTCACAGATTAATACAATGTGAAATTTAGGACATAATACAGCAACAATTTAATGAAATCTGGAGCAACCACAAATGGACTATTGTCCCTTACAGTGCCTCATTTGTTGCCGTTTGTGTTTATAATACAGACAGATGACAAAACAAAATATATATATACACATGACCTGACCTCAGTGCACTCTGTGGTCAATCTTAGTCATCCAGTGAACATCAGCTGACAAAGAAATGAAAACAAAAAGTCATCCAGGTCCACATCCAGAGTCGGGCCTAATAGACAGCGACAGCAGCAGCAGCAGCATCCTCTGTTGCCATGGTAACCGTTTTCACTCTTACCGTGTTGGGCCTCGGCTCTGCCTGTTGCTTCTGTTGCCTCTTGGCTCGCAGTCCAGTGACATCAGCTCTTGCTGACATTACGAGGCCGGGCTGAGATTTAAAATGCACCTCTGGGCAGGTCACGTTCACTTACTGTCAAACGACAACATGACAGGTCTTCCATCTGGCGGGCTGCAGGGCTTCAGTACAGGACTGAATCTCAGCAAGTGTATCAGTTAAAGAAAGCAGATTATGCGTGAGTGTGCTGCATAAGCTGATTGACAAATATATTCCAGTTATTGGAAAGCAGTGTCTAACTTTAGCTGCACGACTGAGCACAGCACTCAGAGATGAGTGAGTGCTCATTGAATCTGAGATATTCCAAGGACTCCACTAGCATCTCTCAGAATATTTTTTAAACTTTTGCTCTTTCATTTCTTTTCCTCCATTTTATTCTTGTCCATATCTTTTTTTTCTGTTCAGCATTCATGTCCTGCTCCATGTTGACCTCCCCACCACTGCATTATACACTTATTTTGTCATCTCAATGAAATATACTGCCTCACTGTCTCTATCTTTCTCTTCGTCTGTCTACTTATCTCGAGTGTCTACTTCCACTGCAGTTTCTCTTTCCTTCCCACTGTTTGATTTGGACTCTCTCTGCTTTACTTATTCACTGAAGCAGACGCCCAAGGACAAAGAACTCTTAAAGTATCTCTTTTATATGAAAACACAGTATTTGTATTTAACAGGGACATATACATCTGGGAAAAGCGGAAGTGGGAAACGTAGACTTGCGTTACAAAGTGGGAGGAAAATTAAATGCACTGCGCATTGTAATCTTTATCACAGTGGAAATAAAACAGACTTACTGAATCTTTAGTACATTTTACATTGTTTGTCTGCCAGGAATCTGGAAGAAAATCAGGGACTGAATCTTAAGCAGGGTAGTTCACAGTAGTCTGCTTCAACCCACATAACTTTCTTTTTCATTTTCAAAAAAAAAAAAAGTTCCCGTCTAGACCGCAGTAAAGTTAGAATAATTAGTGTTGTGACGTGTCATGAGTGTTTCTGATCTTTTAGGGCAAAGAAAGTCTTCCATACAGTTGCATAAGATGCAAACAATGATGGGAAAGAGTAATTTAACTAGAGTGATTGCATATTGAGTTCATGCAAGGCTAACTCTTCAATTTTCATATTCACTCAATGAAAAACTCAGTTTGCTTCCGAGAAACTGGATATGTTTGAAAGAAAATAGCACTAAAAGAGAGATGAGATGAATCATTATTATAGCTCAGTTAGAGTTGCTGTAGTTTAGTGGAATACTGTTTCTAACATGCCCCCACAGCCCCTCATGTGAACCTAAGCGCCCTTTTCTGTTTATTTACCTGTATGCTGCAACTATGAGCTGCCGTGCAGACTAAAGTTGATGTTTTTCAGCTCTTTTGATATCAGAATACAAAGCAGACTCTTCTTTCAAAATTCAGTGCACAAAATCCAATTAAACTCAGTTAAGTGTTAATGTGAAGCGCTAACAGCTTCTCTGTCAATGTCCTGTAGCCGACCGTCCTCCTTGTAACTTAGCCAGAGAAGTGTTCTTGAGAGCCGCTTCATCTATGCCACATCGTTTTAAGAAGAGGAATGACTTCTCTCTGCAGTTTACTGTGGACTGTTTTTGGTTATGTAAACCTGCAGTTAGGAGATAAAGGCAAAGATAAAGTCTCATGGTCAGAGGCTCATTTGCTATTCTGCTTTAACTAAACTCTGCTCTGCTTAATGGATCCGTGTTGAGGCTCTAAAGCAGGCCTGGGCAATCTGTTCCACAAAGGGCCGGTGTGGCTGCAGGTTTCCTTTCCAACCAAGCAGCAGCACACCAGACTTGAGTCATTTAATCAACTGATCTCAGTCTTCAGAGAGCTGATTGGTCAAACTGTGTGCTCTTGGTTGGTTTGAACAAAAACCTGCAGCCACACCGGCCCTTTGTGGAACTAATTGCCCAGGCCTGCTCTAAAGCGGTTCTGTAGGGTGTTAAATCGTCACTTTACCTACATACCTGTTACACCAAACATTAAGCCACAACACAGAGAGGACAGGAGGCAAACAGAGTGAAGGCCAGCAGGTGCCTCTTCTCATCTGGGCCTGATTGGAGGAGTGGTTGGGGGAGGAGTCAGGCTGCGTTCACTAACACTTCACGCCACTTTGAGTCTTATAGTTCATCTGTTTGTCCATTCTTTAAGCTACAAAAATCTGCTAAACTGAAAAGAACTGAACAAACTCTGCAGTCAAACATCATCATTCAACATGTTTCGGGTAGAGAAACCATGTCATACCATTTTTTTTTTTTTCTGAAGCTGCAATTAACTGCCAGCTCCGCACTGAGATTTTTTGGCATTGACTGAATCCAACCATCGACACTTGAGAGACACATTTTTATTTAAAGACTTCATTTCCCCTCTCTCCAGCCTGCCTCACTCACTAGCAACCCATGATGAGTTGCGTCTCACAGAGGAGCTCTCAGACTGTCCACTGATAGATCACCTGCTCTACATTGCCATAAATGTCCATAACGGCCATTAATGTAACTAAGAGTGATGGCACAGCACTTGTGATGCTTTAATATTGGTGCTGAAAATGTAGCAATAGTCTTTATGCTCATAATACAGCTCCATCAAGACTGAAATCCATTAAGTCTTAATGGCTGTGCTTGTCATAGAACCTAAAAGATGTGTGCTACAAACCTCAGGGTCCAGCAGAGAGAGGATCTAAAGTCTTACTCAGCTCTCCTCCCTCTGCAGAAGCTTTCACACACTTAAACAACAATTCAATCAAATATATACTGGCAGACTTATTCATATTTAAAATGTGTACCTGTGTGAGGCCCTGTGTATGTGCAGAGCAGCACCTCACAAGTCAGAGTTTCAGGGATTTTCTTTGTCATCTTCTCGCCGTACTGCATGAAAAGAGATCTGTCACAACGTGGGACTTATAAATACAGGTGTGAGTTCACACTCTGTCTCACTCACAAAGGTCTGTGTGTATATATATAAACAGATAAGAGTTGTATAAATGGCAAACTTCTCAGAAAAGTCGGATATCTTCACTTCTTGGAAGACTGGAGAGTTTTGTCTGGGGGAAATCCCAGTTACTGGTTAAGTATTGGTTACATAATCCAGACTATAAAATATAAACACAAGCAGTGTGCACTCATATCCAAGCTGTTGTTGTTACTTAATCATCTTTATAAGGAACATCTTTGTAATCAAATGTAGTAACGTGCCGCTGTGTTCATTAATGATGACAACTGGAGTATTAGCTGTGAGATTGTAAACAGAACACAATTACTACTAACACTTTTAACAAAGTGCAACATTAGTTGTGATCTGGATCCAAACATGCAGCCAAACATGCACTCATTTAAGGGAACCTTCATATTTTATAATGATAAACACGAGCTCTTGTTTCTGAAAAGTATATAGCGGAGAAGTAAAGAAGTTCTTAGTTGAAAATATCCTTTCCTAACATTTCTCAGTACATCACTGTTTGCGGTGTCACCACAAGCCAAGTGGCAAGTGATGAAAGAAGCTGGAGCCTTACATCCAATTAGTATGGTGGGTTAACCTTTAGGGTGTGCATCATTGGTCCCAAAGTGAAGCGTGGGGAAGATGTCCTCTACGAACTCCAAAGTCACTGCACACTGGATGAGCCTGGAATTGTGTTTATCTGCCATCACATAGTTTAATCTCAAAGATAAAATGAGGAAATGTTTTTAGATTAAAGGCTTCTGTGCTGCAGTATAGTTTATACCAGTATGATATTCTAGCAGGTAGGCATAAAACCGCAGACAGCTCCGTACAAATGTGAAGCGATATCTTCAGGTTTGCAAAACCTTTGAAGCAAAAACTCTAAAGTAGCTTTGAACTCACGTGAAATGAAAAGCGCTTAGAAGAATATGAGGATTGTAAGACTGAACCTGTTTGTTCAGCCTTCGTGCTGTGCTGCACAGTGGAAATACAAATCAGTTTCCATTCATTTTGCAGAGCAGCACTGGCAGACTCAAATTGTACTCATCAGTTCTTTTGCACAAATAGGATCCTTTAAAAAATAACGTGTTTCTTGGTAGTTCAGTATTTTGTTTTCTACTCCACTTGTCTGTCTTTTACCTGAGGGGAACAGATTGACAATGACCCAACACTGTTTTAGACTGTCTGAAAAACTGTCTGCTGCTTCTTCTGTTTGTTTTGGTTTCTTGGGAACAGTAACAGAAACAGTATTGTAGACATAGTGCATGTAACAGTGAACACTTTGTATGGAGCTGCTTTTTGGCAAGAGGCAGGTAACATCCTGGACAAGATGCCAGCTCACCACAGAGTGCCAGCACATTTCAGTAGTATATTTTCTTTTACACCTGCATGCCTGCACCTGCCTAGGTGTATGTGCTTTTCATGTGGTCTAATAGCTCTCTGGTAGAGTCTGTGCCAAGTATCATGTCCTTACCTTTGCTGCACGTAATTCCCCTCCGTCTCCCTCACTTTTTCTAAGAATGCGTGCTTGCCTCTACCTGCAAATGTTCTAATATTTAATAACATAAATGTGCTGCATATTCAGGTTATGACCATCTTTGAACTGCTTCCCAACTTTGGTGTCACACTACTTAAAACTATAAGGTGTTACATATAATTTTGTCCATTGTATAAAATAAATAATGCCTCACAATATAATGTAATACAAAAAAGGCATTTCTTGCTTTATATGTTATTGTTAACACTGATATAGAGGGATCTTTACTGTAGACTTGAGGGGGATCGAGGTTTTGTTACTTTTCTGGGCAGATACAGTTGGATTTTTGTATGTCCTACTGATATGTTAATGCCATTCACACATGGCATTACCATGAAAACTATATCCAAATATCATATCTGGATAAGAAAAGGCACATGTTAATGCCAAGTCTGAATGGACGCAGAAAGCTTTGTGAGCAGATCGATCAGACCACGTCTCACATTGTTTGCAGTGTGAATGTAGCATGACCTGAAAAAAACCCACCCGGCAAATTGAAATGTCACCTAACTGCACCTCTTCTTTCTAGTTTAAACAACCCCAACCCGATCTAATGAATGTGCATATTAAAATCAAATCATAATGCGAGCCAAAATCAAGATAACAATTATTAACATGAGGCGTAAATGTTGGATTTGATTGTATCCAAATAATGTATCCAAATACAGATCAGATTTTACTATCAAGTGTAAATAGAGCCTTTTACACATCGAAACTTGTCCTAATTAATCAGAAGAGTAACTTGTCAATTCTTGCTTCCCTTCTTTCATCACTGTGGTATGTGAAGATGTCTGGACAGATCTTTGGCTGAATTAGCCACCAGTTCAGATCCACTCATAGATCATGAACTGGAGAATGTGAGTGGGATGTGTTTGTGGTTTTTAAAATGTTGCGGCCGAAACTGCAACAGTATCGATTTATCTTGAGTGCTGCAATCTACAGATCTATAATGTTTCCTATAAATTATTTACAGAGGAAAAAACTGATTTACTCTCAGCAGAACAACAAAATAACTTGTAGCCGATGAAATCAACCTGTTATGCTTGAATTTTATTAATTTAATCGCAGCCTACACTGTTTGTTCTTTTGGCCTTACAGCTACATTCCTGGCCAAGCTGCGACAGCTCAACAAAATTCAGCTACACTGAAAAACAAAAAAAAATCTTTGAATTTAATTGTCTCCTCCCTAAAGAGAAAGTCAGTACCCAGCAAACAGCATCCAATCCCTGGATAACAGAGGAGATTTAGTGTTGTAGAGATTTAAATCTAAACTCAAATACCATGTTGCTTCTTTGCCAGAACTGTCATGAAACTCTTCCCAGAATTGCCCTGAAGTAAAAATGACTTTTTGGCATCTCCTTCCAATGATAAGTGGAAGACTCATAGGAATCCACTTCTAACTGTAAACTGGTTCATTTGTTTAATCAGAGGGCAGACATTTCTGTTGTTTTTCTTTGTCTTTCATACAGCACAAGCTATTTAAATGTTGCCATTTGATGTAATGTATAATTGCAGAGTAAATCTCTCTAAAAGACTCAGAAATGCTCCAGTTATAACTGGGTGGTTCAAAAGAAACATTTCCAATACTGTAGTCCAAAAGCCAAAATCTGCAATTTCTAATTCAAGTCAATATATAAGCAGAAACTTCATCAAATATGACTGAATATCTGAAGTGAAGCCTGAATAAAGATCTACACATTCATAAACAAGAAAAGTTATCCTCAGGTTATAGTTATTTTATTATTAATTATTTTCTTTTGTTCTCACGCTCTCCCTCGTGCTGCTCAGCAGTATTTCATTCCACAGCATGTCTGCTCATGTTAGAACCTGACACCCGACTGGGACTTTCTTTTAGACTGCTGAGGGTGATTCGGATGATTCACAGTCTAAAAGAAGCAGTCCTATACACAACAAAAATCTACACCGGAGGAAAAACATTTCTTAAGTGCGTGTTCGAGCTCCATGGTGAGTACAGATAAGCTTCGTCGTGTGGTAGCTCTCTTTGTTTGGCTTTTATCTGGTTCTGGTAATGAGATACATATTGATTTTAATACAGATCAAAGTGATGAGTTTCTGCGCTGGTCTGAAGACACAACATGTTTCCATCATCTGCTTCGCTTTGGCAGTCAGCGCTGTTGGTGAGGCTTTGTTTTTGTGCATGAAAAGACCTGTTTGTCAAGTGTGTTTAGCATGCATGATAACTCTACACTTTTTAAGGAAAAATACAAGTTGTAACTCTCAAAGTTCTATCTATATCTATATCTGCAGAGTGACACTGCCATCTACAGTAGCCCAGAGCAGACAAATTAAACAATGGCTCTAGAGAGGGCTTTTTTATGTTTTTCTCATGTCTCATGGCCACCAACACGCTGCGAAGGGGAGGTTTAGGGTTGCAATCAGCAACTACACTGCTAGACACTGCTACAGCCTACTGGTCCATTAAAGAGTCAAGATTCAGTCAGATTATCTTGTATTTTTGGTTAATCGCCTGTCTATAACCAAATTTTGCTGAGAGTTATATGAACTCACCTGAAGTTGTGAGTTCAGAGGTGCTGGAAGCTGAATTTTGTTGCATCTGGACAGATCCAAGCTAGGTGTTTCTCTGTTTACAGTTTTTGTGTTAAGCTAAGCTCATTTCCTGCTGGCTGTAGCCACATGTCTACATATCATACATATCTAACTTCCAGCAATAGCAATAGTTAAACAAAATGTCTAAGTATTACTTTAAGATAATCCTAAAGTGTTTTACCCAACCAAAGCCTAGCAGCAGCACCAAACCTAAATCAGCTGTAACTCAGAGACTGATTATATACAGACTACTTTCATGGAATAATAACTAATCTTTAGTGTCACTTACATAGTTTCATTCATCAGACTGTGTTCTTGTGATCCCTCTCTCTGATGATTCAGTCTGTGAAGGTATGGAGCTGAAGGTCGGTCCTCCGAAGGTGGCACGGTGTGGAGAAAATGTGACACTGACATGTGAGGCCACCATATCAAGCAAGTCGGATATTATCTCATTATCTTTTGTCTGGGCTGGAAATAAAACATGTAAATATAAAGACAGCCAATCTAGCCTTGAGGTTCAGTGTAAAAGCACGGATGAGTCTCCCCACCACAGACTGAATCTGACTCTCATCAACGTGATGCCCGTCAATGAGGGAAAGTACACCTGCAAACTACGCTCCAAAAAGGGGATGAAGGATGCCACAACTCTTGTTACAGTAAAAGGTTAGTTAACTTTTAATATTTTTAATATGCTTTGTTGTTTTCTCGAATCTTTCTAAAAGTCTTGAATCTCTACAGAATGCCTTGGAAGTTCTGACTCGTACATCAACCAGTCTGATGTTATGTGCTGGTTCGATGGAGTTTACCCCAGTGGCATCATCCACTGGTTCCAGGGAAGTGTTAACTTAACGGACTCTACCACCACAAGAAAAGAACAGGACCAATATGGACGGTACAATGTCTCGAGCACAATAGGTGTGCAGGAAGGAAACCTGAACCAGCCGTATAGATGCTTACTGTGGATACCTTCGGACGGGAAATATCTCTCTAGTCATAACGTGACACAGCTGTCATCAGGAAGCATGGACAGACTGCAGTGCATCTGGATAATGGTGGAAATCATGATGGTGAAATTCATATTATAAAGGAACCAAACAAATTCAGGTTTTCATTGTCATATAAAGCTGCCATCGAGTGGGTAAGTTTTGTTTTCAGCATACTCTGCATCTGTCCTCTCTGGAAAGGTTTTCTTGCTCCAAAAATCTAATATTTCACTGATTCTTAAATACTTAACTGGAAAGGAGGAAGTCAGCCAATTATTTTAGTAAAAAAATCTGAAAATGTATTTTGGCACCCAGGTCAAAGATGTTTGAAAACACACTTCCACACCTGATGGCAGCACAACATTCATCATATCATTTAAATCTTTTCTACGGAAGCTCACTAATGACAGTGAACAGTTACACAGTTGTACAGTTTTCCTGAAAATAAGCTTTGTAGATGGAGTATTTCTGTTTTCACATTTCATTTTCAATCATGTTTAACTAGTAGTTTAACTGCAACCAGGAAATTTCTTTTTTTTAAACCTTTACTTTTAGCTGCCAGAGGGAGGCAGTCTTCCCATGCAAGAATAACACAAACTGATGTACTGCTTTTATACACATCTTGTATACTGTAAATACTGTAGAGTAGAGCTCTATTGTAAATTTATTGCAAAAGCACTAAAGGACACACACACACCCAAAAAAAAAACAGTAAAGGAGAAAAGATTTGCCCACTAGCACTTAAAAGGTCCTTAATGCAGACATGATTCATGTGCATGGCTTACAGTACCTGAAGGTCAAGATATGATGCAACAAGAAATATTTTTTTTACTTTTAACTTGTATGAGAAGAGATGTTTTAAGACAGTTTTTTATTCATATTTAGATCACTGTAGTGGACACTAATCTGAAATATACCATTGATGATGCAAATCTTGTCTACATAAAATGTTGTTGAAGAATGTTTTTATATGTACTTTGTGAAGTAAAAGTGTGAAATGTGATACATTTCAAGCAGGTGGCCTTTGTGAGAATAATGTCATCTTAATCCCTCCCACAAAGAAAGTGCCCGACAGCGAACATTTCTTCTTTTGTTCCTCGTTCAAGTCGTGCAACCTCTCTTTCTAGGGTTTGTACATTGTGTGACTCAAAGCTAAGTTTGTTCTCCTGTGAATGAGTAAACACCTGATGTCCTCATGGGATGTGTTTGCTCATGTGAGACGAAGTGTCTGTGAAAAGTTTGTTTGGTTATGCGAGTTTGGGCTCGTGTGAATTCCTCACTGCACTACACTGTCTTTCAGGTGAAATTTAGGAAGGCTTTAAAAAATACAGAAATGTTGCACTTTGCACAAATCCTCAGTCAGTAAGCCCTGCAAGAAAGGGCATGTGCAGGCATTATGTTGCACAATTATGCTCTCACATTGCTTTTAGAGGCAAGTCTTCCTGACTGCTGCTCCGCAGAGTCAGGAAGACAAAATTGTCAGGACCTTGACTCGGTAAACCAAGCTACTGGAGCAGCAGAGGCAGTAAAGACGTGAGATAACATGACCTGAGGAGACCCCGCGGAGAGCAGCGACAGATTACACATTTGTTACTAGGGACAGAACACACAGACTGGATTGATTTGCTCTACTAGAGCAACAACCAAATTGATTAAATCCCATTGGGGATCAAGAGACAGGAAAGAAGCAGATATTTTCAATAAATACCAGTCTAAGTGCAGCGTGCAGCGTGTATATGTGTGTAGATGGACGGTGTTTGTCATGGATCACAGCGTGCTTGAGCCAGTACCCTCACAATTAGAGAACAAATTCAATAACATATATATCATTTAGGCATATATGTCAATGGCAGATCCATATAAAGGTCCATACTATATCAGCAATGCACATATATTTTACAAATTAGTATAGGAGCATCATTACCCGCCTTAAAAGTAGACAGCAGACAGTAGATTGTGTTACTATTGGACGGAGCCAGTCTAGCTCACGGGATGTGAGACGATGTGTCAGTGAAAAGTTTGTTTGGTTAAGCGAGTTTAGGCTCGTGTGAACTGTTTCTCCTTGTTCCCAGTGTTTATGCTAAGTTAACTAGGTACTGCCTGAAGCTTCACAGTGAAGCTTGGTAGAGTGGTATCAATCTTCTCATCGAAAACTCAGAAACTCAATATGTGTATTTACACAAAAAAACAGTTACTTTCATAGCAGGATTAATATTCATATGCTGTAGGAAGAAGAAAGTTTTGTGTTGATTACAGAGGCCGAATGCAAACAGTTACTATACCCCCACTGTTATTAAAAAAAAAAGTCTAATGAGTGATATTTATATTCAAATAACTGTTTCAAGTGGAGAATGTTCTTGTCTGGCGTTTCATCTCCTGATTTGTCAGAAACAATTAAATATTCTGTTCATTACAGAAGCCATGTGTAGGTGTGTGTTTACAAAGCACTATTATACAAAACTGACTATTGGTGAAACATAAGAGCTCATAAATTATCTTTCAGAAAACGTTTGACTTTCCTTTTCCACGGACCGTGGAACATTATACACCCTCGGGATGTTTCCAGGCTTTACTGTACCTCAACCTTTGGTTCTGCAAAAACAACAGTATTGAAGAGATGTTCACCCATCTCGATAAAACACTGTTGCCATGGTGAACTGAAGCTGCTGCTGAAGGTGTGTTGGCCTTATTCTGATTTGCTGTTTTCCTTCTTGCCTTTGCTCTAACATGCAATTGTTTTATTTCGCAACACCTGAACTTAAAAGTAGACATTATGTCATCTATGTGAGGGAACAGTGCGAAGATAAACAATTTTAACTTTGCACGCACACTTACATAAACACCGGTCTATACTGTTGGGTAGGTGCACGTTATCTTGACTGACAATTCAGCAAGGTGTTAAACACCTGCAGAGGCAAAACACGTGCAGAGCTTGACTGACACAATAGATATGACTTAGAATCATGTGGCTGATTAAAAAAATAAGACAGAGCTAGGAGAGTGCACACAGTAGAGTCAACATCTCACCAGGTGTGTCCCAGCTGCTTTGCCAACCACATTGTGTGAAGACCACGCAACAACTTCAGGTGGCTGTGAAATTAAGCCAATGCAGAAGTGCTAAAAACATGCAGTTCCTTAATCGACCACTTGAGGCTGGCTGCGGAACGAGTCGATCTCTATAACTTCACAGCAGAAATAAACATGTTTACAGGCTGGTACAAAAAACAGTTTTGGTCTCTATAGCTAATTTCCCCATGAATGACAACTGTACTGAGGCTAATTTTTCTATTTAACTCACCTGTTCAAATTATATTAAGACTTTAAATTATGCATACATATTTATTTCATTTACAGGTGGATTATTTAAACCCCCAGGCGTCATTCAGCCCATCTCAGGTCCATCAACGCTCCACGTCTTTGACCTTTTTTTGGTGAAGCAAATAACAATAATGTGTCCCGGCTCCTTTACCGTCAAAGAGACTGAGAAAAGTGGTGAATATAACTAAAATTCTCATATTGAGCCTAACTCAAGTGGATCAGTTCAAGATTAGATCGAACGTTTGTGTGAATAACAGTTTTTGAGCCACGACAAAGGCGGTAAATTATTAACAATCAACTTGCTACTTCCCACACCCCCCTGTTAACCACACATTCTTTCAAGTTTAGACTCGTATGTACAATACAGGCAGCTCAGGGGCACGTGCACGTGTCCTCAGCTAGTGGGAACAAGTGGCAACATTTGATGACATGATGATGGTCACAGGACTGGATGAACCCAGACCTGAGTTCACACCTGCTCCTTACACTTATTACCTCACGTGGACTCTCCTTCACTGGAGCTCTTACCTATCCCTCCATTAGCTCTTTCACTGTATATATAGGCTCTGCACATGTTCTAGGAAAGTTAAATGTTCTTAAGTGGCAGAAACTTCATCACACACACAAACATCACTTTCTCATGACAGCCAAACACTAACCACTAACAAAGAGACCAATTAACCTGTGCAACATGACATGACGATAGACATGTGACTATGTACTGTGCTTTATAGAAGAACAGTGACAGCTATTGCTAGAGTTGCAGCTGCCTGTCTCTGCCATAGTTTATCACTGTTGGGAAATGCTGTCCTATTGTGGTACGGTGAAGCTACATCTGTTGCTAATGTTTGGCACTAAACACATGAAGTGCCACTCATGAAATTTGATCATTGGATGCTGCAAACAGCAAATGCACTAACTGGCTATCTTATAAATAACTAGCTAAGTTCCTCTTATCTGTGTATGCTAATGAAACAGACTGATAAAGGCCTGAAATAAGACAAATATTGAAGACAGTTAAAGTTCTTTCATGTTCAACTGACTTTCATGTCTTACAGTAATTATAGACTGTTGTTTCTATTTCTATTTCTATTTACTTAGTTGAGCGGTTCATGCCTTAATATGGATTACTACAGTCATTTTGGTCGTACATGGCAATTTTCCGGTATGCCACCACTACCATTCCAGGTGACGACCTCATGAAGCTGATTGAGAGAATGCAAAGCTGCCATCAAAGCAAAAGGTGACTTTGAAGAAATATAAAACATTTTACACGTTTTTGTTTACCACATAATTCCATATGTTACATAGGTGTGTCCAAATGTTTGACTGGTACTGTATGAGTTGCAGAGTAAGTAGTATCCATACAGATTATAGCCTAATGAGTATTTAAAGGTCCAGTGTGTAAAATTTAAGGGGATCTACTGCCAGAAATGGAATATGATAAGCATAACTATGTTTTCATAAGTCTATATTAACCTTAGAATGAGCCTTTTGTATCTACAGAGGGAGCAGATCATCATCCATGTTCTACAAAGCCAGAATGGACCAATCAAACACTGGCTCCAGACAGGACCTTTTACATTTTTTGTGAGTTTTACAGCCACCTTAGTTTCTTTTTCATGCTTGGAATGGGAGGTTGAGGTGAGCGGTCTTCAGTTGTTTACAATCTGCAACTCTCCACTAGATGTCACTAAATCACACACTGCACCTTTAAGTTAAATAGTAAAATGTCATTGGCATAACGTTTCCTAATTTGTATAATGTAATTTGAAAAATCTGAATTATCAAACAGCATTGATGAAGTGCAGATATGATATGTTCATATCGCCTCTTTTACTTTTCACTTTGTGAGAAAGGTCTATGATTCATTGACAAGGCAAAACTTTTTAATCAGATCCTGTTTATGCTTTAATGCACCTGCTTCTTTAACCCCATTCAACTAAAGAAACCCATCATGTCACTTCAGCAGGTACCTGAAATAAATCTGACCGTGATTATAGGTACTATTTTATGAGTCATGGTGACAATTCAGACGTGTAAGTGGGAAGATGAAATGTAACCTGTAATCAGTAAATGTTTATAATTGACAGCAAAAGTCAAACTCTGGGAGCTCCATCAAATAAAAATAAAAAATCTAACATCAAACATTGAACAGTTATATAACCTTCCAATTATTTTATGTAACTGTGGATGTTCAGACTCCTCCTGTTCACTCCTCCCTGGTATTCTTCCATCTGTGGATATTGAGCACCTTCAACATGTACAGAAAATCCAACTACATTTGCTGTACACGCTCACAAGATCTGCAGCTACGTGCAAGTTGTGGCAACGCCGGCAAACATAATAAAGAAGGCAATATCTAATAAACAGCTGTATTAAACAGGATTAGAAGGGTTTTTTTTAATATAGTTTGTTGATCCTTGCAAAGATGATACGGAACAATAAAGAATAATCTGTCAATTAATTTGGCTTGCTTGGGCAATACTGTGTTATAACCATGTGCTCGAAAAGATTTCATTTGTTTTAAAGTACTACATCCCTCTAGTACTTTTAAATATAGAGACTGGAGAGTTGAAAAAGTATTATTAAGTATGTATTTTCAAAACATAAATATGATGGAAATTTTCAAAATATTGCTGTTTGAGTATGTTCTTTAAGTTTCTAAAATTTAATGTTTTAATGATTTACTTTTTCATTTGTTCTCTTTTACATATTTTTTTAATTAACTGTTAACATATTTTATTATGTATTTCTAACTGTTTTTATGCTGAAAAACATGTTGATTGTAATGAATATATATATATATTTTTGGTACATGTACAAGGAAGTGTAGCTGTTGCCAAGGTGACAACTAATAAAGGATCAAAATAAACAATTATTTGTGTGTTGAAGTCATTTTAATCTTTCTCAAGAATGAAAGAAGATATCCGGGATCAAACTACTGTGAAAAACTTTAATCAAACAGCTTCATGGGCATGTCGTGAACTCTATTTGGATGCAGTGGACTGGAGCATTAAAGGAAAAATAAATTACAGGAAGGTGTTTGCATGGATACCTGTTTGAGGACAAACTTTAAGATCCAATACAGTCTCTGAAAGACATGCCTTTCATCACGTCTCCGTCTGTTTGTTGTGATGAGTATAATATATGACAGACCTTTCATTTATTTTGTTTTCTTTTTGCCACACTGAGATGTCAGTCAGCTCAGTGGCCATAGTCGTATAAAGCATACGCCAGATGAATGGGTGTTTCCAAATAGAAGTGATCTGACAGACAATTTAATATGCCTCCTACACTGAGCTGCTGTCAGCTGCAGAGTAGTAACAATGAGAGGAAGATTAGTATATCAAAACAGAAAGGTGTAAGATGACAGCTCAGACCTGTTTGTCTTAAAACATCTGCAGAATTTAAACATCATCATTTGTCGTACCTTTTATTTGGAATATTTCTATATATAAAAACGAAACTGCTGCTTCACTCTGACTAACTCCGTAAGATAAAAACCAGGTGTGCTGGGTCCACTGTAATCTCCAGTCATCACACTGGTAGACATGCCTGGTCACATTACTATCCATTATCTCGCTGCATTACACAGTCAAACAAATCCTCGGGTCATGTGCCTCGGAACCCAAACACAGAAACCAACCACTACGTCTCCTCGATGAGGTTCATGACACTTAAGAGTTTTCACACTTCCGCCTCGGAGACAGAGTGCAGTCTGTGTGTGTGTGTGTTTGCAGTAGCTGGTCGCCCACTAACATTAAGACCTTCACAAATCAGGCGAGAGTTCAGCATAGTTGAACTCACTGACTGGTGATGATCGAGGAACATGTCATTGCTCATTCTGCACAATCAGCTCTGTGTACAAACAGTGGAGCGCTCCGCTTCATCATTGTGTCATTGTACTGAACCCTAGAATACAAAAACGTATTATGAATTGTTACATCATCTATCATTTTCAAGTGTTTCCATTGATATTTTTTATTGTCAAGTTTTATTTCAAGACAGCGGCGTTGCCACCTCACTTTCAACCAATCACGTATGCTACCCACTGCCTCGCTGAAGCTGAACAACTGCTGCCAAATTTAGCCACTTAGCTCCGTTAGCATGAGCAACAACAACGCTAAAGTTTATCCGAAAGCCTAGCTTAGCTGCTGCTGCTTCACTGAGAGTTGATGCGGAGGCAAAGCAGATAACATTTTCTTCATAAAATATGATCCAGTTTCACCAAAATCAGTGAAACAGTCGGTTGATAGAGTCAGCGTTCACCTGATTACGCATTGGTATATCATCAAGATGATTTTAAATCTGTTATTTTATGGTACAAAAGTTACGCAATGGAGCTTAAATTATTTCATTATCTTGATCAAACAAGGTTTGCTGTCTTGAGATTGAGATTAAACCACAGACCATTAATCCTACAAATGAAGCATGCAGGAGTATTTATAGTACTGGTCTCTGATGTATGTAGGCTCAATTAAAAATATCGTACCATAAGAAAAATAATGAGACGGAAAAAAAGATGTCAGTATTGGTAGAGATTTTTTTTTTTTCCCATTTCAGCCACGCTGATTGAAATGTCCCCAAGGTTGTTAAATGCTTGAAGTTATCTACAGCTTTTGAAGAATGAATTAATTTTGAAGAATGTCTTGAGGAGTAACTCAGGGCCTTCAACACAATTGATGAGAGGATGTTTACTTTGCACAATGTGCTTGAAGGCTCCCCTAAGATAGCATGTTACATAAGTTGTAATGGGAGACATCACATCACTTCAAATTTGTAAGAATGACCCAGATGAGAGACAGACTGGATGTCCGTCTTAATGAGCTGCATTGCAAAAGTAGTATCTATAGTCTCCATGGGAATGATCGGTCCCTAGGAGGTAACCAAGGTAATAAAACGTTTTCCCCTTGTAGCGGGTGGTCTCAATTTTGCCATTCTAGAGAGTGTATATATTTTTAATTGTCTCCTTGGACTGTCAAGCTGTCAGCATGAGTACAATAGATTTGTACAAAAAGATGTTTGTGGTGATTGAATGACCTTGCAGCGTGATCATCCTGCACCAGCACCCCTGCCGAGATCAGCAGAAAAAAACAACAAAAAAAAACACATGACATGGACATGCAAACATGCAATTCTGTCATTTTTAATACTTCATTCGTCAGTGAACTCGGTCACCTCTCACCAAATATAGAGCAGCTGAAAACCTGTTTGTGTGCACTCGAGAATCTGAATCGAACTGGCTCTGAGGGAGCTCGCCTTGGCGTTGTTACACAAGACAGCTTCTAACATTCTCAAGCATTAGTGTCACACAGCGATGCAGCACACTGGTCATTACAGTCTTTTTTAAAGGGTGAGCTACATAGAGTACCAACACAGGAACCCAGGAAATTAACTTCCCTTATTATTATATTTTCCTGGCAGAGCTGAAGGTCAGGTGGATCTTTGTGGATCAGATCTTCTGTTAAGAGCAGACTGCCTTATTCATGACAGAATAACACATGAATTAAACTTTAGCCCTACTGGGATATTTCTGTCCTGAGAGGCGGCGATGTAGACCCAATGATATCATGTGGTTCGGCATATCGAGTCCTTTCACGGTTATATCTTTAGAAAATATACTTAACTAGACACAGATGTCAGGGAGCATGTGTACGATATGTATGAGCTCACTTATCATGTGATTAAAAAGCAGCATTTTTCTATTTCCCTTCTTTCTATCAAACATTTCTAGACTCTCTGTATATGACAAGCACAAACAATAATTATGGAATAAATCATTCATGGAGGTGTGCTTGAAAATAGCTGTTTGCATTTGATTTGTACCTGTAATTTCAGCTTTAAATGTTTGTATAATCATTCAATGCTTGAAGGTTTTTTTTTGTTTTTTTTTTAATCAAAATATTTAGATATCTGCCTCTAAATTGTGCTTCACAAATTTGTGCATTCAGATCCACACCGTAAAGCTCAATTTCACATGCTGCAAGACAGCCTGTCTCCACACATACTGACATTTGACAGGCGTACTCCCTGCTGTTCTGTACACAGTGAAAAAGATGAATGTTAGCCACAAGGGAGAGAGGATGGGATCTTTAATGGCATGGCAACATTGTTGTGTCAGGTTTACAAGTTTACAGAGCTCGGATTACAGTCACAAAGGTCTTTTCAAGCACATCTTTAATGAATGTTTATGGATAGATCATAGCCTGGCTGTGTTCATCACTATGTTTTTTCATTGTTTTAGATGAAGAAGCTCAGAGAGGAGGATGATTGCATAGCTGCCATTCCCAGAAAGAGACAAAGCAAAGCCACAACACCTAAAATCACCATAGTGATGAGCTAATCATAGAAAATCTGTGATATCTGCGGTAAAAGGTCTTATCGAACAGATATGTCAGTTATCAGTAAAAATGTTAACCACAAAAAAATTCAAATTCATTCCCATTTTCAACTCGATATACATATTTTTCTTATTTCATGTCAGTGGATGTGAAACATTTGTGAGAGCCCGATAAGCGAGGGCCTGAGGCGTAGGTCAGAGTTGATCTCCCACCACCTCAAGAATCCCTCCGAGCAGTTTATTTCATGGTAATTATATGCTGGTTGAATTTGCACATGCTGTTCACACAGTTTGAGTACGTGTCCATAAGCAAAGATGAAACTGAAAAGAAAGGTTAAAAGACTGTGTGGATGCAACAGGCTTATTTTATAAGAGTAAATGTTAATTTTCTTTAGCAAGCTTCGGGACATAATTTAATTTCAGTGTGGTAGTTCTATTAAACTTTATCATCATAATTAAAATGGACATTGTTTCACTGGCGGTGGTAATCGAAGGGCAGGGGAAGAACTACTGTACTTAGTACACTGTGCAGCTTAGTGCTTCCTTATCACACATTTATGCTTCAGAATATAAATGAAATTATTATCATGAAAACATTATGTCAGTTTGTTATGTAGTGCTTTGTGATAGATGGCCACTTGTGGTCGTAGTGATTCTGTATCGAAACTGTTAGCATTTAAAGCTAACTAGCTTACTACTTGTATGGCAAAGGGTATTAACATTACTATGTGGTATTACAGGTCACATATTATCTGTAAAATATTGACTCCAGGACTGGAGCATTCACTGTAAGGGAGCCGAGATACTAGTATATCAACTTTACAGTATATCTGTTTAAAACGAGTTTGTCCTGTGTTTTATTTAGTTTGGGTTTTTCACTTTCCAGAAACTCTGGCCAGACTTACTCATTGATTTGTCTTTATCCTCAAATCCTTTCAGCTTCCTCTCAATTAAAAACACACATGCTGTTCATAATAGGGTAGGACATTGAACTTTCAGCTTGCAAACAGCATCTTTACTCAGCTAAATCCTCTGCTCACTGGCGTATCTTTCCTTAACAACAGATCTCAGTTCACATGTTAGCAAACTGAACTGAACTTTCAGCCGTGTCTCTGTTCAATGATTGGAACTCCGCAGTCGGAGCTGTGGTCAAGCACTGAACGATTCAGTGGACAAATCTTTTGTGCAAATTGAATTTTTGGACATTTTTAGCCTCAGTCTTTTAGCTTAATAACATGCATGTAGCCATCATGTGCATATTTCAAGTCAGTTTTACAGGTTATCAAGCAATTTACAGAGTTAGAGCAACATCATTAGATTACACTAGCTATAATACAGCAAAATCTGCTGGTGGCAGCTGTCATTTCAGCCAACAAAATCCACGACTGTAGTGAGCACATACTACATACAGTACCAAACTGGCAATACTGGTAAGCAATTTGACATACTGGAGGGCACAACATTTCTGTGTATATGTATGTGTGGAAGCTGTTTTAGAACCAATTGAAATGTAAAACTGGTTCAAGGAGCAACTCTGACTTGCATTTTCATCTCTGAGCCACTCTGATACAATATCCTGAGAATAACACTGCAATTTTGAGAAATCCAGTTATACAGTATTTGCTGCCCTCTAGTCCTCCATCTCTAACACTCAATGACAGCATAATAATGTCTAATCATTAGAAGATGGGTAACAGTGCTCTGCTAAACAATTATATAGATAATGACGCTGGAAATGGAATAGCACTGAATTATCAAGCTTCAACAAAACACTGTTCAAATTAAAAAGCTTTGGACAACAACCAAAAGCAGACTCAGGCACTCTCAACTTTGCAGCAATGAGCACAGAGGAGCAATAACATCTACAATCATCTTTGAGAATTTGAAGGAAGCTCTCTTAGAGCTCTAAATTCATGAATGACGGCAGCATGGCGCAGATTGCAGGCAAGTTCACCCTGTCCAGCTCGTTGAGGTCTAGTGCACCTATACTCATCACAATTTGCTTTTGGGCTTTACAAAAAGAAATGATGATTGACAGAGTTATCACAGAGCTGAAGTCAGAGCAAGAGAAAGGTTTAAGGTTCATGTATTTCTTGGGAAAACGTCTTTTTTTATGTGAGGTATATCAAAAAAGAAGTGTACCAAACTGAATACATTTACTATGCAACTCATTTATAGATAAGTTAAAAGAAATTTGGTCTCACCAGGTTGTGAAAAAAAAAATGCTGATATATACTATGAAGTTATGGGTTATAACTGATAACTATATAGCACTAGTTTTCTTAATGATTCAATAAACATTTGATAAAGACATCAGTGTAGCTTATAAACGCTGCTTAAAAAGAGGTAACAAGCAATGCAACACTCTTGCTATAGCAAGAACCTGACATTCTGCTCCAAATGAGGCATTATTGAAAGAAAGGGGCTCAAATGTCATTGGTAGTTATGGGAAAATATCAAATGCAGGTATCTATGATGTGTTGTTTTCTGAAACATCGATGAAAAATGATATTGTACATCACACCTAACTACCATTTCACTCAACCCCCTCCTTCCAGGCCACATGTTTCATAACAAAGTCCTCGTACACCCGGTCCAAAATGTTTTTAGCATCACCATGGGATGTCCTGGATCAATGTGTGTTTTGCCTCCTGGGCTTCTCTAATGGCCAGTCAGCACTGCAGACCTCTGATGCATACACAGACTCCTCTTCAATCATCATGAGCCTTGACACAGAAAAGAAGCTCACAGTGTTGTTTTGTCACATAAGTGTTGACCTAGAAAAAGAAAGATAAAATAGGAGAGCAGGCTGTGTTGATTGTTCCTGATTGAATTCTCAGAACATGAAGATATATGGTTCAAAAAATAACTCAGACAGTCTAATCTGAATATCTCCATTTAGTATAATCTGTAGAGGACAGGTAGAGCCTTTTAACTCATAACAACTAATGCTTCCTCAAACAAAAAGAACACCTCCTACTGCAGCAAAGTGTAATGAGACCAGTCACCACTGGCTAACTGCTGTTGTCCCTGCCCCCACCGCTGCCACCACACCTCTCATTATCCAGGACATGATGTTCCAGAGCCAAAGGACAGTGTTAGAGGACCTTTTCATTGGAAAAAAAAAAAAGTAATCATCACACCTGTCCCTAAGAAACCCTGTCCACATGACAATCGTGTTTTTAGACCTATTGCTCCAACCTCTATTGTGATGAAGTGTAGGGAGAAGCTCATGTTGAGCAAACGAAGGTTGGAAGTCACTAGAGAGTCACTGTTGATACAACTAACAACAGAGTCCACCTGCTAACTAAAGATCTCGAGAATCCTATAGGTCCTGTGCTGTTTGTAGATTTCATTTCAGCCTTTAACCTCGACACGTTCTCCTGAAACACTGCAGCTGATGAATGTCATCCCAGCAGGTCAGGGTGCACAGGACCTTGTGTGAACCTTTGACCATCAGCTCCCCGGGGTTGCATCAGTTCACCAGTTCTGTTCCCCTCTGTGCACATTCAGCACTGCTAACAATAACGCTGTACAGTTTTCTGATGATACAGCCATCCCGGATATCATGTCTGACACGTCAGATACAGCTGAACACAAACACAAGATTTATAACTTTGTCCAGTGGTATGACAAACACTTTCCTCAAAGTCAAGAAGACAAAGGAGATGGTATACAACCCCAAAACCATTATTCTGAAACCCAAATTGTCCGTGGCGCTGAATCAGAGTGATCCCATGTGTTTTAACCCAAACTTTGATTTTTTCCAAGTAGTTTTGGTGCCTAATCCTAACCAAACTGCGACTGATGCCTAAATTGTTTCTCAGTAAGCTTTATTTTGAAAGTTTAACTGGACATTGCATGTTTATTATTGCTAACTCAACTGCACTAAAGGTTAATGTGTCAGTGTTACATGTTGCCTCGCCTAGGCCTGAAATGTTGGACCGGTATGTGTATTACATGCTTTGGTGAAATACCAGGTTGGTATTTTTGGAGCAATGGGAAATTTATTTTTTAGATCCAGAGTGGGCAGTTCCTGACATAGCCCAGGTTGACTCCGATAACTACAGACACCTGGGCAAACACATAGAGAACAGGATGTAAAACGTTTGCAGTAGGGTCCAACAGTGCAGGCTATACTGCTTGGTATGGCAAACTCTTTCTGCCCAGATTACCCAGTTAACACAAAGAGCCATGAAAATGATGGGAATCAGACAGCATCCTACACTCCAGACAGACCCGGAAGATTATTTCTGTCCCCACGTGTCTTCCACTCTGAGTACCAGTGCTCCTAATCAGAGCTCCTTTGTCCTCCTCTCTATTAAAGCACGAAATAGCAAGCTAGCATGAGCCTGAACACAGCTTTTTATCTCAACTGTACACATGTTCATTTAAATATGATTCCATGTTGATGAGGGGGCTTCAGCTATGATGAACACAGGTGTGTTGCGTGACGGGCAACGCGCATTTTGTTGGTTGATGTCAGTCTGTGTGTGCATTATGTGATTTTGTGTCTTTTAACAGCATGTGTGTGTGTCCAAGACAAATTTCCTTTGGGACAATAAAGTCTATCATATCTTATCTTTAGCCAAAACCTGATGGAGGAGGTTTGAATACACAGCGGTGTGAGTGACCTGCATGTGCACTCTTGTTCTCTAGAAAGTCACAAAGCCTCTGATTGAAAGGATTAAGAGAAAGGATAGGCTGGTCTTAGTTGGCTTTTGTGAGTGTTCTGGTCTGTACTCTCTTGCTGGCATACAAAAAGAAAGTCTGTAATAATAATCATAATAATTAGAAGACAAATATGAGTTCAAGTTAAGCCATAAAGAGAAGAATTTTGGATTTATTTGTACCAATTTTCAGTGCATACACCTTTTTCGTGACACTTCTTGTCACTGCTTCTCCCCTGTCACAGCTATGGCCAAAATCCTGAAGTAATACAAACCCAATTTTTAGCCATGCTTGGCTAAAATATGCCATTGTCAATCACTGACAAAGCAGTGGTTGTAAGATCTTTCATTTTAATATAATTCACACAGCTACAGTTTCCACAGGGGGAAGAATCCATCCAAAAATGTCCTGCCAGATTGCTCTGCTCTCTTGTCCTTACCATTATGTATGTGTCACGCTGCTTCCTGTGCGAGACTGGATGATGGAGCGGTCCGCAGAATCAGACATCTGTGTTACATCTATGTCAGGTAATGTCACTGTAACTATTCTTCCCCAAAATAATGAGACAGTCCATCAAAGCCATGGCAAAATAGCCTGAAACCCTCCTGTAGCTCATGGAAGAAATTGTCTGGGTTTCTAAAACGTACGTGTTACACGTGGTGTGCAAATCAGCCAATGAAATTCTATTGCTTCTTGTGCAAATAAGAACAAACCGTACTCTCTTATTCTGTTATACACATACCAATTTAATGGGATTATTAGTCTATTGACCTCGCCTTTACTCCGTGGGCAAACAAAGTGTGCAGATCCTGTGTCTGTTCAGACTTCATCATATCCTCCACTGGAGTGCAGAGTCCTTAAATTGCCCACTTAGCTCAGCTGTAAAGAGCAAATGACTTTACAGCATGGTGCGGTGTTTCTGGGTCAGCCTCTATAACAGCTTATAGTACATCTGTGTTTATTGATGCCACAAGACAATTTTTCACCCTTGTGGGACACTCCCATATTAGCACTTATTAGGAAAGGTTTGTTTAGCACTCTTAAGTCCCTGCATGCAGTGCAAACTTTGAAATTCCAATTATAGACTTGTGGCCTTTTCACGTGAGTGCATATCGGCAGTACAGGAGCATCAAAGGGTGACAGAGCTAAATATTGTCCTTGCCACGCATAATGAAATATTGCATGACTGTTTGATTGATGGGACGGGCTCAAACCCGCACACCCTGCTAAATAAACACACAGAAACAAACTACACATACTTACTAAATGTACATACATGATATACGTATCTTGCTACTGAAGTATTGCCTCTGTATAGGCTTATCAAACACTCTTATGTAACGTAGGTAAATGTCATCAGACACGGTGGATCTTTACATTTTCTTGGCATTTTTCTCAGGACACCGAAGATGGCACACTCAACAAGCCGCAGTTATACAGAATGTACAATGCGGCGTACAAAAATAATACTCGATCAACACAGTGCCAGGTCTGAGAACAGCTTGTTCCTCCCTTTACCACAGTTAGTCATCACAGACTGACACCTCTGAGACAGCGAGGGTGACCGGCAGCTCAATACTGCAACACACAAACACACTCGGTGGCTATGATTACACACATTTCTTCAAATAACACACAAAAAAATGAAAAAAAAAAAATCTCAGTGACAATGAAAAATGTGCCAGTAGTAGTCATACTTGTAGCTCTGCGACGCTGTACTTAGATGCAGCGTTTCTTTTAGCTAAATGCACGATTACAAGGAGGATGTTTATCAGGGGTAATGTGCAAACCATGTGCAGCATCTTAGTTCAGCGGGGTAGCACGCTAATGTTTGCTAATTGGCACTGGGAGCTGGATTCATATGAAATTCAATGTTAAAGTGCCTTACCCTCCCCTTCCAAGTGTGCAGGAGAAACAATGGTGGCTGTGTTTGGTCTGTCAGATCAGGGCTAATGTACAAACATGGCAGTTAAAAATGGTCGACTTTGTAGAACTTGGACACGATTCAGGTGATCATACACTAAAAACAAATTATACATATTATATTTCATTTCTGCCAATAGACGCCCCTAAATCTTACACAATGCACCATTATATCAACTTTCTTTTACCACCACAGCAAGTCACATCCACCCCCATCGTATTTCCTCAAATTTCACATTTTTTGCCCTTTTAATATTTTGACATTATTCTTGGAGAGTGTCCTTACCTGTACGGAAGCTATACGGATAAGAAGAACAAAAATGAATGAGAAAAATGAAAGATATTGGCTGTCTTGCTCCTGTGTTTAATGAAGTGCAGAAGCCGAAAGATGGAGTTGAATTGCTTAGGGGCCTTTGAGCTTTGAGTTTCAGACCGTTTTTGTCCCCAGAGAGAGAAGGAAGCAGAGGTTCCTCACTGAGAGAAATGCAGCACGTAACAGTAACATCCAGAGAAAATTGTGATTCAAGCAGACGTTTATTTTCAGAGAGAAACAGGCTTTATTGCATTACGGAAAAAGAACAAGGTTTGCACACATCCGTAATAGAATAACAAACAGAGGTACACACACAGCAATGAAATCATTTTAAATATGGTCGGATGTAAACCACGAGAGACAGGCCATGTGGGACTTGTCGGGGGGGGGGGTTAGGGTGTAGTAATTTCCAAATAACATAAGGTAAGCTAGCCAAGCTAGAAGAACAACTTTTGAGATAGCAACAATAAAATGTGTCCATTCATGTAACTCATATTCAGGCGTTAGACCAATGAAAATAAACTGACATGAAATGTCTTTTCATTTGCCTAATTAGCCAATATACCCCCATTACAGGCCATTACCAGTCTCCAGTGAGAACAGTTGGACTTAGTGAATGACAGCACTAATAAGGTGTACATTTCCACTCATAAATCATTTTTAGCTCAGGTAATGGATTCGGCGGTATCATAGCAACAAGTGACAATGTGTGGACACAGAGAGCATGCGAGAGATCAGAGTATGATGATGATGATAACTCTAATATATTATTTTTCTACTTTGTCTGAATCGCATGCGGACCACGAAGCTTCCCACACAGTTGACATTTGAATCGCAGCAGCACTGCAGAGACGGTGATACTGAATACGCTCTTTTTTTTTTGAGAGAGAGAGAGAGAGAGAGAGAGAGAGAGAGAGAGAGAGAGAGGTTAAAACATTTTAATGAAAACAGCCGCATAACATGCTCTCAGACAATGACAGTGAGACGTCTTGCCTTTGTGCTCATTTGTCATGAGGGCAATTAAAATCAGCGGGTGCTCAAGAAGAAAGTCCACTGAAACCTCCATTCTGAAATCACTTAACATCAACCTGCAAGTAACATATCAAATGAAATGAAATGACAGATCTATCAAATAAACGGGCTTTTACAATCATGTGTTAAAGTGAGTCTGTGGAAAGGGACATTACACATTCAACAAACAGAGCTCAAATGACCTTTTATATTGGACATCAACAGCAAATGACTGACATATTGTTCTTGTCTGGGCCGTCCACTGAGGACTTCTCCAAATATATGACATTTTAATGATGACCACCAAAACGACAGAGCATTTATATCATTAAAAACAACGCAAAAAAACGAAATTGCTCTACAACACCTTTGGTAAAGTGTTCTATTCAACTCATTTTGGACAAATCAACCTCACCAAAGAGTCTCTGGAGCTTTCCATGATATGGAGATCATCTGAACAGCTACTAGATGGACCCTGAACTGAGATGGTTTTTTCAGCTAACTGCCTTTTCTCTCAGTCTGCATGAGTGTCATTGGCTGCTGTGAGTTCAGAGAGAGAGAAAGAGAGAGAGAGGGAGATACTGCCCTCTCTGATTGGCCGGGAGCAGACGAGGGCAGGTACTGTGTGTGAACATAAATACAGTGTGCAGCCTGACAGGCACATTCATCTGCTATCACCATCCTTTCTGACACCACTACATCCAGCTCAAAGCCCAGTTTTCAGACAAGGAGCTGCAGGCAAAGAAGAAAGATTCTTTCATACACAGTTTTGGAGAAAAAGAGCAACAGGAAGTCATCATGTCTTTTGAAGTGAAGGAGAAGACGGAGGTGCGTCTGGTGTTTTTGGGAGCAGCTGGAGTGGGGAAGACAGCCCTCATCCAACGCTTCCTCAAAGACACGTTTGAACCCAAGCACCGGCGCACAGTGGAGGAGCTCCACAAGAAGGAGTACGAGGTGGGGGGTGTCAAAGTCACCATCAACATCATGGACACCAGTGGCAGCTACTCCTTCCCTGCCATGCGTAAACTCTCCATCCAGAACAGCGATGCCTTTGCCCTGGTCTACGCCGTGGATGACCCCGAGTCCCTTGAGGCGGTCAAGAGTCTGCGAGAGGAGATCCTGGAGGTCAAAGAGGACAAGTACACACCTATTGTGGTGATAGGCAACAAGATAGACCGTCACAATGAGCGTAGGGTGTCCAGTGATGATGTGCTGTCCACTGTGGAGCTGGACTGGAACAACAGCTTCTTGGAGTCCTCTGCCAAAGACAACGTCAACGTGCTGGAGGCTTTCAGGGAGCTGCTCCAGCAGGCCAACCTGCCAAGTTGGTTCAGTCCAGCGCTGTGCCGGAGACGGGAAACCTTCCCCAAGAAAAGCAACAAACGACCTCCGATGAACAAGACCAACAGTTGCCTCCTCTCATAATGGTGTGGAGCTGCTCGGAGGGAAACAACCAAAAGAGACTGCCTGAAATTGAATGAAAGGGCTTTTTTGGTGGGGGGAGAAGCAAACCAAGAGACAACGTTAAGTGTGTTTAGACTCAAACACTGAGTCAGTCAGTTATATCTGTACGTCAGGCGTGACAGCATTGCTTCAAACCCCACAACAGCATCGGAGACACAGAAATGTTACAACAATAAACAGACGCCACCTTAGAGACTTGAAAGAATGTGGTAGAACAACAGTTTGAACAGTGAAAAAAAAAAAAAAAAAATACCACGTGCAGACACTTCTTACTGTGAATGCCAAAACAAAAAGAAGGAATAAATTGTGACAGCATTATGTATCATGAGCCCCGTTTTCGAATTCAAGTGTAAATGTGATGTTTCATTTTTGGTTTTTGTGTTTCTGGTGTTAAAAAAGTGCAATAACTGTGAAGTGATGATGCAAAAGTCTGTTTACATATGATCTTCATGAATAAAGTGAACAACAGAAGGAGAACTTAGAAAACTGTATATATATTTTAATAACATGTTGTGATGTCTGCTTTGTAAATTCTCATTACGCACTTGGCGTTGCCATGTAAACCATTATTTTGCAATACATACTTGCTGGTGAGTTTCTGTCTCTCTGTGAGTTTGCCTTATTAGATATCTGACTGTTTCACATCATGCACCATGTCCTTAAAAAAATCTGGTATTTTCTTTTTACCATAATACTACAAAGACCGCGGTGACGTTCTCATTCAGTGCTTATTTTAAGATAAATAAATGAGTTTTTTCCCCACATACTTTTAGTCTCGCTGCTCATCTCATCCACTCACACATTAATTAGCATTTTTGCAGCTTTTTGATGTGACAGAACAGAAAAAAGGAAGTACAGGAAGGAAGTGCAAAGAGAGGCATATAAACGTTACAAAATTAGTATGATATTAGGGTAATCGGAAATACAATGAAAGTTAAATAGCTTACAGAGGCTGTAAACTCCTCTAAATATATTATGGTGAATTACAAGTGGATGTAACATAGAATGTATTCTTCTGAACTTTTAAATGTAAATACTTCTCCCGTAGCACATGGAGGCATTTGTTATTTAACTGGTGTATTAAACGACTGTAATTCCACTCCGAGTTGTATTGTTGTTGTTGTCAAATCTTCAGCTTGTTTTTGTAGAGAACAGTGCTGGTCTAACCAGAAATGTGAGCTGCAATTAAAAAGACTGCAAAGCAAGAACTTCTGCACCCCATGGCTGACCTTTAAAGTGACTGGTGTATATTTTCATGCATGTACCCTGCAAAAAAACAAAAAACAAAACACCTATAAAGCTGTATTAATATTGAGCGACTATCCTGGTGAAATAAAGTCAATTATAGACGTATTGCTTTGCTCAAACTCACACGCAGACACAAAATCAATTCCATAATCTCACTGTTCTGTGTTGCATTGCCCTCTGGTGGTCATTATGCACCTTATTTTCTCTCTGTAGGGCAAAATGAGGAAGCAGGTTGTGTCAGGGTATCAACAAAAATGAGATAAAATTCAACTTCTGTCTTCAGTGACCGACCATTCATGAGCTAACGTCCAAATATAGGATGTGTGACTCTATTAGCTACTGAAAATGCATTTAGATATATACCGCACACCTTCCTGTGTTTTTGTGATACAAGTTGTTGTGGGATAATGCAGATCCTTAGAGATTAGCATTTAGTAAAATGCATACTTTCCTGCCATGGTGATGACTGGTTGATTTGTTCTGGACATTTTGAGCTCTTCATGTGTTTCATATGTACAGTAAACACAATTTTCTGGCTGTTAAACAGGTCCACAGAGTGAGAGACAAAGGTATGCTTCCTCTTTCCAAAAAACATTCAAAGACAAGGACCATTGTTTTCCCAGAATCAGACAAGGAAGTGACCTATGATTATCAGATCTCTGGTTCCTCTTTGAGTCCTGTTTAAACTCACAGCTGTGTTCACAGCGGCACATGAACTCTTTTTTTTCGGCACATGGACGGACACGGAGAGTCTGGACATCCTTTTTAAGAGCTCAGGTGTGAACTAAACTTTCCATTCAGGTTGTAGAACATGTAAACCGTTCAAATAACTCTGTAGCTATGTTGAAATGTAGTTAACAGATTTGTTTGAGACACTGGCTGAAGCCTGATTTGTCATTATGGCAGCTTAAATTTCTACCATAACTGAGGAGTGTTTCTGTTTGTCTGTGCTCCTAGACTTGGTCATAGCTCCTCAGTGTTGTAGAGATACCTGAGAAGTTTTGAACAAGTATAGGATCTCTGACAGTCACTACATCAGGCCACACTTTTAAACAAGATCTACTGTAGCACATCAAAGTTAAAGGTAAGCCTTCTCACATGCCGACAGTATTTGAATGTTTGTGCTACCTTTTACCATGCTAATTCACTTTTCCGCTACATTTATCAATCATCTTCAGATATCTACATAAAGAGTGCTTAAAAGATTCACTGAAATAAAGTAAACTGTTAACACAGAGCAAGTATGTGCCAAAGCACAATATGATTCCTTATTTGGTAGAAACAAGGCACAACAAGAGGCAACTGTTTTATTTCATACACACGGACAAATGCTGTAGAGCTAGACAGAAGAGTGCAAGTTTCTAAACATTACAGACAAGTCAGGAGCACAGCGACTACAGAGAAGACATCATGAAATACACAGGTAGCCGGCATGGCGACAGCATTCGATACAGACAACCTCCAACTTGTCAACTCAACACCAGCGCGTGTAACTGTCAAATACCCATCCATGAGCACATCAGGAGAAATACATCATCTCTAACAAAACAAAAAAAAAAAAAGAGTACTGCTGTATGGAAGACATTCATGTGAAACAGGAATAAAGCATCAAAAAAAAAACAACGTAAGAACAAATAATTGTGCATCGGCTTATAAAGTATATTTCCCTGAGCAAAAGGCTCAATCAGCATAGAAATACACTACTTTTCCCTAAAGCATCACTTTGACATTTACTCTGTGAGCAAGAAAAAGTTGCAACACTTTGTAGGCAAACATCAAGACCACACTGCTGTTTTTGCATGTTCTTGCCAATTTACAAAAAAAAAAAAAACGCACATATTCTATATTACTGCTGGCTATTTTTATTTTTATTTTTTTTTAGTGCACATGCCCTACCTTCCAGTGAGCCATCAGCACAAATAACAACTCAAATCGCCCTTCATATTAAGTCATTATAAAGTAATGCATGTAAAGCCTGGATCAGTTCAACTTATCTGGTACATTCAAGTGCTGGTAAACCCTCAAGTTTCAAAACTTCAAAAGTAGGTTGCTGTAAAGAGCTGAACGCACGAGCCATACTGTCCACAGTTCAAACATGGACGACTTTCAAAGCAGATGGAGAACTTGGCTGCTGCATGCGCTGAAAAAGAGAGATTAGTGTCGCTGACAACTCGATCGTTTTCCAACACGTATGCACGGTAGCATATAAAGCAGGCTGTCGGTCACATCACCGCTGATAAAAAAAAAAGAAAGAAAACCAAGCAGCAGATTCACGGTTATCGGCGATGTAACTAAGGCAAGTTCTTGCAACCACTGACTGCTTTAAAGACACAAAATCTTTAAAAAACAGTCAGTAATGTTCAGTATTTGTTGTTTGCTGTTAATTGGCTAAAACACAAGATGTCCATCAGAGTGTTAAAATAAGCACAATGTTCTATGTTCAGTCTGCTAGAGTGATAAAATATGAGAGGGTCAGTTCACCAAATAACAAAAAATAAAACGTTTCCCTGCTTAATGCTTCATGTAGCCGTGCACTCTCTGCTACAGGCACAAAACAGTGAAGGTGAATGAAACTTCATTTGTGTGTTTTTTTTTTTTAAAATACTCGGCAGACTTTGCTGTAAACATTAGAGTCTTAGAGAATTTTTTGAGCCCCATATTTCAGCCTTTCAAACCGAGCGTATTGCTGCTGTGAGCACCGCAAATGAAATCACATTAATCTCTCTCACTGTACAGCAGGAAAACAGAAGCAGCGTTTCTCAAAACCAAAGCATCAACCAAACCCGTATTCCTAGCTAGATATTGCTAAGTAGGAACATATCTTTTGTTACAATCGAGTGAAACTGACCCCCTAATATATACACACACACAATATAAAATGGCAACCCATACATTTCTGCATAAACATTTTACCAAACGTTCCCACACGTGTTGCAAGAAACAACGTTCCCCATTTAAATGCAAAGAAATCACAGGGCTGAGCAGTTGTGATCACGAGGGGCCAGTAAGAGCATCTGGAAAATATATTGGTAGACCACAAAGCCCTGTTAACTGGAGACACTTTTTTTCTCTTCTCTTTTTGCAGTTGGAGTTCAGTCATTAGATTTGAGGTACCGTAGTGTGTGACAAAATAATCTTTTAAATACAAAGCATCAAAGCCAGCCTTATCATTCATATCATAAGATTCATTTCCCAACTTAACAAAAGAAATACATTTTTACAACGTTCGATGAGAATTTAAATAACTTTGGGTAATTCTTAGAATTTCAATTTCTTTAAATGATTTAAGACACACGTAATCCTGACGTACACAATACATGGAACATGACATTATCGTGGTTTTCTTTTTTGTTTTGTTATTTTTTACAGCACAGGGTGCCTTCAGTCTCTATCAGACCCACCTCAGCTCTCACTCTCTTTGACGCTCTAGTCGTCCACGGTGATGTTGCGGAACAAGTAGGCCATGGACTCTCCGTTGTGGATGCGGCGGATGGCCTCGGCCAATATCATGCTGACGTCCACAGTCTTGATTTTGGGACACTGTAGCTTCTGTACTTCATGGGGGACTGTGTTGGTTACCACCACCTGAGGGGGCGAACAATCACAATGATTTATTTATTTATTTATTTATTTAATGTGACAGTTTCCATTTTAACAACCTGCTGTTTAGTTTGACTGTGCAGTTTCTTGTCAGGCTGACTTAAAAAAGTTTATGTGGCACTGATGACAGTCACACTTGTTAAGGGAACTGGGAACTGAGGCCGTTATCTATGCTCTCTTCAAAGCCACCAGACCAGACTTCTTTTATAAAAATAGTAATTTTGTCTAATTTTATCAACTTTAAGTGTGTTTTGGCGATTGAGACAACCTTAGCTTAGTAAAAGAGAAACTTGAATTCAGAAGGTGTAAGGTTGAATTTATCTTTTTATTTTTAGCTTTTGCAGCTCTGTCTTTGTTTTGTGGAACAACTGAGGTAGATCGCTTTTATGATTGGTTTGTGGAAATAACTGCGTAATAAATGTCTGAGCGTAACCTGATCCTGTTCAAACCCAATATCAAACACTTAAATGACAATATTTTGAACCTGGATAGGAGCTAATTCCTAATACTTTTTAGATGCCCTAAATTACATAGTTAGAAATAGTTGGCATGACACAGAAGTCAAGAAGTTGTCTGGGAGAACTACATTTTGCTCACCTATGCCTGACCAGTTCATATGAGAAACAAACAGGTTACATCTTCTTATATTTCATATAAAAATTACTCAATTCAAACTAAACTGAAACTACTGTTTTCTGAACCCTGGGCAGGTAGGAGGAACTGAAAATAGAAACCAATAGTTTACAGAACTGCAACTGGTAGAAATAATGGTCCTCTCTTTGTTGTAGTTACAATTTCATGCCATAGAAATTCAGCTGAAAAACCTCTCTGACAGGAGGAAGTATTTTCTTGTACATTGTGTTCAAAAGAAATGAGAACTAATCAACATTTACAGGCACGTTTTATACTGGCTTCAAACAAAGTTCTTCAGCTTTTTTTTTTTTTCCTTCCTTTAAATGAAAAAGCTTCACGTCATACGTGTTGAATATTAACAGATGACTTTTACTTCAGGTGCCCTCACCTCGTCAATGGCAGATTCCTCTATGAGGCGTGGAGCATCGGCAGACAGTAAGCCGTGTGTGGCCATGATATAAATTTTATAGGCTCCTCTCTCTTTCAGGATCTCGGCAGCTGCAACAAAGTCTCCTACGTCGTCGATAATGTCATCCTGGAAGAAGAAAGAAGACACAATCGGTGGCTGAGACTTAAAAATCAACCCTCTCTTTCTGTTGGTTATTTCTCTGCTCCTCTAAAGCATCACTGAGTAGCTTAGGATAATAAACAGAACATACGAACAACAATCTGTGGCCACAAATGTGAGTTATTGGACGCCAAAATAATGCAGTAATCATACGGAAATGTCTATCTAAAGTCTGCCAGTGTTTGCTAACATTAGCCATCATAGGTTATTTGTCATACCAGACCGAGTTCACTGAATTGAGCATCAGTACATTTTATGAATTAAACTTTTTATACCCAAGAGAACGAAGGTGTAATTCATTCCTCGTCTCATTTTAAGGGGTGAAAATGTAACTCGCAAAAGCGTGATTAGTTGTATGTGATAGGAGGCTTTTAAAGTGGCAGTGAATTAATACATTACTGCAAGAGAGTAATAATTAAAAGATGGCAATTCACAGCATCTTACCACAATGATGGCAATTCTCCCTCCCACGTCTCCGACTACAGTAATGGGAGGTTTCTCCTTGGCCATCATTACTGCAAAGGAAAGCAGAACTGGTTACCTGTGAGAGCACGTGGAGGTGGTTTACGTGCGCTGCATTTCACTTTTAATCAAAGGTAAATCTCAGTAGATTGGGTAAAATGGGTTGAGAAAACGTTTTGGTTTTTTTTGCGATTTGAAGGCAAATCTGCAGCCCCAATTATGGGATCGTTATTGAAACATGTATATGATTTGGAGTTCTGTTAGAGTATTAACATGCTGTATTAAATTTTAAATGGCAAATCAAAAGTTAGAAAATGTTTCCCCCCATTGTACCCCACCTACTCCGAGGAGATTAAACTGAAATGCCAAACTTTGTACAGCACATGCCATGCAAACTCAAATGACAGGCTTTTCTGCCCAGGATACCCAATCAGAAGGCAATGTATATAACCGCCTGGACACACACAACCTCAGGCCCGGGCTGTGGCAGGCATATGGCAGCAGTCTGCATATGAACCAATATGCACCTTATTTCACACAGGACAACAGTGGCTGACAAGCACTGATGAGGGTTTTCTTCATACACACTTGCCAATGTTCTGGGGGGGGGGGGGTCAGTCCTCAGTCGAACATCACTGCTGCCAGCGACTACGTTTACGTGCACGCAATAATCAGATTGCGTCCCGCGAGCCAATCACAGGCAAGGCAACGGCTGAACCAATATCACACAATAGACAAAATAGAATTTGGTAATTCACATCGAGGCCAACCGGAGTATGAGCAGCACCAATCACTGCACTCCTGACAAATGTTTCGATCTGCTAGAGGTGAAAGTGCTCCAACTTGTGGCACACTAAAATAACAAAGTATTAAAATTAGATTGGGAGTAGATTCAATGTAGCATATTTATATACGTAAAAACAACGCAGCTGCATTTGAAGTATTGCTGTGCATGTAAATGTAGTCATTCAGAGGGGATAAGGAAACAATCAACTGGTAAACAATCAGCCAGCCAAGCCGCCGATTGTGAAGGAGAAAGTATAAAGAAGCAGAGAAAGGAAGGAGCATGCCTTGCAGAACACTTTGCTGAATACCGTGAGTCCCACAGCATCAGAAAACCTGGCAGTGTCACATTCAAGACTTTTATCACTATTAACCAAAAAACAAAACAAAACAGCAAAAAGCCATGTTGTTAGCCGTACACACACTTCTCCAAAAAGTATCTTTTGACAGCTTGCTGAGATACTGCAACAAGCTACCTGAGAAATGTTTGGTCAGATATCTTGGAATCGAAGATGTTGTCGATAAAAACCCATTAATCAACATGAATCTGATAGATTTTAAAAGGTAAAAGGACAATTTCAACAACAGGTTGGCATCCAGGAACGTCTAAGATAGAGATAAAAGTGTGATAAATAAATATTAATGTTGATAAAATAAATTATATGATATTAGCAGTAGCAAACTAAAGCTGTTCTAATGCTTTAAAAACGTACCAACCATTCGTAAGGTTTCATCATCAGATGTTAGAGGTTACAAAAGCATGCTTTATTGTCGTCACATGCAGTTATGACCAAATGTTAATCAGGTTTTTAAGAGCGGGTTTAATATGGGTGCACCATGTGTTGATTGGCAAGATGAGTCCAGATATTTAAGTAAAAAAATAAATAAATAAACAAACAATAAAAAAAAATAAAAAAAATGTTTGGCATGGTTCTGGTTTGATTTATGGATTTCAAAATAAAATCAGAACACAACAAAACAAAGAGAGGTTTGGCCATCTTGTAGAACTGACTGTCTGGAATCTTAGAAAGGCGCTGTAAACACAAGAGCTGCTCATTTCAAGTCTAACAAGCCGTGCAAGTGGCGTATAGTACAGAGCGCACTGTAGCTGACTGAGCCAAAAAAAAAAAAAAAAAAAAAATGTTGATGCAAATTGGCTGTGCACGAGCAATAAAGTGCGAGCATTTGTCACTCTCTGCCCCTCCTGAATCCAGACTGTATTTTCACAAGATGCGACACAAACCCTTTGACTACACATGCACGATTTGAGGAACCATTTGAAGAGGAATCATTTTATAGTCAGATGTAAGTTAATGTTTACGGTCGTACTTGGGAGCTCTATGCCAGGGAACGGAGCTTGTTGTTTGCCTGCTATTACCAACAAATAAACACCACGTTAACACAAATGCACAAATATTTGACATGACAAACACATGATGCCAAGACTTGGAAAATCCTCTCGCTAGGTTTGCCAGAAATGAAAAATAATAAATAAATAAATCACATCAACAAATCAGATTCATGGTGTAAAATCTAAAAAGTCTTCTCATGGTTGAAGCAGTTTGTGAGTTATTGTTCCAAAGGAGGATTTTTTAAGTCGAGGGTGAGAGTAGAAACACAAGTAAGAATAGAAATATTTGTACTAAATAATAAAGTGAATACTGGACGCAAATACTGAGGAGTCATTTGCCAATGACACAATTTTTATATGACTATATAACGGCCTTACCAGGAATTAACACTGCAAATATGGTGAAAACTTGATGCCAGAGTTAGTATTTCTCACCAAAAATAAATATTTCAAAATCAAAGTATGTGCCCAGAAACAGGCAGCGACTATGACACTATGATTATTAAGCATGTCACTCTTTGAAAGTTAGGTGTTGCAGCTGGCGGAGGATGCAGCATGAGTAGGAGTTGTGTCAATATCTGTGGGTTTTAAAAACATGCAGTAAAACACAAAAAAAATGAATTTCTTGGGGAGTATGGTTGATGGTATGAGTGAGAAACAGCAGAATCACCAGCTCCAAAAAAGGTTAGCACAAATAAGAGCTGTGTTAGGTTATTGGCAGGATTTATATGATGAATGCAGTGAAGTCGTTAAACTAGCAGAAATTATAAAGAAATTTCTTGCTTAATTTGACCGTGATGTGACAAAATAAAAAAGGCGCCTAACTGTGACAAACAAAATAACGAGGATTATGTTTTCTGTACAGGTCAAATCTATCAAGCGCTGCACCTACGAATCTGCAAAGAAAAGCTGAGGAAAACAAAACAAGACATCAACAGCGCTCTACAAAAGATGGGTGTTCTTACAAGGGAGCTCCAGCCCTGTGTGTCCGGTGGTGTTACGTACACACGGAGGGGAGTGTCTTCCATCGGCCATGTCAGACTCTGAACACTGAGCCTCGCCGTGAATCACAGCCAGACCCAAACGCAGGCGCTCTGCATAGGACTGAGCCCTGGAGAGAAAGAAACAATTAGAAAAAGGTGAGCAGCTTTATCATTTTTCTTGTCATCTACACATATTTAGTCAAAAATGAAATACTGCATCTATATAATAAAAAATCGGTATGACTGAAGAGTTAAAATGCTAACAGAAGGGGAGAACTAGCAGAGGTGAAATGTGTTTTATTTCCACCGGTTACCTCTTAGCTGCTGATGGGGACTTCGCCACAATGATCGCATTTCTGTAATCAGGAATCTAACAGGAGGAAGGAAAACAGACGTCAGTGTTTCAATAAGATTGATTTGGGTTATAGGTGGGATTAACAACGCTTAAAACACACACACACACACAGACACAGTACACATGTATACCTCTTCTTGGATGTACTGAATCAAGAAAGGGGATGCACGCAAGTTGTCCACTGGAAAGCTAAAGAAGCCCTGGATCTCCTTCTGATGCAGGTCCATGGTGATGATGTGTGTTAATCCTTTTGGGGTTAAAACACAGATGAGCAGCGTGGACTTAACAGTGGTATTACACCGACAACAATTAGATTCATTTCTCTGTGCGAGGGATAGAGAGACTCTCATTTTGCGCTCTTTACCTGCTTTAGCTAACATCGAAGCTAACAACTTGCTCACTATCGAGCCCCTCTTCCTCATCTTGCACTGTTTGCTGTACGGAAAGTAAGGAATGACTCCAATGATGTTCTTTGCACAAGAGGTCTTGAGGGCGTAGGCCATAACCAGCAGCTCCATGATGGCTGTGTTGACATCTCTGGTTTGATGAAAAACAGAATCAAAAGTCAGCTTTAGAGATTCATGAAAATTCCTGATGCAACGCAAATGACACGCATTTCTTTCCTCACCTTGGTATGGTCTGGATGATGAAGATAGTCTGTCCACGAACTGATTCTTTCACATCCACTCTAGTCTCTGTTATGAAGGGAAAAGCATGTATAAACACAGAGCATAGATACTGACCTAAAGTTATTATAACAGGATATTTACAACCTATAACAGGCTTGCAGCTCAGTTGAGAAACAGTGGCACTCGGGTTGTGTAGAAAGATGTTTCAGCATATTGTTTGTGAAGCAATAATTTTACAGACATTACAACTAGCACTGCTGTAATCTTTCTTCATGAAATGAAGTCACACTTTGGATCGTTTCTTCCTCTCCGGCGTGACTCCTTCTAGTTGCAAGTTTGAAGACGGTTTTGCAATGCTCAGAAAAAAACATGCCTCCATTCATAAAAGGAATCGATAAGCACAGAGGACAGAGTAACAGAGAAGAAGCAGCTCTCAGCAACGACTGATCTAAAATTACTGTTGAAGAATACTTTAACTTAATTATTCCTTAATTAAATGTATTATTTGTTTATTATATGTTTGAGAATATATCAGTCAAAAATGTGTGTCTATTTTCATTCCCTGTATGTGCTGTCATATTATTAATCTGTAAATGTCCCCCCTCTAAAATTAGCAGCAGTCAAAAAATCCCACATTGGTTAAGCTTTAATAAATTTCAGTAAGCGGTCCAGCACTTTCTCAAACTTGATTAGAGCTCAAAATCTCCTAATCCCCCAAAACATAGTGAAGTGATCTGATGGGATTAAAGTAAACTAACCACGTTTTGCGTGAGTCGAGTCCTGCTGCGTATAATGCAGTGCACATTTAAACTA
The DNA here is from genome assembly GCA_946959425.1 of Argyrosomus regius. Lineage (NCBI taxonomy): Eukaryota > Metazoa > Chordata > Actinopteri > Sciaenidae > Argyrosomus > Argyrosomus regius. The sequence continues at coordinate 7,947,753 of OX336897.1, read as the reverse complement.
TATGCATCAAATAGGCCTCAAATTTATCATCGAAAAACAACAATAAGCGTCCTCATTAGTCATCCCAGACCAGCATCTTATATCTCACTGTGTCACGCCTTTACGTGCAGCACAAAAGGACCTCTAGTAGTAATAAAGACACAAGGCACACAGTTAACTCAAGGTAAAGCCAGCAGAGGAATGACTGGTATGTTTATTTAGGATAAATAAAGGCTGAAATAATCACCAGTATTACCTCTGTTAGACTCCTGGAAGACCACAGACTTCCCCAGTTCAACTCCAAGCCTCCTGTGAAACAAGAGCACAACATCACTGATTAATATTCACACTATTCTGCACCACACACACAAACCAACATGAGATATGTACACAACAACCAGCTGTGCCACATTATTAGTCGTTAAGGTTCAATGCTAAATTAACAAACTGTTGCTATTCACTGATCCTCTAATATGACAGATGTTATCCACACACGCCTCGGCCTTACGTGAAGAGCAACACCTGCAAACACTGCGCCAAACTTACTCTGTTATCTTCTTGGCCAATTCTGTGCATGCTACGGACGAGTTTGCGGAAAATACTCGATAGCCACTTTTAGCGACATTCATCGTGGCACTCCTGGTGGTTTTATTTCACAGACAGAGGCAGCAGCAGCAGCTTTTCTTTTTTTTTTTTTTACCAGCGTTTGTTTCTTCTCCAGACGTTGACGTTTGCTAACTTAGCTAGCTCAGCTAGCCGCCGCACATTAGCCTAGCCTGCTAACGGTGAGCTAATAACGCGGAATGACGCCCAGCGTGCGATGTAAAGTCAGCTACAGCACAGCCACACGCTAAATATTAATGACTGTGTTTGTTCTGCTGTGTTCTCGAGCTGTTGGCGGACAAACTGTCACTCAGGTAGGTAGCGCTGCAGCCCAACAACAACTGCCTATCTAGTACACTTAGAAGTACGGAGTCCGCTTTGGGTCAAAACTGCCAGCTACGCTTTGCGGAACACGTGTTCAGAGTCAGTGAGTGTCACTTTCTGTTTAGTGAAACCTTATCCATGTTTGTTGTTCATTTACTATAATTAATAATTAATGTCTTATGATTTATTGGCTTTTTTCAAACAGCAGGCTACATTTATAACATTGATATCCGTTTTTAATTCATATTTCAGCGTTAATTGTGTCAGTGTGACTAAAGGTCTTTAAAGACTTACATTTGGGAGAGATAGTTGCACCGACTCAAGTAAATTTACTAAGGATCAATTAATTCAGATTAAATCAGATTAGATCAAATCAATGTAAATGATGTAGGTAGCCTAATTATATCAAAAACTGTACACGTGAGTTTTTCCTTCAGTGTTCAACAAAGTGGCTTTCTCATAAATAATGAATAACTTTTATATAAGAAACAGATAAGAGAATATATATCATTTTCATAAACTGCATTTCTCATAGCACCTGAATCGATAAATCAGAGGCAGGTTAAAAAAATAAACTAAACAATAATTAAATAATTAAATAAAGCATATTAAAATGTAAAATATGAAAGCAAAATAAAAAATAAAAACATGTTAAAATATATAAATAGACAAAAGATTCACTAAATAAATAAATAATAGGAAAAATAATGTAACAGATTCCAATGTATAAATAGACAAATAAATAAATAGTTCAAGTAAAATCCAGACTAAAAAGATATGTGTTGAGTTGGGTCAGACTTTAAACGCCTACAGATAACACCACAAATACTACACGCCCAGAAATAGTCAAAGAGAATGTATTTACTCATGTTAGTGTTACCGTCAGCACATTCTAGGCTGGAGACACTGTTGTCTGTTTATGTTAATAAAACGTCAACGGCAAGCTTTCTATTATGTCTAGGAAGGCAACATTGAGTTCCTTCGACCCTGGTCACCACAGTGTTGAGATAGGCTGGCACCTGCTGTTCTCAAGCAAAGCCAAACAACTACTACTGCCGAGGACCTGAAGCAGACAGCTAGCCAGTGCAGAGACTTAGAAATTGGTGTAATTTTGAGTAACAGTATTATGGCAGCTGTCCACCAGATGTCATTACTCATTAGCCCTGGATCTACTGAGTAGAGTTGAATATCTTCTGATGTGTCATGATGAGAACATGAGATCTTTGTTTGTCTAAGTAGGGCAGGTTAGAGGTAAAACATGATTCTTAAGAACTAGTCTGGATTTGTGCTAGTGTGGGCGTGGATGTCAGAAAAAACAGGACAAATTGTATCTGATTCCTCTGTAAAAACATAAACCAGTACGTGCAGAACGTGGTGGTCTACTAAAAAATAAAAAAGTACGTGCAGAATGTGTTGATGTATAATACATGAACTTATGAAACTGGATCCTGGACTCCACAGTACAGAACCAGGACCAGGCATCTTTGAATCTGGATTCCTGGGAGCAGATTATACATGTTTTTCATAAACTGCCCACCTTTCCATTATATCAAAAATTGCATTTCTGATGTGACCTGAATCGATCAATCAATCAGACACCAGAGGCAGCTTAAAAAACAAGATAAATATAATTACATAAAATAAATAACAACAAAATTTCACATTAAAACGTAGAAATAGACAAATAAATAAATATAGTTCAAGTAAAAGCCAGAGTAAAAGTCTTGAGTTTTCTTTTAAAATATGAACATTATCTGCTGCCCTCAGGTCTTCAGGGAGGCTGTTCAACAGAAGTGGACCACAGTAATATGACGACGCCTCAGCTTTAAAGGCCACTGCACCAGAAGACCTGTAGGGTTCTGGGTTCAAAGGTTAAGAGCAAATTCTGATAAATAGGTGGGACTAAGAGCATTACGAGATTAATAAACCAATAAAAGGATCTTTAAAATCAACTCTGAAGCAGACAGCTAGCCAGTGCAGAGACTTAAAAGTTGGTGTAATTTTGAAGAGCAGAATTACTCCAGCTGTCCACAAGATGTCATTACTCATTAGCCCTGGATCTACTGAGTAGAGTTGAATATCTTCTGATGTATCATGATGAGAACATGAGATCTTTGTTTGTCTAAGTAGGGTAGGTTAGAGGCAAAACATGATTCTTATGGACTAGTCTGAATTTGTGCTAGTGACACAGGAAAAACGGAAAAACAGGACAAATTGTATCTGATTCCTCTGTAAAAACATAAACCAGTACGTGCAGAATGTGTTCATCTACAATACATGAACTCTACAATACATGAAACTGGATCCTGGACTCCACGGTACAGAACTGGGGCTGGAACTGGATCTTTGAATCTGGATTCTCCTGTAGAAACATGCACCAGTACGTGCAGAGCGTGTTGATCTACAATCATTGACTAATTCTCCTTGTTTGTCTGATCCACAACAACCACAATTAACCCTGTCTGATCCTAGAGCAGCTGGTTTGTGCAACGGGAAGCCTAACATGTGTGTTCTTGTTGTTTTTAATTGGTAGCACCTGAGATGAACTTGAATAGTTTCACATTTAATCAAAGTTTAAATGTTCACAATGCGCACTATACATGCTCTGCTGTTGCTGTTGGGCACGGTGACACTTGCAACGGTTGTTTTGATCGAGACAATCCCGGAAATACGAGATGCTTTACCTTAAGCACAGTTTTTTCACCAACTTCATTGATTATCTCTAGAACTCTGTCAATGTTTAACACCGGTGCTCACATTGTTGACACCTACTGTACATTGCACCTCCGCAGAAAATATGACCTAATCATAGTTTTTACTATAATATCTGAGGGCTTTTGTTTCCCTTGACAGGCAACTCACAGATTCCTGGCTAAACGGCTCTGTTCGTCCAACCCACCATGAAACATGAATGAGAACGTTCTCAAGTTTTCAGCTGTGACAACATAAGCGGCTTATGAATTCCTGCTGATAACCTCTGCCACAACAAAGGTGGAAAATGTATGCATTTAGTTGCATGAAGATAAGTGCAGTGGGAGCTGTGTGGGTTTCCTGGTGGTGTGTATGAACACTAATGAAAACAAGGTGATATAACCTGTATTTTGTTAGATACAGGTTGCCCTATTTCTGATGGATGTCATGCTGTTTAATTTTCAGTCAGCAAAGTGTTTTTACATTACGCATTTGTGAGAAACACCCTGTCATTACAGGTTAATCTCCTGGATGGCCCGGGATGGGACGGTGACTATGGCGGGTCAAGGTCAGAGTGTGCTCCTTTATCTTATTTTAATGTCATAATCCTACATTGCTTAAATATTTCACACATGACATATCTGACTCTCTAAATAAGGATTTGTTTCCGAATCTCATGATTGCCAGCTACAAAGGTGAGGTGGGGAAACGGGGGGGGGGGGGTAAAGAAAGAGAAGAGAGAGAGAGGAGGGAGGAGGGAGGGAAGGGAGAGTTTAAAAGAGAGAGTACAGAGGCTCCTCCTCGTTCGCTGCGTGTGTTTCTTGTGTTTTTTCAGCCTGTTCTTCACTCACACTCTCGCTTAGCAGAGATTCAGAGGTGCAAGGAGAGCAAAGATTCTCACTGGGAAAAGAAAAAAAGGGGGGGAAGGGATTATCTTCCTCTCTCACCAGGAAAGAGACCTAAACAAGAAAAAAAAAAAAAAAGGGTAAAAATATAGTGTTTATTCTGAGGGTGTGGGTACTCATATCAGAGCCCTGCCTTCTGCACGTGCTCAGCTCTGCACAACTGTGTTCCCAGATGGAGAGGATGCAGGGAGAGGGAGAGGGGGAGGTGGACCACCTGGAGCGACCAAGCCCTCTGACTGACAAGGAGAGGGTGATGATACAGGACTCCTGGGCAAAAGTCTACGAGAACTGTGATGACGCTGGGGTGGCCATACTCGTCAGGTATTCCTTCTTTTTTTTTCTTATAGTTTTCTTCTCGTGTTTTATGTTTGAAATCTTTAACACAGGTTGAGCACAGAGACGGTAAACGGTAGAGAGGTGACCAAGGTGTATAATTATAATTAAAGCATGTTGCATGGGGAAAAAAACAACAACTATATGCACAGTATCTAATTCCTATTTGGGACTTTTCATCAATTACCTCCTCATTTCCGCAACTTTAATTAGTTCACTACTGATAAGGTCACATTTGCATTTGGCCTCTTTTCCCCTCAGTAATATAACAGCACCTGCTGAAGCTTTAAGGCCTGCTGATGCTTTTCTGTCACAGAAAACTGCAAACATATCGAAACCAATTTAATCCAGACTCTTGGATTATGCTCTCTAAGAATTTAGATAGCATAATTTTATCTATCTGTTATCTGCTTTACAAGTTTCCAGTCTGTTCAAAGGAACACACTCAGTCATATTTTCTGCACAGGATATTCACACCTCTCCCCTTTTTTTTTCTTAATCCTGTTTCTCAAATAGTAGAGGCAACGGATAAACATAATCCATCAGTCAGACATCTTTGGCACTCAAAAGGCTCCCTCCGTTGGAGCAGGTCTTGTTTTGAATGCCTGTATAGAGCAACCTACAGTACAGCACAGCAGCATGACTCCATCACTGGCAGCCAGACATTTAAAAGGTCCCTCTTGTCTCTGAAATCAAGGGATGAGAGAGTGTTCGCAGTGTCGCTGAATATTTTTACCCTGTTCTTTAAACGTTTTATGGTGAACATGCGGCCGTGCAGATTTCCACAGTTGTTGTAGTGACTGTTGTTATCTCTCGTTATCATTTAGCATGAGGCTTTGATGGTTTTTCAAGTGTGACGAGATTCATTGCCTGACACAGCATGCCTTCGTAATCCTTTATGATTGCAGGAGGTGAGAGTTGAGAGGGAGTTTCACGGAAACACATAGCACAATATAGTTGTAGAGTGGTAACCAGTAAAATTCTGTATTTTATCAAAGATTACTGACTATTAGGATTTAGCTGCAAAAACACTATCCTACTCCTTTTCTTTGAACGGATACTTCTTTCAATTTAACTCAATTTCCTCTTATTTTCTCCCTTCACATTCCTTCACAAAGACCCTACAACCTTGAGGAATTTAAAGAATGGGGATGGATCGATAAGCATGACCATGGTAAATTCTCCTTTTAGCTGTAAGAGTGGATCCTATTTCTCTGCTGAACCTAAGCGTCAACTTGAATCCTTTAAACTAACTATCGTTGGGCTAACAGATAAGATCCAAAGTAGCAAATTATAGCTCTGAAATGAGGGACTTTCTCTGGATTCAGCTCTTCAGTTAGTCTTGAAGAATAGATAAGGAAGGATTAAGAGTCCAATGACCATATAAAATGCTAATGAGGCTATTTATATGCAACCACAGGTCATGCAATTACAAGAGAGAAAGATTAAACACTGTGGCTTCTCATTAGTTTTGTGATGAAACTAGGAATACTTGCTCCAGCACTTGCCAAGGCTGCCAAGGCACTCCACCCAGAGCAGAGAGATTAAGACACTGCACCTTCTATCTGCCTCCCTTTTCAGACATCCGAATTCACAAGGAACTCTCGTATCTAGCCATATGCTTTCGAGCCACCGTACAAGTATTTGTTTCCTGTTTGTGTTAGTTGTTGCAGAGACAGAGGGAGATGGGACATCGGGATTAGATAGCCAGCAACCAGATGCATTGGCCCTCTTCCCAGACTGTGGGAGGCAGCGGAGTTTTTAGGTTCCTCTTTACTAATTCTCTGTGATACCTCCAAGAGACAAACCTGGATACAAATCAAACAAAACGTCTTTGAGCCGACTGTTTGTTCTCAGAAAGAGCACAGTGTCAGGATGTGTAAAGAAACATCAGACCTGGAACTTGAACAAACGTGGTAATAATACAATATTTATGCCAAATGAAGCATGAAATGTTCGCTGTCTTTGCAGTAGTTATAATAATTACAGTCTCAACTATGAAGTAAAAGGTGGTCTCATGGTAGTGAGTAGGCAGTGGCAATGATTTTCTTCATCTTCCACTCTTTAATTTGCACATTTAACCTGTCTTAGAAATTGTGAGACTGGATCCTGGACTCCACAGTACAGAACCGGAGCCAGGCATCTTTCTGGTACAAGATATGGTTTATCAGTTTTTAACCCAGGGAGTGATTAACAGTATAATTACAAATAGAGAATCCAGATAACTGGAGGTGTGTTATTAAGTAATCATACACCCAAATTCTGCTAGCTCTCTCCCTCCCTGCAAATAAAAAAAAAAATGCAGCAGAGACCTGCACAGACAGCCACTGTAGGGGGGCATGGCCTCGACACCGACCGGAGTAAGTGACAGATGGACCACCACTCAGTGTAGCAGGAACAGAGCTGGTTCTCAGAGCTAAGTGAGCTAACCAGCCATGAGCAGCTGCTGTCAGACTCCCCGTATCTGCACTGTGGTATCTTCTGTGTGGAAGCTAAGCTAGCAGCTCAGAAAGGCTAACTTGATAATTATCTTTTCCTGGGATGTGCCTGTGATTGGCTAGTACTCGTTGCCCTCATTGGGTTGGTTAGGTTTGCGCATGAGGAGTGAGATCGGTTAGGGCGCGTATGTCAAGGTAAAATAGGGTGGGTTATTCTATCGCCATCCTCGGAAAAGAAATATCGCGTGGGGGAGTGTCAGTGGGATAAAATAGGATGTACTCACATCAGAGTTATAACATCAGCTATTGTAGTTAATAACTTCCATGTGTGCGGAGTGCAATAATTCATCCATTTTGCATCATGATTCCACTTAAGCTGGATGTTTTTCTCTCACTTTTTAAATTCCTTTCAAATATATGGAACACATACCACACAGTAACGAGGTAACAGTTTATAGAAAACACTTAAAGGGAAAATATGCAGCTCATGTCAGTGCTGTTATTTACTCATGGTATCTTGCCAGCTAGAAAAAAAGATGAACATGGGTTTGCAGGATCGAGCTGTTGCAGGCTTGAAGGGTGATGAGATTAGCTGAGCTTCGCAGCAGCTGCTCATCATATCTTTCATAACTCTCATCCTTTGCAGGCTGTTTGTGAACTTCCCCTCATCCAAGCAGTACTTCAACGACTTCAAGCACATCGAGGAGCCGGAGGAGCTGGAGAAGAGCGCCCAGCTTAGGAAGCATGCTCACAGAGTCATGAATGCCCTCAATACACTGGTGGAGAGCCTTGACAACTCAGAAAAGGTGGCCTCAGTGCTGAAGGTGGTTGGCAGGGCCCACGCTCTCCGACACAAGGTGGACCCTGTGTACTTTAAGGTAAAGTGAGTTTAAGTTAGTAGTTACAGCTGCGTGAAGGTATTTTTGACTTCCAGAGGGTAGAAAGTAGCGAAAAATAAACTGCAGAACAGCTTTCTGTGATGTAACCCAGAGGAGGAAAGGACTGTTTGATCCCAGGATTTGGGTTTCACACTTTCTTCCATCTTTGTCAGTTACTGAAAGAAGCCTGGGTGGAGATAAGGTGGGAAAAGAAAGCTCACTGCGATAGGCTGAGACACAGGATATGATTGTGTTGATGGAATGACGCAAAATTGATAACTGTGTTAATTAGTGAGCTTGAGAGGTGCTGGAAGGCAGATTTTGTTACATCAAAGCAGAGCCAGGCTAGCTGTTTCCCCCTGTTTCCAGTCTTTGTGCTAAGCTAAGCTAACTTCAGTTGGCTATAGCTTCAGAATATCGTGAGAGTGATAAAACTTCAAGGCGTCTGAAGTACTGTGTTTTCTTGTGTGTCGCCAGATCCTCAGCGGTGTGATACTGGAAGTCCTTGGAGAAGCGTTTTCAGAGATCGTGACACCAGAGGTGGCCGCGGCGTGGACCAAACTCTTGGCTACAGTCTACTGCAGCATTACAGCCATCTACGAGGAAGTGGGCTGGACTAAGCTCTCAACCTCAACCGGGTGATGCTTTAAGTTTGGGTTTATCAGACCATGATCACCCAGAGACTTCTAATTTTCAGGCCACAAGAGGTCTCATAAGAGAGCGATGACTTTATTGACCTTTTGAAAGGAGGCAATGTATCTTTACAGATGTTATCTGGTAATGGGGAATACAATTTAATGTAATCTATGATAATTGTGGGCTATGGAACATACACTTTTTGTGTGTGTGTGTGTGTGTGTGTGTGTGTGTGTGTATGTTGGTGTGTGTGTTTGAGAGAGAGAAAGTGAATAATTAAGCTCTTCTATTTGTTTTTAATGCTCTTGTAAAGGACAAACTATATAAAGGAGAGAGCAAAGAGGAATAAAATGCAAACATGAACCCAAAAGTGGACAAGAGGTCACATTTCACTTGGATGTGCCTTCGACTGAATGTGTATATCAAGAAACTGCCATGTAAATACCATTCTTTCTAAATATCACGCGATGTTTCCTTATATCTGTATCCACTTGTGTCCTCTTTACTAGATATTAAGAAGACATTTTTTTTTTTTACATTTTTAACAGATAATTGTGATGTTTTTCATTTTTTTTCATTATGACTCACCTTTGTATCTGTATTGAACAAAGATTGAAATAAAAAAAATATAAAGAAAACTCTGTGGCATCGCTGCAACAATCCTTTTAAACTTGTATCCGCTCTAATCTGATTCTCCAGCATCTCTGCCCACGAATGTGTTGTGACAAAATTAGACCTTTCCTCTCTCTCGCTTGGCCTACTGCTCCCTTATTCTCTGCTTGAGTCAGCAGTGCTAAGTATAAGTGGCTCAGCTGCTGAAATACCCCCAATCATCCCACTAGGCTCTCTCTTTTCATAGTATATTGTAGGATCTCTGCACTTGGGTATCAGTAAATTATCCAGATATGTGTTCATTTGATTGGTGTGTTATCCAGACTGTAAACCCATGCTGCAAAGTGTTACTTTCAATACACTTCTTACAAAATGCAGCCACTTCTCGACAAAAGAAAGACAATATCGAGGTTGACGCGGCTGATGCAATGGTGGCGAGGTGGGTTGTTTTCAGAATAGAAACACACAGCATGCTCTGTTTACCTCCTAGTCCTACCAGCGAGATCCAGCCCCCTCCTTGATCCTAGCTAATCCTCTGAGCTAATCTCCCCAATCATGAGTGAGAGCCAAGAGGGAAGACAGGAATAGTCAAGATTGTTACACCACAAACTCTGCTTTTTACCATTCAGACCTTTTTTTGATGGGAGGAGAAACGTCAGTGTTCTAAACCACCAGTAGTCCCAAAGGCAGGAGATCCTTGGGGTCGGGGTAAGGACCATGTGCACCACTATGGCGGTGCTCACCACCATCGCTCTCATCCTGCGACACAGATTCTGCAACAAAATCAAGCCGTGAGTACTGATAATGAGCTCTTGTGATTTTTAGCAAGCAGTGTGTAGAAAATATGTTTGTTTGTTTTTTTTTAACTGTGAGACGGAAATAAGAGAGTTTGCGTTTTTTTAAATTTAGATTCAGGCAACATTTTCCAACAATCTGACAAAAAAAAGTCTTGTGAGAAAAGCATTAAATTCACATAAAATACCATCCATACAACAAATATGAACACACACAAACACAGAAAGTGCATGCCTGTCTCATGTATGGGAGAGGGAGGGAGGGAACGAGGCTGACACTCATCTGCACCATTGATTTGAAATCACTCATGTGATTATTTTAGGGTTCGCCTCGAGCAGCAGCGTGTGGATTAAGTGGCTCGATACATAACAACAGTGTATTCCAGTTTTTTTTAATGGAGCGATGAATGGAGGAGAAAGCATCAGAGCTCTCCAGTTCATGGCTGCTAATTGACGCAAAGTGCAATCTTCTCAGGCCCCCGCACCAACCCCTCGGCCCTGCTTAGCCACTCACAGCGATGGCAAACAATACCTTGTGGCTACAGCACCGTGGAACATGGCAACAGCTAGCTTACACAATTATGAGCTCCTAAACAGCGAAACGTACATTTCTTTCCCCACATAAAACTGTGATGTGACGATATAAAACATTTAATATTGAATATTATGTTCTGTGTTAACTGACCCAGGCAGAAAGAGGCTGATGAGAAAGACGTGCCATACATGAAGAGCAATGGAACAGCAGAAACCCAAAAATGACAACTGTGAACATCTCAGGGTAAGGACACACAAACAGACTGAGCGGATGTATTATATGTTCACAGCAGCCTTACAGGGGCACTTCTGTGATTCTGTGTTTCATCTGCATTTTATTCTCAAGCAGCAGAGGCCAAGATTTCCTGACTTTTAGCCACAAAAACTGTGGTAACTTCCAATTCCCTTGATGTAACTTGATAACATGTTTCATTAAAGTCCCCTGCCTGGTAAACACGTCTCTCTCTGTGTAAAGCTGGATTGTTGAGTAAGTTTCCTTTAATTCCCTAAAAAGGGGGGAAATCCGGTACACGTTTAGTGAATTAACTCCAATTAATGTTGGTAACCTAGAAGATGATCCGCTGTGACGATCCCTAATGGGAGCAGCCGAAAGGAGAATTGTTGGTAACCGAGAGAATATTTTAGCCTGTGCAAAGCTGTTCAGTTGAAGATTGTTCATTTAGGTTACATGACGATACATTACGATATAGACTTGGTTCTGTCTGTGGGACACTTCCTTCACAAACGAACACTGATGTGATTCCTCTGTAAACTGAGCTGAAGCGAGATACACCCGATGACATCATCAGGGTCATGTTAAAAGCTCCTCCAGAGACACAGAGGACATTATACAACTGTTTACCCAGACTGAGTCGTACTCCTGATGATGAGTAAACTGATATTCATATGTAAAATCAGCGGACTACACCTTTAAGAATACAAACTTTGCACTTTTTTTTGCCTTGAACTAAATTTACTTGTGGCAAGCAGTGTTTTTTTTGGCAGCATTTTAGCAGAAAATAATCAAACCAGTTCTCACGAACTTAAAGTGAATTAGGTTGTAAATGCAAAAACAAAATGCTGCGTATAAAAAGCAAAACTTAGAGTCACAGTGAATGTAAGAGAGACAGGAAAACATCCAGATAAACAAAGAGACACTGACAGTTATGTGGAGGTGGTATGTGTGTGTGTGTGTGTGTGTGTGTGTGTGTGTGTGTGTGTGTGTGTGTGTGTGTGTAGGGGAGGTTTACAGAAGAGGCTCCAGACAAGGGGAGAAAGTGGAGCAGTGGAGCATGTTACTGAAGCACAGATGCATAAAGAGCTAAGATGCCTGCCCCACATTTAGCTTTTAACTATTCGCTGCTACACTAAATGATTCAAAGGCAGAACAACAATCTGTCATCTCTTTGGCGGGTTATGATAAATACATTGCCTCCCTAGAACCACATAGTTTAATGCAGCGGGTTAAGATCTAAATACAAAAAAGTAATACATTTATTGACTAGTGTATTTGCAGGTCACAGACCTTTGATGTGTTATCTTTCACTTGTTATCTGAGTCATTTTTATGGAGACAAGCGTATTTCAGCTGAGTCAGAGTGATTCATTCTTTTGTAAATGGTTATTCTGCAACATCATTCATGACTTTGGGTGTCAGCTTTTACTCCCCTTGTGCTCCTCTTCCTCTGCAGACATGACCGAAGACCAGAGTTGGCCATCATCTCAAGTTGGGTTTGCATCAGGTGAGCTCTGTCATTTCTTAGAAAGAATCAGAAAACAAATTGTGGACAAAAGTGCATTTCCTCTGAAAGAAACAAACCCTGATTTATTTTGTCTTTTTTTTTTTTTTTTTTTTCCAGCGGCCTATCAAGACTCATTTCTCCAGATGCTACAGAAGACATTTCCTGTTATCTTTTTGTTTTCTCTCATTAATCAGATTCAGATATATCTCCACTTACACTTAGACTCCCACCAGGATAAAAACAAAATACTAGAAAAACACTACAGCTTGTTTTGATCATGGCTTCCTCTATCTGTCCTGCAGATACTCTCATTTCTGAGACAGGAAACAGTTCACCTGAGTGAATTCCACGATGAAGCCTGATGAATGCCGTGTATTCATCATGAAAACTGGATTTACAATATTGTTTTAGAACAGATGTGCTCAGGATTTCAAGTCATAAAACATTTTCTGTGCCTCCACATGAAAAATAGCCACAATCATTTCTTTCATTTTATGTTTTTCTTGCTTTTTAAAAGTTGTAATGATTTGTGTTGAATGTGTGCATGAGGACAGGGTGTATCTCGAAGAGTAGCCTCTCCTAAGAGCTCATAAGTGACCTAATTTTTACTGAAATATGGGCTGAAGATATGTATTTTGTGGTCTTTACTGTATTTGCTTGCATACAGTTACAGTCATCATCCTGTGCTGTTACTGATGTCTTTTGTAAATCTTCCAAATTGCACAAGAAATGTTGACATTAAAGTAAATGATAAACAGTATACATCGATTCCGCCTCAACTTTTTCTTCCCAAGTTATTAAAGACATATAAAGTTATATTTTTCGGCAAACAGAGGAATGAATTTCCTGCCTCCGAGTATTCAGTGCACTCTGAAAGAAAGTCTGAAATATTTATATAGAGCACGAAACCACAAACCCTCATCACAGTTATCAACAAAATCCCAAGGAAAAGATGTTCCCATGGCGTGCATTAAAAAATCATTTCCGTGCACACTCGGGCAACTTTATCACAGGAGAATTACTACAAATGATCACTTGCATGTACGTTTACACATCACTGAGCAGATAAAGTCCAACAGACATTACCGTTGTGCTTTTTAATCTGTCAAGATAACTGTAGAGTTAAAATGATGTCAAATTTGCCATGACAGAGGACTCATAAAGGAACCCCATTCTAACAACTCCACTCCACTGCAAACAAAGGCCAGATGTTTTAAACAGATGTTTGCTTGTTCAACGTGGTCACAAAAAAAAAGAAAAAAAAAGTCATACATGTCCCAACTCTGGACCACCCGAAGGCCTCATTTGTGACAATGGAGTTAAGGTGTCAGATGAAATAACAGCAACAGAAACCAAACTTTGAGCAGTGTGCTCACTGTGCTTATTATTGTACTGATTAAGAGTACAACATCAGGCCCACACCTCTCTGAATTAAACATAGGTTTAAAAAGATAAATTATTCAGCTCTTCACGTTTGTTTTGACTCATTTTCTAAGCTTTGGTGCCACCTGGTGGTAAAACAATTTTAAATTTAGATTTCAGTCAGTGAACAAGCAGGTAAATCTGTTAAAGGAAGTCTGGAACAGGCTAATTTATCATTTAAATAAAGCCCCAAACAGACATACGGAAGGGGATTAGGGCCACATAAAAAAAAAATTAAAAAAAAGTTACACTGTAGTTACACTTATTTTGGGATCAACACACCCATCGGCGCACATGCGCCATGCACGCCATCCGCCGTGAGCCGACCGCAAGATGGGCCCCATAATGTCTTCAAGTAACCATAAAATAAAAATACAAAAACACAATTACTTTATGTATGTGATACATTTTTGTTTTGCCATTATATTTTTTACGCGTCAAATAACACCGATAAGAGTAACCGAGCATCACCAGATATGGTTATACTACATCATAAAAACTGTATTTAAAAGATAGATAACTGTTCCAGTTTGCCAGGCGTCCAAATGTAACATTACACACCTTTTTTTAAAGGTTAGATTAAGATACAGAGACTTACCGCAAGTCCTCGTCAGAAGTTGGCGCTCCTCGATTGATTTCTGATGTAGATAATGATGTAGCTCTGGTTAAAATAATTATGATTGACATCTTGACTTGGTGGCCAGTGTGTGACAGCTCCAAATTAGCCAATCAGGATGCAGGGAATCAAATAGGAGCGATATGGGGTATGTGCGTGATAGATAGATAGATAGATAGATAGATAGATAGATAGATAGATAGATAGATAGATAGATATTACTTACTTTATTTATCCCCATGATGTAAGAGGGGAGTCAGATTGTGACAGATGTAAAATGTAATCTGAAAAAATCTGAATCCCCTCCTTTTTCCCTCTCTGTTAACACTAGTTACAAATAACTTTATAAATAAGTAGCAGAGGTCAAAGTATGCCAGCAGAGTGAAATGGTTGGTGTTACTTATTGTACAGACAGACAGACTTGCGAAACGAAACTAAGTGAAATGAAATCCATCATCGAAATGCCGATTTACTGGGCTATAAAGCCTATTTGTTATAGTCATTTGTCTTGCAGTAAACAGAAAAGAATGTGTACGATTGTTTCCAGTAATCAAATTTAAACCGAAAATCCGTACATTGACAAGAGAATGAAATGTTTGCAGTGCATGCGCGTTCACGCGACGGGGAGTCAGATTCTGAGGGGGAGTCGGAAAATTCCATAACACCGGCACCTGCCGCGAATCAAACAAAACACTGACGACTGTTTTATAAAATAAAAACTAAACTCAAATGCCAAAACAGCAGCAGTTCCGACAATTCTGAGTTTAAAAGTCAGAATTCTGAGATTTTTTTATTTTTTTATGTGGCTCTAATCCTTCTCCGTAATACAGCTTTCCTGAAACGTGTTTTTCTAAAGGGTACCCTAAAAACTACTCTACCCACAATGCAGCGCGAACTGTAACAGGAAGTGTGATGTGTCGCGCCGGCTGGGTAGGACCGTGGAAACATTACTGCTGCAGTAAATCTCTCAAACATCATCAGCTAAATGCTTCACGTCGGCTTTTTGTTTCACGTGCAGCTTTAAGCCTAAACTCTGAAGACGCACACGGAAAGTTTGTTTTAAAAGAAGCACGCACGTAGCTGACGTGCGTGTGATGTGATGCAGTGTAACACGAGCGTTAGCGGCGTTTATTTGTTAACTTACCCAAAGTAACTGGACAGTTTTGGAATAATAAGCATGGTGATTAAATACGGCTGTATTAAAGCATGAAACAAAGCAATGCGTAGCCATGTTAACCAACTATAACCGTGTGTTGTGTCTGTAACACACACACTGACTGCTGTAACAGAGTGGTTACCAATGGAGACAGGAGACGCCTAATCAGATTTAACTAGCATGGTTAGCTACTCTCAGATTTAACGGTACCAGGAGAGATTCAAGATGGTGAGTCGACATTTTCCATCTTTATTAGTGCAAATTAGTTCATTAACCCATGTTTGTATATGTGTGCAATTGATTTTCTCTTTGCACTGGACCTAAAAGTTAACTTAGATTATCTAAATTCTGCAAAATAACTCATTTTGTTTCACTGTTATTTACAGGCTACAAATCTGAGGGGCAAGCCATCCAAAAGTAAGTGTCATCAAGTGTTGTTTGAATGCTCTGCCCTGTTGTTTTGCACTGTGTTATTTAACCTTTGCAGGATTTTAACTTTAAACTTAAAGTCAAGTTTATTTATTTAGCCAAAAATCACAAGGTTGTGTCATTGATTCAGATCAGTAAATCATCTGGAGGATCTCTCCACCAGAGCAGAGGGACAATAAAGCAATGTAGTAGGTAAACATCTGAATATTATGACCAAGAGCTTCAACCTTGAAAGCAGTAATGCTACAAAGTACTGCTATTACAGAATAATAACACTAGCTGGTGGCAGTATGAACATAAGTATACACTGTATGCAGTAACGCTGTATCTCAAACATTCACTACACATGTAAATGATTTATTCTTGCTGTTTAAATCCAGTTGTTGTGCTTTAAACATGTAAATATCATCACTCATACACAATCTATGAATACTGTTCATACTGTGTTGTCATAGCTATCTACCGGATGTACATAAAGCAACCTGCAACAAAAAACATATTTATTTTAGCGTCCTTTGCACTATTCTGTCTACAAATGCATATTTATATATTTATATTTATCTGTGAATAGGAGTTCAATGTTTACATTTACTTGTGGAGCTGTTTTAGCTGTATTTACGTGTATATTTGTGTATGTACATTGAGAGTGTGTGTGTGTGTGTACAGTTGAAGCACCCTAGCTTGTGTAAAAGTGTGTCCCTTTGCAGTTTTCCCAAGGTTCATTCGGAGATGACGATTTGCTTGACAGCTTGTTTGATGATAAAAGTAAGTGAGCACTTCTGCAGTTTTAAACCAAACCTTATTGTCATTATAGTGTTGTCACTGTGAAGGCTTCGTGTGTTATATTATACTCTCTGAACATTTCCCCAGAACACCCAGTGAGGCTGAAAGCAACCCGGGGTGGAGCCCTGAATCGGCAAGTTGGACTAATTTAAGACATATCATTAAATATAAATTATTATAACTCTTTGTGAGTTACATCATGTTTCTCTTCTCCAGCTCGTCTGCCACTGATAACATCTTCAGTATGCTGGCAGAGGAGGTCAAGAGGGACGGTGGGGACACAGAGGTATGCAGACAAAAATGTGAAACAGGACACATAGATGTACATTCACGGTGTTTCAGCATCATTTCATTGTGTTCTTTTCTGTCCGAGGACTCTGATGTCTCAGCAGCAGATCCCAATGACATACTGAAGAACATGAAGGTAGGTCGTCGAGCTTTGCAGTTGTCTGTACTTGGCCTCAGGTCCACTCACAGTGTTTGTCCTCGTACAGGACATGGACGATATGGATGCCGACCTTTTTGCATCAAAGAAAAAGCCAAGTTCAGCTCCTGCACAAGAAAATCGGCTTGGTAATGAAGGGCCAAAGAAAGACTCTTTAGAAAGTAAACCAGAGGGAGCAGGTAATCCAGTGCAAAGTGCTCTTGCATTAATTATCATCTCATTAGTAGCTTTATATTATTACCAGTTGTGAAGCTGCAGCAATCACAGACAGCGGTGTCTTCCTCTCTTCACTCAGATGAATCCACCACAAGAGTGAAGAAGCCAAACTCCGCGCCTTCGTCTACTGCACATAGCTACAAGAAGTTCACCTTCTCTGGTGAGCGAACCTCCCTGTCCGATCCGTCTCTGACGCCGAGCTTTATGTAACTCAACAGTCGTTTACTCATAGCTTTGCTTTTCTCAAACTGTTGTATTGATTTAGACAGTGAAGGTGATGATGATGAAGGTCTTGGTCAGACACCTCACACTAAAGGTACATCAGTACAGATGTGTGACCCGTGGTTGAATAATACCAGTTTGTAGTTTCAGTGGATGTTTGTGGGTAGTTTGAAGAGTGCGCCCGATGTGTAGAAATCTGAAGGTAGATTGGTGTACGCGTTGATCCATCCCGTTACCATATAGTGAGTCTCTCTGGTACACTTGTGCAGTGCAACAGCGCTCCAGTAAATCATATTTGTTGAGCTCACCTTAAACACACCTTAAAATGTGTTTCTAATATTTTGTCCACCCCATTACATGCATCAGGATTATATAAAAAAGACCTCTCATTGAACCAGTGACCTAATAAACTATATAAATTCTATAATTTCAGTTGAACTTGGATGTGTTTGAACAAATATGTACATATTTTTGAATGTGACACTTTAAAACCTTTAAAGAGGCAACATATATCCATATACAACGCTTCTTTTCAGACTGTCCGGTGTCCAAAAACTGTCTAAAAATAATCTCATGTCTGATGCAGATCCAGACGACCCCCTGGCTGATCTACTTGATAACTTACTTCCAGAAGAAACCAAGCCTGAAACTAAATCTAGCATCCAGCGGGCCAAACCTGGAAAATCTGCGCCATCTCCTGCAGCATCTCCGATCCTAAAAACTGAAACATGTGAGCTGAATGTCAATATTAGACTTTTATATGCAATCCAACAGACACTAAAGTACTACATGTGTTTGTGTGTCTTTTTGTCAGCTAAGACAGCAACCAAACGAGGTGATCTCACATTCGATGATGATAAGGATGACCTAATGGATGCACTCGGATTTGACAGCGATAAAAACAACCCCAAGAAAAAAGAGACTGCGCTTTGGTCCAACAAAGAAAGGTAACAGCTCTGTTTTCACTCCTACTGTCTCACTCTTACTGTTGTCTTTATTTATAGTGCTCAAATGATAAATAATTACTGCTTTAGTGCATTGGGGGGGAAGCTAAAAACAAAACCAAACAAACAATGTTTTACAAAGCAACATCTTCAGCTTCAGGCATGTCTGTTTCTGCTTTGTTTGCCCAGCCTTCCTACAGAATATCTTATCTCTGTCCTCTTTTCCTCTGTTTTGTAATCTCAGGAGTGAGCCCCCGCAGAGAGCTCGTACTAGACTAGATGAGATTCTGGAGAGTTTGACTTCACCTCGTCTTCTGGAGCGGCCTGCGACGGGCGAGAGGAAGGACCAGCTTCAGTCCCAAGAGAAGCAGCAACAAGAGAAGACCTCCGGTCTGAAAGGTAATCAATCGAGCACCGTGGTCTTCCGCTTTTTGCATAAAGAATTGAATAGTTGAAAGCTGATTTTTTTTCTCATTTATCAGAATCACTTTTAGAAGATGACCTCACATTTGGTTCCTATCAGCCCACGCTGGTGTCCACGCCTGAAGGGCGCCAGTCCCGCAGACAGTCTGTCAGGTGTGTGTGAAGTCCAGTCTTGGTGCTTTAACAGACGGCTTTTTGCTTGCCGTTTTAAACTGAACACATTTTTCCTCTGACCGTCAGATTTTCTACAGAGGATGTGAGTTCTTCTACCCCGGAGAAGAAACCAAAACCCACCACCCCCACCCCCATTCGAAAACGCAACTCAGCCGACTGGCTAGGCCTCAAGACAAGCGACGACTATACCGTTTTAGAGGGTGAAGCCAAAGAGACCAAGGCCTCAACAGATTCTCCAAAGGCTCCGTCCTCTCCTTCACTAGAGAGAAGATCCTCCCTGACTGGTAGCCACAACACATCTACTGCAAAAATGGCAGCAGAAACTCCAACCCCAACTGATAATATCTCCAAACAAACCAAGCCGGAGGTCTCTAAAAGCCAGAAGCGGGAAGAAGAATCGGACGACTGGTTGGCGGGAGCACTGAGCAGGAAGAAGGCTCTGTCCGGGTCGAACTCTGAGGCAAAAACGTCCAAGCAGGAAGACTCTTTAGGCCTGGGAGAAGAAGTGGATCTGGAGTCAATTGTTAGGTACTGACAAAAAAATATATAATGACAGAAGAAGCTTGTTTCTCAGCACTGAATGATAACTTCTCTTTTCAGTAGACAAGTCACTCCACAAGCTCCCAGGGCCAGAGAGGACACTCTTACATCTCCCAAGGAAACTAGGTGACATATTTGTTGTATAAATCAATGACGACGTGTCCTGTAAGTGACAGTATTTTGCAGTTTGTTGTATTTTCCTTTTGTTTTGTGCAGCAGCACTTTTCTTGGACAGCCCAGCCCCACTGCTCACTCCACTCCTGTCAGAGAGAAGGGGACCAAGCAAGGTATTTAACTCCAGACCAAATAACTTCTCTTCAGTCGCAGTAATCAGAAAATGATATATTTCGATAGCAACTATACGTTTCAAAGCGACGCCCCTCCCTGGTAACTCTATCTACACTACTATAGAGCATTGCATGCACTTAAAAGACCCAAATCTAACACCTCGTGGTACCTGTCATGCTCACAATCTCAGCGAATCATCACATTCTGCTCCTCTTCTCGTACAGACTCTATTCCTACTTGCCCCTCAACTCCACCACAATCCCCCTCTGTAGTTGTCGAGTATGCACCCACGACCCAGCCCTACCTCCCCTCCACCTCAACATCCTCCTCACCAACCGCTCTCCACGCTAAAGTAGATGTTGAACAAACTCTTCCCTCAGATCGCCCCTCTCAAGTTTCTGGTTCCTTTCCAGTTCCTGCTGCTAGCATTAGCCAGACCCCACCCGAGCCTCAGTCCCAACCCCAACACTTACCGTCCGATAAGGGATCCAGGGTGCTACGAGGGCCCAGCCAGGCTTCGGATGAAACCCCTCAGCAGCTGCCGTTGTTCAACCCTATGTCTGCTGTGCTGCCCGGCTCAATGTGGTGTAGGTAACCTTTGGGAAATCTGAATCAGTAGCATATTTCACCATTGCTTTAATATCTAATGTCTGTGCATGATGGTTGTTTTCTTTCCAGCAGTTCCACAGCAAAGCCAAATGCAGAATGCATCGACTGCTGCCCAACAACAGGTATTTGTGCTTTTCTACAATCAGGTTGTCACGATTCGGGAGATCATAGGATGTGACTTTTGTTTATCTTCTGACAAGGTGACACTTACAGCAGACAGTCTGCAGCAGCTGCTTCTGCAGCAGCAGGTCAGGAACATAAACGTCTCTACTTGCAGATTTATTCAAAATGTCGTTCGTGACCTGGTTCTTGACTTGCGTACTCTCCTCCTAAAGATGATGCAGTCTCAGTTGCTGGGTCTAGGGGGCGTCGTGGACGCAGGGGCCCTGCAGAGACTCAAAGAGAAAGAGCAGCAACCTGGAGACTATCACGCTTTAAAGGCTCGCATCATCCAGCTGGAGGGACAGGTACATTAACGCTGTCACAGTGGCGACTGAAGACCTGTATGTCTGCTGTATATTCAGATAGGAATAAACGCCGTCCTTCTATGAACCTCCTATGTGTTCTTGTCCAGGTGAAGACACTGCAGCTGGAGCGAGACCAAAGCCAAATGTTGCTAGAAAACATCCAGCAGCGGCATAAACAAGATATGGAGCTCGTGGAGAACGCACACAAGTAAGTTGAACATACATTATGCATAATTCCCTGCACTTGAAGGAGCTTATGCGTGTCTGTGTGCTTCACACATATCATACGCATTTCTGTGCGCGTTCCAGGGCTCGTGTGAAACTGCTCGAGGAATCGGCGGCCCAGCGAGAAACACAAGCGCGGCAGGAGTGCGAAGACCTTATGGAACGTCTGGCCACGGCAACACGAGCGGCTGAGCAGGAACGCTCAGAGCTGCAGGCTCAGTACCAACGCAAACTGGCCCAGGCCCAGCAAGACAGAGACCGCGAGGTGGAGAGACTCAGAGACCTCCAGAGGTACACCAGGGAAACAAGAACGAGCATTTTATTATAAATAAAGTTGATCATTGATTTGTCCTACTTTGCTGTCAAGGAAATCTATCTTGGAGATGAAGAAAGACCACGAGGACCAGGTCCATAGACTGAAGAAATTAAAGGACGAAGAGATCGATGCGGTTACAAGCGCAACATCTCAGACCAGGTACGATGTTATTACCACAGTTATAGTGTTAATTGTTCACTTGATACATGCTGATTTGTCTGTGATGTACAGTATGCAGAATGTTTTTATTCTCTTCAACAGTGAGCCTGGAATTATTCTTTTTTTAATGTATCCAAACAGAATTATCTCTGTGAGGGTTTTTAGAATATCTCATGGTATATCTGCGTTTCTTTTGTCCAGGTCTCTGACAGTGGTGATTGAGCAGATGGAGCAGTTCTCCTCTCGGCTTGGAGAGCTTTCTTCTCGAGTGGAGAGCACACATGAACACACGGCTCATGGCCTGGAGCAGGGGGCACGGCACCGAGATGAGCAGCTTCGACGTACTTCACGCACACACACACACACACACACACACACACACACACATACGTCCGCAAACTTTGTACAAATAGGTCAAGACACAAGTTAAGTCTAATAACATGCTGTAGTTGGCATCGCTTTCCAAATGGGTTGAGGTCATTTTTTTGTTTTGTTTCAGTGATGCAGGACCGTCTGGCCCAGCAGCAGAAATCCATGGTGGAGGAGAGAGCTTACCTCAAGGAAATAATTTCCAGGATGGACACTCAGCTCAATGAGCAGCAGAGACAGCTTGAGAAGGTCAGGCTTTAAAAATAGACAGTTTTTTAGGATGACTACATTTGTTTTGACGTAACAAGTGCACATATACAAACACCTGAATTAAAAACTGACGATTTTCTCCTCAAAGACTGAAGATAACATTTATTTTGTACGTCTCAGGAACGCTGGAAGATGACAGCAGAGCAGGCAAAGGCAGAGTCTACCCAAAGAGGCCTGGAGGACGAGCGGCGTGCCCTCAGCATGCAGATCAACATGGAAAGAGAGGAGCTGGAAAGAGCTAAGGTGAGGCTGATGAACACCTACATCAGAGCCCTATCCTGATTTCACACACACACCCCCCTCTTACTTCTCCTCTCTTTTGTTTCCATCAGAGCGCATTACTGGAGGAGCAGAAGACAGTGATGCAGCACTGTGCAGAGGAGAGGAGGAAGCTGGCAGCCGAGTGGGCTCACTTCCACACCCTGGAGAAACAGAGACATGAGAGGGCCGAGCGGGAGGTCAGCAGTCTCTTGGAGAAGAGAGAGGGCTCCATCTTAAGTCTGGCACAGGTGAGAATCACAACAGAGAAAAGATCATCTTATGACTGTTTTTTACACTCTTGTAGTCTGAATTTTCTCAATTTTTAAATGCTACTCTGTTATTTGAAAAGTAGTAAGTAAATATTTTTGATGAAAACGATATTATATTATGTTTAAACTTCTCCAGGGACCCAAAAGACAAATTAAATGAAATTTTCTCTGTTTTTCTTGCAGGAACAAGCAGACCTAAAGCTTCATACTGCAGAGCTGAAACAGAAGGAGATGGCTGTGGCACATGAAAGAGAGACTCTTGAAAGACTAAGAGACGAACTGCACAGAGAGAAAGAGAAAATAAGCAGCACAGCTTTGAGACTTGAGACACGAGCCCACGAGGTGGAGGCCTTTAGCAAGGTAAAATCCACACCACACAGACTCCTACATGTAGAGTGGAGTAAGCAATGCGTAGTTGACAACCCTTATGTCCTTTCGCAGCTCGCTGAAGAGAAGCACGAGGAAGGAAAACGAGCGTTGCAGGAGGCCAAACGTGTGGAGGCCGAGCACGAGGCGAGGCTCGCGAGCATCCACACGCAGACAGAGCGGCTGAGGCAGCAGGAAAAACAGATCCTTCAGGTGCGTGTCACTGAAACAGCTTATTGTTCAGATGGGGCATCTGTTACGAAATATAACAGCGCATAAACGGTGTACGTTATTGTTGTTACAGGAGCGAATGCGCTTGAGTCAGCTGCAGAAGGAGACAGAGAGGCTGAGACAAGACGCTCCAGTTACCTCTTTACCGCAGATTATTCCACCCGTTCTACCAGGTGAGGAAGTCTTCTTGAAAGATTGTCACCAAGAATTACTCATACAATATTAACCGTTTATTTTTATCTGCAGACGAAGGGTCATTCTTGCCAAACCCGGAGCTCACGTCGACCCTGAACATGCCCCCCTCTACTTTATTCACCAACTCGCAGTCCATGGCTCTTCAGGCTAGTCTGGCTCTGTGGAAGTACACTGCAGAAAAGGTAACGCTCACTTGTGCTGGATGGATACGAAAGCCTGAAGTCATGTAATTACTAGTGACTTCATGTTTTTAATTCTGGTTTGTTCTAAAGTAGTCCCATAATAATTTTGATCGTGTACTACCAAATGCTGAAGGTGGCAAACATTCAAGTAGATACATTACACCACAGATAACTGATGCCGTTGGGCACAGCCATCCACGAACTATGTTCAGCAATAATTCAGTTTTATGACAGCTGACACATTTAACAAGATGAAAACCACTGCAGCAGTAATATCAGGTAACAGATGGTTCCTATCATTTCAGATTCCACTCACATGAACACAAGTAGGTTGTCTCTGTAGAGGCTTTTAATGATGAAATGGAAACAGGTAGATTACAGTTACATGTTGTGGCTCACCCGCAATCACATCATCTTCAAACTGTAAAGTTTATATTTATGTTGATTGCTTTTTCCTGCACACAGGACCGCGAGTACCTCCAAGAGGAGCAGATCTTCTTGGACAATCTGAAGAAGAAACCTTACAGATCATGTTTCAACACAGACTGACCCGACACATGCAGAGTGCATTTCCTGTATTTTATACAACATTTCTTAATTTTATTAACATGTTTCAGATTAAACTTTTTTTTATTTGAATGCTGTCGTGTCAAGACTTGTGGATCAGCCCCAAACTGGCGGTGTTGTGTCCACTTCCCCATGGATTTCATCTGAAAGTTCAAGAAATAAGATTAGGACTTTTACAGTAATGCTAGTGTTAAAGTTATACATGTCAAGTCAAGCCTCAGGTTACCATGACTCCACACTTATGTTCAGACAGGGATAACTTGTATCATCACTGGCTTGACCTTGACGATAAAGTGTCAGTCTTACAGCACCAACCTGTTCCGACTCATCTCAGCACCCACGTGTCGTCTTCTAGTCGTGCTCTGCAGATGTTATGACCTGTTAGGGAGACATTTCACATCTAGATCACCACGCGTTCACATTTCTTGCACACCGAAATCTCAACCGTTCGACAACGTTTCTCAGAACAGCTATCGCCATCGTCAGTTATCGCATCAGACGGCACTTCCTATGCAGCAGTTATCGTCACTGAATCAGCGGTAACGTGGATCACAGGAGGCAGGGTGGTACAAACCTTTTCACTGTGCGCCCGATCAATTTGGCAATCAACGTCGAGAGGGACAGAAGAGCTGTGAACCTGCAACACCAACGACAACATTTCATTAGTGATAGTCCATCAGCGGCATGTCACTTACACACATCAGTCTGCTGTGAGTCAGATACCATTGATTTCCACAGTTTTTTCAGACAGGGATAACAAACTCATCACACGCACTGCAGAGTCAGGAATAAACAATCACACCGCTTGTCAGCTCACCTTTCATTAGGATGAACAGCTTTCTTTGTCAGCCTTTGCTGGCAGGAAGTTGAACCCACATCAGCCCAAGCTGCCTGTAAAGACACCAAGACATTAGCATTAGATTAGCAGGTGATGGCCACGTTGCCGGCCTTCCCTCTCTAAAGTTAACGTTAGTATATGCTAATTATCTCTTAAAGCTGTGGTCATGTTACTCTATGTGCCAGTTAATTCAATGCATGTCCTCTAGTTGTCATAAATCAAACTTATAAAGCCCATTTTTAACTTTTCGCCCAACAGTCTTCATGCACGTGTTAGCCTCACAGCTAACAGACTAGCACAGTTCATATCAAACCTCTCCTAAACTCCGAAAGTCTCATCAGCTACTCATCAAATTATTACCTATTCACGGCGGCTCGTCTGTAGTGAACTCCATATTTAAACATAAACGCATCATAACGCGTGAAAACAGCATGTTGGAGCTGTGGCTTCCCCCCGCGCAGCGACCCGCACCACAGCCGACGACAGAGAGCAAGACCGGAAGTCTTGCGTGATGACGTTTATATACGTCGTAAACGTCACGTCCCACGTGATCACAGACGGGGCGTGGTAAAAGTTCAACTCGTATGTCCATAAATACCCTACTACTTAATACAGCACCTTATTTAATTTATTTATAATTTAACAATAAATATATATGATATAAATTATTGTAAAAAATAATTAAAAGAAGAAACACAACATAAATTTGACTGATAATGGTAGAAAAGTACAGTAAAGTCAGCCATCAGGCTTTTATATTGTCTCATTGTGTGTACTGCTTACATGACTGAACACATGTAGTGAACAGTGTGTTAGTGTGCTAGTGTTGAACTCATTATTCAACAAACAATTAGCCATCATAATCAAACCTCCAGACAGACATGATACACCTTTTTCACAGCAGTTATGACATGAAATATTAGCAGGTGTTTCCAATGACACTAATTAAGGTTCTGTTCCATTTATTGCAGCAGAGCCGACATGCATCACAGCAGAACCGAATGGAACGGGACCTTAATTAGTATCATTGGTAACAGCTGTGTTTACCTATTAACTATCTCTATGCTATGTCAAAATGGCTGCTGAGAAAAAACTGGTGATGTGAAATATACCTGTGATGAAAGAAAT